>OX403624.1:14316541-14931636 GCA_948107755.1 Campoletis raptor
GCTCGTCATCTTCGTGTTCCTCCATTATTTGTTTACTAAATGGATTTTTTTAAATGTGTTTTTTTTCAAATTTATTATATTATTGATAATTATTTATCAGATTTATCAAATCCACGGAATTGTACAGTTGGAAAAAAATCGAGAACTTTTTATCTTTCGTTTAAAATCTGTACATTTTTTTCTTTATCTTAAATTAATTCGTCATGAATCTGTGCTCGCTATATAAATTAGTAAAAAAAAAGTCTTACTGAAGTAATTCTTCCATAACCAACTCGTCGTCGGGAAGACCATCTCCTCCATCGCACATGAGCGATGCCGGAGTTAAGCCATATTTTTGTTCAATCATATTCAGTGCTTGTAACTGAAGTTCGAGATTTTTTTGTATCATCATACGTTTGAAAATGTCGTACTCATTCGCTGCCCAAATTTGTTCGAAGAGACACTACAAATAATTTATTTCCCTTATTATTCTTTACTTGGGATGTTTGTCATTATTTTCTGGGTTTTTCCCGCCACAAAAAAGCGACAATACGAGCGTAATAATAGCTTAACACAACAGTTGCTTAAAAAAAAATACAAAACAAAAAACCAACCATAAAACGTCTATTTTGAGAAACGAAATGATGTGGTTACTTGCAGCTTTCAATTATATCCCGTAAATGATTAAAAACCAGAAAGCAATAGTCTAGAAGTGTTGCGAAGGTCACCGCAAAACGACGAAGCAATCATAACACAACAGCTGCGTGACCAAATATCGTGCGTCGTCATACGAATGCTTTTTCGTTTTCTTTCACATTTTTAGCAACAATTATCATCATACTATGCTGCTGTTCGTTTGTGGATGGTTTTATGATAAATTACTGATCCACTAAGGTTTTCAGTTAGAAATTTTGAGAATGGTATATTTTTTATTGAGATACTTCTTACTTGCTGAAACTGTATGGGTAATTTGGTGTTTTTATTCACAGTGCAAGCGTGTTCGAATTGCTCAGGCGTAATCCCTATGTCGTCCATATAACAACCGAGCAAAAGATCCACCAAATTTTTATATTCTTGATAAACTTCCCGGTACTCTTTGCTGTCTTCTGTATCAGCTTCAAAAACTGCACGAAAAAAATCACTCAATTTAATAGCTTCACGATAAATTCACGATTATAAAGATCAAATGTATTTAGACTCGTCGATTAGTCGATTTTTTAAATTAGGTAGTGTTTAAAAATGCATTCGATCAAATGGAAAAATGGTAAATCAATGAGTGAAAGTAAGAACAAAACATTGAAAAACATTTTTAGCCACTTACTGAGTGATTTTTCTTCAATAAAAGTAAGCAGAGGTGCCGACCAAATAGGACCTTGTAAAAATCCTACAAGTGAATCAAATACCCACGCGCTATCCTCGCGATCCGTCATTTTTATTAATTAATCAAAATTATACCAATAAACCGTCAATATTTTTCGAAACGAATTAATTTTGTCGAGTTTTTCGGATGAGATTATGGAACGACCGAGTACTAGCTCAAAAAGTTCGGAAATGGTGTAAAGCAATACGTAGTAGATTTTGTAACCATAGAGATAGCTAAATCAAAACAAACCATTCGTGCACGATATATTCACCGTTGCGGCAATTTCTGAATAAAGTAGAAGCATGTTCCACTAATATTATAGATTTTTTTACATTTGCTGTAAAAAGAATAATGCTCATTGTCCCAATTAAGGTCAAATACTTGATATTTAGTTTAATTGAGCAGGTTTGGACGTTTTAATATAAAATATAAATGAAAAATAAAATCCTTTTTCAGTTTTACCTTTTATGTTGCAAAATATTTTTGGCTCATTGGCATTTTTAGGCTCATTGAATGTGAAAGAACAATAAAAATGATTAATATCTTACTAGACAGGTCGCTAATTAAAAAAAAAAAAAAAAAACATCATTTCTGCTTTGTTGATATTTTTTCCATATCAATTTTTTCGTCTGAAGTCAATAATAATAATGGTAGAGTAGCGAAATGAGTCACATACCACACGTGAAGCTTCAGCCGGTATCCGTTCATTTTCTGTGTGAGTGTGTCGCCAGCATCCAATTGGCCTCCGTATCTCGAATGTTGATTCCCCTGTTGGTTATGTTCGACCATTTTTTATGAAAAAAATCTCTGTTAAATTTTGAAAAATGTCGAAAGCAGGACGTATGAGACAAGTGAAGAAAGTCATTGAGAAGATCGATCATAGCTCTAAATTAAGGACCAACATTCCTGCTGGATTGGCCTCTCCTGCACCTCCTCTTGGTCCCATGCTCGGACAGGTTAGTTTTTCTCGACTACGAAATTGAATTTTTATTAAAATTTTTCAAGTCTGTCATTGTCATACATTGTTGATAACTCACAGTATTTTTTCACCGTAGAGAAACATAAATATCGCCGCATTTTGTAAAGATTTTAATGAGAAAACGGAACACATCAAGGAAGGAATTCCTTTGCCATGCAGAGTCAAAGTCAAAAGTGATCGAACGTACGAACTTGTTATTCATCAACCTCCGGCAACATATTTTCTGAAACAAGCTGCTGGTATTCAGAAAGGAACGATGAACGGCGGTAAATATTATTTGAATCTTTAAATCTTTAAAATCACGATTTCTAGTAGAGGGTTGATGCCAAGGGTTAATTCTCCGTAAGTACACAACATATTTGGGGACACGTTCAAAATTGCAATATTTGTATACTGCCTCAAATGGTGGATGTAACATTTTGTTCTCATTCGTTTAAACAATAGGGAATTTATTGGAGAATATAATAGAAGCATTCAAAAATATCCCAATTATTTTCAATTCTTCTGGCTTACAAATTTAAATTGATTCTTGTAGTGCCAATGCGCTGACAGGAGGTCCGAATGACGTTATCAAATTATCCTAAACTTTTTAAGTCATAAAAATTGAAGAAAATGTGGATTATGTCAAGTTGTTATTGGCGCAATACTAAATATTTACAGTTTTTTCAAATCTTAAGAATCAACCAAAATTTCAATGTATCGTCAACACAATCTTCATCAAATTATTTCAAAATTTCTATTATGATCCACCGCCCAGTTTGTTGAAACGGATCTTAGGATTTTTAAATAAGAATATTGTGGAATTAATTATATGAAAAATGTCATAAGCTGACAGCTTATCATCAGAGACATTAATTTACAAAAAATATTAATTTCATTTAATACGGAACAGAGACACAATCGGAGCAGTGATAAAGTTTTCAAATTTGAATCATATTTCTGCCTGACACACGAAAAATAATACGAAAAGAAATTGACATGAAATAATTTTCACAAAGAAATAAATTGATTTCATTAAATCATTCATTCGTTCTATGAATTAAATGCATAAAGAAGTTGTAAATGTATAACATTTACATACGTATGTACAGTTTTATTGTACGCTGCAGTCTAAACTTTTGACTCATACACGTGCACCTACCAAACGATCTTGATGAAATTTCAGATGATAAAATTGCTGGCAAAGTGACGCTCAAGCACCTCTACGAAATCGCTAAAATAAAATCGCAAGATCCTCCTTTGGCTCTTATGACACAACAACAAATCACGCAAATGTTAGTGGGTATCGCTCGCACGTGTGGAATCGAAATTGTAAGAGATTTAGATCCTGTTGAGTACGCTGAATTTCTCGCGAAACGACAAGAAGTAGTTGAGGAACAGTTGAGATTATTGCAGGAAGCCAAAGAAGCCAAAATGTTGCGAACAGTTTAGTTTATCTGAATTTTTATTATGTGTAGATTGCTTTTAATTGTAAGCCCTAATAAACGTAGTTCTTCATTGAACTACCGTGTACAAAAAAAAACGCTTTTTTATTGACAATTCATCATCCGGAGTCTGCAAGTAGTCCCGACGAATTTCAGTAGCATCGTTTCTTCATAGCGATATTTTCTGCCAACAAATTTCTGAAAGTTCCGAACTGCACGACGATATATAGGGTAAATAAAAAATTTCACGTATAGATTGTAAACTTGTTTTTTCAGTTTATTAATTCAGCTGTCATTTACATTTTCATAACTTTTTTAACCATCAGTAGATGATTGAATCATCACCATTATGAATTCATTCTCACCGGTGAATAGTAAAAAAACTTATGAGAGGAGTAGTTCTATTCTGTGTAAGATTAGTTCATAAAATCTGATATTGACGATCGATAGTTACAACTGTTGTCGCCGTTGGTATTATTTTGATTTAATCCTACGTTTATTTTCGTTAAGTTATGAATGATTCAGTTATACATTTCGATTCAGTAACGGCAGAAAAAGTTGAACGATTGTTGTATATTTCTAATGACCAATGACGAAATCCCAATATTAAATGAAGTGGAGGTATTATTTTTATAAATGAGTTTTTTCTGGTTTCTGTAGTAAATGTGGTCAAATGATCAATGAATTATTTTGTCAAGTGCTGAGGAATATTATTTTGAACACTTGCTCCAATAACGTCCAGTGAGGCTTGTAATTTGCTTCACATTTTGATCTCATGAAACATGAATTGTTAGTGTGATCACCCACGTGTTTAAGGATAAAATGAGGGTGGTCGTAACGATTTGTAAAATTCCTCGTTTCCGTCAAGTCCAAATCCCGCGTTGCCGGTCCATCCAAGTCCCACGCCGCCGTCCTGTTCTGGTCCCGCGTTGCCATCCGATCCAAGGTCCGCGTTGCCATCCGATCCAAGTCCCGCGTCGCCGTCCGGTCCAAGTCCCGCGTCGCCATCCGGTCCAAGTCCCGCGCCGCCGTCCGATCCAAGTCCCGCGCCGTCGCCCAGTCCAAGTCCACCGCCACAGTTGATGAGTTGAAATGAAAATTCAAAATCCCATGTCGCCGTCTAATCGAAATTTCATGACATCGAATACAATTTTTCATCAAGTTGAAGTCTTTGTCGTCAAGTACAAATTTCTATCGAGTTGCAGTCTTCCGTCGTAAAGTATACATTTTTATTGAGTTGAAACCTCATGTCGTCAAGTATAATTTCCTATCGAGTTGTAGTCTTATGTCCCCGAGCACAAGTTTCTTCCAAGTCTAAATAAAATTCACTTCGATGTCACGTTGATGTCCCACTTCTTAAAGTAGAGCTTGGTATGCTCAGTAAATCGAGCAGATTCACTCATCAAGCTTGATGGGACTTGAAAGTATTATTTCCTTTGTTAATTAAAATGTTATATTGTAAAGTTGATGTCCTGGGAGTCCATACATTGGTCGATACAGTCATAAAGTTGAAAATCCCATGCTCGTCAAATTTTCTTCTGGTACTGAAGATGATGAATCAGTCACAATTTACTTGTGACTATAATACGGCAGTTGAGTTATCTTGTGAAATGGGTTAAGAAGTTCAGGGCAAAATCTGATCAGAATGTATGTGAAGTAGAGAATGAATTCAAGGTAATGTTTGACGTTTGAAGAATCTGTATAAGGTCCAGTATATCGCGACTCTTCAGAAGTTACTAGAGTTTTTAATTCACATTGTATCCCTCCATGATCCGTTGAAAATGTCGTCTAGTTTCGCACAATCCAATCTTTGAAAATGCTTTACCCTACAAGAGAATTTTTTAGAGTTTCGAGTATTGATCGTGTGCAATCAATTCGTGATGCAAAAAGTTTCTTGAGTTTATGAAGAATCTTGAAATCCAATATTTTAGGTTGTGATTTTAAATCTGTTGTCTCAATATTTCCCCAAGAACCTTTTCAGCAGTCTTTCTTGCTATGTTGAATAATGCTTAAAATGTGGATAAAAGTAATTCCAAGTGTGCAGTTTATCGCTCGCAAAATGCGTGAAGTTATGGAAAGTGTGTTTAGGTGATTTTTGAGGAAGTCATTTGTAGATTCCTTGTAGATTATATAAAATGTCGTGGAGTATGTCCGTTATGAAAGCGTCGTCAAAGTTATTTGATGAAAGTAAAATTGCAGAATTTTGTCTAAAGTCTCAGGTGATTGTTGTTCGTTCCAGGAAGTTGGAAATCGTCGTAATTGATTTTAAAAAATCCCCCGTCGTCCAGATGTCCAGAGTCCGTTGTCCTTGTCCAGCATCCTCATTCACGTCGAAGAGTCCGAAATTCCCACGTTGATGTCCAGAAATACGAGATGTCACGTCGTAGTCCAAAATGCAAAGTCCCCCGTCGTCTTCACAGCTGCTGTCGTTGGAACCGGTCGCGAAGAATCTTCCTCCTCGATGTCTTCTTTCTTCTATCTTCATACCTGAAAAGCCCCCCTAAAATATCCCCTGTTCTGCTCATGTATTTTTTATTTGTTTTTTACAAAAACGTTTTTTTTTTTCTCAATATTTTTTCATCTTTTTTTTTAATTATTTTTGAGTTATTTTATATTTTTCATAATTTTTTGAATTTTTTTTTCATTTTTTCCATTATTCTTTTTAATACTATTTTTTTTGTCTCTTTTTCCATCATTATTTAATCTTTTCTTCTTTTCTTTTTTCTCTCTTTTTTAAACTTTTTTTTTTCATTCATTTTTTTCTCTTATTTCTCAATTTTTTTTTCATTTTTTTTGCTTCATTTTTGTAATATTTTTTTTAAATACCATGAGTGCAGAATTAAATTTTAACAAAGCTTAAACACTGAAAATATCGAACTAAAACTGTTGCACCGCTGATATCCGATCCATGAAGTTCGCTTGGTCGTTGCCCATTATCGAAAATCCTGCAAAGTCGCTGTCCAGTCCGGAAACCTCCGTCTTCTCGTTGTCCAGCTGAGACAGATCCGCGCCGTCGTCCTCTAGCCCAGTCCCCGTAGAGTCCCACGCAGTCGCCGTCAAGTCCAGGAAAGTCCATCTCATCGTTGTCCAGTCCACGAGGTCCCGCACGCCGTTTTCCAGATCCGAAAGTCCCACGTCGTCGATACCTAATCCAGAATATCCCGCGAAGTCACCGTTGAGTCCAGGAAAGTGCATCATAGTCGCTCTTCAAATAATGGAGTTTCGCGTTATCGCCTTCTAGTCCAGGAAATGGCTTGTTGTCAATTCTTACGTTGGGCATTTTCATGTGATCCTTGCCTGAGCGACTAAGTGCATGATAGTTGTTTCTTGAGTCAGGAAGCCTTGCGTCGTCAATGTCCAGTGGCTCTGCGTCGTCGATAACCGGTCTAAAAGACCCTGATTCGCTCATGCCCAATCCAGAAAGTTTTGCATCGTCCATTTCCAATTCAGAAAAATCTCACTCCACCGATGTCCAATCTCGAAATACCCGTTGTCCGGTCCAGAAAATCCCACGTCGATGATGCCCCGTCCAGAAGATCCCACACGTCGTTGATATCCGGTCCAGAAGATCCCACGTCGCTGATGTCCCGTCCAGAAGATCCCACACGTCGTTGATGTCCCGTCCAGAAGATCCCTCGTTGTTGATGTCCTCTCCAGAAGATCGTTGATGTCCCAGAAGATCCTGCGTCGTCGATATCCTCTCCAGAAGATCCCGCGTCGTAGATGTCCTCTCCAGAAGATCCCGCGTCGTCGATGTCCTCTCCAGAAGATCCCGCGTCGTCGATGTCCTCTCCGGAAGATCCCGCGTCGTCGATGTCCTCTCCAGAAGATCCCGCACAGTCAAGTTGTACTTGTTGAATCTTAGTGTAGTCAATCTTCAACGCCAGAAACTTTCGCAATCGTGGCAGTAGTTTTCTTCAGACTCATGGTTTTTTTTCAGTAGATCATCTTCAATGCTGGCTCTGTTTCTTACGTGTAGTACCTGAAATCCCATTCCCTATCCGCCCAATCTTCTCATCCATTTATTTTTCCTTTCTTTGGCCAACGACAAATTCTCTTTCATACATACATGTGTTCTACTATTTCCATACGTGTAACATTTTTTTTTTCATTTTTTAAGATTATTTTTTTATGATTTTTTTGTTACATTTTTTTCAATTTACTTTTTTCAACATTTTGTAATTTTTTTTACACTTTTCTAATTTTTTTCCATTTTCTTTTGTATTTATTTTTTTCTATTTTTTTTCAATATGTAAAATTTTTTTTTTTTCTTTTTTTTGTATTTATTTTTCTTTTTTTTTTCAAACACCATGTATGGAGAAATTTTGGGAATAGTGTTTTGCACCAAAGGATTTTCTAGTAGATTAATCCGGAATTTGGAAGGAAAGCTGGGGAACGCCTCCAGTAGCTTAACTATCCCCAGAGGGAAAGATCTTGAAGAATTAGAAAATATCGCTCTCCGAGTAGTTTCGCACAATTAATCTGCAACGTAAAAGAAAAAAAAACGCGCAAATAAAAAAAAAAGTCACTTTCAACGCTGTTGGAACGCACTTATTGAATGTCGTAGGAGTAGAAAAGAAAAACACAATAAAAGCCATCGCACCTTTTGATATTGGTGGGGCGATGCTTTTCGGCTGGAACTCTGCTAGTTGGATGAAGTTTCGTACGCAGCAGCATTCGTCTATGAATGAAATCGGCAAGAAAAACCCATCTGGAGAAATCCAGACCCGTCCGACAGACCCGCCAAAATACACCCAAACGAAGTCGATGACGATGATGATTGATAAAGGTCAGGAAGATGACGTCGGCGATAACCAAAGCTTCGGAAATATTCGGAAAAACGACCTTGGAGGGGGAAGAAAGCAGCCATCTCGCTCGGAAGGGACGTAAGCAGAGCAGGACAAGAATATACCCGGGCAACGGTTAAATAATCTGTCCTCTCAGCGAAGTCCCCGTTCTCCGGTCGGGAAATACGCCCAACCCACATCATCATCAACCTTGAAAAAGTCTTGCAGTTTCCACAACCCCTGCAGAACGATCCGGAAGATCTTGGCTGCTGAGAGATTTGGGAGATGAGACTTTTTGAGGGGCCGAAGATGAAACTCTTGGTCAAGCCAAGTAAGAAAGCCGAGCAGCCTCGAACGTCCGATCCACGCTTTCACTGGGTTGCCCATCGAAGACTTAAGACCCACGAGTGATGGCGAGGAGTGTGCGAGTGCAGAGGACCAAAACCCCGTTCAAAGACCGCAATCGGGTAAATTGGCGCACCATCGTCGAACCTTTTCTCGTTGTCTTTCGTAATCGAAGATTGTTCTTTGTGGGGTAGAGATGGACCTCTTAACGATATTTCTCGGCTCATCGTGTAACTGTTCGAAGCCATGTTTTCTAAAACACTCGATTAAAGAACGGGAAGGGAATAGGGAGGAAAAATAGGAGGACCAAGGTTTGCTAACTCACGTAAGTCGCACAGGCGTGTCTTTTTCTTGTTTTCGGAGGGTTCAGTCAATCGCCGTCAAGGTTTGCCTTCTTCCTTACATCCGCATGAATTTTTCACCCCCTCGCTCTTTCTACCCAGGAAAGGGGCAATGCGCCTTTGTTTCGCTCGTGACTTTGAATCGTAGAAGGAATAAAAACGTGCATATCCTATCTTTTCCGATGCTGCCTCAGTATAGCTGAACGTCAGCTTTCTCGCTAGTGGCCTAGATGGTTGCGGGCCCGCTTCTAAATCATTGAAACATACGCGGGTCTTCTATTCCGCCAGAGATAATCGCCGGGTATTGAAACTCTTCGCTTTTTTCCCAATTACTTGGTAGAACGTGCAAATCTTCGATGCCTTAGTTTGTCCCCGGACGTTCGGTGTCCATCCGGAACTTAACAGATATCTATGTCGAAACAGTACGAAAAAAAAACCAATCTTTCTGCCGGTTGCCCAGCACCGAAAAGCAATGTGTTTTTTAACACCACTTATCTTTCCTCCTTTTCAGCTTTTTATCGCTTACCGAAAATTCCAGACCAAAATTTTGTGCGAGATAATTATGTCTAAAATAAATGTGCTAATTTCTTTTGACGAGAAAGAATTGTAACATCTAAAGTGCATACCTTTTCGATTAAAGGACGATGGAATATTCGATTTTGTTATTTCGTTCTCGCAAATCCTTTCAGCCGTTCGTCATATCGTACTTCGTGGATGGTTAAAACATCATGACGATTTGTGACGCGAGTAGACAAGTGAATATTGGTGCACCATCAATATTAAAGTTTCTTCGTGCCAAAAACATCGTGGAATGTGTGTCGATGTTTTCTTTCACCCTTTTCATTTCTCATTGCGCAATGTAGCAAAAGTCCATATAATTTATAACATTACGGGAGCATCTAAAGGCGATGAAACCACATAGCATGCTCAATATTCGATAGTTAGCAAATTTGCCAAAGAAGTCGTTCGATATATGGCTGAATATATACTTTTGTGCATTACCATAGAAAAGCTCTTTTTCCTTTCACGGAATCAATAATCTATAGCAGAGCTTGGTTTTTCATATTCTGAAAGACCTTTAAAAATATGGATGAAGAAAATTAGTAGCCCCCACCCCAACCCCACCAAATAAGTCATGATTTATTGAGACCCAATGGAAATGTGCGGGTACATTAGTACAAAATACTTTGGACAACAATTACGACCGATTGTCGTATACCATACAGTCCCACAGTATCGCACACAGATATCTTTCTCTTTTTCATATTAAAAAATCGCTAAATCGACAATATTTTCAAGCAGAATATTTGGCGCGTCATACACGTAATATAGAACAGCATAATAAAACAAAATATGCGGCACACTACTCCAATTAACAAGATATTACACAATTCGTAGTAAAATTCACAATGCTAAGTTAGTTACTTGTCTTTTGGGCTATAAGTATTCATTTTTTCAGAGTCTGTTTCTTAGAAAATTCACTCACCAAATTCTTCTAGCAACAAAGCCACTTGTAACGCAAGTTTTGTATTCGTCCAATTCCGCAGTCACTCGTGTTTCAGGCTCATGGAAGATTTGGATAACATTGAGATTTGATCGAATGAACTAACACGTTCCTGCCGTTCGAATCATTTTGGTTTGAACGTATAAATTAAATCGAATTCCACATCAGGGGCTCGTAATCATTCGGCAAACAAAAAAAAACACATGGATGCTCATAAGCCGATCGAACTTAACAATTTGCGGCGTTATACCATTTTCTTTTGGTTTTTTTTTTACGACATAAAATATAACACATTCAATGATTTAATTTTCGTAACTTGCACAATCAGATATTAGAGTTACTGCACAACACAACGTATTCGATTCACTATTTTATGCTTGAAACTTGTTGGCGATAACAACAAAATTATAAGTGAGAAAGAACAATCATAACTTTCGAAATTTGCTCACAGACCATAAATCGAATTCATTAACTTTTTGTTATTGAAACTGCACCGCTCCAACACTTTGAGCAAAAACTCAAGTAGGACACCCAAAATTATTTATACTTTTACCACCAAATAAACAATTGGTTGTTACGAATGGAGTGCCAAAAGCAAACTGGGCCTTCTTTTCTTGCAGATGATTCGTATTATCTTTTTACAAGGTGTGTGTGTGTGCGCGCGCCAAATTTTCTTCAGCCGGTGGTGCTCAGGGTGATTATTGTTTCGTTCTCAACAGCTACAAACGATATTAATCCAGGCAACAAAAGCCTCTGCTATCCAATTTCCAAGTTTTTCTAAACGCGCGTGCTTTCTTTTTCTCGGGTTAAACACACTTCGTTTGGTTCGTTTGTTTGGCGTAGGAAAAAAGAGCCGGATCCGAGATAATTTGTAATTTCGTAACATGATGAGAATTATTTTTTCAAGCGCGCATTCGTCATTGGAGTTTCAATCCCAAACGATTATTACAAGATGGTGTCTCTTCGATTGACTACTGATATTTTCTGTTTCTTTTGTTTTTTTTTTTGATTTTTCTAAAAAAAAATTCATTAATATGCCCCCCCTGTGAAACCCTCTTCCAAAAATTCGACTTGAATTACCTGGATAATAAATGTAGATTTACCGGATATATATTTTCACCAATGCATTGGACAAAAATGCACGTTCCAAAGTTCTCGTGTGTTTCTCCTGTATTCCGTTGTCGGGGGTGTATTTTCTTTCATTTGTGATATTTCTTTTAAACTCTCTAATCATCTTGCCTCATTCCTGGACCGATACTTGGCAATCTTTGTCGCTATATCTGTTATTCTTCGTTCAAAGTTACTAAAAATAAGAAAAACAAAGGGCATCTCCGACAAAGCACAAGGCCCGAGTAAAACCACGATGACTGGAATTCTCATGCGAGGCTACAACAATTGCTGTGATGAAGTACAAAAAAAGAGACAAGCAATGGTTAGGACTCCGCCGCTAAACGGCTATTTCTGAGCGTCTCTATCTACGATCCCAATATTTATATAAATATATAAATATATATGTATATACACGAAAGAAAATGGTGTTAAATAATTTGTTACCTCGTTTGCTTTTTTTGGACCAACGAGTTTCTCAGCGTATGGAAATATATTCAGCCACGCATCATCTGAGAAACAAATTTTTCAAAACATCCCGAGACAATGTAACGGCATCTTCAAGCCACGGGATGAAAAAAAATTCATTTGAACTTATGCAAAATATTGGCCGTAATTTGCAATTATCTTTCATATTCGTTGCGGATTAATGAAAATGAAAATGTTCGTGTATGATTCTCACGTATCGATGAACATTTTTGGGGTATCCTTTCTCTGCCTATTATCGTATTCCTGTCTCTTCCGGTCCGGAGTTCTCTCGCAGTATGTACCCTAAAGCGCCAGAGGCAAAAACACGTGTGCGCTTGCTTCGAAGATCCTGTGGCTCAAAAAACAAAAACGTGCTTTTTTTGCCCAACGTTGATATCCCCACCATAAAATACCCTTATAAAACGACATGTTAAAACAATTACGAGATATTAAAACAATTGCTTAAGGGATACAGTACTTTACCAGATAAAAATAATAAATGAAGAATTAGAAAATGCGACGGAGGCCCAGAAATATTCTTCATTGTTGATTGTAAGAATAAAATTGTATTGTTTTTCGCTAATGTTTCGATCTTGAAAGATATTTCGATTTTCCGTTCTATCCAATTTATTTCTGGAACTCGAGATTTAATGATGAAGAGAAAAAAGCCAAGTAATTTCTTTCATTTTCGAACCTGCTTCTGTTCTAAATGATATCATGTGTGTACATCGGAGAAAAATGTATGGTCAGCTTACGAACATGGTTCTAAGTCGTATCATCTGGCGTCACGGTTAAAATGTCTTCTCTCTCTCTCTCTCTTTCTCTTTCTCTCTTTCACCCCCTCGTTCAGCGACTTCCGGTCCACACGTACACGACTTATTCCTGCGATGATGAAACACAAAACCCCCACATTGTTCCCGTTTCATTTTTCAACCCTCAATTATACCTTCAAGGTTTCACAGGCGCGTAGATTGTTCCTAAGCGTACATATCGCAGTTCACAGTCCAAATAGGTGCGTTCTCTCAAGGGACGTGCCACATTTTCTCTCCACCCCGTGGTCTGCCCTTACTCGTATTGCTTTTCCCCTTTCTCGTGTCAAACAACAAACGCTGTCCTTCCTGCGACTAAAAATAAGCGTTTTCCCCGTTTGCCCCGCCCACATATGCAAATCGACGTTGTTTTTTTTCTTTTCAAGGCCAAATCTTTCGTTCCATCATATTGTCATAATAGAAATAAATTAAGTTGCTACGTAACGATTTTTTTTTCGGTTGGTTTTCGCGCCTCCAACTCTGCGTCATCCTGGAGATCATTGAGGGGCACCGTCCTGGTTTCCACCAAGCCGCGGCTATTCTCGAATTGTGCTGAAGCGAAAATAACTTGCTCAGGTTTCTCCCCCCCCCCTTTTCCCCCCACCCGACAGTAACAAAAATAGTGATAAAAAAAAATTCACGATACCGTGATAAATACAAATGTCAGATTCTCGATATAGAACAGAGTCTTTTTCAAAATGAAATGATCGTAAGACACGTGTACCTCCTCCGTACTATAATTCATTCGCTCGATTGGATTCTGACCGCTCGGTCCAATCCTCAGCAGGGTGAACTTTGAACGTGTGTAGGCGTTCGCCGGTTCTCCCTTCGATCTAGAACACACCGCTAACGCGCAACACATGTGCTATTTTTTTTGTTTTTTTTTTTTTTGTTTCTTTCAATCTACCTCTGCAACCGGGTAATCGCCGAAGAGAGCTCCAAACTCTAGCGTCTTGGCCGGAAACGCAATGACACGGACCAACGTTCTGCTTCGTGATCTGTGAAAATATCGTTATTCCGACGCCCCGTAATGGGCTCTTTCTCCTTTTCTCTATTTCCATATTTCTTAGAGGCTAAACGATAGACGTTTGATCCTGTTATATAGCATTAAAATGTAGATGTATCCACTCAAATATGAAATAAATGGTACGAATTTCTCGTGGGGAAAATGAAGATTTTTCAAATAGATTTTTTTTCGTAAAAAAAAAACTTTTCTGGCTGCTGGTAAAACGTGTCATGCATAAATTCCTGAATACCTGAGGACCGTATTATCTGTTAGATTTTGTTTGTTTCTGATCGAATGTCGCAGAGCATTTGGTGATGGGTTGTGTGGGCGAATATCGGCAGTTGTGGAACCACCGTAAGTGCGCGTCCGATTGTCGCAAGAGTTGATGACCATTCGGGTGATAAAAGCCCGAAGTGTTTTCAACGGCCAGGACGGACGCGGCTTGAGAAGCAGATCTCCGTGATTCTTGGATTAAATGCCAAGGAGCCCAATGTCTGCATACCTGGGAAAAGACTACTTCTTTCTTCCACGAGGACGGGGATTCTCGTGGCCAATGGAAATTTTTTTAAAAATAAACATGGAATCAGCTCACCAAGCTGTAACCAGCATTGTTTTTGCCGTACCGCGTGATTGTCACGCTTGTGTGATTTCGTTTTTTTTTTGTTTTTTCCTATCGCTCGTCTCTTTCGGTCATGGCTATTGTGCGATGGTGAAGAACGTGTGGGTGCGAAGGTCAAGTATTCGATTTTTCGATTTTTCGATTTTTCGTGCTAGGGTGCGGTCGAAACAGCGGTAGATTTCGTAGCGTCGAACCTATAATTTTTTTTTTTTTTCGAATTTTTTGTTTCTCCCTTTTTTTCTCTCTCTCTCCTTCAACGAACGTTCCATCAATCTCGAGTCGAGTCTTGTCCAACTTCTAGAAAAGACAGATCTCCTTCCTCCTCCTCTTTCCCCCCTTGCGCAATCAAGTTTCCCCAGAACGCAGAACAAAAAAAAAACCAAATTCCTCACCGAGGTCGCATTTGTATATTGGTATTCGGGCTCTTATATTTCGTATCTTATGTAGGCTTATTTAGGCGGCAGCAACAGGCCGGATAAGAAGATGACGGTCAGACAGCATCGGAAGATAACCTTTTGCGCCCCATTATCTTTCACTCTCACAATAGGAATTTCAAGGATGATGAGAATCCGATACTGAAAAGGATGCATGGTGATTAATAGTCAATGAATCTGTATCGATTTGTGTGATGAATTAAAAAATTCAATAATAAAAATAAAAACGTTTTTCCTGTATGTAGAATTTTTTTTCAACAACATTTATTCATCAAAGTACGAATACGTCTCCTGCACTCCATCTATAAAACAGTGTAATATTAAACTTAGCAGTATATATATATGTAAATATTACATATATCTATATCTTTATGTACAAGGTAATTCAATATGAATTGCAATAATGACTCACGCAAGATTGGTGAGTATTACCATAACGAACAAAAGAACATATTTACATTGAGATCTTTTTTCGCAGTATTGACTATAAAAAATAATAATAAAACAATCTCCAACTAATCCTAAAAATACTTTTTTCTCAGATATCGAAATTTCAAAAATAATTCTCAATTTTCGTATCTGTCGTCAATAAGGAACTTTAACTGTACAATAAAGAAAATAAAAATAAAAAAAATAATTGAAAAAAATATATAAAAATAACTAGTTTACAAAAATTGGTTGTTTTGTTTGTTTGATTTTGTCGATACGCTCTACAAACCAAACGGTAGGATCGTCAGTAGCAAACTCGGTGCGCATTGCTCTGTATCTCTCTCGCACATGGTAAGTCCCCAGAACAGATAACTCAGTAGTCGATCAGGTGTCACTCAAACTGGATTATTCATTGAGATTTTCCAATTATCTCTTAATCTCCCTTCCTCCCTCATTCTCCCTCTCCCATTCTCTCCCCCCGTCGTATTGACCCTCATTGCCATGTCAAACAGCGTGGAGACTGCAATTAAAAAACATCCGGATATACAACGAGATACTGGCTTTGACTTGATATTTATCTTCGCCTAGGGGCTGGATGCACGCAAACATCCATCGAGAAATAATCTCTTTCGCTTTGGGTTTAAAAAATGTCAAAAAAGTTCATTCGCGAACTTGGTCACAATCTTCGCACACTGGCATCTTCAGAAACCCCTCCCTGCCCCTTTTTATAAGTGTCTGTTACTTCGATGAGACACAGGTACAACACGTGATGCCGACTTCGACGGTTTCTTCATCTGCTTTTGATCTTTTCAAGCCACTTGATGAATTTTCACAACGTCATTATTGTGAATAATATTTATTTGTCGTCCATAACGGTGATTGATTTCTGCTTCATCGAATAACAGGTGCTTTGACGGAACTCAGTTGAGATATGAAGTTGTCCAGACTGCTTAATTCAGGATGGAGATCGGCCGACCAGACGGTTTTATTGTCCTCCTTGACGCTGCCATCTTGACAATCCATTTGCTCATCCTTCGACGTTCCGTTGTTCTTGTTGTTGGCTGTACAATTCTTATTTTTCTCAGCCATTTTTTGTTTGAGTTCATGCCAGCGATCGATTTTGGCTAATTGCTTCTTTCGTAATTCCAGCTCTGCCTCGGACAATGCATGACCAAGAACTGCCTCGACACGAATATTGCGTTTTCGACTGCGAAGATATTTGATTTTCTTCTTTCGCATTTTGATGATCCAGCCGAACAATTGTTCAGTAGAACTCAGCTCTTCGTACTCGGCGTCTTTTAGTCTCCGTGTCGCACCCATTTTTAGTTTTTGTTACGGTTTTTTTTTTTTAAAACGAGAACAAATGCACACACGGGTATTCGCTTTATTTCGAATACTTGTCCCACTTTTTTCAAAAAAAAATCTTCCTTCTATTTAAATCGCGAACGAATTGCACGACGATAAAAAAAGATGACTAGGAAGTTTTTTTGTAATGAAATTTTTTCACCGGCGTTGTTTGCTCCTCGAACATTAAACTATTTGAGGATTAATTAACCAATTTATACAAAACACCAACCTGTAGCTAGCTCGTGTTTTTTGATCGTGATGTCGCACTTTCCCGTTACTTCGTTGACGGAAGTCATCAAGATTATATGGAAAAAGTTAACACAAAATCAAAAAAACACTTTGACTATAGACTCTCCAACTTGGATATAGAAAATAGCACAGCACTAGATACAGTCTTCACTGTTCGAGATTATTCCGGGGAATGGCTTCGGCAGCCATGGGTGGGGCTTTATATACCCTCCGTCAGGCAAGAACAGTGTGTCACTACGCCCAATCAATGAAAAGTAGTTCCCTTTTTTTTCTACTCATTCTACCGCTCCTAGTAACTATTTATTGTTGAAATTTTGCATAGAACGGCAACGCAGAACGTAATTTAATAATAATATGATATTTGTTTAATTATTATAACGAAATATGTGAAAATTCTGTTTTTCTGTAATAGAACTCGGCGGAGTAATCTCTGATTGGCCGTCCCTCCCCTCCCTACATTTTGCGCGTCGCCAGAGCTCTTGGCGCGCTACGGCCGCTACGTCGATCGTCCTTTTCTTCTGTACGCGACGTTGCCACGATTTTATACTCCGTTTTACCCTTCATCGCATATTATAACAAAGAATTTCTGTAGGTTTTTCAACGATGCGTTATTGTATTCTTATTGATATGAATTTAAAAAATAATGTTTTAATAATAAACGATTGTTATTAAAATAAGAAACGCTAGTCCGTGCTGTTCCAGTCGATGTAAAGTCGTTTTTGGACGACAATTACATGAAGAACAGTGTCCCCGTGAAAAGCCACGTTACAAATTAAAATATTAAAAAACTAATGTGTGTACGATTGCAATGTTTATTTGCATACACCAAATTGTAGTATTCTCAGACAATGGTCATACTCATCCTTTGAGCTCTTTATAAAATTCAATATTTGCTATTAATTGTCATTAACATATGATTCATCGGTTAAATATGATTCAGCGATCGCTCTTTGAACAATCTCATGCTAACGATGACGCAGCAATTTAAAACATCGAAGGATCGAGACTTTTCGATAAATTAAAAGTTATTTTTATAGCAAATAAAGTATTTCCAAATCACAAAACCAACGGGAACAAGCTCTACGTGCACTTTTGCTCGTAGAGAGATCGAGAAGCCCCTCGAAATCTGGCAACGTTGTGACCGAGAGGAAGTCTCCTCTCTCTTTCTCTCTCTCTCTCTCTGGCTCCGTTTTCCGCGTCGCGTCAGAAAGAATTTCACCACAGCTGTATTCTTTCTCCTTTTAGAAATTATGACGCAGGGCATACGAACTCGTTACACATTGTTATTTTCAATGTATATTTTGCGTTAAATGAATAAAAAATCATCAACAAATAAGCGTTTGGAAAATCGATCGAATGATGACTATAAATAGAAACGAGTGGTATATTTCATGAAAATTCCCGGAATTTCGATGACTCAGTCATGCTTTATATTTTACACTATTAAAATACGATTCAATTATTGTATTGAAAAATGAGGCAGTTATTTTCATCGTACGTGCTTGTGAGTTTTGAAGACTTTTTTTTACCTGTATTCTCATATCGCTAAAAAAACGATTCACATAATCGCATGCTGATGTGAAAATATTTTCAAGGTCATCAAACGTGGCTGCAAAAATCAATATTCTGCACGGGACAATAAAATATTCGCTTTTATATGTTCGAAATTAAAAAATGTTCATTTTCCGATGGAAAACTTCAAGCTACCAAACATTTTGCATCGGATATTTTATTTATTCATTTAATTACGGGCGTACCCATTTACAGTGGATGGGCAGTAGCCGATTCGAGAAGATAGGCAGTATAAAATAGTAATAATAGAAATAATGAAATGATTCTTATGATTATGATTCTTTTAACTCTAATATAAAATATAATCCATTTTTTATATCGTTGTTGAGCTGAAAACATGTTTTTATAGCCAATGATGTTGTGTTGATGCGTAATCAAGTATTTTCTTGAAAATATCATAATAAAAAACAAAACTTCACTGGATATCGAGTACGTTTTCGATATTCTCAAGCATATTTTCATTTGATACAAACGACTGCAATACAAGAGCAGAGATAAAAATCAAAGATGGCGAGGGTCAAGGGTTCACACCCAAGGACGACGGTTCTGGTGGATAAAATTCGTGTGCAAAATATTTTTTCATTCTTCAGGCGATATCATTAAGAGACCTACGTGACGACGATAATCCATGGAAAAAAAAAAAGTTCTCATGGCACAGCTGCTTCGCTTCCTTGAAACCGAGCATTCCCCCTTATCCCCTCTCCGCCGCTTAATTCCTGTCGCGACGCCATATACCTACTCCTTGGGCTCTATCGATCCAGGCCCAGGTCCGTACTGTAACGGTAAGCCCCATTGTCACTGCACGAACGAGCTCAAACCCTAGAAAACGTGTTTTATGGCGCATGCCAGAGCGTAAAATAAAAAATGCCATAACGAACTCATGACGCAAAGCGCAAGTATAAAACTACAAAAAAAAAAGTTTTGTTTTTGAGACTTTTAAACATGTCCCACAAACGAATTTTATTACAGCAGCCCATTCGAACGTTCCAATTCGACAAAAATGTCCAAAAATTCAGACACGCTTGAAATTTTATCAAATTTCATTGTAAAGAGTAACAACGAACCGCCTAATATTGATTATTCAATATTTTTCAACCGAAAACGCTTCACGAATTACCAGATATTTTGCGTCGTAGTGTCGAATGACCTTCCTGATTATTTATCAGTAAAACTTTTATTTTGGAAACGCCAGGTTCAAAAAAAAAATTTGAGGTTGTTATTATTCCCAACAAATATTCACAGAATAGCAAAGATGGCTGACTTTTTTTTGCATATTTCTCGAACGATAATGAACTATGAAGGCAACAAAATGGTCAAAATTATATTTAATAATTCGATTTCGAATCATGAAAAATACTTTCAGCTCTTTTCACAACTAAGCATGCAATTTTTTTTTTTTTATTACTTCAATGATGGTTCATTAAATGAATACATACAACAAAAATGTATGAATAGAAATTGTTTGAAGGGACCCAAGGAACCTGTTTTTTTAATCATAATTTATTTTTCTCCCATTGCATCGACTTTCTTTTAATACCTAAAATACAATATTCGTTTTTTTTTTGGTTATGTACATCGATTCGTATTAAAAATTAATTTGTACATTTATAATCATAAACGACAAAGTTGTGTACGTTAAACAATAGTCAACATATAGAGGTCGAAAATTACTTTTTTGCTTGAATCAGCAATTCGGAATTTCATAAATCGACCTCGATCTCATGTACGGTTGTGATTACTTTTTTTTCATTTATTTCGAGTTTTCGATGACAGAAATTATCACGAGTCTTTGGTAAAAAAGATATAAAATGTTCAAAGTTACAAATTTTTGTGATGGATTGTTATTAATCGGAGTTTCTTTCGGAAACAGCATTCGAAAAAGTTAATTTAGTCAAATATATAAATATAACATAATAGCCTTTGTCACAGATAAATATAATGCGACATTACGTTACAAACAATTAAGAGAGCAACAGATATTTTGTGTTCACTGATTCAACAATTATTTTATTGGCAGATTTTTTTTTTAGCTGGCGAGAAAAAAACAGTTAACGATTAAGGCCATTCTAGAGTATGAAAAAGTCGACATACTTTGAGAATTTGTTTAGCGAAATAATGAAACGAACCGTTATTCTGTGGACGATTCTTTATTGAACCATAAAAATAATCTTTTTGCACTGAAGAGTATTAAAATGTCGACCGCACAGGATTCTGACAGCCACATCTTTTTCCAGACGATCAAAATCAATTATCTATTAGAACAGCTACAGAATTATGTAGGATTTTTTTTTTTTGTAATATATACTTTTGCCTAAATGGCGCGATTAAAAAAAAAAGGAAAAATTTCGAGTAAAAATCCTCAATATTATTTATAGCAAAAAAAACTTTGCAGCATTACGAAAATCCTACGTTCTTCTGTGACCGCGTTTCTTTCTGATTGAAAAAAAATTGTTCCCTCGTTCGAGGTTGAAAATTGTATGAACAGCGTTCGAAAAAGAGGTGTGAACGAAAAAATGCTGTGCAACCGACATTTTTTTATTAATCAGTGCGAAAAAATTATTTGCTATAATTCGTTGATAGTTCAATAAAGAACGGTTCTCAGAATTTCGATTCACTACATAATTTGGCCAAAAAGAATTTTATAAAGTTTATTGCTTCATGCTCTACAGCCACAGCTATCTTTCCTAATCCCTTAGTCGCATTAGGCGTTAATGGCACTGCTCAAGTGTGGACCCAACGGACCTCATGGGTGTAGCAAAATATGGATGTGTGCTGTTCCAGTTAACAATATAAAAAAATATAAAAATGCCCAGAACGTATATTTCGAAAAATCGTTTTCACGACAAATAGTTAAAGTAGTTAAAAAACAAGTGAAAATTTTGTACAGCCATTACTAGGTACTTTCAAGGTAATCAATGGTTTTTCGAGGAGAAAAAATGAAAAAAAAGTGACTAAAATGGATAGAAATCGTTGGTCCACAACGAATCGACGCTTTTCAATATATCGAAATTCAATACACCGAGATAAACATAATAGAGAGTTATTTTAAATAACGACCAACGTTCGCTAATGAGTAAACCATATCTAGACCATTTGTTGTCGCAAAATTTCAATTTTTCGTTGTACATTGAACGGACGCAACATCTGGACATTTCCATGAAAGCTGACATACGCGAGCTTGTGCCAAGTGTGTGTTCGATGCTTCTAACTAAATCGTTTGTTTTTAGTATGAGTAACATTTGTCTATTGACTTTCTCCAAAACTTCACTTATTTGTGGTAAAATATTGGGTATGTCACTTTGAAATCGTTCTTTCTCATTGTCATCGAATCTAATTTTCCTGACGCCAGCCATAAGAGCATCCCATGTACGTCCGGAAACCATACAAGCTAAAAGCCCGTACATATCGCCGACTCCGAGTTTCGTAGAGTGTTTTTTCATGGCTTCACGGTCACCATCCAGTATGGCAAGCCACAATTTCGAATACTCCCATCTGAACTCATTAGTCAAATCAGCGTATAATCCATGATCGAGAAGTACTATTTCGGTCTCGTTGTTCCTCTTCTTAACAAGAATATTGCCCGGATGTGGATCCGAGTGTACGAAGCCGGTAATGAAAATCATGTGACTGTATAATCGTCCTAATTTACCGCTCACTTCGTACGGATTAATATTGTTTTTGCGGATGTACGATAAGTCGTTGATTTGCCCGCCATCCACGTATTCCATCGTTAATACACGCGACGTCGAAATGTCCCAATAGATCTTTGGTATTTTTAACCATTTATATTTACCAAATAATTTCTTTACTTTTTCAGCATTTTCACCCTCACAAGTGAAATTTAATTCTTGTGGTATGTTCTTTTTCGTCTCATCCACCAGCCAATCAAATTTAAACTCTGGAAATATCCAAGATGTTATTTTCACAAGTACAGACATTGTTTTAACATCGACATACGAGTTTGATTTAACAGCTCTGTGCTGTACTTTTACAGCCACTGTTTCGCCATCTTTGAGAACAGCCTTATGCACCTGAGCCAAACTTGCCGCTCCCAAAGGCTTTGGATCTATCCATTCAAATATTTCGTACGGATCTTTCTTGAAATCCTCTTTTATCACTCTCAATACATCCGCAAAGGATGATTGTGGTGCCGAACTGTGCAATACTCGCATACAAGTAACGTACTCAGATGGCAATAAATAATCCAACGCTCCTATGTGTTGTCCTACTTTTATGTAAACCCCCTTGTTCGCGCAACACAATTCCAAGAGCTTTCCAGCTCCGTACGTGTGCGCATCTGATTTTATTTGAGCATATTCTGCTGTATTTTTTTCAACTTTGTTGCTATAAAGTGCCTTTTTGTAATGAGCGCCGATCAGCGTCACAGCTACCGCTGCTCGCCCAAGACGGACAATACCTATTGATCCAATGTCATACTCGTTTGCCCTCAATGACATGAACGTTCCGACTCCCGCAACACTTGCTGCACCAAGTTTGAGAAATCTTCGTGACTTTAACATTTTTTATCACAAATATCAAACAAGTCATTGATTGTTGTGGTTAAGCGTGATATTCAATCTGGGAACAAGAAACAAAATCTTATATTTTTTTCTCCTCATTGATCGTAATTTTTTTTAACTTCCTTTCATTCTTATTTGTAAATACAAAAATATGTAATTTGAAGTTCATCATAATTGAGATAACCAAGTTTATAATATTCATTTGAATATAAGGATAAGTTGAAATAAAGTACAAATAGAAAAATGGTAAAATGTAGAAAATCATTCATCCTAACCAATAACAATAAGCATTAATGAGAAAATGGTAGAAAAGGAAATTGATAAATCAAAATAGAAATTGTACATTGTTACGAAATTTATGCAATAACATGTTTTCACCTCTGACAGTCATAAAAATTCAACAAATGTTTCATGTTTAACCCAAAAATTGCAAAATATTAATGTGACCTTTTTTACAAATACATCATTTAGGATGAATTTTTTCTCCAGTTTTTATAACGGATGACAAATAAAATTATGACATAAGGTCAGAATTGGTAAGACAATTTGTTACATGACGAACTAACCTTTAATTCGACTGTATTAGAACTGGCATAGTTGCCCCACGAATAAGATTGAAAATTTACCGCAACGACTCGTCAATTATTTCATACCACAAGTTGTCGTGTTTTTTTTTACATTTTTTAATTTGTTTGACACTCGAGTTAATTTTTGTATGAAAGTTGTGAATGTGGGTTATGTGACTTTTTATGACGTATGACAGCACGTGAATACACGTGAACAGCTGGACTTGACCGCCAACTCTCGGCGGAGCTAAATCGAACTAGGACAGTTTGACTTATTATAATTAAAAAATTCACAACACACTTATCATATCAATATATAATGAAAATTTTGTACGTATAGAAAAATCGTACAAATTTTACTATGCGTTCCTTTCATTCTCGGAACTGTCGTCGGAATTTTCGTCTTTCATAAATTTCCAAAGTTTCACTTTCTCCTTGCTTTATATGTATTCAGTTAGCAGCCATGAAAAATAAAAAGCAAGTGTGTCGTGTATGGGACTTTCTACCTAAAGTCAATATCTTTGGGATATCAACGTGTTTGCATTCATTCGCTTTTTTATCTTTTGTTTGTCAATAAGGAAATAATAAGATGCCAATCAACTGCCCAATTTGTTTTTATGATTTTTATTTGTCAAACAATATATTATCATTATAATACATTACAAAATGTGTGTGTTAATTTTACAATTATAGAGTATCGCGAATAATTTTTTTTCGATGTTATCAACGGATAGAACTTTGATCCGAAGCGTGCTGCATGAGAACTCTCTGAAAGCCAAAGAAAAAAAATACCGCCATGAATTTTAACACGTAAAGGGTCATGTTTTGATAATTCTTATTTTCTATTGTTCCTATAACATCTCATTATATATAGTTTTCATAACGATATATAATGCTCGCATTATCTAATATATATCAGTTCCATCGTGTTTAAAAATTCGATACAATGATTCTTCCATCTAAATATAACGAAATGATAAAAAAAATTGTGTCATGTGACAATTAAATCAATTTCATATCCAAACATTAAATGTTTTGTGACTTTAAAAAATGGCTCCGGAACTTTTTTGCAGTTTCGTCCTGAAATTTGCCACTCATAGTGCATCAATGTGTATTCATTCGAATGTTTACTGCAAAAAAAAACGTATTTGATCGTTTTTTTCTCAAAAACCACCGAACCGATTTCAATGACTCCTTCACACGAGTAAAGCTCGTGAACCAAGATACTTTTACTTTTACTTTTTCTGGATCTGCAAATCAAACGGTCATAAATCCAGGTCTCATAATGGTGTTTATGGTCTAGACGTAGACGATAATCTGCTTCGTTCCGTGACCATGGTCTACAGCGTATTAATGTTGCAGCGAATAATACTCGAATGGCCAAGGGCCAAAACAGCATCAATTTTTAATTAGGTAGCTTTCCTTCAAATATTTAAAATAGCATAAATATTGTGGTTAGCAAAAATGCGCTGGAAATGGGTATTAGATGATACAGCAAAAGTGAATAGAAGGCAGAAAATCGAATATAAAAAAAAGGATTAACGCCGAAGACACGTAGCGACAGATTCATGTCAAACGAGGGTATAATTCCGAAAAGGGTAAACGCCGTTTACCCTTTTCGTTTACCGTACTTTGTAAAACCTAAATTTTCCCCAATTTCAATGAACAAGTGTGTATATTAATAAGAATCGTCGAAACAGCATTTTTATTTAAGAGGAGCCTACTTTGCCCCATAAATATTTTTTTCCGCGATATCGAAAAGAAGCCCGACAAATTAATTTTGGGCTACAAAAGTAATATTAAGATCATGTGTAAACCGATACGACTGGCTTAATTCCTTACGGGGCCCATTTTACCCCATGTTCCCCTATATTGATGGATTTTTTTGACAAGATCGGATCGATCGGTTGAGATACATTTTTTCAATAATATCATAATGTACCTTTAAAGGTGAGATTGCGTTTGTAAGTTGCAGACCGAGACTTCTCGCAAGAACTATTGGAGCTGCGGTGCCTTTGTAAAGTCTGTGTAAAGCGTCAATGGCCAACATGGTTGGAACATTGTGCCTCTGTCGAAGTGTCTCGTATTTTGATAAATACATCATATCGCCAAAAATTGCCCCGTTTGCTGCTGCTTCCGCAAGCAATTTAACCAAGACCGCTACGTCACCGAAACCCAAATTTACACCTTGACCAGCCAGCGGATGAACCCTGTGGGCAGCATCTCTGAAAACAAATTAATGATAAACATTTAATCCCTTGGATTCAATCGTTTGTACGAGGGGAGCACAACGGGTCAAAGGCCTAAGTGCACGCAGCAGTCATTGCCCCCTAACTATAATATTAATAATAATCCCTTGTAATTACTCACGAAATAAGATAAAAAAAATCTTTTTTTATCTTTTCATCAGACTCGGTTTCTTTTTAAGAATTTTTTAAAGAAAATTTAACGAAAATTCTTTATGGGAAACGACTGTTTAATGTGATAATCACTCTTTGGTTGGTGTTTTTTTTTTAAAGAGGGGATCCGAAATGAATTTTTGTGAGGTGATTTTTTAAAGAGTTTTTTGTCGATTCTCAGAGGGTTTTTTTTTTACTTTCTATAAGAATTCGTTTTTTTTATAGGGTTTTTTGGGAGTATTTCTCACATTTATGTAAATAAAATGAGAATAAAATTGATTGAGAAATTTATAAAAAGTAGATTTTACCCTACGAGCACCGTTCCAGGTTTGACGTAACAGGTAGAGTGTCCAAACCCTAGAGGAAAAGCACCACGTGAATTTCCAACGATTCCTGATATCGAAGGTGGCAATTGTCTCGCGATGCCAGTTTGAAGCGAGAGGCCTTCGAGCAATTGTTGTAATGCCTTCATGCCGCTTTCAACGATTCCATTTTTTGGGTACACTTTCCACAGAGCCTCGTTCAAACAGTCAACAAAATCTTCGTCCGATTGTTTCAACAATTCTTTTGCTCTCTTTGTAGTTACCGACCAGACGAGAGAACTGAGTGAATCTGTTAACTAAACGAATTTTATCTAAAATTAATCATCAGACAAGAAATGACAAAAAATTGATCAATTAATAATTTACATACTGGCAACAGTGCGACTGGACCAGTAGGAAGAAATCTTTGCCACGCAACAACGTTCTCCATGGGCTTAAAATAAAACATTAGAATATAGTGGACGATATAATTATTAATAAATAATGTAATTAAGCATATCAATAAATGTGGACCATTTATGATATACAAATGAAAACGAAATTTTGTTTTTTTCACATGCTTCTTTAATTGTCATTTGATATTTACCTCCGACAATTTGACAGTTGCTACAATTCCCATTTGATCGTAATCCCATTTAACGTATTGCACACCCATCGCCTGTCGGACTCGAGAATTGGCACCGTCTGCTCCAACCTGAAACAATTTCACTATCGATTAGTTTTTAGAAACGAGATGGTCATCTCTATGGTTTAAATTCAAATAAAAATAGAATCGTACATTAATGATCGACTTTCAATAAATATTGCATTGGTATAAATTATTTAAACGAACAGTGGTAATGCTCATTATTTTTATTTGCTAACTATATACAGTTTATATATTTTTATAAATAAATAAAAACTTAATTTATTGATAATCTAACGACATGAAGATTAATTTGATTTTTAGTATCTCAAAAAGTATACTGTCAATTAATTTCAGGTGTTGTCGTTATTTGCTTGACTTATGACTTTAATTACTTCTTAAATCTTCCATGAAAATAATTCCTTAAATCTTCCATGAAAATAATACCGAAATTTATGACATGTTTGGGCTTTAAATTTTGTGTCCCGTTGTCTTTAAATCCGTTTTTCGCAAAACCGATTGTCAGCAAAAGTATTTTGTTTTCCCAGGTAGTTACTGTTTATAGGGAAAGCCCTAGAAAACACAATTACGACGGATTAGCTCAAAACTCGTAAAACTATAGAAATCGTCGTGGACGAGAAATTTCATTGTTCAGAATCAAATTCGACGTAATTATTTTTTCCCCTTCTGCATAAAGACCGCACGTTCGGTTGAATCATAGAATTTATAACGAATTCGACCACAATGTGGTGTTAAATACGAATAACCCAGAGTGGGAGTCTTGAGAAAGAGAGGTTGCAGTTCCAAGTTCCGGAAATAACTTCAGTAACGTTCCAGATGTCCATCCGGCTTTGGGATGTGATTTCATAAGGGGCCAGGCAACACTTTTTTCCTTTTCAGCTCTGAAAAATAGTTCATTCATGTATCAAACAGTTACTTAGCTTAAATAATCATTTCCTCAAAAATCATTAAATTTACCATAGAAATTATTGACAATTACAAAGCCACAAATTTCGTCGATCTCAATAATCCCACGAATTCCAAAAAAAAAAAATTATTTCTTGACACTCCTTCGTTATAATTTTTCGAAAATGACGAAAAACATTCTAAAAATTATTTACAAGTGCATAAGCGCGAATTGGTTCCTCTGTAATAAACCAATAAATCCTAAAATATTGTACAAAAAGTTTTTCGAAAGAAATTTCTATATGATGTTTATTTTGTTTATCAATTATCAAAAAATCGTACTTTTGAACTATTTTTGTCAGATGGAAGCTCTTCCACCATGCAAAATTATTTTCCCCCTCAGCAGATATGTTTACAACGGTTTTAAACACCGAAAAATATTTTTTTTCTATATCGGGCCATTTCTGGGAGAAGCTCCACATCAGCATTTGTATGAAATTATTCAAAGCTGGCAAAGAATATTGCAAAACAGAGAATGATCGTGATAAGGATTGAACTATCGTTAATGACGGTGGTTGAGCTGCTTCCTGCAACGTCATTATCACATTTTCAACAAACAAAATCACTCATGTGAGCATTGTTCCACAAATAACACTACGAAGAAAAATTTCCTTTGTTCTCATAATCGTAGCGACTTTTGTTCCGAAAGGTTTATAATTCGAGAAAAGAGACCTGCTCGTTTGAAAGAATTCAGGTCGTGCAACATTGAAGAATTTCTATCTGATTTCTTCTCCCGAATTTATTTTATCTTTTTTTTTTACGCGTTAAAATACGAAATCCAGACTTACGTTTTGATCTAAATATATACGGGTTCTGTTTGATAAACATCGAGAAACACGCGGCTCGGAGATATACAAGCCAGGAGAGGAAATCAGTCGAGTACTGTCCGAGATTCAGAAAGGAGTAAACTTCTCTTACAAATTTTTGTCGATCCAACGAAACGCCAGAGTATAAGAAGAAAAAAAAGAACGTAAAAGAGTGAAGAAAACGGAAATGAGTTGCGGTGAAATTTGGCATGAGCGAGAGAGCTCATTTATCGGTTGAGATTAGTACGACTTGGTGAGTTGTATTATTAATAACGCGGGAGTTTGTAACATGTTTCCACGACGTCCAAAGCCAACGGATAAGTTGTCGAGTAGCCGTCGTAAATTTGCTGATTCCAACGACGAAGATGGCAATCACCTGGATTCAGTCGTCCTGGAATATGAGGTAAATATTAGAAAAAAAAAAATACACTTCAATAGGCAAATCATTTTGTATCGACTCTATTATTAATCCTTCTTAACACGAGTAATCAAAAAATTGATAGAATTCGGTAAAAAAAATTTAATTCAGTGCAATAAAATGGATCATAAACTCGTGAAAGTAAAAAAATTATGAAATTAAGAAATTTATACCACCATCTAATAAGCACAAAATGAGAGATTGGTCTGTCTATAAGATTTTAGTCTGTACGTTTCTCATTAAATTTTTTTTTTTTTTCATAACCCAGGATGACGACGAAGTTATGTGGTTGGACGATTTGGATGACAGGAGTATATCCTCGGACGGTAATTCGGCGTCTCTGATGTGCACGAAACTTTCGTCCTCGTCGCAGCAACAACCTTGGAGCACCGACGAAATAAATTTGGCACTTCATAATCTTCCAGCTGGTGCAACCGCACTTTCAATTATTTCAACGATCCAGGGCGAAACTTTGGATAACGCACTGGAAGAGGTGCGGGATTACAATATCTCGGGTCACACGCTGACCAATAGAAAATTATCGATACCGTGCTTTGCTAACGGGTAAAAATATTAATTCTCATTTATTAATAAATTGTGAATATTTTTCCTTCCCGAAGTGATTTTTTCGTAATTTCGACATATCTCAAAACATTGTGAAATAAATAAAGAATTTTTTTAAAGTCTCCTTCTCCGATTGTTTAGGGGTGTAAGAAAAGCTTCATTGGCAGCAGAAAACGACGAAGCAGCGAGTTCGAAGCCCGGCCTTGTATTCGCCAAGTGGCCGGAAACGTGTCTTCTCGTGTCATGTTGGTTGGGTCAATATGAATTGGTGAAAGCTTTGCTGGAGCGAGGTGTCAATGTCAAAGCCCGAGACAGCGACGGAAGGTTAAATCCATTTCGATTTTTATAAAAATTCCAATAAAATAATAAATTCGAAAGATAAAACATTATTTCACTTTAAAAAATCACCATTTTTTCAGTTACGTTTAACGATAAAATAACCAAAGCTCATTAAATTGAGTAATATTTAACATAAAATAAAATGAAAGGAAATAAACTAGAAAATAATTTTATCTGGCAACAAGTTGACAGTCTAAATAGTGTATAAGCAAAAAAGTAATAACTCAAAGAAACGGAGCGTAAACAAATCTGTTTCTCACGATAATTTTTTGGCATAAATAATTATCTAAACTTGTTGATTTTTATGATCGATTGACAGGACTCCTTTGCATTTGGCTGCTTGTTCAGGCTCATCAAAAATAATTGATGAGTTGTTGAAACACGGTGCCGATCCGAACGATTGGGATTGGGCCAAAGAGCATACGGCACTTCATTGCTCAGCGGCAATTGGGAACGTGGCTTCGATGAGATTGTTAATAAAATTTGGTGCTAATGTCGATGCAGGGCTTCCAGGACGTAGCCCATTACATTACGCTGTTCTCAGCAATGTTACGGAATGCGTAGAAATTCTTTTGAAAGCTGGCGCATGTCCAAACAATCCTCAAGTTTATACGGAAACGCCGTTGCATGTAGCGGCTGGTCTTGGCGCGGTTAACAGTGTCACTTTACTTTTGAGTCACGGTGCTGATGTGAGAGTTCAATGTGGCGCTGCAAGATCAACTCCGTTGCATCTTGCTGCTGAAGATGGAAGTCCTCAATGTACGAAATTATTGTTGGATGCCGGAGCTCCTTGGGACGCTAAGGATTCTCGAGGACGAACCGCCATGCATCTCGCAGCTTTGGCTCAATCCGCTGAAACTCTGGAACATCTCATACAAGCTGGAGCCAACCCAAATGCTGAAGATAATGACGGACGTACGCCTCTCCATACCGCGGTGGCAAAAGCACTTCGGAGTAGCGAATTAGTCAGGATGCTTATTCAGGTCTGTCTACGAAATACGAAAAAAAATCTGTTTACAGAATTCCGATTGATTTCATTATATCACTGGAAAAAAAAATCTCCTTAATATGCTGCTTTTCTCTTGCTCTAGAGCTAAGATTGGTAGACCATAAGGCTTTCCAAGAAATGAAACGAAAAATGAGTGTCAATCGGTTTTTCCAACATCTGGAAATTTTTCTTATTCCAGGCTGGTTCTGGAGTAAACAAACCCGACAAATTTGGTTACATGCCACTTCACATAGCCGCGTTGAACGAGAGCTCTCAAGTGGTGATACTTCTGTTGAGTAAAGGGGCTGACGTAACCGCAAGAACGAAGGGTGGAATATCAGCTTTGAGTTTCATAATACGAAGAACACCCGAAGTAATACCACGTCTGGTTGCTCGTCTCGATCAGGCGATAGCGTTGCACGATCATGAATTGGGGGACGTTGATTGCGAGTTGAGATTAGATTTTCGACCTTTGGTACCGGGTGGACGAGGCGAAACAGATTTGATGTTGTGTCTCGTGGAAGTAGGTCAACGTCACATATTGAGGCATCCACTTTGCGAAAGTTTTCTTTATCTCAAGTGGCTTCGAATAAGAAAATTCTTTCTCTTTAGTCTCGTATTTCACTCTATATTCGTTGCGATATTTACGGCTTACGTGGCAGTAGCATTTTTGTACGAGGGTAAGAGTTTAGCAAAAGTATTATTTTGGCCAGTCGGTATTTTCACATGTATGCTAACGTGCAAAGAAATATTTCAACTGGCTCACGGTGTTTCGATTTATGCTAAACGCTGGGAAAATTGGTTGCAATGGGGAGTGATCGTTGCGACTTGCGCCGTCCTTGTTAAATCAAGTGACAGTTGGCAACATCATGCAGCAGCGCTTGGTATTCTTCTAGTTTGGATTGAGCTCATGATGATTATAGGAAGATTTCCAATGTTCGGACTTTACGTACAAATGTTTACTCAAGTCGCGATAAACTTTTTTAAATTCCTTGGCGCCTACATATGTCTCATCGTTGGTTTTTCCTTGGGTTTTAGCGTCTTGCACAAGAATTACAAGTCCTTCGAGAATCCTATGGTTGGTTTACTCAAAACGATTATAATGATGTCCGGTGAATTGGAATTTGAAGATGTTTTTTTTGACGAAAATGCCAAAATTTTGTATCCAGGCACTTCGCATCTACTGTTACTTGTTTTTGTTGTTCTCGTTACTATTATTCTCACTAATTTGATGGTGGGTCTCGCTGTTTCGGACATTCAAGAATTACGACGATCAGCTGGTCTCGATAGGCTCGTAAGACGCGCCGAACTCGTTGCTCATTTGGAAAGTATGCTTTTCTCCAAACTTCTCGATCACGCTCCACGACGTATCATGAGAGCTTGTCGTCGCGGTGCTCTTCTTCTTCATCCACCAAATTATTGTGCTATTCACATTCGTCCAAATGATCCTAGAGAAAATCGATTACCTCGAGATTTGATTAGAGCCATTTATCGTTTAGTTACGGAAAGAAAAACTCGCAATAAATTTTCCAGTGATTTTTCCAATAGAAGTGCCAACAACGTGGCAGCATCCGGTGAAATGAGACTGAGCAGATTGTACAGTGTGACTTCGGTCAGTGATACTAATCGTCAACAATTGACAGAATTGGCAACTGAGCTTAAAAGATGCTCACAAAATATTGGCTTGCGATTGGACACGTTGACGAGTCGAGTCGAAAATATCGCTCGGGAACTCGATGTCCAAGCCACCACTTAATGAATCGCCTTTGTAAAAAGTCATCTTATAATTTCGTATAAAAGTGCATAGACCAATTATTCAGCCTAATCAAAATTTCATAGAAAAAAAAATGGAACATGGCTGTAAATAAGTAAATAAATATCAATATTTTCTGTACAGATCATAAACTTTAATTAAGCTTTATGATTATTTAACTTTAAAGACACAAAACAACACATTTCATAACTGTATTAAACTATGTATAAATACCAAGTAAAATAAATATTTTCTCTCAAGAAAAGTTCTTCTGAATAATTTTCTGAATACTTACGAGAAGTTTTGTTCTGAATTCATTGCCATTTTGCAGAATGATCCTCGCGTCTTCGCCCTGTTTTTTAGGTAATGATACTTCCTCGACTCTTGCTTCATGAATAATTTTTATAGAAGGATGTTGCGGCAATTGTTTATTGACAGCATCGAGAAGAAGATCGTTTTCAACTATGTAGGCAAACTCTTCTGCCAAATGATCCTCGTTGAAAGTGATCATCGCGTCTGAACAAGCATCCCAAACCTACTAGACAGGAAACACGTGTGTGAGCAAGTGTTGATAATCATTGGAAATGTTTCAATAAGGAAATTAAATATGTATGCTTTCTCAAATGGACATAGTATTTTTACCATAAAACATTTTTTATTACAAAAAAACATGATTGAAAATTAACTTGTGCTGGTTGTCAGGTTATTTGAAAACTCACAAAACCAATTGTTCAAATTTTCTATTAAATAATAAGGGAATAGTTGAAAAAAAAATGATTATGATATAATTAAAAACATATCACACCTGCATTTTTCTGACAGGAGCATAACGAGCTGCCTCAATGTGTTGCCAAGCTCCGATACTTGACAGTAGAGTCCTTGTTTGCTGATTCAATGCAACAACTCTATTAGAATACGTCTCATGGCATTTATACTCGTGCTTTTTACCACCCTCAAGTAACAAAATGCTCTTTGACTCGAGCTTTCTATTATTGGCTAAAGGATGAAAGAAAAATACACCATTAAAAAAATTTTTTAATTGTTGAACTGTGGCAGTGACATTACAGAAACAATCACTTCTGATTTTTGAATGTTTTTCAACCAACAATTAGCAGGTGGACACAAGTAAAAAAAAAAAATAACCTCGAAAAGTTTGAACATTATTCTATCCAAAAAAAACGTCATCTGCAGACGATAATATGGCATAGTCGTATTGAAAGATTAGGCGTTTTTTCTTTTTACTACATTTCTTCCGCCCCATTTAATAAAAAGTCACAGTGATATAAAAATTGGGACGAATTGAAAGTAAAAAAAATGACAATGTTTTGAACGGCGCAAAAAAATTTCTAACCTAGGGCAACGGCGAGAGTCGTCCCAACCATCCCACCACCGGTAATAACAATGTCGTAATTTTCATCGTTCGTTTGCACTGCACTGTGCTGGTTTCTTTGTATTAACAAAAAATTAGGATTAACGTTGCATTTTCGTCCAAATCGCGTAAAAACTCCTCGAGATAACGAAACAATTTCGGTGATAGGTGCCATTTTTTTTTTTTTTTTCAGCGTTTGCGCAATCTCCAATTGTCAAACAGCTGATCACCTGATGTTGCTGCCAAACATGAAGTGGAATCCCCTAGAAATGCAAAATCCAACAAACCAAAAGAATAAAAAAGTTTACAAACGGATTTGAACTATTTTCAATATCATCTTTAGGATGGAACCAAATTCAGAGAGGCAATTTTTTTTGAACTTCAAAATGCATGAAAAAGTTTGTACCGATCCTCCTTCTGGATTAATTTTCTATATTTAAGTAAACCTTGTCGCCAGATTCTATTCTTGAGAAAGGGATGGGAAATTAGGAGTTAAAATGTACACAGTATTGAGTGTGATCAGATTTACGAAAAACTTGATAAATCGAAATAAAATAAATCGTGTTCTATTTTTTGTTGAAAAATGCACTTGAAAAAAGAAGAGAAAATAAATGAAAATTCGATGCATTTGAAAAACGTGGATAAATATAAATACACAAATAAGTTTATTATACGTGTGTCGATTGTTACGTGGAACTCTTATTTTACAAGACGCAACTATAATAAAGTTTACGTGTATATATTTATATATACACATAATGAAATCTTCATCGCAAAGATTCATCAAATTCTCAGATGTGATTTAAATTTCGCTCATTGTTCAAATGTAATAATCTTATTACAACTTTTTTCTCATCATCCTCGCAGAGCAAAATTATATTACCTTGTTTATATTAATTTTATCTACAAATAGGATCGCTATGTCGCGTGTGTACAACAAACGATGGAAGAATCATCACGTTGGAGCATCAGCCATTCTCCATCAACCCGCGTACGGCTTAGGCTCAAGGTAAAAAAGTCTTTTGGAGTTCCAAAAGTGTGCGAGTATGGATATACATATGTATGTATATTTATTTATAAAGAGTATTGTAGATTGAACGATAAATAATGTAAATTTGATTTGATGGTTGTTGCCCGAGTCGAAAAGTTTAACATGAGTTTTGATTAATTCTCAATGATTTAATTTTACAAACTCACCCAAATGATCGAGCACACAGTCAAAACGGTTGAAGATAGAGCAAAAAAGCATAGGAACAATATTGTAGAGCATGAAATTTCCTACAAAAAAGTATTGGACGGAACTTGTCTATCTTGAGCAGCTTAGTCACGAGTGTGGCACGAAAAACGACTTAGCTTTAAAGTGAGTTTTCAGTTATTTTCGATCCATTCTTGTAACTAAACTAATAATTACAGAAAAGTGCGCTGCTATAAACTTTTTCAGTAGGTATTTTTATGCCCTACAAAGATCGTTCGTTCTCCAAAAGTTTTTACAGCGTGGACAGCGAAAGACAGGATCTGATCTGAAAAACGTTATAAGATTTTACGACTCAAATTTCAATAATTCATTCAAGTTCACAGTATTTACGATTCAACCTAGGACAACCCTTTATATATAGATATATATGTATATTTACAGATATATATTTAGTCTTTGCCATTTCGAGTGCACAAAACGCACAGAGGATTTTTCACACTTGAAAGGAATACAAAAAAAAAACGGTCGTATCATTTACGATATATACGATTGCATATTCAGGCTGTCTCACGACAAATAGTCATTGCTGTAGTCTTGCATTGAGGTCCCAATTTCGACTCGAGATATCCAACGTTATTTTTGTTTATCGAGTCCTTATATTCCAGTGTACGAGGTACAGTCAAAATGCATAAAACAAAATTTCCTGGAAGAAAATCATTCACGATATTTCTCTATCATTAGAATATTAGTCATAGAAACAAATGGCAGAAAAGGTCATAAACTCTGACGCGTAACGATTGAAAACCAGGATGTTTCTCGCCCCGTTCGCATGACTTAATTACTAAAGATAGAAAAGTATCGTCGAGGATTTTTTTTAATGGACATTACATGCCCGACGGATTAGGTTCTGTGCATTTTTCTTTTATCTCGAACCGTTTTCAATATATAGTTACGATTGAAAAATAGAGAGATTTTTCGAATTCGAATTTGGTCTTAAATGTATGTTTACGGTGATGACCATCTGATGTATCGAGTATGTACATATCGTATGAAATTTCTATCACTCGCGATTTTTCCGATGTATCAGCAACACCTGAAGCGACCAAATCTCTCGTGACATTTCAATAGAACTTGGAAATAGACTTTTATCACATAACGAAAGCATTTTGTTGTTGTTGTGTATATTTTTTTCAGTTGTTTTCTTTCCTTTCCTTCCTTTCTTGTTCCTGTATTTTTGCTAGATTTTTTTTCTTTTTCGTTTTTTAATCCGCTGCTGGTTGGACCGAGAATTTTTGCAATCGTCGCTTCCTCAACGCAGCCTGTTCGCTGTTGACGTCTTCGCCCCCCGCAACTCGCGAGGTCGAAGGTAACGACGTTCCGTCAATACTGCTGTTGCTGCTCTCCGATGTCGTTGAAACATCATCATTCGAAGTCATTCCCGTTCTCGACGTCGTACTTTCCTCTTTCTTTTTCAACGGAGACTCCGCCACGCTCGTCTTACTGTCTTTGTTCCCCGTCTCGGGGATTACGCTCGTACCCGCTGTCGTCGGTATCGGAATGCTGTCAAATCGAAAATTTAATTAATGTTTCAACTTTTGGAAATAGTGTGTGAAAAAAAGTAAGAAATCTTTTAATTTTCTTCTCTATAAAGGGAATCGGTATCCATGGAAAATATAATTATTCACAGAAACCCAAACGTTTTCGAAAATAAAAAAGATTATTCGCTTTTGACTTGCAAGCAAACTCATTTAACACCGTTTATACATTAAATACCGTGAGAAGGGAACTTAATTTTTTGATCAGGTTTAAAATCGGTTTCTCCTCTTCTTCGGGAAAGCTATTAATTATGTTCCGTTGGTCAATGAATTAAAAACTTACTTGGCAGTCGCAGCTGCGATTTGATATTGATTCATCATCGCGTTCGCCGCATCCAGTAAAAGTTGAACCCTCTGTAATGTTTGTATTCGCGCCTCAACAGCTTCACGTAAATTACCCTCCATAGCTCGCAAATCTTCTTCGCTAAGGGTCGTTAAATTCGGGGGAGGTGTTGGTACAGGTGGTAATGGAACAGCGGCCGGGAACGGCGGTGCAAAAAACGGCACTGGTGTTGGTGGGGAAGTTGAACCTGGTAAATTTCTCAGAGCTCGCCATTCAGCGATCGTCCTCGGTTCTGGTCCATCTGGTGACGTAAAAAGCATAATTATGGATTTATTTGATGCACCAATAATTTGCCTGAGACCCATTTTCCCATTTTCACAAATCGAAAAAAACGAAAACGTTTGAAGAAATCTTCAAATAAAAATAAATAAGACATCTTCTTTGCATAATGCTTTCCGTTTGGAAATCAGGGTCTTAAAAAATAAAACGATTCAGATATCAGCCAGATCGAAACAATATTTAAAGTGTAAGAAGTTTCATCTCATAAAAATTATTGCAATTGTAGTGAATTCCAAAATTTATGAATCTGGTTTAGCAAATATAAAATAATTCATAAACAATGATAGACCTTGTTGATTGGGTGTGGTTTGTGCGGGTTGTGGTGTTGGTGTGGGACCCTGAGGTTGATTGGCAGGTCTCGGTTCTGTATTTCCAGTCGCAGGCCTCAAAATGTTAAGCCTGCAAGTTGGACAAGTTTGCTGTCGCTGGAACCACGAGCGCAAACATGCCGTGTGAAATATGTGATTGCACGGTAATTTTTTACTGGCCGAAACCATTTCTTCTCTGTGAAACAACAAGAAGTCGAAATATTTTTTTTTAATTGACTAACTTAGCAAATTATTATCAAAACATAAGTGAAGTTTTAATTTTTTGTCTTAATTTTTATTAAAAAAAAAGTTTGTTCATTACCTGCATATGATACAAACGTTATCAGCCGCTGCAAGTTCTTCCGGTGTTGCATCCGGATAGAAAGTATTCATATTTCTGATGGCCCTTTGTGACATAACAATGTCCTGGAAGGCTTTTTTGAAGTTTCGCATTGTGTAGTACATAGGACGAAAAGCAAACAGTGGTAATGCATAAAGTTTTACCATTATAGCCACAAAGCACACGTACAAAATGACCTACAGAGAGAAATAAATATTATTTTATGCTTTATGTGCCTTTAGGGTAGTAGCCTCGTCACGGTCACGTTTAAAACATGACTCTCTGGTTAATTTCATAAAACTTGCGAAATAATCTGACATACTTTCACTAAACATGTCTAATATGAAGTTTAGACATTGTCAAATAAGCACTATTTTCATATTTAATACAAGGAGCTTCATATCGCTGTATCTCCAAAATTGAACAGTCGAATCTTTTAATCTTTTAAAAAAAACTTTGTTCTACGTTCCTTTGTAATTTAGAGAAAAAGAAAAAAACCTGCATTGACAGACGTTCGAACTCGTATCACGTCTACAAACAATGTAAATTTATATTACTTTTATTTTATTTAGATTTCCAGCTTCTTAAGTACTTTGGAATTCTACAAAATCAACTTTATTGACAATTCTTTGAACTTTGAAGTCTTACAAACGAGTGAAGCTACTTAGCGGAAAATTTTATAAAGAAGTTATGATAAAGGCATGGTTTGCAGTTTCTCGGACAAAGAATAAATCTTTTTACCTTGAAAAATCCGATGATAAGTTCCGTATACAGTAAGAAGACTGGTTTATTTTCCCACGGTCCCTCGCTTCTCAAATCAGCTGTGTGCAACATATATTTGACAATGATGTTCAGGACTATGGTTAACAGAATGGCGTATTCAAAACCGAACACCAGTTGTACCGAGGCTCCTTTAGTTTGCGTCGAATTGTAAGCGTATTGAATCATGTTCATGTTAATAACTGCCAGAAGACCAAGCAGCGTTGTTACTCTTAAGTGAAAAAGCCACGTTATGACCGGACTTCTTTCCATCTAGAAATTAATGCAATACAAATGTGAACCTTTCATTTGGAACAACATCTTGTTGATATCAAAGGCATTTAGTTATGAATTATAGTGCTCAGTATAATTACACGTGTTGAAAAATCCTCTCTTGTCCTGTCGTTTTATATAATTATATGAAAAAAAAGTTTTTTCAATAAAATCACTTACGTAGTCCACTCGATCCTCTGCCAACCAGTGAAAAGACTTTAGAAACAACAAAAGAGTGAATAAAGCTATGAATTTGGGACTGAAATCGTCTCTGAACACTGTAAACGCAAGGCATGTTTCGGTCACAGCGTACCAAGCTTTTTCTACCAAGTGCTGAAATTTAAAAAAATACACAATTAGTCAAATTGGAGTGTGAACAATTGTACGTCATTGAAATGTGCATTGTCGGAGCATGCCAAGTATCTTTTTTTTTTTAATATCCATCAAATCCAATTGTATTTATGTTGCTTGGCGACAATGGAAACTTTAGTATCATTTTTTTTGTTAAGATAACAAAATTTTTTTTTTTTTTTCAATTCTTACCTCGAGCTCAGCTGCGCGCAGATTACCAAAGAATATTTTTCTCAAAAATGTGTTTGTGATATAAACAAGAATGAATCCCTGTACGTATATCACCTGAAAGAATAAATTTCAGTTTGTAAATACTGATTACCAGCCTTGTTTTGATATTGCACAATTTATCAGCCATAATATTTCATAGTTGATTAATTATGAATTATAATATTATAACATAAAAAAATATGGATAAATGTAAAAGCATATGCAACTTAAATTGTTCATTGTCTGGGAGTGACAATACAAATAAATTTGCATCATTGAAATACGAATTTTCTTATGATAAGCCCAATATTTATTTTTAGTTGAACGCTGTCATCAAATATAGTCAAATTTTGTTTGACCTAAAAATAATTCATACGGCAGTAAAAATGAATGCATTGCCAAATAAACAAATAGGGTCCAAAGATGCGAATTTTCACACAACGTACGAAACAAGTTTACCTATTTTTCGACCATTCAAAATTGACAAATTTATGTATTGCTATCGCAGCTATCGATAAAAAAACTTTGCGGCAAAGATCGTGTCGAGAAAAAGACGAAAACTCGCTTTCGTCCTTCTGGATTGGTTATGTAGGCCAAAATTTGCCCATTTTCATTGAACCCAAAGAAACGTTGAGATACGTGTGTAACGACATAATGATGACGGATAAATGTGAATTCTTCATTTGGAAATGTTATGTGTACGACGAAAATAAAAACAAGACGGGGGGCTGGTGGGGTAATGATGGAATGGTGAAATCGAAACTCACAGTCATACAGGGATTCGATTTGGTTATGTAGACGACAGATGGATAGAACTGTTTCTTCTGATAATATGCATTACTGATAACGGCGCACGTAAGCGCGAAACTGATGAGCAATATTCCAGCAGTCCTCATTCTCGCGCCTCAAGAGCCTTGTCGGCTTCCTACACCTCGAGTACTTTTTAAATATATTTTCGTTTTTTTGTATTATTTTCGTTGCTCTCGTTGACCGATCAATTTGGGCTTTATTTAGGGAATAACAAACACAAAAGTTGTTCTCTCCCGATCCGACTCTGACAACTCGCTAGAGTAAAGTGCAGAGAGGCAGTACTGGATGACAGCAGCGCGCTGACGAGTACACGATTTGTAAACGGTGATTCGTCCAACTAAAGAGTTGGGACACGTACGTGTCGTCTGTTCGCGGCGCGCGACAATATCTAGGGAGGGGAGAGAGTTAGACAGATGGAGATAGCGAAAGAATCGAGGGAGAAAGAGAGAGAGAGAGAGAAAGAGAGAGAAGGGTGAAATGAGAAAAAAGATAGAACGAAACAATATATTTCACTGATAATCGTATAAGATTACGCAATTCGATTAAACTTCGTCCTGAAAATTTTAGTTGAAACCACGTGGATAACGTTTCCGTAACAAAATTTTCGCGACTCTAACACTTTTTTTCCCTCGCACTTTCGTTACACTATTTGAACGAGAAATTTCTCGATCATTGAGGGAGAACAAGAGAGAGACAAAAGGAACGACCAGTAGCACAATAAAATACAGTTTTTGTTTCCGAACTTCACATTTTCATAAAAAAAAAAAAGAATCAGAGATTTATGAATAGAGGACATTTCGTGCTTGCGTTCCCGGTTGATATACACACACACACAAAATTGGTTCTTCATTTATTCTTTTTTTCTTCTTCTGAATGTTCTTCGGTCGTATATATCTTCCTTAGCGTCATTCGTCTGCCGTGTAAATATAAAGGAATAATAAACAGAGAAAGACGCGCTTTATTGACCACGTTTTCCGTAAACAAGCGGTCAATTTCCGGAGAGATATGGAAGACATTATGAAGATCAAGGAACGATCTGATAAAACTGAGAATTGGCAGGTCGAAAATACTCAACGGAAAGTTATCATTCCGATAAAACAGTGGAACGTCGATTACTTTTTCAAAATTATTGGTACCAAAATTAGCATTTTTTATTCAAATCTATTCCCACATACAACGCATAGTTTATTTCTCGATGTTTTTCTGTGATAACCTTCGAAGCAAAAAATGTCCAATAAGATGCATTTGAACATCTTTTTATGATATTATAGTTCCAGGATCGTACAATAAACACATCGAGTACAAACTGGACTGCTACAATATGAATGAAAACAAAACTGTCGTTTTTATGAATGCATTTTTTTTACGCGTCGATATATTGCCGAAATAAAAAAAAACACGGATGACAGAAAAAACTTTGCACACATGATATCGGCATTGTCGGTATCGAAGAACGAGGGCGTACTACAATAGGAAACGACAAAAACACGCGAAATAAAAATATTAATTTTCATATTTTTACAGACGAAGGACTGGAGGATTTTCTGAAACATGACAGATGCTATAAATTAGCAGACAAGTATCTCATCGCGATGGTGTTCATGTATTTTCTCAGAGCGTCTTTTCATCCGGAAGAATACACGCGTTTCAACTTTTATGTAGCGTTGTAAGAGACAAAAAATCAATTTCACGATAATTCAACGTTTTCTCAACAACGTTAAAAAAAAAGTTGTATTCGTTTGGAGTGCACGATTTTTTTTTGATTCTTGTATGATTTAGTTTTAAAAATGAATCATCATAAAATACGTCAATGTTATCATATGGGTTCAAGAGACCCATGAAACTTTCATAATAATAAAAATAATAAAATGTCGATTCAAAACGATCAAAATAATATTCGGCAGATACTTGGCACACGATATGGAGGAAGATGACGAAGACACGAGAAGCGACATATTGACTTGGTCGCCGGCGGGACCTCGTGGAATTTGGACACCTTCGTTGCTTTTGCGTGAGCGCGAGAAACTTTTCAAGAGAATGGACTGCCGTGCTGTGGTCTCTCGTATTTGTTGCGAGCGGCTGATGAGGATCGCACGACCGAATCATCCGATATGGAAAAGACAAAGACATCCTGTCCATGCTGGAGCGATACCGCGATTTTATAAGTGAGCGAAAAAAGGCAAAAAAAAAACGTAAAATTTCGATCTCTAACAATATATTTTTGTTTGTTTCTAGAATTCGCAATATTTGTCCAAATTGTATTGGATACCGAAAAACCGAATCGTCTTGATGAAGGAAATTTTAGTCAAAATTAAAGGAAAATCAAGTTTTTTTAAACTGCCTAATTATTTCCTAAAAAAATGACCAATTTGAAGCTTTTTCAAAGACTGAATCGAATTACAGGATTTCACGCTCGTCGAGCGATTTACATTGTTTACATACTCGAAACCCTGTGGATATTAATTGAAATAAATAAAACTGTTATCATTATAACTAAAACAATAAGATTATAAGAAAATTGTTGATCATAAAAATAATTCAAATAACACGGTGCGAAATACAAAAAAAAACGTTCAGGTGATAATTTATTAAGCAAATAACGTGAACTGCGATTACTCACTATTTCTAGATTTATCTTGCACACGTGGTTCACAATATATGATGTTTACAAAAAAAAAAATCGAAAAGTAAGAAATGAATATAAGGGGTTCAAATAAAATCGATGTTTTTTTACGCGAGTCGAATACAGACGTTAGTATTTGATGAAAATAAGGATTTCACCCAACATTTGGGAGCATGAAAAAAAATGGTCAAGGGTCGCTCAAAGCCTTAGAAACGTTTTCTCATATTTTGTCCACAAATCGGAAAGAAAAAATTCGCAAATAGAAGAAAAAAAAACATCAAAATGTATCGAAAAATAACATCTTTTTGAACATCCAACTGCTGAATGATTTTTCTTCTCGGAAAACTCTCAGTCGGTGTTCATTCCTAGCACAGCATCACTGTCCAGTTAACAATATAATAATTACATGTCGACTTCTGTGAAGCAAACGACGACGTAAGATACACACTGCGTGTATAAAATAATAACAGCACCACTTTTTTTTAAACTGTCCGAAACTTGTGCATAAAAAAAAACTTTGTGTTTAATAATCATCCATTGTCACGGATTATGGGCGACCATGAATATGACTGTGAAACAAATTTGAAGAAAGCGCTACGAAAATTGGATGCTTTTTTAGCTAAAGGTGGAAAACATATTTCAAAGTCATTTAGGCGATATTTTAAATTTCCAAAGTAAAATCTGAAATGTTGAATTAGTAAAATACACATTTTTCAGTTTGTTTGTTTCAAATTTGTCTTTTAACGATTTTTACAAAACATTGGAAAAATGTTTATAAGTCGTTTGATCGACCTTTACGTTGTTCACTAAGATCCCAAACTTTGGGACAGTTACTTTTTACGTCTCTCTTCTGCTCACGAAAAAAATGTTTTCGATTAAAATTAAAATCACCCTAAAATATACATATATGTATAGAATAAAATAATAAATGTAATATTATTATAACAATTGAAGTCAAAACTCGTGATGTTATCGAATGGACCACACTGGATTGACGTTTGTCCATTATACATAGAAAGTTAAAGGATAATTTTATGTAAATGTTTAATAATATAATAATTATAAAAGCAGTCCTTTGTTATTTTTTATTTCGAAATACCTCCGAAATTAGAGCTCTGAAGGAGGTCTTCACAGAAGACTTGTAACGTTATCAATTGAGTAATTAAAAAAAAATCTAAGTTCATGAATCTTGTCCAAGAATACAAGATATAGATTAAAAAATCGACTGTTTCACGTGTTTAGGGTTAAATTGAGCGACTGGTGAGACATCGATTTTCGAAAGGCTTGTAAATCGCATGCTCGTTTTTTTTTTTTCGATTTTTTACAATGGCACTTTAGGTTGATCCTATTTTAATGAAAATAAAATAAAATGATGAAATACATTAATTAAGGGGTTTGCTAAGGTGTCTCGATTTTAAAACATTTCGCGGACTTTGACGTTTCGGTGTTGTCATTGTTGGTACTGCCTTTAAAGGAGTTCTTCGTGTATCAACGATCGGTCTCCTTGCCAACGATCGTGCGCTCTTTGGTGTTTTTGTTCCGAGAGCTCGTTTTATATGGGGAGTTTTGCATGTTAAATTAACGTCGGGATTGTAAGCATTAACATTGGAATCTTGAAGATTCGTTGCGGCAGGAAAATTCTCTTTGAATCCAGGCGGTATTAAGATTTTTTCACTGTCACGTAGAACGGTGTTTTCCCAATTCGTTTCGTCCTTAGTGATGGCTGAATTTTCATATTTTCCATTGAAATGCACGCTCGTACGATTTTCCTGCTCCAAGTTTTGCGGAGTACGGCGTGTCGCGCGTCTTTCGGGTGTTTGTCGGGATTCTCGTTCAGACGGTAATATCGTTAATTCCATTTTAATAACTGGAGAATAATTACTATTCGATGACGTTATTCTCATTCTTGCATTGTTGTTTTTTGGACTTTTCGATGTTTTTCTTCGTGTTACTTTTTTCGGTGAAGTATTCTCCGTCTCGAAATTCTTCAATTCACGTAATCTCGGCATCATTTTTCCTGTTTGTCTCAAAGACTCTTGATTCGTTTGGATTTTCTTGTCGTTCGATGCTTCACACACTTTACGTGTTTCGTTGTCATCGAATAATTTCGCTTTCGCTAATACCATGCCGGCATTTTGAGTTCTCAATTTAGCTATCGATGCTCTACCGGTTTGTTGTACTGGTGTATTCAAGTTAGAACGAGCTTCCGTTTTGAAATAACCGGCAGCATCTTTCCATGAGATAGTTTTTGGCTTTTCAAGATTCTTGGGAGTTTCACCGTCTCGAGAATCATGGGATACGTTTTGATGACTGTTCGTTTTTTTCAATTCTTTGATACGGTTGTTGAAGTATCGAGAATTATCGATAAATTCGTTACCGTGAAAAGAGGAGGCGCGGCGAACGTGAGAACTCACAGTGTTTGTTCCCATTTGGAAAATGTCATCATCGCCCGTGCAATTTTCCTCGTCGCTAGAAGATCCGCGTGTGTGTTCCGCTGTGTGGTTTATCAGAGTGTGTAATTGTTCTTGAAGATAATTCAATCTGGCATTCGTCTCCTCACTGCACAACGAGTCAGTTTGCAGCCTGGGTTCTTGATAATAACTACGAGGACTTCTTCCTCGTTCTCCTCTTTTCGGCGATTGATAATCATTGTTCAATTGATTATCTACTTTTTTTTCACCACTTCGCGAGTCTGTTTTTTGTGTTATGTGCCAAGAAGCGTTTCGACTGACTCTTCTAGATGGTGCTTTCTCTTGCGATCTTTTTCGCAAGATACCAATTTTACGAGCACTCGGCGATCTTATTATTTTGTGCTCGCTGGATCGACGAATTTTTAATTCTTTGCTCAATCTTTTGGCTAAATTATCAGCAGTTATTGTACTTTCGATACTAGGGTCGCCCAATATTTTTTCATATTCGCTCTGTACTTTACTCACTGAATTCATAGTTTCAGCCTCAACACTCTCGCTCGCTATACAACCAAACTCTTGGGATATACGCGATTCTATCGCCGAGACTCTGCTTTTTATTTCCTCGTATTCGCTCTTTGGTATTCTCACGTATTCCTCCTCCTCTTTTGGAATTTTCGATAAAATGCAAGAATCCACGTTGCTTACTTCGCCCGATGTTTTTGCTGAATTTTTCGTAAATTCGTTCGCCGACATTCGGCGACACAACGAACGTAAATTCTTATCGTGTTTCGGTGTGCTCTGATCATCCATCGTACGTTCTTGCGTCGTTGAAGCCAATAAAAACGCGTCCAAAGAACGTCGACAATTGCTTGTACGATTGCTCGCTTTTTTCATCTCCTCGGTTGCCCCTCTCACTTGACCTTGATGATCCGCCGATGTTGCTGCTTGTTCGTTACAATCGTCCGATAAATTTACATCAGCATCCATAAAAATACGGTCGTAATCGTCACGGACGTTCATCAATGTCGTTGCCTTTCTTATCAATGGCGATGCGCCTCCTTTTTTCCCAGATTCCACTCTTCCGTTACGAGTCTTTTTCGATGCAGATGCACTGCTCGCTGAACTCCAACGTCTCTCGATACATGGACTTTGAGGCTCTTTGCCCGATTGATCCATTTCGGAGTCTGGGACTCTCTAGAAATTCAGAAAATCATACACAGTATTATTGAAAAAGGATATAAATAAAAAACAAACCAGACTTTTCAACGAATTTCAATTTCTTGATATTCAACTCGTAATCAATCATTTACTTTGAAATTTGTTCATGGTTTGATCCTTAATTCCAAATAATTTGAATCGTTTCAATATATTGATAAATTGTTCCTTCTTTGATACAGTAAAATATTGGACATAAATATTAACATCGATTGATATACACATACCTGTTTGCTTCTCGAGTACAAACGCTCCAAACTCAGCCTAATTTTTTTCGGTTTTTCGACTTTATCGAAAACTCGTCTAAAAGTAAAAGAAAAATATTGTTATTAAAAAACTGTAATTAAATATGTGTTTGACGATATAAAAACCGTGAAATCTTAGTCCCAAAACCAATGATATTAATTCTTACGTTTCAGAATGAACTTTTTGCGTTAAGTATTTTCGGACCTTGGACTTGTGCACCGGACTTCTCTCCCTACCAGGGCTGTGAATATTACAGTGACAATGAACGATTTCTAGAGTTAGTGTGCCAGGTTAATGAACATGCAGAACGGAAATTTGAGAAAGGATAAAAAAGACAGACATGACAAAATTCTGATGTTACATACTTTGGGTTGCTACAGACCGGAGATGCGAGCAAAGGTCGGGAATTGTGATTTGTGCGTTTGGACATTACATCCATAATGTCACGTCTGCAAAATTTTTTTTACGGTTACAAACATTTTTGTGATGATTTTTCAGTGATACATGCAAAACGATGGTGAGTGAAATATTGGTTGAAATTTGCATCGTTTAAAACCGATTAAATATCTTTTTGTACATTTGTCAAAAACATTTCGAATTTTAAGAAATTCGACACAAATATTCAGTGCTGTGAGCGATAAATAAATTTAAGGCATTTGGAATAAAAATCGGTGCTTTTAAACGATGCAGTTTCATAATCATAAAAATTGAAACTTTTTGAATTGAATTGAAAGACAAAAACGAACTTGTGCTCTTACTTTTTTTTAATGCTGAGTGGCCCGGCAGTGGATTCCGGAACTTTACGCTTTTTACCAACTTTTATTGAGGGCGTGTGCATAGGATCCAACTCCGCTGGGACCAATTCATTATTTGGCTGACCAACTTCAACCGGGGAACCACTTTTTCCCACCATTTTTTTCAGACCATTGAACATTCCTGAAAATATAAATTAAACATTTTACGAGTTTTCTATCAAATTTTCGTTTTCTCCAAGTCCCACCTCTGCAATTCCTAATTGAATAAGAAATTTTTCAAATAATGGGGTATGATTTTATCATTATAAATGAATTTACACTGCTACTTTGATGCAAAAACAAAGAAATTGTGGAAACTCAAAACTAACTTGTCAAACTACCGCTGCGATGTTTCTTTTTCTTGTTTCGTGAACGAGCCAAAGGATCAGAATTGTCCAATTCTGTTTCAACGCTGCCTATAGCTTCGGCACTAATAGCCTCTGAAATATGCTCAGGCAAAACACCAATGTTGTCTGCATTTTCTATGAGGAGCTAGAAAAACAAATCATCAAGGAAGAATGTTAAACATGTTTTTGGTATTCTTAGGTTTTAGTTTTGTATGTAGAATCCTGATAAAAGATTCAACAGAGTTTACACAGGGATAAATTTTTACTTCATTACAAAGGAAGGTTCTTATAAAATGTTCAGATGTTTTTAATTGAAGAGACAATCTTACGAAATATCCTGCTACGAATAGCCATGGTTGTAATTTTAATTAAAGTATCAAATTTTGAGTGAATTTAAGGTAGCAGTCTGTAACTGTGACAAGATTACTATCTCGAGAGTGTGATAAGATTTCTTTATTCCTAAAAAAATGAAGTTATTGGTGCGGAGGATTTAATTTGATTTTTTGGATCCGGTTTTGTACCTTAATGATGACCAAGTGAGCGTCGAGTCTAGCCTGGACAGCGGACATAGTAGTTTCTTGCAACGGCATAATGTTAGGGCCGATAACTGTAGCCAAATTTTCAGTGCTCATTTTGTTGAGATTTTCATGGAGGGAAACTTTTTTCAAGAAGCCCATGAAAAAAGCAAGTGTGTTGAGATGCAACGGTGGCAAAAGAATGCAAGCTAGTAGAAGAGCTTGAACGGTACGAGTACGCTGAACGAGACATCGAACGAAGAGATCGTGATAAGCGTAAGGTATAAGGGGTTCCGGGAGATCGCGAAAGAATGTTTTCAAACAATTGGCAACGTCAATAGCATGATTTTTATCGCCCAATGTACCACCCGCATCGAGACGTGCGATGAGCTCTTTTTGTCTCGCGTGCGAGCCCGCTTTGCGAAAAAGACCCTCGTGAAAAAGGTAGTTTTCGAGATAAGCGGTAGCTTGACAGACGAAAACAGGAACGTGAACGATCGCCCCGGATGATAAATTTACGACGTCCAGGGCTTGATAAGACAGCGAAACTTTGAAAACTTTACGCGAACTATTCCGATTCCTTTCAAACTTCTCGCTCTTGATCGCATTCTTTTTTAAACGATGCTTAACCCCTAACTCACGAAGATCGCTCGCAACACTCCGATACACTTTTTCCTTGTGCAACACGTCGTAAATCAACATTTTCGTCGTGTTATTTCGCTTCCACGATTTAACACTGCATAGCCGACTTTGACGTTCATTAACAAAGGTTTATTTATTCGCTTCTTCTTTTCGTATCAAATATTCGTTGGTGATTGACTTTCGAATTATATTCGCTATGGTCGGGTATGTGTTTATAATTCTTCGCTTGAAGGAGTGGGGGATTTGATTTGAATTTCAACCGCCGATCAGAATGTCCAACGCAACTCTTAAACGTCACTACAAAAAACCACTAAAAAATTTCACTATGGAAATCGGTCGAATTTAAATATTCAATAACAAAAAGCAATTTGTTCATCAATAAATGATGAAGCTTCTCAATCCTCTAATAAAAAATCCTCGGAAGTATTAACACAACAACGTTGTTTTTGTAAATTTAGTCACAATCAAAAATCATGCCATTTACTCGTAGTGATTTTTCATGACTGACATTTCATTTCCGGGCAGCCTGTTGCAACAGTCGTAAAGAGTATTACATATATGCATATATGTATGTATCGTTCATTGTCCCCTCCAGCTTCGATGCTCACGTACAGTGTCCGTGTTAAGCATGAGCATTCATTATTTCTGATTCTTTAGTCGGCCAGTCTCAGTCTGCTCCAGTCACTGAGCGTTCGTGGGCGTTTTGTTAGAGAGTACTTTTGACGTTCTTAAAAGTCCTTTGCAGCTTCTTCATCAAGGGGTCCATTGACCTGTTTTTCGTCAAGTTTTAATCTTTATTTATCTGATAAAAGGACACCTGACAATCACGATGGACGATCAAAAGACTGGTGAGTTAAAAATCTTTTATTTGACGTGTGTTCAACTCAATTTTCGTTTATCTCGTACCTCATAAATATATATATATACATATATATATGTATACATTGTGCGATAAACATTTAATTTCCGACTGACGTGATCGAAGAACACTCGTCATCGTTTTTTACGAATGTGATCATTTATATATGACTCATGATCTTAGTGTAGCTCCATTTATTATTGACGTTATCTCTATTATTATTGATGTTATCTCTATTATTATTTACGTATTTAAATTTGTTCCGATTAAAATTGCGAATCGAATTTTTACAAAAATGGTTTTTTTTTCGAAACGAATGTTGTAGATTTAATCATCAAATACGACAAAGTTTGAAAAGTCACGATGTGCTTTTTTCTTTTTTAATATTCGTTAAATTGACCATTCATTAATATTTTTTTTGAATCAATAAAGAACACATTGTGATGACTCCAAAATCAAAGACGGCCAACTCCACAACACTGATCATCGAGCGACAGGCATTGGATTCACCTGCTAAAAATGGCAACGAATCCAACGTCCATGTGGCTGGCGGCGATCATAAGGGAATAGTTATAAACAAACAAGCGGTGGCTGGTATGATAATTTTCAATGTTTTTTTGTTCCCATCTTTTTTTTTTGCTTTTGGTGCTCGAGTGACATTGATGTCATGGTTTTTTCAGTGACCAACGGAGTTCATCAGCCTGCTCATCTCTGTCTTCAGTTTCGAGTTTTCCTGGTCAGTGCACAGACTGGAAAACACACTCAAGAATCTAGGACTCTTCAATTCTGGTTCAAAAAAAGTCTCCTGGAGTCGGAACAGCCAAGCGTCGCTCAAGAATTTTTCAGGGAGTTGGTTACTCCCCAAGAATTCCCCAGAGGTGAGAAAACTTTTTTGTCATTAAATTATTCATGTTTCAAGTGCACCTTTAAATGATAACTCTTACGGATCTGAACTCTAAATGTAGAAATTTCAAAATTTATTGTTTTGTCATTTTTTTAAACGAAAATCATGGAACGAAAAATTTCGAAAGAATTCTGTAAAATTTTTTGCGGTGTTTTGAGCTTGTGAAAAAACTGCCATCTCGATGTTCATAACAGTTCAGTAGAAAAATGATTTTTTCATTCAAGAGTTCACGTTTCTACCATTTGTGTTTGGTACTTGTGCAATTAACGAATAATAACTTTTCATATTTCGTATACTTTCTAAAATCGTCCTTTTCAATAATTTTGTTTTACCTCGAGAAAAAAAAATACAGTACATTTTATTATTATTATTAAAATTAAATTACAGTAGTTTTTGTATTATAAAACGTTGGATAATTAAATATTTCAGATTACGTGGGTTTTATTAAAAAAATAATGAAGTTGATGCAGCACAAATTTACAACGATACAAAAGTTGGAAGTGGAGCTTAAACAGTTGGAGGATCCAGTGAGTCTTCCATTGAGGCCGTGTAAGTACTAACATATCCGTTGGTCGTTCACTGACCCGGCTTGAATTGATAGTATTTTATTTACTGTTCATCGACCAATCAATGCTAATTCCTATACATACGTATCGTCGTTAGTTCTCAGTCAATTATAATAGCTCAATGGCACGCCCTTTGCCCGTACTAGACCCCTGAATAAAACTCACGTTTCATTGACTGGTAATCGGCGATTCGCGTGATTCACCATTGCGGATAATTCAATTAATAACATCGAAATTATTCGAGCAAATTAATTTTTTTTTTTTTCATTCAATAAATCTAATCGACATTATCGTTTTATCGTAACAGCTAGTTTCAAAAAGGAAATTCTGTTTAGTTGGAAAATCATATTTGCCGAAAAAATATTACGAAAATGATTTCATTTTTCAACAGAAAATGCAGGAAATAAAAATAAATAATATAAATAGTGATTTATTTGTAGTTGTGACATCTAGAAATAATTTCGAATTATACCGAGCCTTGTTTTTTTTTATGCTTTCTTTTTGGGGCAACGAATCGAAGATCATTTAATGTATTTAAACTTGTTCTTCTATTGTATTATTCGCAGCACAAACTGGTGATTCAATGTTCACCCATCCTTCATCCATGAAAAATGGTTGGATATCAGGTTCGGTCAGGAAGTCAAATTTTGCGTAGTTCCATTTCGAGTTCACATATGTATATTTTGTTGTCAAATATTATTTGTTAATCGACACAGACTCTTAGTTGCAAAGCATCTCTCTTGTCCTTCCATTTTTTTTGAATATTTCATTTCAGGTACACGAGTGCTCTTTAGAAAAAAAAAGCAAAATATTCCAACACCAAAAACACCTTGAGGCTGTTTGATTTTAGACTCTAACGTTCTGTTATTCAGAAATAATTTCAATAAATATTGCAACAAAAAAGACGAATGCACGATTAGGTTTATCATATGAAATTTCACAATAGATTGCAATTAGACAATTTTCATAGTAGTAGCATTTTTTCAGTCTTAACAATTTATACACTTTTTTTTTACATTGAACGTTCAATTTTTTTTTTAGAATACATAGAAAAAAAATCTATGAAGATTTGGGGAAAATCGATTTTTATACGGTCCTCTTATAGTTTGCAGTCATTTCAATCAAACTTCCATTTCATTTCGCAACATTCATCGTTACGCCCTCATTACCTCGATCTATATTGTCATAAGAAAAGTTGCCCAATTTTTCTACTTTCGATTTACCGGTTGCCTATGCCTGACTTATTCTTAAATAGTTTCAGTATCCATAACGATATTGATCAAACAAGATTTCATGCTAAAATATCTAGAACACTCTTCCTGGACGAAAAGATCGATGAATTTTTTCATGCTCGGCTTTAATCATTTTTTTTCTTTCATTTCAGCATCATTGCATTCCATTTTGAATGACATATTTGTTCTCCCTGTTTGTACTTGTAACATAGAACATGTCATTTCATAATCATGCTCCATTCGCTCGATTACACGAGTAATTACAATTTTTTTTAAATAATTTTTTCTATCGTCTGCAAAATTCAATGTTGACATCTGTCAAATAAATTTCGATCACAATATCATTTCTTTTTCAAAAGTATAAAATAAACATTGACTTTATTCATGATTTTGTATATTTACGAAAATTTAATTATCCGAAATAAACAAAACGATTATTTTATGGCGACTCATGTTCGGTGAATAATTACCGAGTTTTTAATCCAAATAAAAACCCAATTAATTAATACGATTCTATTATTTTACACAGTATCGACGGATGAAACAATCATGGGCCAAATGGTCGAATTGACGATGGAAAAAGTATTGGAGCTCATCGAATCCGCGTATCCGAATCCAATTACCATCGAAGATATGGCCAAGTAAGTTAAAAAACAATGAAGACGATAGTTTTATAAATTTATTCATAAAACAAGACTTCAATTCTGCTACGATCTCTGGGTTCGATTAGCCATTTTAAACAATTTAAACAAGAATCATTGATGTAAATAAATTTTTAATGAAAAAACCACGTTCCCAAATGTGCTCAATGACGTCAATGACGTTTTCGATGTTTAATTGAGATAATTATCGAATAAGAAGTATCGAGTGTCATAAAAAATATAATTTTCCTTTTCTTTCCTGTAGACAATATAATTGGTCGCCCGTGGCAGTAGAATCAATAATAAAAGTATTGCAAGAAAAGGGAGTCGTAAAGGCAATGGATCATGGAGCTTTTACGAGAGTTGCTCATCAAGATACACAAATTCAGGTACAAAAGTTCAGCTTCAGAAAAATTTACGTCATTTTGCCGAGTTTTTCGATTTATTTGCATATAAATACGAATAGAATATTTCTGAATCAAACAATACATCCTTATTTTTAACTCTCAATTTCGAAAGTAACATTTATGTCATAACGTTCTAAATTTATACAGGTCGTAAAACAAATGCCAACGATGGTGAGTTCGAAACAACCGACCATAGCAATAATAACTGCTCAATATTGTGAAAAACTTGCGGTTGATTCGATGATCGAGAACAAAGAGACTTTCGTTCGTTACACAACTGTTGGTAAGAGCCAAGGACATTTTTTAAATAAATTTCTCTTGTTGCCATCGATTTCTAATAAAATTTTAGGACTTTTCGTTTTATTAACAGAAATATTAAGGGATTCTTAACTAATGCAAATAGAAAGATAACAGTAAATTGATTTTTTCGAGGTTTCCTCATCAGAATTACAACAACATTGTTATGATACTATTATTTGCGTATGATACTATTTTTGCGTTGTGAAAAAAAAAAAAAAAACAGCGAATGGAAACGTGAAAATAACATTCAAGGTCATCCCTTGTGTCTATTCTGTAACGCTAATTTCAAAGTTTTAATTCTTTCCGGGCAGTATTAATTTTCCTACCATAAACAGCCTGTATATAATCGGCGGAAACGAAAGGTCTAAAGACGTTTATAGTCTCGGCAAAAATTGGGTATCGGAGATCGATCACTCTTTCCATATCTTATCATGCATGAAAACTATTCAGGTACCGCGAGTTCTCCCGATGCTATCGATGGAATCCCACGAGTCATTTGCCGATTCGGTAAAGTAGTTTGTAAAATAGTCATTTATCGTGTAACGTCATCCAAAATCACATCATAGCTTTTCAGTCATCCATATCCTGTTAAAATACGTATATAATTATATTTATATGCGTTACAAACGTCAAATTTTTATATATATATTTGATCAACAGGATTGGGCACAACATTTAATCATAATTAAAATCCACCGTGCCGTCGCTCCTTCGAACAATTTAGATTTCAAACGTCATCCATTATTCATAAAACACCATCGTCAATTAATGTTATTTTTTTGTTTTTTATTCACATAATTCATTACGTCATCGTGTTATTGTTTTTTGAGGTTTCGGTACAAGGTCAGCATTGTGGTTTGTCCAATAAAAAATAAGTTTGAATTTGTACATGCTTTTGAGGAAGATGAAAAAAACATGCTTGGTACAAAAATTCGTCATCACAACAACACGCGATTGCACAAATATGCTTTGACATTAAAGTCAACGAATGAATTCCAAACATTTTGTTCTTTTTTTTCTTTGTTAAGCACATCATTTTTGGCAACTGTAATGTATTTAAGTTGAAATTAATAAAGTAGAAACAAGTTCGAAGTTGAAGCTATATTTTTGTATCAAGTGCCAAGCTTCTCGTAAATATGTATGTCTGCGAAGCTGGCAGGGATGGTCAGATTTTATCAGATTATGAATATTATTGATTGCGTGATGAAAATTCAGTGAAAAAAATAGAAAATTAAATATTATTGATTGAAATAGTATTCGAAAAATATCGCAAATCATTGAATGTTAAAAAAATAGCTCTACAATGATTTGGCATATTTTATGCAAATGGCTCTCCATCCCTGAGGCAATAACATCGATAAAAAGTGCACAATTAAATGCACTTATACGCCACGTGATTGTTTTTTTTTTTTTTTTTCATACATAAAACATTGTAAGGTTCATTTTTATTTTGTCTTTATTAACATACATAATTTATTTTTTCAGGCGAATCAAACGTTTACACGTTGGGAAATATTGGTGCTCATCGTATAGTTTGCACAAAATTGCCAACCGTGGGACACACGAGAGAAGCAATGACAGCAGCTGGAAACACGACGACACGTTTATTGGGAACGTTCCAAAAAGTCGATTACGTTTTCCTGGTCGGTGTCGGGGGTGGTGTACCGCATTACACCGATTACAACAAACACGTCAGACTCGGAGATGTTGTGGTTTCACATCCGGCCGAAATGCCAAAAAAATACGTGTACATTTATTGCGAGAGCGCCAAGTTGAATGATAGTGGAAGCTATCACTTTGAGACCAAAGAATATTGCCCTGCGAATCTGGGACTACAAGAAATTTCGGCTAATCTTAAAGAACAGGTACATAAACGATCTTAACAAATCATTTACCATTTTGATTATTTTTCGACAACTTATCGCCGTATTTGCCGTCGAGTTTTTATGTCCTGACAATTTTTAACGTTCATTCTGTTATGCAATATTTTCATTATTCTGTTTTACATTCTCAGGCTGAACGAGATGCATCGCCGCCTTGGCAGACGTATTTGACCGAAGGTTTGAATAATTTAAAAAGTCTTCAATCCGAACACGATTTTAAAGCACCGCCACCAGAATCCGATAAATTGTACATGGCGATTGGTGAGAGGGACGTTATTGAAGTCACTCATCCGACAGCTCCGGAAGACTCCACGTTTAAAAGGTTCAAATGACATCAATTGTTTTATTTCTATCGACGAATTGAAATTATAAGCGATTTTTGGGAAGAAAAATGATGAATTAAAAAATCGCATTTTTACAGGCTCGACGGTTGTCCACGAATTCATTTAGGAACCGTAGCTTCGGGTCGACACATTGCCAGGGACGATCAACTGCGACAGAAGTTTGCCACGCGTTTCGGGGCTCTTGCGTTTGATGCTGAAATGGACGCCGTGGTTGAGAGTATACTCGGAAATTGTCGGGATAGTTTTGCCGTTGTTCGAGGAATTTCCGACTACAAAGACGGTTCGCGTGTCAAGGAATGGCAACCGTATGCCTCTTTGGCAGCTGCCAGTGTCGTCAAATCCATTATTTGCGCTATGGATCCACCAACGAACGTTTAAGAATCAAAATTAGAGAAAAAAACGTTGTATTGAAGCTTGCATCGTTGGAATGCAACAAAAATTCTTTCAATCAATCGAAAATTTCCTTGTTTTCAAAAAACGTTTTCTTTCGCTACATTTCTCTGTGGATTGCAACAAGAGACGGAGGAAAAAATTTGATAACTTTTCGAATTTAAATCTAAATCCAAATTTTAGGCAAAATTCTAAAACAAATTTCTCCATTCCAATGGTACAATATTCAGTACTGCAAAAACAATAGAACGAAGCGGATATTCGTCGGCAACAAAATTCAATTGCCGAGAACCGAAAATGAGCTGAACGAAAAAAAAAATCTGCGAAAAATGCGATTGTTCAAAAACTAACACGAGTTTAATCAAAGATATTCCTCCATAGAAACGTTACTTAGTGTTCGTTGAAAATGAAAAAATGCAAAAAAATCTAGATAGTCATTGGTAAATCAAGCAGAAAGTATATTAGTCATATAATCGATGATAATCGATGAATCGTTACAGTAATTGAATATTTGAATGTTTACGATGATGAGAATCATCAATTAATCTTAATACGAAGCGAAGCTCGCTAAACTAATCGATAGTCAGAAAAGTATCGCTCTTGAAATATCAAGAGTGTACAGAAGCAATGACGTTGATGTTTGCATCGTTGGATCATACCGGAAAATATTTATTCATTTATTAATCAGTATATTCTTTTGAATATACCTCCTTTTACAAAATAGTCATGTTTTTCTTTTTTCTACAAAACAATTTTCTTAGACCATTATTGCAAATCCATTAGCAGCTTCACCGTGAAGCAATAGAAACAGTGTTCGATTCCAAACGATGCAAACTCCAATATCATTAAAAAATAAGGACCACCAGAAATATTTGAATTTCGTTCCACGATCGTGTTCCGCATTAACGTGCCGTCGATAATTGACCGTCATAATATATCTTACGTGCCAGAAAGGTTTTATAGAAAAAGCCCAAAATACTGCCATATCTCTATTTAACGTTTCACTCTAAAGTCTTTGAAAAAAACACACACATTTTTGATTAAAAATCATTTGTTTTGAACCAGAAGTTTTTAGAGACGTGTTTCCGTTTCACGATAATGCTATCCGAAGCACAGGGTAGTGTAGAAACGTGATACACATTTAGGATTAAAAATAAAATGCTGAAAGCTCGACTAAGTAGTCGTTAAAACAAAGAAAAAAACACGGTCGCATAATTCTAGAGAATAGACGATAATTTAATGAATTTTTGTCCTGAGATAATAATAAGTCATTTATCTCTAGGCATTTCGTGAATAGGGGATTAAATACGAAACATTTTTTTTTTCAGTGAAATTAGCGTGTTTGATTTGTCTCGAGTTTTGTTGTTTGATCAACAGCAATGGAAAGGGAGAGTTTTATCTCTGGAACTGAGACGCGCTAGTCACGCCACTACTAGTTTTACGAAAGCCGCTGGTTGGCTGATTATTTTTAATCTTTATTCAACATTTCCTTTAAAAAATTTCATTTAAGTCTGCTTCTTTAATATTATTTATTATTTATTTATTCAATCGTCCATAATTTCCTTATTTATTTAAAATCTTCATGGAATTATTCACCAAATACTGAACGTTGCACATTCCGAATTTAAAATGTTCCGAGTTGGGAAATTCGAATCAAATGATGAAAATACTTGTTGCATAGTTGCGCTATACTAAAAGAAAGACAAATTTTAACAGATATTAAAGTTATAACGATCGTACAGTGAAAAAAAAGAAACAAAACAAAAATGATATTTATTAATATATTAATATATACAGATCATAGAGATATCGTAGCGTAAAAAAATATAGATCGATTTACCTGATTAAAACCGAATTCCTAAACGAATATTTACGTTTTTCTTTCGACTTAACGTTGAAAAAGCCTAGAACGACTTTAAGTCCCTAAAATCGACGCACTTTTGGACGCTAGTCGCACTACGGTACATTCATTTTTAATTAGGTTTTACGATCTTTCGTTATAATACGACGAGGCAAATCCGTGGGGATCCCTCACAAAAAAAAAACTTAATACAAAAAAATATTGCACAAGAGTTGTTTTTGGAACTCGGCAAAATTCTTGCAACTTTTTGAATTTACATTTTTTGACGTCTTCCAATGGACCAATTGACGCAAAAATAACGATGAAAAAAAATGAACAGGTGAAAATCGAGTTTTGTAAGTTTTTTTCATATGTTTCCACGTTCTGTAGATCATAAGAATGTTTTTTGTGTTTACAATAATAAAAATGTGAAAAAAGCTGACTTTTTATGTTTCTCAACACTTCGAAATAATTTCAATGTAAATACCGTAATAACGGTTTTCGCCCTTTCTGTTCCCTTCGATTATTTTTAATTATTATTATTATTAACAATTATATTGTGTTTAATTATTATTTTGTTTGCATTCTTTTATTCATTGAAGACACAGCAACGTTCAATTCACCACATCTATTCCTTTGAACAACTCAAAAACCGTAGTTGTGAAAAAAAATTAATACCATTTTCAGTGCATTTCTTCGTACCTAGGTGGCGCTTTTACTTGTGTCGTGTAGTTCCGAAAACGGCCGCACCACCATGAGCGCAGTGCATCATTCCCACATCAAATATCGAGTTTGCATTCTTTGGGCAATTTTTAGTCACATACTTGCATCGGCATCGATTATTTATCGAATTAGTATATCCGTGGTTGATCGGGAAAACACACGTGCAAAATGTTCCCTTTCGCGAATTCAAAGGTAGTCGTTGGGTCTTTATATCGTTGTGTCGACCTTTTTTGGCTGTGAAAATAATCTAGTTTGGATATTCGACAAAATCAAAGAGTGCATAAATATCACGGTTCCATGACTTCCGGCAAAACAGTATATTTTGTACCGAGAAGGCAAAGTGGGACTTTTGCCGCGCGTCGACTCGCTGTGCCTCCGAGGTACACACGATACTGTATATACCAAAACCACGTTTCCGAGTCTGGCTACACTACTTAAAGTAAGTTTTTTTAACATCTGTCGAAAAGTAACACGTCGTTTTAACTACGAGGAATCAAAAGTGCACTGTACGTGTTTAATTATTTGCATGCATTGCATATTAATTTGCATGTATTTTACCACGTTTTTTCACCTTCCAAATTGATTAGCGTTTCAATTTTCCTCACTTCCTGAAGTTGTTTGATGGCCAACGTCAACATCATTCTGTCCTCATTTCTTTCCGAAACAACGTCCTCGAGGTGTATATCGAATTTTCTTTTTTCCTCGGTACGTTTCGCATTCAATGACGATATCCACTCGACAAACGTTTTCAAGATTTGTTCTCTCGTTTCAGTTCGAGCATTTTTCATTTTCATTTCATCAAGAAAATTCTCGTGACGTTTGTCCGTGTCTTTTTTAACGGTTTTAACGGTTTCTTCTAAATCTCTTAAAATTGCCTCGATGTGTTGTATCTGAATAAATAAATAAATAGTTAAATATATAAAACGTGTTGACAAGCGACTAAAAATTTTAATGAATGGAATATTTTTTCGAAAATTCTTTCAATACCCCTTCTTTCTGCTGATTCAGGGTTGATTCCAAATTTGCAAAATCGTCTTTCAACACGTTGTACCATCTCAGCATTTCGTTGATCTCCATTCTCTGATTTTTCAATTCTTCAATTATTAGGTGACAAACCGACGCATTTTTTTGCACTGATTTTGCAAATTCTTTCTTATCACTTGGACTTGGCGTGTAAGGACATGTTCCCTCAGTACCAAGAACACTTATCATCCCATCTACCTAAATTCTTAATTATATTTTTTATTGACTAGATTAGATATTTTTGATTAATATACCGATCAAATTAAAAAGATTAACAAAAGAGGTTTATAATTCCTCAAATTATTTGTCCTTTCTCTCTAATTGGATAATAACAATTAATTTTTTATCAAAACTTTTTTAAATTTTTCTGTTTGTTTTGTATATTTTCCCATCCCCAAATTTTGTGAAACTGGTGATCACCTTTTTCATTTCTTCAACTATAAGGGCAACAGCCTGTTTCATTTTACAAACGCATGAACTGCCACATTTTTTACGTTTTTCATCAACTTTGTTGTGTCCTTTGTTTTTATGGGGAATTCGGGATAGATCTTGATTCTAAATAATTAATTTAACAATCATATAAATCATTGACCATTGTATTAAATTTTATTTAGTAAAAATAATTATTTTACTTGATTGGCGTGGCTGACGGTTTCGTCATATTCTTCGCGGTCTTCCATTATTTCTGATAATAATTCGAAATTCGAAGATTCTTTCACTTTTTGGTCACCAAAATTTTCTATACAAATCATTATTCAAAATTGAAAAATTAAACATCGTATTAATTCATTGATAAAAGCCAATTACCCCCTAAGGTGGTTATTTCACTACAGAAACAAAGTCGAAAAGTTAATTCTACGAAAACTGGGACAATTTGTGCAAAATCCTAATATTATTGATTGTTATTTTTTCATAGAAATGTGAAAAATTGTATGAACAATGTTTCTTATCAAGTTTTGAGTTTCTCAAGTGACGATCATCTCCTCATTTCCTGATACTCACAATATCCCGAAATTATTTTTTACATTTCATCTGCAGTGTACATAAGAATTCGATAAATAATTTATAAGAAAAAAATGTGTAAAAGAGAAGAAATATGAAATTTCGTAAATTTGGCCCCATAAAAAATGGTTGTCACTGCGGAATATTTAATGTGAAATAACATCTTTGAACCCGAACAGTGAATTGAAAAAAAAAATTTCTCTGATCACAGAGTTTTGATTACTTCAATGTTCCGATTGTCCTTTCAACAAAATCATTTTTATTACAAAACTTTTTGACGAAACAACCACCATAATTATCAAAAGCTTTTGAATCAAAGTGTTTTTTGCTTTGGAAAAAAAAAGTATTACCCGCAGCTGGTGAAACATGATTTTCATTGAGAAGATTCACACGTCCCAGATGTCCAGTGATCGATGGATCATCATTTTGTTCATCAATAGATAATAATTTGACTCCGAATATTCCATTTTTATAATTGTCAGTATCGTTCGACGTCTCGAGTAAATTTTCAGGATTAAATTCTTTTGACATTCTACGTTCTGTCAAAATTAAATACTCACATTTTCAGCCTCGTGATTTCGATGTCAACACTTATTTTCGAAGGTTAAATAGTACGAAAACAAAAAAGGATCGTTTTTCTAATAAAAGAAAAAAAACTGTATCCCAAATCTTTTCGAATCTTACGTTTATTTGTTATAATTAATTAATAAGAGTATGCAGATCATTTTATAATGAAAAAAAAAAAAAAACACATTAAAACAATTAATAATCCTAGGGTATTGATTAAAAATAATGAGTAAGTAATTAAAGCCTGGAAACCCAATGCCAGTTCAATTATTGAGTCGCTCGATTTTTAAAACAATTTAGTATTTTACAATGCAATTTTTTTCAATCGTAAATCGTGGTGCGTATGTACAAACGTAAATGATTAATTTATTCGAGCTTTCGATTATTCATTCATTCATTTTTTTTTTACTTTTTATTCCCGTTGCTTTTTGGTGATTTTTCGTTTTCGTTCTGTTTCGTTTCTTTTTCTGTTTTGCTGGGATTTGGTTTTAATTTTTCCAATTCTTCACCTATTTCCGTGTCCCCGAATGGTTGATGATTCCATGGCTGCTCCTCTGAAGTTCCACATAAAACGTACACGATACAACCGGCCATGAGATTAGCAGCCGCAATGAGGAAAACCAATCGCCATTGTTCTGTAGTTTGCTAAAAAAAAACATCGATTTTATATTTTAGTTCCACATCACAGCATCCATCAGTTTCGTCACTTTCATTCTTAAAATTCTCATTAGAAAAAACAGTTTCTTTTTTCTGTTTTTTTTTTTTTTTAATAATTTTATCTTTATTTTTTTTGTACCCTTGGAAAGAGAAAAAAAACATTCGTTTTAGCAAATTGTGTTCGTAGATATAAATGGAAAAAGACGTTCAATAACACGAAATTACACATTTATTCATAGAATTAATATTTACAAGTCTCGAACCATAAAACGATAAGAAAAGGGCGCCAAGTTGTGAATTGAAAAGAATTTCATTTTTTCCGCAAACGCACATTTGTTTAGATGACAATTATTTTTTTGTCTGTAATACGAGACCCAAAAATAACCGTGATTTTTGAATTAATTTTATCAGCACCTTTTACTGAATACTCGATCTCTGAGTAAATATTGAACTCTGTAATTTGAGCTCAACCTAAACGTACATGATTATGTCGTAGTTTTAAATGGAATGAATTCAGTGGCTTTTGAATGGCTGATGTAATAGAACAATCGATAATAAATACTGGAAACAATGTCGTTTATAATTTTTTGGTATTCTGCAAATGAGCACTGTAGAAAAAGAATAAAATGAAATCCAAAGAAAAGCGTGACCTGAAAAAACGATACCGATTTTTTTCATTGTTTATCAATTTTAACAACGTGGGCAACATTCTTGTCGTGCAAAAGTATGCACGATAACAATAAAAAAAGAGAAAACATAAATATTAGTAATTAAAAATAATTCTTATTCTCATTAAAACTAAAATTATTCAAATTCTCATAAATGAGAGAAATAAATGATTCTTACGTTATTATTGGTGAGTAGACCGACGATCATAGGCGACAAAAAGGCAGCGGCGTTAGTGACAAGACCCGTAATACCGAGAAGAACTCCCGCGTAATTTGGACTTAGATCAACCAAATTGGCAATAGTGCCTGTTGACATTGCTCCGTTCATGGCAGTTCCCAATATCATAAAAGCAACTGCGAGGGTAGGTTTACATCCGCTGAAGCTGAGGCCAGCTAACATCACAGCTTGACAACCAGTCGCTAAAATTGTCGCTATTTTTCTTACTGCCTTGAGTGACATTTTTTTAGTCCTCAAGAGATAATCACCGACTGTTGCCACTACGTAGGCAAATGCCATAAGTGCCAAATGTGGTGCTCCAGAAAGTATGCCAGTCTGACAAGAAAAGATTAATAAAAACATTCATTTAATAATTGGACAAATTTATACTTTTTAATATTTTCTCTTTGATTCACTGATTCACTCAAACAAATTTTGATCAAATACTTTTAAAAAACAACGCTTGGAAATACATTTTATATCATTATTCTGATCCTCGTAAATTTGAGATAAAATATCAAGTGTCCTACTCCTTTAGGTACAAGAAAAACGTCATTTTCCGAACACATGAACAATATTAAATATCATTGAGTTAAAATTTACCATGTTAAGACTCCAGCCGTGTATATAATTGAAGTACGAAGGTGTTTGAGCTAAAAGTGTATGAAAACCCCACGTGGCACCCCAATGTGCACTAATTGTGATCCAAAGTGGGCCAGACGTGAGAATGGAACACCATGGTACAGGACGTTTTTTTTCTTGAGCAATTGGTGGTGCTGTATTTTTTGCAATATATTCGAGTTCCTCGACTGATATTCTTGGATGTTTGTGTGGTGTATCGTAAACGAGGTAGCACCAGAGCACGAACCTAAAATATAATTTCTCATAAAAATTCGATCTTTGAATAATTTGAAAATTAATATTTCGATTATTGTTATGAGCGTTCGTTGCTTTAGAAGAAAAATTTTATTTTTATTTTTTCAAGTTTTTATGAGTCAGTTTGTTTATTTAACTGAACAACACACGAGGAAAATTCTATTTCATTGATTTCTGTTACCAAATGATTCCTAGCAATGAGGAAACGTAGAATGCAGCCTCCCAATTGAAGTAATAAATAATCGATGCACACAGTGGATATGTTATCGCAGTTCCCATAGATCCACCTACAAAATCCAATTTTTAACGTTCATCAAAAATTAGTAAGCAAAATAAAATTGTGATCGGTTTTTTAATTTCTTTTTACCCAAATAAGCCGTCACGAATTTGCTTCTTTCACTGGATGGTACCCATTTGGCTGGCAGTCCATGTATTGATGGGTACATGACACCCTTTAGCACAAAAAAGTAATTATGGACAATTTAATACTTTTTATGTATTTTAATCTTATATATAGAAAAATAAATGAAAACATTGTAGTAATTGCTTTGGTTATTGGCGAGAGAACAATTTAAATGCAGCCGAGTGAAGAAATGACACGACATTTAAATGTATTTTTTTTTCAAAAGTCTTTTGATCTCCGAGCTAACCGCAGCCATGTGTTCCAGAGACAACATCAGTAAAATCTAGGATTTTTCAGTATACACGCTTGTCATCAGTATTGGTAAATTTGCGATTAAAATAATCAACAGAAGCTGTAAATCCCTGTACCTTTTTGTTTCGACGAGTTATGGCGATTCATTGAAATATTAATTGAACAGTTTCAATCGTTTTCGCGTAAAATATTTCTATTTGAATAAAAAAAATTATTTTTTACTAGAATTAAGCAGAAACGGACATTAATAAATAATTTATTATTACCATTATAAAGCCCTGGAGACATCGAAGTATAATCAAAGCGACTATGTGAAATTTCATGACGAACGGTAGCAACAAGCAAATGATAGCTGACACCAAGTTGCCACCGCCAAAAACTTTTTTTCCACCATAACGACGTCCTAAAACACCACCTGGTACTTGCGAGGCCCAGTACAACCAGTAAAACGCTCCGATTATCAAACCCTGTTCATATTCGTTCCAATCGAATCGATCTGCATACTGTTAACAGAGGAACGATGATATAAAATTGAAATAAAATAATTCAAAGATAAAATGTATCGCAAATGGAAGATATAATTTATTTAAAAATCTTTGGCGGTCATTTAATGGAGTTTTTGATCGAGATTTTATCTAAGAAATTATCAGATTGATTGATGAACTAACCTCGATCTCATCGGGTATCGTCGTCGTGGAAGAAATATTCGACACACTTGTGACGTTTGACACAATCGTTGAATTGTTGAGTATTGCACATTGACCTACAACAGCTCTTGTTTTTTTTGGTAACACCGTTGCCACCAGAACGAGATTCAAATTTATTTTGAACATGTAATTTATGGCACATCCTGAAAACACCATGTACCAAAGTACGTCCCGGCAGCTGATCCAGTCTGTTCCTAGGAAAAAAATTCAAATTAATTCATGGAATTAATGTTAAGTAATAAAAATGAAGAGATTTTTCCTAATTGCGTCTAATTGTGTCGACGTCTTTTTTTACATTACCTTGATGGAAAAACATTCATAAAAATAATAATTGACAACCTCATCAATTATCGTAATATTGAAGGAATTCAGAGATGAATATACAATTAAAAAACTTATTGTTTTGATGTTTATGTTGTCTATACGAAGAAGTCTGGATAAAAAAATAAAATAAAAACACGTGTTTGTTGACGGCGATTTGTCGTCGAGATAAAATAGCGAGGTAGCAATGTGCAAGCGGTTGGATAAAGTAAAACGTCATTGCAATACACTACGAAATTTGAAGAAACTTTATAAAATGAGATCCATAAATCTATCGGAGAGCGTCGAAAACTCTTCCTTGAGGAAATACGTTTTTTTTCCACTAACGCATGTTCGCTTCGAGCAAACGAGCTGACGATTTAATTTCGAGGGCATTCACTTTTTCTCTTATTTTAAACATCGTCGTTTGAATAATTGAACGTTGATAATAATGTCAAGATTGTTTTATGGCTTTGTGAAACTTGACACACACACCAGTCTTGGTCCTAAATCATTGTTCTTTATTTCGCTTTTTTTTTCGTCGTCATCTTTCTCAATCAAAGGTACACCAAATATTGAAGAAATTTCAGCCATGTGAGTATTGTTATCTACGTATAAACACACTCGAAAGTGTCTAGATATCATAAATATAAAAATAATTAAAAACGAGGTTTTCTGCCTACCCAAGCATTCGGAAAAGTGACGTATTTTACTCCATTGGCAAATAGCCCCCGTTTCTAAATTCCGTTTGTTTTAAAATCAAGACAATTTGCCATTGAAAGTTTGAAATCGTGTTTGAATCATTTTTTTCTCTCACAATGTCTTCTACTTGCAGCCGAGCAATGAAGAAGAATTGATTGTTTTCAAAGCCATTACGATAAATGCAATAAATTATCGTCTTCTTCATATATGAAAGATTCATCTCACATTTTTTTCCATTCTAGATGTTTGACAATATACATTTTTAAATATTGAGAAATTAAATCGAATGAATGAAGTACTTGAAGAAATATAAATCATCAATTTTAAATGTTTTCTTAAGTAAATTTAAGTTTCTGATTATTGATTTATCTTCTGGTGTGTAAACGTCAATGAGGTATTTCGGGGTTTGAAGTTTTCCATCATAATTACACTGCCAATCATGTTATCTTTTTAAAGAAATTAGAAAAAACTGTCCCGAATTAGTGGAAAGATTTCACATCAATTGTCGTCGTTCAAATAAATTAATTAAATGACACAATTTGACAAGTTCCTGAAAAAATTCTCGAAAAAACCTCAAGCAGTTTAACGATTGTCGAGACTAGTTTCACGATGGGAAAAATTTTGCTCTAATTTTTTCCGTTATTTTACAATCAACGGTCAAACGTTACTTAACAATTTACGAGTAACGGTGTCGTGAAAAAACCTGAAATGTCACCTGAAACCTGAAAAGCCTGACCTGTCGGAAAAAAAAATGTTCAAGTTCGCTCGAGACATTTGTCCGTTTCCAAAAACTTATCTTCCTCTAGATTTCATACTTTTCAGTATCACGGCTTGGAATTTTTACAAATTTTAAAAATATTATGCAATAAAAATATTATTGAAAAACTGGTTTTCCAAAAATGTTCATTCCGCAATGATACTGATGAAATATTTCGTAAATAATAATGATAGTCACCTTTAGCCATTGTATTCCGATGGTACTTAATGTTTCAAAGATTTATCGTATAATATGTCCGACAATTGAGAAATAGAAAAATAAAAAAATAAAATAAAAATAAAACACTTAGAAGTACACTAAATATTTGAGAGCACAAGGAAACTCGTTATCAAGTTGTTCGACCAGAAGTTTAACGACTTTTTTAATCGATAGAAAAGAAAAAAAATTTTATGGTAAAATTGACGCCATTTCACGTGCACTGGATAAAACTTTAATAATAATTAATCAATCTTGTCACTGCACAATCTCTCTGAACGACATTTTTTATTCGTGGAGTTTCAAATTTTCGCGCGTGCAGAGATTCCTCGATCGTGCAGCTTCGATGACTTTGAGAACTCTGAACGTTTTGTGAATTCCCATCGTCGAGGAAACCCTAGTCGCTGATAAGAAAATGAGGGACAGTAATCAGGTGAAAATAATAAAAATCATATAGCTAACATTAACTTTATAGCTTGTAATATATACAGGGTGTCCAATTATAAAAAAACGCGTTAAAATAAATGGAAAAGATGAGCTAGTACAAAAGTCTTGCCAATAAAAAACGTTATGGTTTCGAGAGTGACATCGGATGGTAAAATAAATTTTTTTTGTCATCACGTTCATACAATTTACAGCGTTAAATTTCAGTGTTTCAAATGGAATAGTATCGATTTTTTCGTTTTAAAGAATCGCTGATTTTGCGACAAATTCAACAACCGAAAAGGAGTCCAGTCCAAAAATCGAGAAAGTAATTTCCGTATGCATTTCCTTGATCGGTGCTATATACGCTTTTTTCTGCTTCGATATTCGTGGGCTAGATCCATGCGCCACATTCAACGCGACAAACCGCGGCAGATAATATTTCACCATTTCGTATTTATCGATAAAACGTTGCTCCGAAATTTTTGACCTCCCGTCGTTGCGATTGGAGCTCGACTACCAGAATGGTCTCTTACAGAACAGATCATTATCTGCTTGGACAATTCACGATTACGGTCACAATGAAATTGTCGATATTTCGATATTCTTTTGGTGTATATTTTAAAAAAATGACAGACGTTGGGCCATCAGCAATCGCTCAAGTTACCCCCAAGTTAAGGTTGCGAAATTTTTAATGAAAAAGTAATGCATTACTCTTTACCTTATTAATGGTTTTTTTTTTTTTTTTTTCAATTTCCTGAAACACCGGTAATTTGTCCTGCCGCCGAAAAGGGTTAAATTGGAGTTATTAATTCACAGATTTCAATCTCTGTATATGTTCAAATGGAATCATTTCGTGAATTTTGAGTTATTTAAAGTCCTTTGGAAATTTATATAAATTTATTTCAAATCATCGCGATTTAATATTTTGATTGTATTAAAAAAGTAATAGATAATAATGGAGGTGTCAATGAGGAAAAAAAAGCCAAATAATCAAAGAAAGTCATCTTCGTTTATTGCTTAAAAAAAAAAAAAAAAGTAAAAATAACTTTAAAAATACAGCAGATCGAGACGATAACGATATAATTTCTAATTAGTTGATAGATTGTCGATTGTGTTGATTATCGACGTCCTCGAGTTGGATATCAGAATATTTGTCATAATGTTTCTTGATATCTGTCTTACATTATAATTCGTATTGTAATCTTGGTAATTACAATTTTTAATTCATTTCGTGATTTTCATCATCATGCGGAGTATGAATGCTTGTTCCATCATGATTTTTTTCAATCAATGAAGTGACATACAACGTTTGTTCCTCATCGGACTTAGTCCCGTCAGCGGGCTCTTTCACCGAGTTCCATGGCTGCTCCTTGGATGTTCCCCAAAAAGTAAAAACTACGCCACTGATGCCCAAATTAATTGCCGCAATGACGAATACCAGGCGCCACTGTTCTATCGATTGCTGTGAACAAGAATGACGAAAAAAAAAAACAATGTTACCAGACAGTCGTCAAGATAGAGATGAAAAACAATGAACAGAACAAAATCATTTATTAACTTTATAGAAAAATTGATATGACAAACAATGAAAAGTGATAAGAAAAATCAAATCGTAGTTGAAAGTTTAGCAACCCGAAAACAACGCTTTTGTATCAGAATGAAAGAAAAAAAATTCAAGTAAATCAAATCAGAACGAACATTGTGATTGGTGAGGATGCCAACGACTGCCGGTGAGAGAAAACCAGCGCTGGCTGTGACCAATCCGGCAAAACCGAGAAGAACACTCGCGTAATTTGGACTCAGATCAACGAGATTGGCGAGTGTGCCAGCGGAGACTGCCCCATTCACCGCAGTTCCAGTCATCATGAAAAAAATGGCGAGGGTCGGATGACAACCGCTTAAGCCGAGGCCGAGTGTCAATAAGCCTTGAATACCAGTGGTTAAAAAAGTAGCCAATTTTCGGACGTTTGTCAGCGTCATTTTTTTCGTTTCCAGAAGCCAGTCCGTTAAAATCCCGAATAGATACGAAAATGCCATTCTTAAAAGATGTGGCAAGCCCGAGAGGATTCCAGTCTTGAACAATTTATAAATTTCATTAACATAAAGTCATAATTAATGGTGAAATTACATACAAATTGAATGAATATATTTACGTAATATTTGAAAATTTTGTGTCTATTTATTTAGATGTCGATCCAATATCTCAAATTAAATAAAAGTACAACCGATCAATTATTTACACTGCGAAAGGTAACGAAATGATTACTAATGAGCATGATTTTTTGCTACGGATGAGTTCTCATTAAAATAAATACGAACCGCATTAATATTCCAACCATGAACATTGGTAAAGTAGGTTGGAGCTTCAGTCATAAAGGTGAGAAAACCCCATACCCCACCCCAGTGAGCAATAGTCGTAACCCATAAGGGTCCCGAGGTAAAAATACGTTTCCAAGGAACACCTGCATCATTTATATTTTTTCCTTTCTCGGAGTTGCCTATATTTTCCATTATATATTCGCGTTCGGTTTTCGAGATACGTGGATGATCTTGAGGACTATCGAATACGAGAAAGTACCAGAAAATGGACCTTAAAATAACGAAAAAATAGTTTCATTTTATTACACAGCTGTACAGAATTATTTATTAAGATTTCGTTTACGAAGCATAATCGCCTTGAGAAACTCTACGACAGTCTGTTTTTGTTTTTTTCATTAGCAGAATCTTTCAGCCTAAAAAAAAAACAAAAAGAAACTATAAATGTTAAAAGTGAAACTAGAAATGGTCGGAATCATATTTTCATTTCGTAAAGAGTTTAAGAACAAAAATGAATTTATTTCTTGGATATTCAAATTGGTGAATATTCAAATGAATTGAATGATATTCAAATTAGTAATTAAGGTTTTTAAAACGATTTATTTCAAAAATTTCAATACTTGTGAACTTTAAAAGTTGAAAATGGGATGAAAAATTTGATTTTTGGTTCGCACTCCCGTTATGAACAACTTGTCAGAATGAAACACAGCTTTTCTATCGTTACTAATATTTTTCTAGGTTAATAATACATGCTGTGATACGAATCCAACGTCGATTTGTTGAATTTTTGTATCAAATCTTCTAAAAAATAATTTTTAACATTTAACTAGTGCGAAAAGCTATTCAACGTAAACTTAGAGAAGGTAAAAAAAAAAACATAATATTCAATATTTTTATCGTGCTTAATTATTAAATATCACTTTTTTAGTGATAAAATCAGTTAATTAATCCTACCAAATAATGGCAGCGAGAGAAGACGAATAAAATGCAGCTTCCCAACTAAACCAGTCTATGCAAAAAGCGCACAAGGGATACGTGAGTGCTGCACCCACTGAACTACCTAAAAAAAGTTTAATCTTTTTCTGTAAACTACTCGTTTTTATGCGAATTAAAAACAATATATTATTATCACGCTTACCGAGATATGCACTAACAAATTTTCCTCGATCGTTTGGAGGAATCCATTTCGCTGTCATGTTATGCATTGAAGGCCATATAACGCCCTATGAGAAGCCGAATTATTGTACCCAACATTAAAAATCGAGACCATCGATAAAATAATATGAAAAAAATTAAAAAGACTGATAAATAATGATGTTGACGTACAGACATAAAACCTTGCAAAACTCTTAGAGCGATGAGTCCATAGATATGTAAATGTGTCAGTAAAGGGATTAGCATACCAAGAATTGCAGTTGCTAAATTACCCCAACCGAAAACTAATTTTGTTCCATAACGTCTCGCGAGAAGTCCACCCGGTAATTGCGTGAGCCAATGAATCCAATAGTACGCTCCGAGTACAATATTTTGATCGTACTCGCTCCAATCATATCGATCGGCCTACAATTTTAATTTCATTGATAATTGTCAAAAGACTTCAAAAGTTGATTATCAATAAATAAAAACGAAATTATTTGATGTTGAACAGTAATTTGATTCGTTCTTTTCGCAATTATTTAATGTACAAGTGATATTAGAGTTCAGTATTTTTTTACTTATTTTTAAGATACTTTTTATTTTCGTGAAATTCAATCAAAAATGTGCTCTCGGTACGAAAATGTAGTTTTCTCTAATTATATTGTCTAGTTAATTAGAAAAGTTGAAAAAAAAAAACATCTTCGTCACTTATTTTATTTTAGAACGCACGTTCTACGCCTTGTACACGCACATATATAAATACACGTTCATATTAAAATAGAAGCTTGACATCGTTCGAGGTGATAGCAAATCATCACAATGTTTGAGTTAATAACATTTGTAGAGACATTAAACATAATTACCGAGAAGTTCCGATGGAAGTTTTCCGAAGTGTTTGATAAGATCGAGGACCGATTAGAAAGCGAGACATTTCGAGGTGATAATTGATCGAGATTGGTGCATTGCGATGCAGCAATACGATTTTCACGAGGTCGCACCATCGCGACTATTGCCAGATTTAAATTCGCCCGAAGCATATAATTCACTGCGAAACCGCAGAATACTAAGAACCACAAGATGTTTCGGCATGACGGATCGACTTTAACTGAAAAAACCATTTAACGTGAAAGATTTTAAAGACCAATTCGTATAATCAAATTGATCAATTAGGCTCGTCGAATTGGAAACTTTCAATCAAATAAACTCATAAATTTATGAATTTCTCATCATTATACTTGCAATAACTCGCACTGATATTAATTTATTTCAAAAAATATTTCGAAAACGTCCGACAAAAATGATTTTGCATAAATCAATTTTTAGTTATAATATTAAAAATAAAATTAGTTTTAGTTTTTTTTTTAAATACACGACAAGAATAATGCACTAAGTGTTGTAGCCATGAAGAAAAACTTTTTCCACTTGAATCGATTTTTTTCACTACATCGATGAACTTTTAAATTCGAACCGTCGACTCATCAATGCCTTTTTGTATGCACAGATGTATATTTCGCGTTGACTTGTACGTATCGAGTTAAGCAGTGATTAAAAATATATAATGAAGACGCGAGAGCAAATTGCAGATTTTTGTCTCAATCGGAAAATCCAAATATTTATATACCAAGGCCTTTAAATGCAAATTCGTTATTTTTGTTTTTCATTTTTCTTCGCGCCTTATCTCACAATCAATCGAATATTTCAGCACGAATTTTTCGTCATAAATAAATAATTACGATAATTTGATTTGTTTTACATAAAAATTAAATTCTGCAGTATTTGAATGAATGGATTCAAAAATCTTTATTCGAAAACATCGATTTTACACGAAGAGTCCCGCATCGTTAACTTACGAAAATAGGGAATTTCAATGCCAAGTTGTAAATATTTACCGGATGTATAAACACGAGTCTAATATCTTGAGTCTCTTGAGTATATAAAAAAAAAAATTATTTACAATTTTGTACAAATATACTTGTGACGTCAAATGTCAATGATTCTATTGAGCGTATTGTTTCAAAGGGTACACGTGATAACTACTGGAATGGCATATGAACGCAGTATCTATGCACCAAACGCTTAGTGCCCCTCGTTTCGTTTGCAATACGTTGGGGATTAATGCTTATCCTATCTCTAGATCGTTCTTCGCAGATATTGTGAATCGAGAACGTTATGGAATTGGCATAGTTATATAAATAGTTGTAATAAATCCGTGCGAAAGAATGAAAAAAAATCGAATAATTAAAAAATAAAAAATAATCATTGAGAAAAACTAAAGTAATTACTACTAAAGCAAATAATTACGAATTGTGTGTGTGTGTGTTTTTTTTTTTGGCCAGGAAATGAAAATTTATCCATGTACTTTCTCAGTTTTCTATTAAAATTAAAATATGCCAAAGTCTCGTTGTATGAATTTTTGTTCCATATAAAAAATGACGATAAAGATAAAACGTAATGCAATCGTTCTTACCCATTTTTCAAATGGTTAATTTATATAAATCCTATTAGCGCTGTGTTGCAAAAATGTATGTTACAAAATCACTTTTTTTATTAAATACATCAACATTGTACTATTTTTTTAGGTGCCATATTCCAATATTTTTATAATAGAGAAAAATAGAATAGAGCTATTTACTTTCCGTTGTTACTGGCAATTTTTTCGTAAAAAAAAAAAAAAATATTTGAAGGGACTTTCTTTATTTGAACAAAGATGAAACGTTCTTGACTTGAATCGCGTTTTGCATTTATGTGGACATATCAACGTGACTTTTTCCACTATCAGCAAGTAAGACTACGTCTCGTTTGTGACAGGATAAAAGAGAACACTGGCGCCTATTGTAACATTGCAATGATGCGAGACCCTCCGAATCTCGAAACGATTTTATACGCAGATGCACTCACCTCAATGAACATCTATCGCTGTACCATTTGAGTCTTGTTATTTACGTCCAGTAATGGCTTTTTGTGACATTGAGTTTAGTTAGTGAAATCGTATAGATCATATTGAACGAGCCACTATAACCATATTCATTCAAAAAAAGAAAAAAAAAAAGAAAAAGTAAAAAAAAAAAAATTTCTGACGCCTGGGATTAATATTCGGCAATTTTTAAATAAACATCACTAAAAAAAACCATTATTGAAAACTGATGACTTATTCAAATTGAAACACCAATATAATTTGCTGCTATTAATTAATGTAAATATCATTACAAACAAACCAAGAACTTATTCCAGTTCACGTCACTTTTTTGTGACACTTTTATTTCGCACAATTTATCACTCGATCAGACAAATGCTGTATTCGAATCGCGTCACGTTTAGATATGATCCCATGTCAATAAATTTAGACTCGGTACAATAAATCATTTTTTTAAATCGATTTATGGAAGAGATAAAAAATAAACATTTGTTATAGCAGTAGCAGGGTGAGATTTTTAGAGATTTCACTCATTTTTATTACATCCGTCGAAGGAATTAGCGTGTGTAAAGTAATAATTGGAAAAACAAAATCTGAATAAAAGAAAAAGTCGTTTTTCTTCAACGCTTTTCAAAATCCAACTCTTTATATTCCTTAGAAAAAAAAAATGCATTTTACAGATTTAAAAATGTCTGAGCAAAAGTTTAATATTATCGGTAAACATTTACATTACAGTAAATTGAATTTCTAGAAGATGACATTTAAAATTAATTCAGTTATTGTTGTTCAAGTAAATTTCTATAAATTTCCTCATTAAGCCTTTTGAAAATCGTATTAAAATTGAGTGAGTAGAGGCCTTTCGTATCAACTGCAAATCAACATTACCACACAATGTTAATAAAGAAAATAAACTTTCGAACTTAAGTCACCAAAGTTTTCGGAGCACTTCCGTTTCAACAGTTGTTACAGTAGACTCGCGATAGCCGCTCAAGTCGATGGATAATAATCAAAGATCATGAACGGAACATCCTCACCAATTTTTAAATTTTTATCGCAGCTATTTTAGGAGTTACAATTTTTCTAAATATCCAGATTTTAGAAATTTCGACAACGTTCTAACAGGAACTTTTCTTAACCAATCGACGTATCGACTAATGTCTATAAATCGATTTTCTTCAGTGTGGTGCACACTCTCATAAAAAAATTATTATTCATCGTAGGCAACGTTTTTTCAACACGTTAAGTGAAATCTATTTATTTTTTTTTCAAAGATTATTGCTATTTTTCATTTTTTTTAATTCTCCAAATTGCTACGACAATTTATACGAACTTTAACACTGGTCCCATTGTGGACCCATTTTTCCTTCTATTTTTTGTTGGATAAATTAAATTTACATTCTAATGGAAATTGGAAGTTTTTCAACATTAGATTGTCGTAAATTTTTTTTGCAGAACAGTCAAGTTTGACCGAAACCAATAAAATCATGCTTGAGCGATGGTTTCATTGAGAAAATTTTAAATCAGTTAAATTGGTCGTGAAAAAAATACTAATAGGGAAAATAAAAATAAAAATGAAAATGCCCGAAATGTTTGTAGATATCGTAAGAATATGAGAATCAATGTTTGGAGAGAGCGAGGGTCGAAAGCAACGTTAGAGGGCATAGAGGTGGTCGAATTGAAGAGAAAAAGCCCGTATGCGGATAAAGTAAAGCGCGAGGCTGCGGCAATAGAGTGCGCGTTGGTAAACGGGAGTTTTTCATGACTGCGCAGGCGTGTTTCTGGTTAAGGTGTTACAGGCGCGCACCGAAGTCCTCTAGCAAAGCAACAGAGTGCTGTATACCCCCGCCCACGTATTATTCGGCGTATATAACCACGTTTGTAATCAAACAACCAAGACTGGACCAGCAAAGTGTCCTTTTAATTAGATAATGCGTCCAATATTCGGGCGCGGTGTGTCTCGTGCAATCGAGTAGCAAAAACGTTACGACCGATTATAAGGGACGAGTATGATTCTTGCTGGATCAGACCATTTGCTTGCGGGTAAGTCCACTCTGCCCGTCAAATGAATGGATTACGAAAAACAAAAAAAAACATTAAATATTACATCCTCGTCGACATGAACGACTTGACAGTGTTATTCGATTTCTAAAAATCATCCGACAATCCCTTAAAACAAACAAAAATAAAAAACACTTTTATTTTCATTCGTCTCTCTGTGTCTTTCGCGTCGAATTCCAGCACTCAAAACAACAAAAAATGTGTCGTTCGGTACGTGGCCCAATGTATCGTAACAAAGAGCACGATTGCGATCGATGATTTAATTTCTGATCCGTTTATTAGCTTCGGAACTTTCTAAATTCACTAAATCGCTTCTGGAGCATTTAATCAGTGAGATTATTTTTTTAACCAATTTAACGAACTGGAATTTTTAATATAAATACTTCTCGTATATTAATGACGGGCGAAAATAATTCAGACGTAAGTATTCCCTCGTGGCCCCGCATTGCGCAAATAGAGTGTTGAAATATTTTCAAAATTCAGTCTACGTCGTTCTCCTTTGTGAAAAATCTCGTTATTTCTTTTTTATATCCCTTGCTTTATACATATATGCACGTAATATGCTAATCGTGAAAACTCGCTTAATGGACACCCTCGGAAACGGAAATCCGACTATACTCAACGATTTTTACGTATATATGGATTGGTTGCGACAAATATACGTGTAACAGAAGTGCGTGTTAGATTTTTTTTACTCATGCAACATGCGTAGTCGTTCAAAGCTTTCCACTTGTATGCTTCGTGCTTTATTTATTAATGCGTGTTCCCCAGCCATCGATCACGTTATCTAAGTTACCGGAAAACCTATTTTCCTCACAGATCCTCAGAGAATGAGGTTATTACATGAAAACAAAATAAGGCTTTCGTGCTAAAATAACAAGCACTGAATTATTTATACGCGTTTATTTTTCAGCGATATTACGAATGCCATGAAACGTGCGTAACTTCGGAGCTTCTGCCTTTTTGCCCATGTGGACATTCGAGAGTTCAAAACTTGTGTGAAAAAAAAAAACCCTTGTAAACAAAGTTCAAAGACAGAGCTCCCCACAAAACCTCCCTCAAGTCACAAAAATATCCCTGCGATAAAAACAAACTTCACAATAAGTTTTTCCAGACCCTTCTCAATAAAAATTATTACAAAAAAATTATTTAACATTACGAACAATCGTCGTCCATAATAAACCCTCTTCACTAAAGTTCTTTTAAAAATCTAAATGCTCATACAGTTATAAGATCGAAGTTTCTCGAAATAATTATCAAATAAGTGAAATATCACAGAACTATGATAATTCAATTCTCGTAAAAAGTTACGTCGAGACTTTCGACAAAAAGTTAATAAATAAATAGAGATTTAATAAAAAATATATGATGCCAAGATTGTCAAGTACATGGTTAAGGATATTTAGTTCGAAATCGGAAACAACGAAACTTGTTGATGTCAATTAATTTTTCAATAACCCTTAAAACCAACATAAAAAACTATCTGAATTCTATCATCATTATTTCAACATCCTTCAGACTGTTGAATTCTAAACATTTAGTATGTTTTTATATGAAATATTCAAGAAGTCATGTAAAAGTTTCATGACGATTTAAAAGCTCATACAAAAATATACAAAATTTTCAGACTTCTATTATCGTTTCCGATTTTGAACGAAACATCCTTGAATGACCTTGATTGGAATTGAAAATAACTTTGTTTGAAACTTTACACTAATAATGAATTTTGTCATTTCATTACTCAACTGATTCGAAATGAATGTTTATCATAATTAATATCACTACTAAATAAACCATTCAATAACATAGCAATCACGAAAAAATGTATTGACAAAAACTCAATTTCTTTCTTCATCAATAATAGTATAGAAACTTTTTTTTTGTCTAATTTAGAAAAATTATTATTATCCATCAATTTCATTTGAATTTAAGGTTTTCACGTAGTGATAATATTGTTTTTTAAATAAAAAAAAAAGAATTTTATTCAAATTTGATAATTTTTGTTTTGCAGGACCGGTGGAAGCAACTGCGTTTTTAGGTGCTGTTGCTGGATTCGTGACACTCCTCGTTGTGGTATTTCTGTATTTGTCACGAAAGTGGTGCTTTACACCGGTTCCAACTTCAGCGATATTCGGGGGCATTTGTGTACCCCTTTGTGAGTCAACGAACAGTTCTACTTCACAGATCTCGAAAAATTTGGGTGAGAATGTTTGAAAATCGTCACTTTCTAAAAACCCAAAAATATACTCTGTCCCCAACCTTTGGACGAAATCGTCTCTTTTGTCCTTCTAAAGGCACTCTGACAGCAAGTTCCGACATTTTGTTGTCAACCATTTTTTCACCAATTAGACTTTTTGTTTGTTTATTAAGATTCCATCTTTCTCTTTCTCTTTCCCTTTTTTATTTTTTGTTGGTTTTCATTGAGTTTGTTTCGCTTTATTTTTTGACAGATTTGCAAGATATTGTTTCTACTAATTCTTTTTTTTTTTTAATTCTATACAGTCTTTTTGAAGTTTATTTTCCATTTTTTCGAGTTGTCCCAGAACTCTAATAAGTAATTCTTATTTAAATTCTCTCGTTCTTTTATTCCTTCACTTTCTTTTCCTCTTTTATGAGAGACAAAAATGGCACTCGACCTCTTTTATTGTTATAGAGAATTCATGATGATGAATACTGAGAACAAAATGTGCAATTGCAGGTAAAACTTTTTCTTATTCTGATCCTGAAACGAGTTCAGATTCGGAGGAAGACGCTCTTCGAAGATTACAAAATTCTCGTCCTAATCCACCACCTGATACGCTAACGATCCAAGCCGAAGATGGTCCAACGATTGTTGGTAAAAATAAATAAATAAATATCTAAACCTGAATAAAGTTTACAACAAATCATTAACAAATATTTTTTATTTAAGGAGCAGTCAACACGTCGAACAGCTGCACCGAAGAACATGCTCCCGATCAGCGTGAGGTAATTGAAGTAATGATGCTTTTCAAATTATAATATAACGCCCTTTTAAATTCAGTAAAGAAATTCACATCCACATTCAGAGACCTTCTCAGTGTAATGTGCAAAAAAATTACCGATTTTCATGATTTTTTTTCCTAACAAACCAAATCCGATAACTCGACTCATTTTTGTTGGTTTTTCCAACCGAATCATGTAGAACATGGAGAATTATTCATAATTTATGACAATTACTGTTTTTGTAACATTTTTGGCTTCGCAATGAAGCCTAAAAACAAAATATAAAAAAATAACGCCCGACGGTGGACGCCACGGATACTCTAAAAATTGTTTGAATTCAAAAATCTTAAAAGATTATTAATCAGTATGAAAAAGTTCAGAAGCCTATATGGAGGATTTTGTTTTTCTTTAAAAACTTGAAAACCCAAATAATTCGAATATCGCGACCAAAACTTATTGGAATGTTGATGAGTGTTAAGTTTTTATTAGTTTTTACACTGACAAAGTCTGTTAATAGTGTCAAACATTGAATTGTAACGATTTTGCTTGTTTTTGTGTATTTAGTGCGTCGTTGACGTTGGCGCATCAACCATTCACTTGGACAATCCTGAGACGCCTGAAGAGATTGAAGAACATGTTTCTGCTTCGAACGATGTTGTGACGAACCTGAGTGTGACCGCGGAGGAGATTGGCACGTTGGAAGTTGCCTTTCTCTATGATGCACCAATGCGGGAGATGACGGTAAATAATAAAAAATAAAAGAAATGTAACACATCAAAATAATGTTAAATTGAGATATAAAATTAGGGTAAAAAAGGAAAATCGTTCTTAGAAAGCTCAAAATTAAATGATTGTCGCAGCTTCACATCTGCTAGAAAAAAGATCATAAAAATATGTCGCTAACATATTTTTGTGAAGAATTAAATCGGCTACAATAAAAAGTATACGAATAATAATTTAAATCCAAAGTAAACGTTTTTTCCTCAGAATCTCCACGAGTTCAATATTTTCATTGATAATAAAACACTCATTTCACATGTTTTTGTTTTTCCGAATTTTAAGGTCCAAGTACTTCAAGGAAGAAATTATCCGGCCGGTATAGGCGGCAGTCAAGTTCGTCTCGTGTTGTTACCATCGAAGAAGCAACGTCGAAAGACACGTGTACGACAGGGTACGTCACCCCAGTATATGGAAAGTTTTCTTCTTCCTCGTGTCAATCCCGAGGATGTCAATGCAATGGGAGTCCGTCTGAGGGTTTACCTGTGGAGTGGAAGAATGCGTCGTGAACGTCTCCTCGGAGAACTGAGAGTCTCGTTCGATCAAATAAATCTTCAACTGGAAACAACCCTCTGTTTGCCTCTTCAACCACCACCAAGTTCTTCGGTACGTTCTGTACGATTGAATATTTTAAAAATTACTTGTTTTCATCCATTATTGTCAACTTGTCACTTTATTAAAAAATCGAGCAAAAAAAAATCGATCCATCTCATAATAGATACGATTTTCTAGATAATTATCTAAAAACAAGTTATCGAAAAAAATCTGAAAATGACTCGAAAATTATTTGCTGGGTCCCTGGGGAACTAGGAAAAGCCCTTGTCGCCCAAAAAATCTTATGTTTATTTTTTTTTTCGTTCTATTCGTTTCAACTCGTGTTAATTATTGTTGAATATTCCTAAATGGTTGATGAATATGTTTTCTAGATACAGGACTGGGGTACAACAACCAGTCTGACTCGAAGTGACTCAACAGGTTCTCAACAATCTGTCCAATCTTACGCTTCACCAACAACACCCCCTTATGGAAGCAGCATGAAGGGAGGCAGTGTCGCCGAACTGCTAATTGGTTTGGCTTATAACGGAACAACCGGTCGTCTCTCTGTTGAGATAATCAAAGGTTCTCACTTTCGTGGTGGCGGAGGCGCTGACACGAAGCCTCCAGATACTTATGTCAAACTCGCTCTCGTTGATAGCAACGGACATGAAATGGGTCGATCGAAAACTGGACTCAGAAGAGCACAACCTAATCCTCTGTACAAGGAAACATTTATATATCAGGTAAAAAAGCAAAACAGTTGCTTTTCAAAAAAAAAAAAAAATAAGATAAGAAAACATTGGTAGAAATTTTGTACGTAAAATATAGTGTCCTCAGCGTGTCCTTCGAATTTAAGAAAATTCTCTATAAACACGTGTTTTAAAAATTGATGAATAGATTAATTTGATGATATGGAAATATACATTTTTAGAATGATCAAAAAAATCTTTCTATCAGTATTAAAATTCTCCATTCTTCGGATGATTCTTTATATAAATATTTGAAATCTTTAAACTTTGTACGTTGGTTGACAGGTTGCTCTGTTTCAATTGGGAGACGTGACACTCTTTCTATCGGTATACAATCGTCGTCGTGGCGCAATGGGTAAAAAAGGACGTGAAATGATCGGTTGGTTGTGCCTGGGACTGAACAGTTCTGGACCGGACGAGCTTCAACATTGGAATGACATGCGTGCGTCACGACAAACAACACAAGTCCAACGCTGGCATTCGCTCTTGCGTCCTTAAAGCACAGTTACTAAATCGAAATAGTTCCTGTTGCGCATTTGAAAAAGATATTGAGACAAGCGAAGAAAAAAACGACAAAAAAAATCATCCGAAACGGACGTTTTAACGAGACTCGTGAGCTAAACACGTTCTCGATCTTATAAGATCGTTACGAAGAACGTGGTCCAAAGGACGCAAACGCGCGTATGTCTTGCGTAGAAATTGCCATTTTAAATGGAATACGCTGTTCCTTTTTGGGAAAAAATAAGAAATCAAGATAAGAAAAAAAGAAGAATAACAAACACGCTTTTGCGAACACGATTACTGCCCGATTTTAACAGCGAAGTCAATACGTCAAAATCTTGTATCAATGTGAATTTTGTGATGTGTTACTATCCAAAGGTGACGCACACTTCGCCAAAATGGGCAAAGTTTCATTTGGTTTTTTCTCTTTCTCTCACTCTCTCTCTATATTTCTCTCTAACTTTCTCTATTTCTCTTTCTCTCTTTCTCGATTGATTCCGATTGAAGGGAAATTTGAGAAGAAGGTTTGGCGCTGCGATTTCGGAAGAATCGTGTACTTTTGGAAAAATCCGTAGCGTTTGGATTTGTCCTCAAAGACCGATTATATTTCGTATCCATGGGTGCCTGAGCCAGCTTTAAATTTCATTTTTACTTTGTGCCTTTTATCCCTTGAAAAGAAAAAGAAAAAAAAAGTCAAAAACGCTTATTCAATTGATACTCTTGTCGGCTCGGTGAGTTTTAAATGATCGGAGAATAAGAAGAAAATAAAGAAAAATAAAATAAAAAAGTTGTACGGAATGGTTCGAGACTGGATCTTCAACACGAAATTTTATAAATAAAATAAAAACAATTTGAAATAACGTGTCGAACTAAGGAAACGATAAACCTGACGATTTTTTAGTACTTATAAAAAGAGAAATACAGAACAAAAAAAAACATTCAATGACGCACAACTCGCAGATGCACTTTTGAAAAAAATGCAGGATGTGATCTTAGTATTGATACTATCAATTAGTCGTTAGTTAATTAATCGTTAATTAATACGAAATCATTCATGATTAGGTAAGTCGTAGATCGACGATGATAAAAATAGATTTGACCGCGAGTTTCTTATAGGGGATGAGTCGCGAAGTAAGAGTTCTATTGAGACGAGAACGAATGAAATTATTCAAACGGACAAACAGATGCTGTGAACTTTAACGGTTATTCAAATTTTAGATTTCGCAATTACGATAGAGAGACGACATAGATTTATCGTTGCCAATTTAAAATGCACGAACGAACGATGCAAGCCTCGAACCGTTCCCGTTATTTATTTTTCTTAGATGTGACAAATTTGTTTATTACGAGAGCTCGGAAATATTTGAATATTTGTCAGTCGCTCGGTTCTCCGATTGTCCATTAAATCATTTTATTGTATCGTTTAATTGTTCGCCGCACCGAAGTTCGTTCATCTTCATAAAATTAATGGATGGCTTGATTCGGAATTTAGTCGATTGTCAAAGTGGGCAATGGAGACTTGGTTCTAAATAATTGGAAAAAAAAATTGTGATTTCCGAGTCCTCGTAATGTGGTGGAGAGCTACTAAGCGAGTAAACGGAGTTTGTAAACGACGAAATGTATATCGGCGTAAATTCAAAGATTTTACGTCAAGTCTTACAAACAAACGAAGAAACAAAAAGAAAGAAAAAAAAAAAACTTTAAAAAAAGTTGTATTTAGAGCCCTCGTATCGTCAATTTTGTATTGAGGGCTCAAAAAATTTTCAACGACCACGGTGGTCGATCGTCAACGGTGCCACGAGCCCGGCGATCGATGGATTTTTGTCCAACGTTTTATCCAAAGCACCCCTATTCTCGAAACGAGAATTCATTAAAATTTAAACGTCTAACTGCACAAAAGATAAAAAATAAAGAGAACAGATTACCTTAATCAATGTTATTACATAATTATATATATATATATATATATATATATATATATATTATTAATTACTATTTGTCGCGTTTTATATAAAGTGTATACTCCGATATTACTGAAGTAATAATCTTACAAATAGCTGTTAACAATCGCCCAAGCTAAAAATAAAACAAGAAAAATCATCAAAGTACGTATTTTTCTAGTAATTCTTGCTTCTTTCTCGCTAATAACGCTTCTTTCATGTCTTGTTGAGTTGGAATTGGCTTTTGTGAAGTCGCCTTGAATTCTTCGTCCTTGTCCTCCTTGTCATCCGCATTTTTGTCCCGCTTTTCTTTCCACGCTTTTATCGCATTATTTCGCAGTTCCTGTTCAGCTTTTTGCTCTAATGGCAAAAGTATTCCATCGTCGTCGTCCCTGTATCCATAAAAATCTGCGTCTATGTCTTTCATCAATTCTGCACGAGTTTTACGAGGTGGTGGAGGCGGTTCTTGCTCGAATAGCTCTCGTACTCCTGGCAACTCTTTCGCTGCTCCAAAATATTTGTAGCCCCTATTCCCGGGCACCTTTGCATAAAAACAGTCGTTTTAGTTTCGTGTCAAAGCGAAATCATGGCAATTTTATAATCAATAATATATCAAGAATAATAATATAATAACAAACAATTAAGTAAAGTTATCGCATGACAAATGAATTTTGAGATAAAAAATCATTGAAATCAAACCCATTTATGGCATTTTTGAGTTAATTTTAATGTTTGAAACACTTTGATGAAAACATTTCTTTCTAAACATAATAATCATTTTTTGGAAGGTCAGCTATACCTCTCGTCCCTCGTGATCCAACATGCGAGGTCCGACTCTGGAATAATCAGGACCTCCGAGTTCTTTGATTTGTGCTTCCCAATGACGTTTCTCTCTCAATAATTTGTTGATTTCGTCGTTAAGATCTCTTATTCGAAATTCGCCCAATCCAGCGTTTTGAATTTGAGCTACTTTTTTTCCTATCTCTCGCACTATTTGTAATCTCCATTTTTCAGCCTTGTTCAATTCTCTGCATTCCGAGGCTAAATAGGGTCTGCGTTCTTGTTCCTTTCTAGTGCCTTCGTTGCTTTGGGCTGCTCGCCATCGAGCCAGTGTGGTCCTAAAGACAAATAAATTTATTGGGACAAAATCAAACAAATTTAACTCTTCGGCTGTGTACCTATTTCCCCTGCGTGTTATTTTTGAGGTTTGAATCGTCCAAATTATTCTGAGCGAGGGTGATTTTTAAAAGTCAAAATGTTTCCAATTATTTTTTAGCATGAAAGATGGAACTTGAAATTACAATTTACACAATATCAAGAAAAATGCAAAAATGCCCAGCAAATTCACACAAGTGTGTAGCAGAAGGATTAAAACCAAAAAAAAAGTAATTTTTTCTACTTACATGGCTTTTTCAGCGTTACGCGCCTGTAGAGATAAGAAAAATTTCAATTAGTATTTTATAGGGCGAATATAACATTAGTATCAATATAAACAATTAAATATTTCAGCAAATATTACGTACCATGGTTTATTAGGTTATCTTCTTACGAAGATCCGATAGTAAAAAAAAATGGAAATACTACGAAAACGTGATGTATTGTAACCTCGAATTGAGTCCAGTTTTTTTTATGTCTAATGTTTACACAGAAATTAATGATGCATAAAACAATTATGATTTATGAAGTGTGAGCTTATTTCTCGTTGTTGACAATGTTGTAACGTCAGCGAACCGTTTGTATTCTTCAAATTTTTAGGTTACGTTTGTTTACCGGCTCGCCCGGATTGCTCTCCGATGGACGCCATAGACGCGAAGCGGCAGTTTTTCGTACTACTGTTTAAATAAGTGTATTGCGTCAGTAGGCGCCAGGCAGTGCGTGGTACAAAACCGTTTTTCATAATAATAAATAAAACAAACAAGTGAGCACAATAAAATTTTACTACGGAGTTGAAGGTCATTAAGGTGGAATCAAAGTGAAGGTGTTCAGACTTTATTTGCTTGAAGAAATATTCGAAGAATACAGATATTTGGGAAGATGAAAATGATCGAAATGGCGGGGAACAAAAGACCTAACGCTACAAATTTTATTCTTTTTGTGTGTGTCTGTGTTTTCGCCGGATTTTCGCAGTGTCAACATAACAAAAGGTTTCTCCAATGTTTTCATTACTTTCGTCGTGACTCTCCAACCGGTAAGTCATTATTGTTCACTCACCCCTACGGACGCGTAAACGTGTTGAATTATTCATGAGGAAAACGGTAAGTCAATTGAGACTAAATTTGCGAGTGTCGTTTCATCAAATAAACTTTGTGCGACATGAATTATTCATTTTCATCATCGCGTATGACAATGAAATATTTATCATTGGAATAAAATGAGCGTGAAAAATCAGAGCGTAACGATTTTTAAATTATTTTTTTCAATCATTTATTTTCGCACGATTTTAATACAACGTTTCATTTCGCACAGACAACGCAATCTTTCAATTTCTTTCCACGTTCGTTCACGATCTTATACAACTTTCGCTTCTTTTTTTTCGGACATAGTATGATCAATGGCGTATTGAAGCACTCAAAAACAGTATACAATCATGCGTGAGAGTCTGGATGATTCTTTTTCTTGAAATAAATCGAATGTTGTCTTTTATTATTATTATTTTTTATATATATATATATTTTTTAAACTTTATTCAACATCAAGGTGCTAAAGGGACAAGGCACGGCAATGAATAATGAGCGAAGAGGAACGTCTTGACCCTTTGGCGTCAATGATGCGGGAGCTGTTCCCCATAAGCGGGCTACCACGATTCAGGCCCTATATTGAATCGCGGTCGCTAACCTGGAGGGAGTTACTTCTCTTTATACCAAAATAGTATTTATCTATCTCATAAAAGTACTCTCGGACATTTTTTTCTTCTTATTTCTTTCTTTTTTCTTCACTATCAACCTGGATTTTCGGCGAAGATTTTTTATCGTTAAACATCCATTTCTCCTTCCCGACTTCGCTGTTTTTTTCTCGGAATAGTATTTCATCGTTATTTTTTTTTTTATTGAAACTTTTTTTTCTTTTCTTCTTTCTCTACCAAACGTTGGAAGGAGATTCAGGAAATTTAACATTGGCTACGCAATATGTCCCTTTTTTCACGTTGTAGAGCTCTCGCTTCACGTGTGTATTTATATATATATATATATATATATTATTGATATGTATATATATTTTATGATATGTTTGCGATGTTAAATTACAACAGAGATCCCAATAACCGGCATCTCACGATATAATTGTGTTTTTTTTTCTTCAATATTCAAGAAAATCACGTGAAATCTGTTCACACACGATAGACGTGTTTTTTTTTCAACTACTCCTTTGTTTTCGGTTTTCTTCTGCTTTGGTTTGGTATAACATTCACGAGACGTTATGATATAGTTCGATACACACTTCGAATGTTTGTCAACATCGTCAAACGATCCTCGTCAGTGAATGTCGACGTGACATTAAAAACAAACAGTCTCGTCTATGATATGTCTTTGATACACCGGAAGTCCGGTTGATACTAAATATTTCTCACGTCGCACTGACGAAAACATCTTTGACGGTGTGTGTGTGTGTATTTTTTTCTTTTCATCACGACTTTCGTGTTCAATCGATACGCAGTACCAGAAAAATTTGCTGGATTATTTGACTGCGGAGACGACAAATAAAAATTGCAAACATTAATTATTGTATAATATTGCGTTACGTGGGAGGCATGTGTACTTTTTGTTTTCGTGGCGTGCAAAAAAAACTTCAAAAACATCTAGTTTTTTCTTTGGCCAAGAATTCTGTGCGCGCTTTTTTTGTGTCTTTGTGTGTGCGTGTGTTTTTTTTCCTTTTTCTCTCTATCATTCTCTCGTAATTTTGTTTCATTTTTTCATTTTCGTGAGTTTCATAGATCGTTAGGACTTTCAAGTGATCGAGCGCACTTGCAGGTACATACACTTTTGGGGCTTGAATTCGATGCTCAACTAGTTTGCAAATATTCAATCTTTTTTGTGCACTTTGCTTTTTTTCTGATCGTGTCGTTCGATAAAACAATTGTGCTTTTGAACAGCAAGTGGCTTTGATAAACCTTTGGTTTCGTGCCTAAACCTCGTACTCGTATTCTAATTGCTTTTAATCGAAGAAATTTCCCTGGTAATTTCATCAGATACTCGTACGTGCAGCTTGCAAAGGTTCAACCTGTCTCGCTGAACATTTCACGCGGTTTCTCTCCCTCTCTCTCTCTCTTCTCATCACGATCAATACCGACACGAAAGGCTCGCGAATATTTCATGTTCCAGCAAAAAAAAAAAGAAAAAAAAAACTTAATGACCGCTTGGTCGATTCACAGAGTCACGTCAGTCGATTGAATATACGCAAACAATTAAACCGTGTATACAGAGTTTCAATATAACGCCCTGACAATTCACTAAAACAAAAAACTTACTCGCGAAAGTCAAATGTCAATTACACACAATGCGAGTAAATTATTTTTACATGCTTATAGAATTTGTTTTTCTTTTTGTTGTTTTATCGAAAAAGTATTATAATCTTATTTTATGATATGTATGTATGCATATATCTATATATGTATATATATATATTTTTTTTATATCGAAAAAGGATTGGAATCGCATTTAATCGTATTTTTTTTGTTTTTCCCCTTGTAACTTTCGCCATTTTTTGGTTACACACGAAGATTGTTCGAAGCACACTTCCCGACTAAAGATTCAGGAATATAATTTTCAGATTTTTCGATGAAATGAAATATTTTCGCAATTAGTGATAAACGAATCGTTTTGAATCAGCCAAGTTGTCGATTAGAAAATATTCGAGCAAAACAGGTACGAGTTTGTTATTTTTTTTTGTTTCTTTTTTTACTGTTTGGTAAATTGGACAAAAAAAAAGCAATAAAAAAGATTTTTCCTTCGCTATGACTATATACGTATAGATCGTAATTATTCGTAAATAATTCATGGAAAAAAATGACACACGCGAGTTCAGGATTATCATCGCTTGCAAGATTAAAAAATGATCGTGTCCCAACGAAATTCCCTGCAAACGTGTCGGTATTATGGAAAATTATAAATATTTTATGCGGAAGAAAGTTCGATGGCGTATTTTGGTGCAAATTCCTTTGAGATATACAAATTCTCTCAAACGCTGTTTCTTATTCAACGTTTGTTGACGATTAAAAAAATTATTTTTTTATTTTAATTAAAAACCCTACCTGTTATGGAACTAATTGTTCTTTCTCAGTTATTTTCTTTGTGGACGTGCTGAAATTTCATTAGGACACGAAGAGCTACATCATTAAATCCTCTCTCTTTTTTCTCATTGTTCGGGGGCTTTCGGCCAACATTATAATAATGGAATCATCCTACGGATTACAACCTCACGTAGGCCATATGTATCATTGCGTTTGCACAATCATTATCACACTCAATAGTAAGAAAAAAAGTAAATAAACAAATAATAAAGAATAAAACACGACTGTAGCACCCGAGTAGTCATCCCGCTTGAGGAAAGACAAAAGATGGAAGAAAACAAAGAAAAAACAATACATTTGTTTTTTTTTCCCCTCATTTTACGTTGTGCAAGATTACACGCAAAGCTATAAGCTCGAATGTATAGGAAGATGAGACACAGAGATTGTTTTGGTTTTCACTTCCAAAAGGACACGCTATAAATATTAATAAAATTGGCGACGACTTCTTAAACGAATGTCGTACGAGAAATTTTTTTCTTTTTCTTTTTGTTGTCTTTCATTCTTTAAGTTTCCCAAGTTATTGTTTTTGTCTTTTTTTTTTGTTCGTTCCTTGTCTTCGTTACGAAACGATGAAAATATGACTTACGATGCGTCACTGCGACCCTATTGCTATCGAGCTAAATTCACGATAATAAGTCACAATTATTTTTTTTTAACTACTTTTTTTATATCTTTTTGTCCATGAGAATTTTTTTATCGCTCAATTGTCAACTAAAGCAATCGGGACGCAGTAGCGATGACGCAAAGAGTCCGTTTGCGTTACGAAAGACTCGATCTTTTGTTTTCTTTTTGTTTTTTTAATTAAAATTTTGAAGTCAAATATTTTAATCGAGAAATCCTGTGTTGACGAGCTTTTCGAGGAAAAACTTCACATCACCCAGCTCCGAATCCTTGATACCAATCGATTTCAGCATTCCCAGATCACCGTTTTCAACTGCCATAAAAACGGAACGCAAATGTTCCAGATCGGCCCTCATCAGATGTAGCGCAGCACCGAAATCTTCAATAGTCTGAGATTCTGCTCAACAAAAAATTAGTATAAAGTCGTCAATTAAAAATGTATTTTTTGCTGTACTTCTACATAGGGACAAACTTTAACGTGGATACTCAAATAGCGTTATTTGTTTGATTAAAAAATACAGCTTTTTAGTTAATGCAAATAGCAATTTCGTAAACACGAATAGAAAATATCGAATAAATGATCTCAGTGGATTAAAATACATCTTTTTCTGGCTGGGAAATGATAGTGATGTGAGGAAAAAGTCAGGAAATGTTGACAGCTTTCTATTTTTGAAATGACTTTCTAATCTGTAGAGTCGTTTTTTTTCTCTACGACTTTAGGTTTAATTTACCTTACATGTCGGTGGAAAGGGTTTCGAAATATGAAAAAAGTTCAAAGAGTTTTAAATGACAGAGGATAGTCTTGTAAAAGCTCTCAGGATATACCCCGGAGAATTAAAAATGAAAAAAGTTTTTAAAAAGTTATACTTGTCAAGACAAATTCGATTCGTAATTCAAAGCTTTATCTTGCAATTTGTTATTAATATTTGTGAACAGACTTTTGGATTAAATAAGTAAATATCGTTGTTTTTTTTTTTTTTAATTTTCAATTTTTCTGTTTTTTCAAGACTCCTATTCAATTTAGTTGCGTCGTAATATTTTACTGGCAATGGAAACTGAATCGATCAGGGCAACTTTTTTTTACGATGAACAACATGTCGATATTCGTAAAAAAATGAATTAATCTATAGATAGAAACGTTGTGTAGTAGAAAGGAAAAAAGTTTTTTTTAGTCAACCTATTTTCGTTGAGTGGAGGGACTGTCTCACCAATAATTCATACGTTTCTACAGAAGAGATTCTTTTTGTCTTTTTTCGTATTCGCCCCAGGATTTGTGGAGGTTGCCTAAATTTTAATTCGGTGAAAAAGTCGTTTGACCAACATTATTTTACCAGAAGATTTTTTTTTTTAACGTTTCGTTCAGTCAGAAAATTTATCTCTCGAAAAGCACCCTCGAGTTTTTCGCTCATGTAATACACACAGTCATCCTGCTTTCTCTCTCTCTCTCTCTCTCTCTTCCTCTCTCTCCTTTGTTATTCATTCATCGACCTTGTGACATGTTATTTATTAAAGTTAAGAGGGTAGGCCGTGTATAAGGGGTCGTATAAAACTGCAATAAAATAGTGAGTCGAAATTTCGTACGTGACTGTCGTAAAACCTTGTTTTTTTACTCCCCAATCCTCTCAATATCTACCACACTTACGATTCAAAACAGACAGAGGCACGCACATACAATGAATAAAACAAAACGATTTACTCACCGGAAAGAGCAATGGCAACTGTGTTAACACCCCCAAGTGGCTGAAGGGTGTCCCTCGCTTTTGAGCCAAAAAGCTTTTCGAGATAATTCGGACCATGACTAGCAAGCAATGATTGCAAAAAACTTGCTGTCTCTTCAACCGGTGGTCTCTTAGCTGCATCAATGAAATGAAAACAAAATATAATAATCATTAATAAATAACAACATTTGAAGCTCTTTCTAGGATCACAAAAAAATTTATCAATCTTTATTTTATAAGAATGATAAGATTTCTTGAATAAAACTTTCTGAGCGTTGTTATGCATTTTTTACTAATTTTTTTTCTTTTTTTTTCTCAATCACAGAGAAACATTCGACAGAGCGCGTCTAAAAAAGTTGAGAATTTAGAATATTCTGTTTCGGGGATACGGCGACATTAATATTCTTTTTTCCAAAACGTTAAGTTTTTACATTCCCAGTTTTCGAAAATTAACCAAAGATTTGACTTTTGAATGTGACTGCAGCGTGACTACTATTTTAATGAAGAAATTTTTTTTAACCCACTGTAGATTTTGAAAATTGAAGTAGCAGACAGTTGCCTTTTATCGCGAATTCATTATACGAATTAAAAAAATATTTCAAACACTTTATTATTATCGCCGCGATAAGGAATCTAAGTGAATCATTTTTTTATACATCATTTATTGAGGAATCATTACAATATATTTTACCGAATAAATAACATTTACAAAAAAATGGATTTAAGGAATGAAAAATTCATTATTATATTATTTTCGTTTCTTTTTTTTTTTTTTTTTTTAATTCTCATGCCTATAATTTTCATGGTAAATTTAGTCGCGAGAAAAAATACTCACCAGCGGTACAAAGCCGCGAATCCTCGTCATATCCATCCAGACAATCAGGTGCGCCGTCGCAAAGATATTGGATGGAAATACATGCTCCATCGCCTGGACACCTGAATGGCTCGTAAGGGTGGCAAGCATCCCCTGCAGACGACCGCCATTCAAAAAATTTATATTTCTATTAATCGGAGTCAACTTGTATTGTTAGAAGCATGAAAAGGCCTCCATATAGGTTAAGGTCATGAAAACGAGAACACTGAACTATACCACACTTTGAACCGTCAGCAGTTGCACTACTTACACCCTAAACGTAGTCTACGCGCTGAGACATTTTCTTACGATTATAGTTTCGCGTGTTTCATTTGATTGAAAATAATTTTATCTCAGTAATAACGACCTTTAAGAATTATCATATCTGAAAAGGAATAAAAACAGGCAAAATAGATAAAGAAAAATAAAAAATCAATTATTTGATCAAATGGTCTAGTTTTTTTTTAATTTTTTTTTTTTAATTATACCGACGAATCACTTTATGGTAGTTAGAAAAAAATGTCAACTGTTCAACTTGATAAAAAAATCATGTAAATGAGACATTCAAATATTTTTATTTCTTAAGAATTATAAACGAATTTATAAACTTTTTTGACATATGACATTTCAAGTTTTCGAGTAATCGACGGTCTAACCTTTCAACAGAATGGTGAGAAAAAGTCTCGTATTACGACCCCGTTAGAGGGTCGAGTTTAAATGAAAATTCAAAGGACCCTTCACTTATAATTCTAAACAAACAAAAAAAAATGAAAAGAAATGCAAACAGCTGTTAAAAAATATCTCATTTTTCAATTGTCAATATCAATATAAAAAAACATTCTCATGTGTTTGAAATATCGTTAAAAATATACTTCTGCATTAAAAATACATTCAGTAAGTCCTCGAGGTACATTTTAACATTTTTTTTCACATTCGTTTTGTAAATTCGAAAAAATACGAGGTTAAGGATTCCACATTTAGGAAGGTCTCACGTTCTCCAGATGGTTATTCGTTCAATCAAACTTTGGAGCACGAATTAAAACGATCAAAGTAAAACTCGAGCTTTTTGTTTTTTGTTTTTTCAACTTCTCTGATTTTTTTGTTTTTTAAATTATTTCCAACTACTTGACGTCACTGGGTTCACGGTTCGATAAATACAGTATAGAATGTTATTGCGTTTAATTGTAATCGCGATTACAAATAAAGTCCACGGACTGGGACAATAATTATTTCGTATGAAGCCAAAGAAAATCTTGAGAATTTCTTGTACTCAATACGTTCATATCTATATACGAGTTGTGCAATTTGCGTAGTTCTCTTTTCTCTCTCTCGCTCTCTTTTTCTCTTTCTTCGTCCTTGCGATATTCTATCGACATATGACCTATTTCCGAATGCTCAGCACCCCCTCCCCTTCTGTTTTTTTTCCACTGCCCTCAAGTACAAATTTTCTCTCTATTATGCATTGAAATTTATGAGCAAAAAGTAATTTCATTCAACATTTGTATATACTGTACATTTCAGCTTTAATGGAAAGCATTTTTTTTTGTATTGCACGTTTGGCAGCAACTGGTGACTCGCTAGCACTTATCACGGTATCGATCGAGGAAGAGCCGAAAGGGCACTCCCACCTGACGAGCATAATAAACCCCCTCCTCCCCCTCCCTCGAGACACCGAGGCGCGAGATTAAATTTCTCTCGTTTTCTCATAAAATAATTTCTCGTATATGAATTCACTGCTACATTAAAGAACTCAGGAAATGTGTCTGTCAAATTAGACAAAAAATACTGGAATAACTTGGATCTTTTTCTTTGAACATTTACTCATTAATTTAAATGTCAATTATTGAGAGCGAAGGTCATTAATTTTACTTATTAAAACATAAATTTCACAGCTCGAGTTCAAGGACAAGTGACTTATAAGTGAAGAGCTTTCATTTCACTAATTTGTTTTTTTAAAATCGTTTTATTGAAAATAATTTTCATTTGTCACATTTTTACTCACGAAAGTATTCATGAATTTCGTAAAAAACTTCTCACACGAAAGTAAGAAAAATATGTATTTTTATGCAATATCGAAGCTTTTATAAGTTCGTTGGTATTCAAATTCCATATGTCACAGGGAATCAGCAGGGTCAGAAAAAATAAATAAAGAAAAAAATCTAAACATAAGAAAATTAAATAATCAAATTTATATTGTTATAATGTCTTTGACAAAAATGTAGCTTTGCTGATTTTTTTTTTAATTGCTGGACATGGTCTCACGAGAAAAAATGCTTGAACTAGAAACTTGAACTGTTCACAGATTTGATGACAAAAAAGAAAAAAAAACGGTTTTAATAAAGATTAATTTTGATTAATGATTTTTTCAAATGATTAAAAAAGAAAAAAGAATGAGTGAAAAATGACTTGAATGAAACTCACCGCTACGTTTGGTGAGATGTCCGTAAAGTCGGCTCAAGTCAATTGCCATTGTAGCACGAGGCAATTGAGTGGACAGGATGAGGGCGAGGCAAAGAGCCAGACTCGTGGTCAACGAAGTTGCCATCCTCTCGATAAATATAACAAACGTGTATAGTTTAGTCGTTAACGTAAAACGAAATAAAAGGTATGCGATTGTTTAGTGTAGAGGAAAAAATAAATGAAAATCGAAAACGAACGAACGAATGAACGAAACTAATAAAAAAACAGCAATTCGTTTCGTTTTCGAAGTAACAACGCCACCCCTCCACCTCCTCCACCTGCTAGTGTAACGTTAGCGGCGTACAGGTGTAAAAGTGGAGCTTGTCGTTGTTGCTACTTCTGCTATCGCCCGATAACTACCCCTGGAGCTTTTGCGCTCCTCCGTCGTGAGAGGAGAGTTTTATATAGCAAGGGGAGTATACGAGGATTCGCGCGCGCCAGCTCCCACCGGTTCGTAACAAAAAAACCCGACCTCCCGAGCCCGAGACGAGACGAAGGTTTGTTGGTTTCTGTTGAGTTTCCGAGGACGACGATTCAACATGTACGTGGAGGGATGGAGAAGAAATAAAAACAAAAAAAAACATCCGAGAAAGAGAGAAAGAGCGAGGGAGAGAGATAGAGAGCGTGAAATAGAGAAGGGGAAGGGGTTCCCTCTACCGGGACGAACTTGCGCCGTCGCGACGTAACATAAACATCTATATGTGTGATTCGAGTACTGGCAAAAAGGAATAGAAAAAGGGACATAGTTATTGGCATATGTCCAGAAATAGTAACTTCGCGTTAATAATGAAAGAGACACGAAGATTTTTTGGAGACGTCGATTAAAACATGCAATTTTATGAAAGATTATACAAAACCATTTTTTTTTACGATAAAATAGCTTTAGAATATAGTTATGAGCTAAGTTGCACGCAATAAATATATCAATTTACTGTAGATTCGTACTAGAGCGTGTCTTATATCAAGGTCGAAAAATAAATGTTAGATTGACGAAAGCGTTTACTGATAAATGCAAAATTTCACGGTCTCGTATATTCTCGTCAGATTGAGGATGTTGCATTCGAAATCGTAGATGATGAAACTTGTTAATGTTAATTCAACAATAATGAGCTTCTTAATCGTCGTGGAATTTTTACATGGCCTCTTGAATATTTCATATTCAATATATCGTGTATTTCAAATGAAAAACTCGATTATTACTTAAACTTAAAAATTGATATTAGACATTTTTCCTGAAAATTTATGTGTTCTCACATTCTTGAGACATATAACCACTAACATTATTGTTCCGTAGATTATGTGCATGTTTTCAAAGAATTAACCAAAAAGTTAAGTTTAGAACGTACGTGTCGACAACTACAGTGAAAATTTAACAATCATTTGTCTGGTGTGAAACAGTTTTTTTTACCATAATAACTCTCCCCTATTTTATCAAAGTTTGGATTTCCATTTCCATTAATCAAGCAGACCAGAATTATTATTCTTACATTATCAGTTATTAAAAAAAAAAAAAAAAATTAGCATTCTAATTAATAGATTGCATTGAATCGAAAAAGCGTAAATACAAGATTAGTTTCTTTAATTTTTTAATGGAAAAAAATACTCTATAAAGGAATATTGTTTTTGTTTTTTCTTATCAGGGAAATGAAATTGGATTGCATGCACTGGATTCAATTATTACGAGATATAATGAAAAAATAAATGAAAAAAAAAAAAACGGCGCATATAACGAGTGTGTGCCAATTATGTCGGTCTGTTTATACAAACATGTTTGAGTCTGTATTATATAAAGATAAAGTAGACACGTTTGGTGCTGATGTAAACGTATCGTGTGGTCGAGAAAGGTGGGCAGCTGGACGATTCATGTATCGTAACGACTTGTCAACAGGCAATTACGAGAGGGTTGGAAAAAGCCCTGGGGACATATTCGTGTGGGTAGTGCGTGGGTATACATCCGAAAAAGCGGAGGACCAATCGGCGAGCAACCGGATGTTACGTATCCGGCCTATCGTAGAGCTCAGCTTTTCCCGTTGCAAACCCGGCACGCAAACAACAGCACACACGCTCGCAGAGCTTGGATTTCGTCTTTTTAGCTCGAGTCTACATCGATCTATACAAAAGAGCTGAGAGAGGGTGCAAAGCCCCTGTTTTACTCTTCACACATGTCTCGTGGCCTTGATCCTCGAACAATGAATAAATTTATTATTTGTTTTCCAATAAATCCATAGGAACACTTACAATTGTGAATTCAATTTTTAAACACTCTGATAATAATCCAAAATGTTTTTCGTAAGAGAAAAAAAAACTTTTAAACACTTTGTAAGTGAAGATATTGAATTTGACTCGAAATATTTCAAAGACAATTCCATTTTCCAAATGAGGAAAAAAAATTTGTGAAAATATTTTTTTTCAAGAATTACATGCACTTGTGAATGCTCAATTTTTTGGCAAACTTTTCTCTCGAGAATTATATTGGCAAGCTAGAAAGTATTGTCCCCAAAATGATATTCGTGTGGCCAAGAAATTTTTGGCCAGGGCTATGGGACAATTTCTCAAAGTTCCCTTCTACTTTTTCTTCATTTATTTCATTCGTGTTTCTGTTTTCCAAGACAAATGTCCTTAATACAGAATGTGGTCTCTCTGGAACGTAGATCACACTCGGTGGACAGCAAGTACGTTTTCTTCTCATCAGAAAACAAAAGAGAAATAATATTTTTGAATGACACTTTCTGGACCTGTAATGAATTATAAAATAACGAATTAATTGCTATTTTACTGTTCCGATACTGTCCCATATCGACCTCGTACCCACTGCTGTCATTATTTAAAAAAAAAAAAGTAATAATTTGTAGATCCAGGACGATAATTAGAATTATAAAATGTTTATTTACACATATTTAACTCAGCATATATATTGACATATATACGCATATATATATGCATACGTATATACACATATATATGATTGTATAATGAAAACAATTCGTAACAGTAATAATATCGTTATAACTAATCGAACTGTACATACATCGGAATCAATGATGAAAAAACCATTAACGATGATTTCTTTTCTTCTTCTTCTACTTCTTTCGTTTCCACTCAATTTATTTATCGTTCCCCTTTTTTTCTTACCCTCAATAAACCGAATCAGACGTACCAATATAATGACTTTAACAATCAAATGTAAAAATAATTTAAGCAACATTTCTCTTCATTCTGCAGTCAACAAAGTCAAGTTATAACCAAATACGTAGATAATTATTATTTTCGTAGTTATAATGTGTTTAGTGGTCTTTTGCTGTCCACACGATTTTTTCTCACACTTTTGCCAAAATGTTCTTTCCTTCTGTCGTCAATATTTCTTTGTTCACGAAGCATTAGTCATTCATCGTTATATTTACATCTATAAAATACGGGCCGAATGTTTTATTTACATTCAAATGTATTTTCTGGAGTGTTTCAGTTATGTTCCAGGTTACATCGTATTTCTGTACCTCAATCTACTGAAATTTAGTTTCATTTTCTTTTTTACGATATGGTTTAACATTTTGAAGAGCCGATTTGCCCTCCCATGACGATAACCGGTGATCCGAGCTATTGGTAAGATTAATCGTGTGTGTTTCTCCAATTTCTTTTCTTCGTTAATACAGTGAAGTGTATATGGACAATTATCGTAGTATAAAAAACAGTGCCAGTTCGAATAAACTCTACTTTTAAAAACTCATATTATTTATCTACAAACTATCATGTAATAGTTTATTTTCCTCCTTTTTGTTATTGCTTCGGAGAGTTAAAGGGTACAGAAGTGTTCTGTGCATTCTTTTAAATTGTTAAGATTCAGTGATTTTTTTTCTCGTATTAGTTTTGCACCGAAGATACATTTTCCTGGTGTTGTTATTTTTTGTTGTTGCTTTTGTTATTCTATTATCGTGACGAGCTATAAGCACGAATTATTTCTGTCTAAATAGAGTGTATATGTAAACATAATTGTCGCTATTTTTTTGTTACTCTGCCAGGCCAAACAAAAATGCCACATGTCATAACCGAGATTCCATATTCTCCCTTTTTTTTCTCTTTGTCCTTCTTCCCATTTCTCTAGCGAGCTGACAATTATTTTCAGTCGCATGAATTCTTCTAACTCTCTAATTTTATTAGTTATGGTGCTGACTGTTGAAGGAATAATCATTATTTTTAAATCCAGCACACGGACCTGTCTTGCTTGGAAGATATTATTTAAATCACATGCCAAGGCCCATCGATAATGGTATTTATTTAACATGTACGTTTTGTCCTATAAAAATAACTCTTAAGACGAGTCGTGCCCAGCAACAAATATTTACGGATGTAAATGCTACTCTAAACATCGATAGGTCACGAATCCTTTTTTTTTGTACAGTACAGTATAATATAAGTGTTTATATTTATACTTTATAGGAATTTTGCTATATCCACTTGATCTTCATATTGTCCTCGTCTTATCTATCTACGGTGCATTTTTAAGTATAAACCTAAAATACGCAATGGAAACAAAAGACGATAAATTAAATGTGATGAATGAACAATCGTGCATTTTCATTCGAACAACTCGATTTTCTCGATTTTTCATTAGACCGAAAACTGTGCACGTAAACTAAAATTGTTGCATTGAAATTTTATACGTTATTAATCGAAAAGAAGATAAATGAATTAGTCACGAGAAATAAATGAGTTTAATCGTCAACAAAACAAAGTTGATCGTCGAAGAAAAAACATTTTATGCTTTAAAGTAATTTGAAGTGTAAATTTTACCAAGAAAATAGAAATTTAAACGAAAGTTTATAAATTCAGAAATGCTCTGGTGTCAGGGGATCGATAGTACAAGAAAAAAAAAAATGTACAACTTGGCTACAAGCATGAAGTTATGATCAGAGTTATTCTTACGTGATGATGATAATTAAGATCTTTAGATATTAATGTTTATGTATAAATACGTATATATATAAATATATATGTGTGTCCGCATGTAGTACATGTTTTTTTTTTGTGCAGGCATTGTGAGAGGACATCAGCATTTGAATCGCGATATATCACTGCGCCGATTCTTTGTTTATTATTTCATGAAATATTGTAGCGATAGAGTCCATTTTTACAGACGACGAAATACACAATATGCAATTAGATTCAAAGTACAATTGGCCTCAAAGTCTTCCCTGTTGAATATTTTCCTACGTATTCGTTTTAATCAACCGTTCATCGTTTTATCAGCGAATCTTACTTGGCAGTGTCTAGAACTTTCACACATATTAAGAAAATAATAGAAAAAAAAAAGAAAATTCAACGATTACGTGAATTTGAGATTCGATCGAAAAATTTAATTCTTAACACATTTCGAACAATTATGTTTCGTTCGCTTAAACATTCGAATGAATTCAAACAGGCAATTCAATGTCAAGTTTGTTAATAATAAATTCGATAAACCCTGTCAACCAAACAATTGGAATCATCATTTCTCCTCGACCATAATCGAATGTTTGAAAAACTTCTCTACAACAGTCTCAATATCGAATAAGATATTTGAATAATAATCGAAATATCGTTTCCCTGTGATTTTCCAATAATTCTCTCGTCTAACAAATAAACATTCAAGATTCCATAAATAAGCATTTCCTTTTAAAAACGTTTGTTCCTTTCGATTTATTTCTTCGTAACAAGTCAATCACACGTTGATTCAATGCGTTAAAATGAAATAAAAAAGAAAAATGAGTAGGTTCTTAAAATGACGCTTTCGAGGGCGTTCTCCTATGAGAAAAAAATGTGAAAATTCCAAGAGAGTGAAACACTGTTTAACGAACTGGCAGAGTTAATTAATGCCTTGTGCTATAGTTTCGTTTAAAATTAGGCAGTTTTGAAGTTAGGATGGAATTGGCTCTGCCCCTTTTCTAAAATCGATCTTTAATTTTCCATTGATTTGCCTCTCTTTCTCTCTTTAATGAAAAAGTTGTGTGTTGTTGAACGACAGTCCGTCCGGTTGGGAGAGAAGAAAGCATTCACATTCAGTCTTTCAAGTGACCTTAGCTCTCTGGAAGGTAAATTCGTAGAATGGAATATTATTCATTTCCTTATTAATTTACCTTGTAAATCTTGATCACACATTTGTTCGTTGCAGTTGTTGTTGCTGAAGTGTGATAAATATATTAAAAAGTAATTTATCTTCGAGTCATTTAAGTGTTGGTCACTAAATGGTCACTACAAAAGGTTCAGTTTTTTATCTTCTCTACGTATAACGTGTTTACATCTAAAAACTACAACTGTCAACAGGACTACTTCCAAAAATGTCTAATCGTTAATTTCCTAGTGCGCTTTGTCTTCAATTGTGCAATTTTTCTAATTACTATATAAGTAAACATCTCGTACGTTTAATTCCTTCTTTTTTGTTTTTCTTTTATTCGACACAACTTGTCGGTGTATTATTACGTAACACTAAATGTGTATTTATATAATATTTACATACATAATACGCGAACGTTCTAGGCAACTACTTTTTAACAACGTTTCATTAACACTATTTAATGGCCTGCGAAATTAGTTGATAGTTTGACTAGGCCCCAAATAATTTCATTGGCAATAATACACAATTAAATATCACGGAACTACAGGATTTTAGCGCGACTCCTGTTGTTAGGCTTATTAACTAGGCTGACAAAACATTCGTGTCAGTGAATTATCCTAAAAACGTTGAATCATCGAAAATTCATTGGTAAATATGAACGATGAAAAAGTCTTCTCGTAGCATATTCGTCGAAATTCTTCTTTTCTTTCACATTTTTTTTTTGTTATCGTTATTAAATAATTGAGATGTCTCTTTACAAGACAAATTATACCTTCGTGCCGTACTTGTGACTTTTAATCACGCACCTTATTCGTTTTTCTTCGCGATTTGTAACTGTCTTCAACTTCCTTTCTCTCGCATTCTTGTTTTTAAAGATTTTCGAAAGACGCGTGAATCCCGATTTTTTGTAAGTCAATGGAATATCTCATCACAAGTCTATGTACGGTACGAAGGTAGGCCTGGCTCAGGAAGGCCTCAAACGAGTTCCTTTTTTGCTGCTACCAAATGTGAACCACGTGCCCACTTTACGACCCAACGAGTTTGTTGAGTTTGCTTGATTTGCGTATGCTTGCATTTCGTATGTTGGCTCCCGTTTATACGTTTTGTCTGGAAAACATAAAAAATAAATAGAAATAAAAAATACATAGTCGTCAATTAGTCCTTGGATTCTGCTGATCGCGTTTCAAAACGTTTTTTATTGTTCAAAGTGATCTGTCAGTTGCTGGATTTGTAAAAATCCTACTGCACGTTGTTCTCGGACAACAAAAAATGAATTATTATTATTCATAAAGCCACCTGTTGAAATTTTAAGCCCCGAGGATACCACATTCGTGAGAAATTAAAAAAAAAACCGATTCCCTCAATTAACACGTTTTAAAAGAAAATCCATTAGATACTTATGAGGTTTAGAATAAATGAATTTGTTCCGAAAAAGGAGGTTAAAGCGGTCAGACTTTGGAGGTTAAACACGGTAAACTCGATGAGCAGACTACGCTAGTCATAGCAGTATTTTTGTTATGATTTGGCTGAGAATGTTTGAACTTTTTTTGCTTTTGCGTTTAATGATGAAAAATATGAAATAAAACTAAAAAATATAGTTCAATATGTAAAACGAATATTGATAAATGAATGAATTTACCAAGTACGTACTTCGAGGTTTAATCGGAGGTCTACAACGTTGTTGTCTAGTTGCAGCGAGTCTGGCGAGTTGTCGAGCTGCAGCTGGAAATTCCAAACCGTCGTTACGATCCTGTTCAACGAGTCGTCGTTCTTCGGCCATTGCATTTAGCCATTTTCTCTTTTCATCGGCTGTTCTACAGCAAAATAAAAGCCATTTGTCTCGTACACAGCTGTAAACCTTGAGGCAATGTCGTACCGTAACACCTAATTGATGATCTGCAAATATCCAAAAATAAGTTTTTCAATATTTTCAATTGATTTAACGAAAAAATCATTTTAAGGTACGAATAAATACGAAACTTTTGATAAGATGAATTATTACGTGAAGAGCCACGTGGATTATTTAAAAAGGAAATAAGTAAAATTTGCTATTGTTCACCTTTTCCATCAGGAACATCGATAACTTCGCTCGTATCTAAATAAATACGACCTTTGTAGACATAAGTGTCACGCTTCAATATATCCTTCTTGCAATATACGAGCTGGTGATCAAAGAGAAACAACGTTATGTTGTTCGTCCACATGCCTGTTGTTACGCGAATAGCGTCGCCCTGATAAATTAGCTGTGACGAAACTTCTATGAGATCTTCACCCTATGAAATCGTAATAAAAAATGTAAGAAAACGAAAACGATCCAATCCACCTGAATCATTACGAGTATTACATGAAAACTAAGAAGTCAATTTTATGAAATAGTAAATATTATTATTTATTAAATTGAAAAAAAAAAAAAAAATCTACCAATCACGGTATTGAACAAATAATAAATTAGAGAAACGTGTAAATTCATCGTACCTCCCAACCCTCGACTCTCAATTGCCAGGCAGCAAGTTTTTCGAGACTTTCCATTCGTCTTTTTCTCTCGTTAATAAGAACAGCAACTGCTCTCATAGCTTCGAGAGCTTCTCGAATTTTGTTATAATCCGGATGATCGGTTTTGGTGTATTTTAGTAATTCAGCTAATTGAAGAGGATATTTGCAAATTCTCTGAACTGGAGTTAGCAAATAACCATCGAGGGGTATCTCGATTAGGCCACGCATTAATCTACACGCTTCAAAAAACTTGCTGTATCTGTTGTGACGATAAAGTTCTTGTAATGTTGCCATAGCCATTGGATGGCTGTTGCAATATTCCGAATACATACGGAAACCAGTTCGCTGAAATGAAAATTACAATTCAATGAACTTCAGTCATAATCGTATATTTGATTATTTCGTTTACTAAACTTCCTCTTCAAACAAAATATCATATTCAAGCTCGTAATGTTTGAATATTCCTAGTGGATCGTTTCAACCATTGCATTTAAGTTAAAAATCCGTGGAATATTGATTTCCCTGTTGATTTGTTGTCATTTGAACTGTTCATTGAAAAAAAACCGAGTTCCATGATTGCTTTCAGGTCCCAATTATTTATCGTGAACTATGGAAAACCAAAAAGCAATCTGAAGGTTACCCTGAGGTCAAAAAGCAACCAAAACACAATCGGAGTTGTATCAAAATGTCATACGTTGCCATGTGGTTTATTTTTTGTTTTTATGTTTTCGTAGCAACTATTCTACAACTTATGATTTTAAGTTTCGTTCCAAAGTGACTTTCCAAAAAGTGATTACTTTTTAGTTCCATGTGGTGGCTTTAATCCACTAGAGGAAGTCAAATTTATTTTATACTATTATTGATACATTTTTTTAGCGGCTTTTGGCTTTTTATAATTCTTTACAATGTATTTAAAATATAAACAAAATAAGGAATTAAATAATATGATAAATAGTGTGAACACTCACGTGAACGAGAAAACATTCAGCGACACAACTCTTGTGTGGTGAGTTCCAGTCAATACGTGTTTCAAGATCTTTGAGAAACTCTGACTGGAATTCTAAAAGGTCTTCAATGTTGATGAATATCGTTTCGATTTGGTCCTCGGTGAACATGTCAGCTCGTCTGCGACATTCGGCAACGTAACCTTCTGCAACGTCCCTTAAAACTTTAACGAAATCACGCTCCGTTTGAACAAGTTCACGAACAACACTGCTACGAACTTGTTCATTCGACAAAAGTGATATGCTTGTTCTTCTTCTCGACTGGGATGTTGAACTCGCTCCTGATGCCATAGCTGCGAGACAATCTTCGACGGTTTCCTCTTGACTTACTCGTAACTGTGAAATAGACAACAATTTATTTGAAATAATCCTCGAGATAACCAAATAAATGCTTATAATTTCAAACATTTTTTTTTCTTCTTTCGTATTCGAATGTTTATTTCATTCATGATTAGGCTGCAAGGATTGAAAAAAAAAAGTTAATATTTATGAATAAAATTCAGAATGGCAAATGTTTACTCTTAATGTTCTCGCGTTTTTATTATTTTTCATATACGAATTCTTTGAATTCCTAAATAAAAAAATTATTTTCGGTAACTAACTAGATTTTTTTGGACGTATTTGACGAAATATTTGCATCGAAAATCGTGTTTACAGTGTTTCCATTATTAGAAACTCAGAACAATTATGCCTGACTCTGAACGTCCGTTGACACACTGGGTCAAAATGACCCAAAATGTCAACGGACGGTTTAAGTTAATGAATAAGGGTAAAAGAGTAAATACCCTAACAAAAGCAGCGGGAAACCATCCATGTTCACCTCTGCAGCTTCCCCACCACCAATCTTTATCCATTGTATCAAGAACGTCTATAAGATCACCAGCTCGGAAAGCAAGTTCTTCAGCTTCGATAGCAACATGATCCCAAACGGCCTCAGCCAGAATGACCAATTCTTCGTCCATTGTTTGCTCGAATGATTTTTTTCTTTCGGTTAATGATGCTACGGATGATTCTGAATCGGACATCATTTCGTCGTCAGAAGTGCCATTTCCTTGTCCTCCAATGCCAGCGCTGCATCGTCCATCTTGTTCGTCCTCCGAAAAAACGTTACCACCGGGATATCTCGCACCTAATGTTTTCAAACATTAAATCAATCAATTATAGAATCATTAAATCTGAAAATAATGATCAAACTATAATCGTGAAGCTCGTTAACCTTTTACGATTTTTCTTTTTGATCCACTTCCGCAAAATTAAGCTGATTGTTCTTTTTTCATTTTTTTTTTTTTTTCCAATATTTATTGAGTTTTCTTAAACTATTTTTGATTAAAGATTGCATTTACTGAATGATAAATAAAATGTAAAATTAAAAGTGATCTGTAACCAAACAATTTTACGATGGAACGTACCTGCAGTTTTGGTGCGCATCAACGGAGAAAGTTGATTAATTCCCAATGGTTGACTGAGAGAGCGTCTCAAATTTGTCCGAGAGGTCCTTCCTTTCGCGTTACTATTGTGTAAAGAAAAAAAAAAAAAAAAAAAAAAAAACAATATCGTAATATGAAAAAATTTGGTTCAAGTTTATTTTAAAAAGGTTTCAAATGTAATTTTTGGTGGATCGAAGAAGAGGGCAGGGTGTCTGAAAATTGGAGGGTTTTCGAAGTACTGAGAAAGAGGGCACTGGGGTTATTTTGAAGAAATTTTAATGGTTGACAGGTATCAGAGCGATAGATATATATATTTGGGGTTTATCTTTTCTTTTTTTCTTTTGAGGGGGCTTCGGAAATTATAGGAAGGTTTGACAAGCGTGTAGATTACTCATATTTATAAGCTCGATAAATACAACACATTCAGCAACGTTTTACGATATATGTATAGTATATACATATATATACAGACATATATAAATATATAATAGTAAATGTAATAATAGGCACGACAAAATACAGTGTGTTTGGCAGTCAAAAGTTCTTACGAGGAATTTTTAAGAAGGATTTTTGTATGTACCGCGTCTACCTACCACTATTATCCCTCGATTTACTGGAAAGGTTCGAACAGATAACTTTAAATTTCGCCAAACCAAGTATCGATGTTATGTTTTAACTTTAATGTTAGTACTTTGTAATAACACACGAAATAAAACAAAAATAAATACATATAAATCATTCTCGAGATCGCAATCGTGTCAATGAAAAGAAGATAATTGTTGAATAATAAAACAAACAAGAACGAGAGACAGAAGAGAAACTTCGTGAGGAAGAGCGAGTTGATGTATGACTTTTCCTTCTTCATTCGTTCGTTTATTTTTATTTTTTATTTTTTTTATTTTTATTTTTGCCAATTATTTTCAACGCACGTCTCGTTGCCTGGAGTGTCTTGTGATTTTTTCTTTATGCAATATATTTAAATACCCTCATTATTTTCATCATCGAGTGCCACTACGACTTGGAGCATTATTATATTTGTTGCACCAAATATTTTATCATTTGTTTAAATATGGACGTACGTTCGTACGCTTTTTTACGTAATTTTTTTTCATTTTCACTGTTAGCTCTTGAAACGAGTTTATTAATTTACACACTGAGATAATTATGTTGTCAAATTACCGTACAAAATGTCTTAAATATATCGTCATTGAAAGTTTTTGCATTCCTTATTGAAAAGAAAAGATTTTGAGTCCCGAATTTTTTGCTCATTTTTTTGAATTTTTTCTCATGTTCTAATTCGTACGGTAATTTTTATTATGAACTTCAATGTGAAATTTGATTATTTTTTGCGTGCGCGAAACTGGCAAGGATTCAAATAGAGCATACGACCGATCTTCAATCGAATTTTCAATTCATGTATTTGATAAGTGTTCACAATAATTAAAGTTCATTTTTCTATATTTTTATACACAAAACTTTTTATCTGGCCAACAAACTTGAATGTTTTTTTTTTTAATTTGCTCAATGAAGTTAACCTCGAGATGGTCTTGGACTAACTTCGTCACAATATGATGACGACACGAATATTTTTATAAAAGTTTTATAACTTAAAAATGATTTTCTCTACTTTCTCAAATAATGCAAAACAATGAATATTATTAAACGAATTATTTTGTATATAGTCAAGAATATAATATGATTTTTTTAACAAACGACAACTAAAAATCAAAAAATAAATTATTTTTACTCGAAACTTTTTTGATGTGTGATCATTTCTTTCCATTTTTTAAATTATTATCAGTTTGTAAGGAATCCTTGCGAGTTTCGTTTACCGTGTCATGATTATGCACAAAGATTATGGCACACACATTAAATGAGAAAAAAAAGTATTCAATGGAGGAAAAACTAAACTGGCGATATAGCTTGCCGTTAAATGTTCACTCTTAGTACATTTGTACCTTCTTAGCGTAACGATGTCATGGGAGGAGTGTCTCGGGCTTAGCCTTGGAGGTCGAGTTTTTATGGGAGACGGGGTCGAGAGCATCCTTCTGTAATTGTGAGCTGTCCCGTATCCTGATCTGGTGTCCCACTGAAGAAGTCTCTGACCACCAAGATCGCTATTTGTCCTGCGTACGTGACTATGACGAGTTGCACGACTTTGTTGCAAATCGGCCTGAAGCAAAAAACAATGAAACAAATAATAAAACTAAAAAATCATTACCATACCCATTGATTATATCTGCTCCGCTATTTTTTTGTTAATCAAAACAACTGGATCAGCATTGAGCAAAAAAAAAAAACAACAAAATAGTAAAATTATTATTTTTCCTGTAGATTTGAAGAAAATCATTACCACTGCCATTGATTTGTATTTCGAATTTAGACTCCAATGAATCGAAAATCAGCAGAAAATTTTAACGCTCAATGAAATCGTCACTGACGATACTTGTTTAAATTAATATCGCGAAAACTAAATCACCGATTCGTCGAATTACATTTTACGAATTGTTGTACGAATAATGGTCGCGTATCAACTGGTCGTTTCAATGCGAGCATCTTGTCGTTTCCTCGACGCCCGGTCTCCGCACGCATCCTGTGTAACCGCGATACGAGTTATTGTTCTTTCATGTTTTTTTTTTTTTTTTTTTTTCACAGACGCACGAGGATGTTCGTACGTGGAAGTGATAAAACTTGTACAACAGCTTTACTACGAGCGTTAGAACGAAAAAAAAAATAATATTACGAACCTTCAACATTTTTGACTCATTTAACGTTCTCTAATTTTCACGGGTTATGAATCTGATATTTTGAAAAATGTTGCGGGGTAAGAACAATCAGATTTATCAACATTACTTTCCTTTATACACGGAGAGAATAAAAATTACTAATAAAAATTATCACTTCGAACTTTGAACAATTTTTGCTACACAGAAATAATTAACACTTGAAAAATATCGTTTCAGAATAAAAAACAAAGGACGACCTTGAAAGTTAGGAAATTTTTATAGAGCAGAAATTAAATTTTTATTTAAACAAAATAAAATTTCTCGTGTGTACAATAAATTTTTTTTTATTTTCATGAAAATTTATATTCTTTACAGTAAAAATTGGCGAACATTCAGGTCCATACTCTTTTTTTTATTAAATCGGCGAATTAAATCGAGTTTTTAATTGAGAATTAAGTTGATTCTCGAATTTTGAAACGTTTACAAACCATTTTTTATCATTAAATGAAATAAAAATGTAATTCAAATTATGTTTTACATAATCATTGAAAAAAATCGAAATTGACAGTGAAGATTCGCCGCACCAGTGTGCAGCTGTGTTTGGGATGAATAACTTTTGGATTTACCTTGAATTTGTCGATAAGTATCTGGTTGATGAGCTCGGACTGGGGTCGAGATTTTTCGGTAACTCTTCGCCGTAGGGCCGGTGGACTGTCAGTTTCGTCAGGAACATCAGTGTCATGCGACTCGGAGCTGTCACCAGCCCCCAACGTTCCACCGCCACTGCCCCCAGTCAATGCTCCGCCAGATACCATCTAAGAAATGCCCTTTTTTTATTCACTAATAAGCAATCTTTTTGATTTTGTTTGTTTTTATTTTCTTTTTTCAATTCATTTATATTGGTATCGTGAGAAAACAATGAAATTTCTTTACGGTGTATCGTCAAGTTTGAATTGAGAAAGTTTCCAATTAAAATAGAAAGAGTCTCATTTGTTGGCAACTTTAACGAAAATTCTACACGTAACGTTTATTTTTCTTCGATTTGTGAAGTTCGAATAATCTTCAAATCCAAATATTATATAAAAAGCGGTGGTTGTGATTGTCTAAGAAATTTTACGAACAAAAAATCATACCTCAATCTGTATGCCACTGTCACCGCTATTGCATTTGGCATTTCTCGCTGCTTTATTGCTCTTTTTTCTCTCTTTGCTGGTCCTCCAGACGAGAGGTCCGAATCTACAAAAAAAAATATGTATTACTTGGTACAATGCTAAATAAAAATTCGGGAAAAATTTACTACAGGGCATTGTAATTTTTGCAATTCTTTCAGAAATTACTGCAGTTTTTGCAACTTTTCCACAAAATAACTATAATTTTTCCAACTCTTCTAAAAATTATTATATCTTTACAGTAAATATTGCATAAATTCTTATATTCGGATATACAAAAAACATTTTAACTATAACTTGACGAAACAGATCCATTTTCGTAGTCTAACAGAGAGGAAAACATTCAAGTACATTTCATGAAGCAAGTTTTTCAAGTTTAACACGTACAGATCAATCGATCGTCAGTGATCACCTCAACAGTGATTTACTTATGGTGAATATTTTGTCGTCAGCTATTTCGTCTTTGTCTTCTCGTGTTACTAGTTTGTGATAGTTTTTAGTTTTGAAACAATCAAACTTCTAAGACTAAGAAATTAATCTTTGGTTTCATTTGAATTTCCATTCAGCTGCAGTACGTAACAATGAATGTATAATGAAAATAATAATACGAACCGAAATTTTTGATCGGTGACAAGATCCTCCTTGTGGTGGGAGGATGATTCAGAGACGTTTACGTTGACAGGATCGTTGTCATCGTCGGCGGTCAATCGGGGATTGGAAGCAGGATCATTGTTGGCATCGTCAACACTTCCGGAAAGACCGGCAGCTGCAGTTGTATCACCGTCGTTGCTTTCTTTGCTGCCTTTTTTGTGAAATCTGAGTGAAAAACTTTTGCGAAACTTTTGTAAAACACTTTCTTGCTGACTCTGTGTAGAATTGCTGGTTCCACGATAGCTTTGAGCATCGGAGTTAGTTGCTGCTGTTAGATTCGACGAATCTTGTAGTCGCGAATGTGAAACGATAAGTGGTATCGTTGCTTCCGCGAGTGGATGTTCAGTCGCGTGTTCTCTGTTTCTTCGAGATGAAACAGAGACGTCGTCCTCGTTATTGATTCGATCATCCTCGCCGGACCAGTCAGCGCTGCAAATTGGACAAATATATTTGATGGTTTATTCATTTAGTGACAACATTTCTTGAGAATAATTTGATCGCAAGTATTTGAGGATTTCAAATTTGATGAATTCTTAATTCATTTAATTACTGTCTTAGGAATAATAATCAAGGACTCCTCTGATCTGTGTACAACGTCAAACAATCTACTGGTATTTACTTTTGATCCATTGGCATGAACCAAAGTTATGAACTTGCGAATATTCTCGAAGTGCAATTTGCAGGTTGTGCAAGTCGTTATCTCTGCGATTCTCCATGGGAGAGAACCGAGAAGAGAGTTTCTGAATCTCTCCTATTCCCCTACACAATTTTCCTGCTTCTCTCTCGAGCCGTATCGTAACTATTTAAACTCAGCAAAGTTAACTTCATCGTTAACTGATGCGTAAACTCGTTACGTGTTACTATCCAGAAGAGGTTGTGGGGACAGTTGTGACAACTCCATGTGTGAGAACTTAGGAAAATACTTTCCACGCGAATGTAGAAGAATTATTTTGTTACATTTTCTATCTAGTATTTGGAATTTATATTCGGCCAATTGACTCCTGTATCTTCACGGTCTTATTTCTCTCTCTTTATCTCTTTTTCTCAGAAGATTTATGATCCCCTGAATATTTTAACTTATTTGTCAAATTTTTTCTTCGAATATGTGTCGTTTGGTATTTTCAAATAATTATTCAAAATTTATGACTCTTGGACATCAAGCACGACAGTAAGTTTTATCTTAAGATAAAAAACTTTACATTTATTTTGAATCTCGCTGTTTATGCGATTGCGGTTTTCTACAAGACTATTCCATCACTTCGTTTCCATTTTACTTGGATTTCACCACCTGCTATGTTCCTGGAAAGATCCCCCAAAAGCTTAGCCCGGAGTAACTCTTCCCTAATGCACGACTTGAAGCATTTGCACGACGGCCAAAAAAGACTGTGGGAAACCTAGTCGATGGGAGGTCACCGTATTTTTACTAAATTTCAGATGGTTAACATAATCAGAACTCAGAAAAACTGTCTTTCGGTCAACGGTCGATGAACGAATCAGTAAATGGCTAAGCGGTCACCCAACCAAGTATTGACCATTGTTGGTTGAATCATATTTTTTGGAATTAATTAAAAAGGCACCCCTTCATGATGATTTTGTTGATTAAAAGGATTAATTATAGAAATATACTCATAACAGTTCCTGGGGTTGATAAATGTTTATGTTTCACGTCAATTTCACTGTTTGAAAGTTCTGCGGGTCGATATGAGCCCGGCCACTGTAATAAATCTGAAAAATCCTTACTGTCCAGAAAACAAACAACCCTTTAGCTTTCTTTCTTGATAAAATATATAACGACTTCAGTTAAACGTATATTATTAAATTGAGAGCATAAATCTCGATAGTATAAAAAGCTTGAAAGTCGACTGTGTCCGTCTCTAGATTCATTAAAGATTATTTACGCGCTCCCGGGTATCCAGACGGTTCGTATACGAAGTCGTTAGTAAACCCCTGCATACAAACAGCTCCGCTCCGTCCCGTCGAAACTCAAACGGATGTGCATCGGACAAAGTATACAAATACCTGTAAATACCTAGGGTCGTGGGTATAAAAACGGAAATAATGTGCGTGTCGAAAGTCACGTACCGTGGTATTTCATTCGACGACGATAACTTTTTTATTTATTATTATTACACTTTTGAAATAAGTGGCAATATTTATTCTGCAACCCTTGAACGAATCATATTGTGACCCAGCAAATAAATATGCGAAGGTTTTAATTTGATAATTAATTGCAAAAATCGTATTCAAAAACAATTTTTTTTTAAAGTTTGGAAGGGTCGTATTTTTGTTTTGTTTAAATGGTCATTTTTCTTTTATCAAATAATTTGAATCGGTTTCTTTTGTTTATATTATTTATACAATACATATATTAGTATAAATATGAAAAATAAATGATCAAAAATTCAGTAGAGTTCCAGATTAGAAATCGTGCAGAATAGGTCCATATTTTTTTTTTTTTTTTTACAGCCGCTTTAATAGAACGTGAGAAAAGTCTGCGATATTTTGTATCCAAAATATGTATACCGTCGAAAATAATATGTTGGTCTAAAGTGTGTGGGTTAAGAGGTCTCTTGGGTGTAAGATTTTCCGGGAAAAGGTTCAGAGGGTTGGTTTGCCTTTGGGGTATTCAGGTATGAAAAGAAGATGCCGCGAGCTTCCGCCCTCTCACACTGTTCGTGGTTTTTCTAGCAAAAAATATATACATGTATATTTTTCTCACTTGTCCAGCGAGTAATTTGTCTTTTTGCTTTCTTTCTCCATGAGGGATAGCAGGCTGTCTGCAGTGCAGAAACACGTTTCGTCGTCATCTTTCACACAAGGAAATAAAATCTTAAACAAAATTCGAGCGCCTTAATGATTGTTGTGTTCTCAAAGAACACGAAAAATGAAAATAAGAATAAAAGAATGATAAAAAGTAAAATCAAATAAAAAATAAGTTATTAATCGTGTGTTTCAATCCTTTCTTCGTATACGAACAAGTAAATAGGTTGAGAAATACGTGAAGTACTCGAGCGAATGAAATAACGATGTCGATTCTCTCAAATTGTTCGTTTTTCCTTTTCTCTTCGTTCACGAATGCGGAGCAATAAAAATTCACCGACTCCGCCGCGGATTCACAAGAGAAAATAAATAAATGAGAGGGTTCTTTGAAAAAGGCTGTTTTATCGGCAAGTTCACAGGTGAAAGACCGGATGAAAAGATTAAAAGATATGCAAGTTACTTTGAGGAAAATTTTAAGGACTTTCCATCAGGGTGGTCGACCACCTATGTCTTCAATTATTCTCGGAAAATTTCGGATGGTACAAACAAAATTTTACGCCTTTTAACATCGCCGGGGGTCGAAGGAACACGTTTTTGTCATTTTGTGAAAGAGACTAAAATTCTTGAGTTAATTAATTCATCTCGTTGTATAGTTTTCAAAGAAATAAATGCAAATATACCCTTCGGAACATTCAAAGAAATATATACAGACTGGACGGCTTCCTTAGTTTGAAAATTACACAAATTCGTGTAACGATTTAATGATAAAATAATATTTTCATAACGAACGATATAATTCTGAAATGGATTTTTTTTTTAAATTATTTAAAAAAACATGAAATATTAGCAATATTGAGGAACTACGTTTTACAGATGATACGTGCTGATGCTTTCTTGTATAAAAAACGTGAGTTTCTGGAGACAAGTTTAGAATGCATGCAGTCCGGTGGTTTAAGGGCAAAGAGAGACTTGGTCGTTCGGAATAAAGTCTTTATCCGCGTGCTGACTTCGCAAACAACTTCGGGTTCGAGTTATAAGAGACGAAAAAAGGCCGGAAAAGACGAGAGAGGAAGAGAGGGACATAAAGAACTGAGGACCGGGTTTCGAGGTGGATAGAGTTATGAGTGTATAGGAGAGCTGTGAGAACTTGAAAGAAGGTCAGCGAGATGATGGCTTTCGGCTTGGACAGTTCAAAGCTTTTTCCTGACAGACGTCAGAAAGCTCGGACAATCCTGTTTCGTGAATATTCAACAATTTGCGAGTCGGATGAACTTTGGCTAAAATTAGTTTGACTCGTTAATGTCACTTTTTTGCACTAGTCATTATTGGCCTCGTGACATAATAATTAGAAATAAATATTAATAGGATACTGAACATTTCAGCAACTTCCGTAGAGTTCAGGAAAGAGAAAGTACAGATGTATGTATTTTTTCGTTTTGTTACAATACCATTCGCAGGAATGATTTTCCGGATAGAATAAATTTAAAGATTGTTTTCAAAATTTTTTTTCTTAATATCGTACACGTGTTTATTATTGGTTTCAAAACACATATGAAGTTATGAGAAACAAATCGAACAATTGCATTTCATAGTTTTGTATTTAGTAAAATATGTATAAGAAATTTTAAGAAACTCGAATAGTTTGAAATTAATTAAAAATAACGATATATTCTGCAATGACCTAAATCCTTAAATATCAATTGATTTATGGACTTTCTATCAAGTAGCTGGTCGTAATTGATAAAACTTAATAATCAAATTCACAGCGAAATGAAACGTAAAACACTGGAATGCAGAAACAAATGTGTAAATTTCATTAAATCGTAATAAAACAAAGTAATTTGTATAAAAAAAATTGTAGGTCAATAGGAATAAAAATGACTGACCTCTCGCGATCGCGATCGAGTAATGCCGGTGTGCTCGAAGCTTTTATACGCCTCTGAGCTCTCGACATCGTCAGGCCTGGGGTGCGCTTTCTCTCGATTGCATTTTTCTGGCTCATCTGTTGTTGCTGTCCGTGTGACGGCTGTACAAAAAAAAACAACGAACAATAATCAATTTGGGTAGAAAAAAAAAGTTTTTCTATTAACTACGATCGTTGCAGGCCTAAAACAAACACAACATTGGCAAAAAGAAACATTTTGCTTCATTCTCATAAAAATTGACGAATAACTAAGCTGAATGCATATTTATCTGAAAATAAATAAAAATGAAGGAAAATAAAAACTGGAACATTGTTCAGACTCTTGTGGCTGAGTAAGAGGTTCAAGAGGGTAAACCCTCGACCCCGGAAACATCAGCCACTTGAAGCACATTGTCCTCGTTGTACATGAAGAAAAAAAAACGTCGAGTCGCTTGTGTCGGAAATTCCACCAAAACTCTCATTTTCGTCAATTGTATTGTACAAAAATGGTGAAATTGAAGAAAAAAAACTGGCTTGTTCATGACGTTCGAAACTAGGACTTGATTCCACTTTACCACCCACCGAAAATTTTATTTCGATTGTTTTTTTTTTTTTTTTTTTTTTTTCATTTCCGAGAGAATTTAAATTGAATTTTTTTTTTTTCAATATAGTATCTAATATTCTCCTCGTTTTTCGAATAATATTTTCTGTCGAATGGTAGGAGAATGCAAGAATGAGTTTTCCCTGAAGTCTGTTCGTTTTCACTTCAATAAATATTGCTTTGCTTTGTTTCATTTATTTGCTTGATGTATTTCCATTTGCAAAGACGTTACAAAATAAATGAAAAAAAGACCAAACCAATTGTTTCACGACTCGGCAGCCAGGAACGAATTTTTTCACTGATGTGACTCTTCGATAAAGGGAGAGTGTGTATAGATTATTAAATCAAATCGCTCCACTACACATAAATTTACAAACTGCACCCGTGGCTTTCCCTCGCGTTATTGTTTCAAAACGTGAGGATTGCCATTAATGTTCAAACCATATTTGAAAAAAAAAAAAAATATTTGCCCAGCATGTTTGTAATAAATATTAAAGATCGAATATTTCTTAGTGTTTATCATTTCACAGGGAGTGTCACTTGGTCAAACGTTGAGAGATGACGAAAACAAAAAAAATTATTGCCATTTTTTTTCATGAGCGTTTCAGGAAGAATCCAAAACAATTTACTTCTCCCTCGATCATTGTGGTCTTAACAAAAAGGTTTCTGAAGAAGTGGTTTTTTAACGATTTGCCACGAAATAAATAAAAAATTGAAAATTAAATGAGGAGCGCTCTCGGTGTTTGTTTCAAATAATCAACAATTTGATAGCCTCTGAGTCGCTGCAGCGTTTTTTCAAATGTTATTTTGCGAATCTATCAGGTTCTCAATAAATTTGTAATCGAATTTCCTTTAAAAACGCGTTTCATAAATCCAATTAACTTCATTTTTGATTTGTAGTGTATTTTCAAAGTTCAAATGAATTTTTGATTATTAATTTTTAAAACTTGTTTCGAGTAACAACAAGCTTCTCGTCTGTAAATATTATAAGCACTCAAATAAACAAATGGAGAAATAATAATTTGATCCTCACAGATTTATGTATATATTTAAAATATCAAGAGATTAAATCTGAATGGATTATTGTCTAGTCTAATATTATACCGTTTGTCTGGTACGAGAAGCGAGTTTGCGGCACTTTGAACTTAATTTCTCGAGGATGGTCTCGGCTCTTCGTTTCATCTCAGTGTAACACAGTTTAGCTCTTTGAGTCCGATTAACTCCTACAATTTGTTTGCACTGAACTTTCGTGATTTCGTTGGATTGGATTCGTTCGGTGTTGTAAACGAATGGTTGTGTTTGAGAGTTTTCTCTTCTACTCGCAGATTTCAACCACTTGGGAAATATATAACGCAACATAACAATTTTTTATAATAAACATTAACACGAACATTATACACTGATTGTATATTTAAAAATATCTAATATATTTTCGTTAAAATCTAAACGAAAATAGACGAAAAAAAAAAATTTCTTTACGACAGAGACGACTTATCGTTCGAACGATCACAATTCATACTGCTTGTTAATCAGTGTGTGTTTCTCGATAAAGCCGCAATACCGTCAACCTGTGTAAACGTTGTGCCGAATATATCATTCGATATCGTCGATAGTTTCTTCCCTCGGATTCTATAAAATTATACAATTCATCGTCAAATACTTCTCTATCGACGCGGCATGTTTACACGAATAGTCGTGAAACATCTAGGATTTAAATTCACGAGACTTTAGGGTGTAGATATAAATAATTGCTATACAGTCACAATTTTCATTGTTCGTTGTACATTGAATTTTGTACAATCGAAATATTGAGCTCGAATGAATTCGTTTCGTCCACAATGCACGTCACCGTTGTGTCATGGAGGCTAGAAATAAAACGTGACATCTTACGCCTATGGGCTGTTACAGGTGATGTGTTTTATCATTTTTCAAGAATTTCATTTGTTGAACGAAACAAGTTGAGGCACTCAAGAGAATGTTTAGTTCGAAATCGCAAAAGGTGACGAAAAAAATGATGTTATTAATATTTTTCTATGTAAATAAGATAAGCCGTAATACGAATCCACTGTTCATTCGTTTCATTTACCCATTAAACTTTGAAACGTTTTCACCTTTAAACGTTTCTCTTTCCTTTGAATTGTTCGTAAATATAATGAAAACGATGTGTCGAAATATTTTATTTATATCTGAATTAAACTAATGAAAAAATCTGAAGTAAAAAAAACTTTACGAACTTTTTATTAAAGTTATTATTATTATTATTATTATTATTATAAAAATTCAGTTGAATGGTAATCTTAAAAATTTGTTGATATTTGAATAAATTCTCAAAATTCTTGAAATGGTGGAAACAAAAATGAATTTTGTTAAATGTAATGTTAATGAACCCGTGGAAATAACAGGGCATGCGTGCGAAGAGTGTGCGATTTGCCACTTAACCACCATTTAATTTCATTCGATTTCTTTGCAAACTAGAGGAAAATCGGTGTCGCGTACACGAGGTCAGTTTAATTATAAAATGGAGGACTTTGTGGTGATTGTAATATTTTGTCTCCTACGTTATATATAGATATATATATATAAACACATGTGTGGGTTTATTATGGTATATATGGAAGTATGCAATATAGCTTTTGAGTTAAGCGAGAGAAGAGTGTTAAGAGCACTTGCTTATTTCATTTTCTCTTTTCTTTCGTCTCCTTTCTTTTTTCTTAGTGTATCTGTTTTTGCCTCATGTATATACGTGAGTCGAGAAAATTTATCGGTGAGAGAATCCACAAGACGGCAAGCCTCGTGGAAAAGATTAATAGGACGAAGAACATATATAACGACCCTCCAGAGAGTACATTTTCTCTCTTGCACTCGCTTCTCACAATGTACGCCTTCTTAATGATCACCTTAACGAGTACGGGCCTCGTATCATCTCGTTGCACACCTTGTTTTCTCGCCTAACTTTTGCCCTCTCTCTCTTCCTTCCTCTCAGGCTGACATCATAACGAAAAAATTATTTTTTCCTCCCTATCATATAGCTTGTGTTTTCGTTCTATTTATTTACTAAATAAAGATTTTGTAAAATTATTATTTTTTACGAATTATATTTCAAAAATCCAAAAAAAAAAAAAAATCGTGCCATTGATTATGATTCACAAAAAAAGTTGTCTTTAACCAAAACTTCATAAAAACGTCGATGGAATGATTGTTTCTATTTGTTCGTAATTGAAATGGAGTTGCAAGACTGCATGACACTTTTGTCTTCAATTCTTCAATTATCATGTTTTATCAAACAGAGAGACATATGAAGCGATAAATAAAATTGAACGTCCTGCTTGAAAAGCCATTTGTTGCTGAATCAACAGGAAGCAGCCTAGACGCCTCTCAGAGTCAAGAAACCTTCAGTCAGTTGCCGTAGAGATATAATCAGGTTGACAACAATAACAAAGAATAGTGTTGTTCAGAGAGTGCGTCGACCAACAGTAGCAGCAACAGCAGCATTGTCACTAACAGTAGTTGAGAACACTAAATACGAGCAGAACATAAATAAATACTTACAGAAGCAGGAGCCGTGTGGAATGTAGCCATGTCCGGATGGAGACAGTTCGGACTGGGTGTTGATCTCCTAGAATCCTCTGGACGATGATGCCTGGACGTTGAACTTCCGAGGGAACTGTTATTACTGAGAAATAAGTAAAAACCAAGTGACAGGGTTAAAGAAAATTTCACACTAATGAGCACATACTGAAATAAGAATGTGAACACGTGGGCACTCAGGAAGCATTGCAACAACCAATGACAAATGACTAGCGTAATGGATTTCACTAGAACATAACAAAAAACTTTTGTTTTCAACGAAATGGAAATAAAAGATAAATTGTAGCAATGAAAAAGAAGAGCACTTTGGCAAAGGAAGAAAAAAGTTTTACTTCCGAAATGTGTTAAGGCCTTGGAAAACGTAATTTGTACTACATCTCGAAGCCGCAAGTGCTGCTCTCAAGAGAAAAAAAAACAAAGTTAGAAAAAGCATATCGCGAAATGGAGAAACGAGAATAACTGAGTATATATATAACTGTCTAAGAAATTAGACTGGAGAATTTAGCGTAATAAAATATAACCGTGAATTAATTACGTCAAGTAGGTAAGAAAAGACGTCAGGTATAAGGTAGAAATTGGGAGATTCTAGGTCTCTTTTCATCTTGCATTGCTGTCTCAACCACGAGGGAGTTAAATGGCATGGAAAAGCGGTTCTCACGTCGTTCCCACCCAACTTTCCTACGATCGTCTCAACCAGTCTGTTATTCCATATTACTGTAAACCCAGCACTTTCCGGGTTTATAAAATATTCAGATTCCAACCACGTTTCGGTGAACAAGGGTGTCATTTATGCATACAGACCTTGGATGAATTTTGAGAAAAATTTGCCGAATAACTCCGTTTCTTTCCCCTCAAATCCAATAAGTTTAAAATTGTTAAAATGGTCATAAGTTTTCATCTTGCTTAATGCATAAATTGTTGAATTTCTTTTGTTTACGTACGAATTGAACAATTTGTATGCGTAAACTTGTCTTAGTCGTCCATGTACAATAAACTGTGCACATTTGTCACAAGGTTGACATCGTCTTTTATTAAAAATATACTTAACTCTAACTCTTGCACAATTGTCATTAAAATATGGCAACGAAATTACACCTTTTTTGCCTAATTTTTATGGCAACTGTTTATTTCGATTTTTTTAATTCAACAGCAGGTTTATTTTTTGTGTTAATTTTCAACACAGCAGGTTTATTCAATTCATGGGTTCTGTGTCCTTCAATCCTTGTTTGGTCTTCTTTATAGTATGAAGAATTGAGAAAAATCTGAAGGTAGTTTGGACCAGAGGAAACAAAAATGCGATTACTTATTAGTCCATCGTTCGTCGCTGATCTCTAAATGTTAATATGAGCTCGTTATCGTATAGAATTAAAACACGATGTTTATAAAGCTCTGTCAGCATCGGTTTAATAAAATTGTCTGTCCGATTTCCAGTTATCCAGACATTTCCATTTTTACAGCAGATTTGATTAAACTCATATTTGACTTGATTTCGTCCTGGTCAATAAGGGAATCGAAGGCAATATCTATTCTAAGGCACTGCTTCTTGCCGATGCTCTTTTGAAACTGTGATTATTTTTCTACAGACAACATAAGCAGCAGAGACGAACTAACGAGTGAGTACTAAACAGCAAATATTACGTGGTACATATTTGGGTTTATATATGGGAAGTTCGACCGCGGACCAAATCGTTTAATGTTTGCAAATGTTCGAACTCGTTCAGAATCGAATCATATTTTATTCCTTGCTGAAAAAGTCGATGGATATCTCGTGTGGATATATGGATCTATGGACAAATAAAACAATACAATTTTTCAATGATTTCACTTGACACAAAACGGCCTATATTGGAAACTCGCTAGAGCGAACGATCTCTCAACAAACCGGTTTACAATACCGTCCCTGTCTATATAAACACTGTACTCTCTGGACGAGAACGCGACAACGAAGACGATCATCATTATCATTATGATGCTAGTGATGACTCTCAGTCGTGGCAGCTCTCGATCAAACGCTCTCACATGTGAAAAAAAAGATATAACAAAAATGTAATTGTCAAGAATCGTCATTGAGTACGAAGATCGTTCGATTGTTTCGCGACGTTTTGAAACAACGACCATGAAATTCTCAGGTGTGTCAGGGCCTAAAATCACTTTCGTTTCATTGAATTACAGATTCAAAATCCTTTCAAAGGTCGTGGCATTTTTTAAAGTCATGTTAAGGTTTTTTGAATTCGATGGAATTTATAAAAAATCATTTAACAAAATGTCTGCCACATTTTTTAATAGAGTGATTTTTTATATTTTCAAGTATATTATTAGCACATACTAATATCGATATCGATTGTTCACGTTCCAAATGAGATTTTTTGAAATCAATGAATGAGGAGAAGGACTACGAATAGCCCATTTATTAAATCGTCCAGCCTTTGCGTATCGTATTAAATTAGATATCAGAGAAGTTGAATTATATTGGCATTAACTGTATCGCGCAAATTGTCATACGATAGCCGTGTAAGTCTGGATGTCATGCGTCTTGTGAGCCAGCGGGGTTCATGCATCGCATCACATCCGTGATGAAAGCTGTTATATCGGTTTTCACGTGTCTCGCCCGGGAAATCTTCGATCTATCGTTTTAAATAACCAAATGTATATCCGTAACGTATATATTATTACTAGCCTGTCATTAAGCATCGATGGACTTGCATTTTTTTTTTAATATTTAAAGAAAATTGCGCACCTCGGGACTGGTCTCGAACCGAATTTTTTGAAATCGATAAAAATGAGAGTTTGAAATTAGAAAAAAAAAAACAAAAAAAAATCGAATTATAATCATTCGATCGTATTTTTTGTTTGTTTGAAAAGAACAGTTTAAAATGCACATTTCTAAAAAAATAGTTCGATTTGGTCAATTTTTCGGTGAGTTGCCGTCATTTGAAAAAAAAAAAAAAAAATATGAAAGAACATTGACTTTACAATTGAGGGAATTGAAAATCTGAAAAAAAATATGGAAAGAACGTCTTTCAACGGCTAAGCGATCACCGCTCGCGGTATTGACCCCACCGGAAGCGGCTTAACTTAGGAAATCACCAATCAATCTGTATATAGTAACCACGCAACCATATTTGCATGCCATTTTTTATTTGCGGAATGTTTATTAAAAAAAAGTTTTCTCGATATCGGGAAAATTTCACTCTTCTCAATAATAGTTTGACCGCAATGCCGCAGGAAAAACTTAATAGGTTAGATTTTTAATAAAATCATCGAATATTCATTACCCAAATATTTCAATAGGATAAAACGGGAAAAAGTCAAACTAAGTATTTACTTTTGCTAATTAGTAGCATCAAATATCTGGACTGTGAAAAAAAATCTTTTCGATCTTTTGTAAAATAAAATTCAATGTTGTACAAATGACTTTGCCCACTTCCATGTTGAAGTTTCACCCCTTCTCTCACCGCACAGTTTCGCTACTTATTGCACGAGGTCGGGACTGCGTCAAAATTATTGATTCAATCATTTTTTTTCCAGCCCCTGAGCCTGCTTTCTAGACACGCGAATTAGACTGAAAATTTGAAAAAGTTGAGGAATATCTCACCATTTTTATAGTTTTTCGTAAAGAAAACCAAAAAACGGTAACGATGGTGAAAAGAATTTGCAATACCGCGATACACGCAAAAAAAGAGCCAAATAGTTTTCGTTAAATTCTTCTCGATTTTTAATCTGTCTTTTTTCTCTCTCTCTCTGGCTCTCTCTACATCAACTCAAATTTCGATTTAAATTCTGTGCACGTGTGCAATTCAGCTTCTACAACTTTGCAACATCAAGTTGAAGAACTCTCTCAAAATTTGTATGGCTCGTGTATACACAACCTAGATTCATCGTCCACTTTGAGCCTTTCTCTATTTGTGATTTTCAAGATCACTATAATTAGACTTAATATGTCGAATCATTAATAATTGTAATGTAATAATTCACAATGATTATTTTCTCACGTGTCAAGATTAAAAGTTTATTGATTTTTTTTGTATAATATAAGATTATAATTATTAAGAAGTGTTACAGTTTGGACAAATGATAAGACAAATTTCAAAGAGTTTTCGAAATGGAAATTCTATAGCGTTAAATTTTTATTCGTGCAAAGCAATGTAAAATATGTATAAAATTTTTAGTTTGTCCCGATGTTGAGATTATTTTTTTTATCCTAGTATGTTACATGATCCACTTTTCATCTTTGTGGTTAAGTCCCACGTAGCGTTAAAAATTGCATAGACATTGCTCATACGAACATTTCTCGTAAAATGGTAACATCAAATTCCACCAATAATAATAATTTCTATACTTATATCTCCTGCTCGTACGCGCTTTCACGTCGTTCTTCCTATATCTTTTCCTTATATTTTTATTCTCTTTGTGTGTCATGAATGCAGAGAAAAATAAAATTCGCGAAAAGCTTTCTCGACGCTAGTATATTGGAAATACTTATAAATAGATATACATGTGTGTATCGACGAATAAACTTGTATGTATCCGCGGAATACTATCGATCAGGTGAATAATAATAGAAACCGTGCATCCTGCAGAATTTTCAATTCATTGCAACCAGTAAAAAAATTTATATGAATTTATTATTTATGATTATTTATTTATGTGGTTTTTTTTTTTTTTAATTTGAATTAACAAATTTTCTACGTTCTTATTTTTGGACGTTCTGTAATTTTTTATGGAAAATCGGTAAGGTCAAAATTCGTGAATCTTTTCATAGTTATTTACAAAGATTAAGATTTCATGATGATATTTTTTTATAAATAATTTTTTCTCTTATCTTGGAATTCCAATTAAAAAATTAATTTAAAAAAGTCTCAGTCTTCACATAAATTGATAAAAATGTGGGTAAGACTTTTATTAAAATCCGATCGGATAAAACGTGTGGAAAAATTGTACTTTTGAAATTTACGGTACGACGTTTCGTGTTAAGGCCTGGTGTAATTTCATTTGAAATTATTATCGATACATGGATTATGTACAAAGTCTGTCGAAGCGTGACGGGATGTACGAACTAAAAAAACCCTACCTATACATTTATCCACGTATACAATGTGAAGGTCTATACACTTTTGACCAGCATGTCCGGTGTAAGGTTCAGCACCAAAAGAAGCAGCTGTCGATCTTTTAGTACTGGATCGTGAGAGATGAGGGAGTGAAGAAGGTGAGGAGGAGGCGATTATTCGTATCCGGGACACGAGGCTGCACATAATATTGGAAACAGGGATGGCGTTTATATTTTCATCGAAATTCATTTGTCCACCGTTAGAGATCGTAAAGAAATTATAAACAAAGGGCTTAACAAATAACTTATTGAAAAAATGGATGTCGAAAGCAATTTTTATGAAGCAGATGAGAAACTTCATGATTGAATAATATTTTTTTTTAACTGAAAATCAATTTGCCATAGATTTGTTACTAAAAATCTATGTTTCTTTGGGTTCACTGGATAATAAAATTAACCTTCACTTGAGTCACTAAAGAAAAAAATGCTTCAACAGTAATTTTTTTATATTTCGCGACGAAGGAATTCGTTATGAAAATGCTTGAAATGTGTACAGAGGTTCGTTTTCAATTCCAAAGATATTGGATCTTTTTCCGAAGAGTAGAGCAAAGCGTTGTATTCGAGTTACATGTTTGAGGGCCAGTACGAGAGCATCACAAGATAACGAATCTGGGGTGAAGGAAAGGGACAGAAATAAAATCAGAGAGAAGCAGCTGTCGCGTGGCTGAAGGTTTCAAACATCTGCACCGGTCGCTGTACCTTGCTTCATCATTCCCATCAATTTCTCTTCTCTTTTTTTGCATGGGCTTTCATGGACTCAACGCTGCCCTGAAAAATTCGTTCCTCATACTTTGTAGCGAAGTTTTTAAATCGAGGATCCTGATTCTTTCTCCCTCGGTTCTGTAATTTTTTTTTTGCATACTTCGTGGAATAAAATACGTGCAGCCTAGTACGAAATGTGCAGGAGAATATGCAAGCGAGTTAGTGCACCTGCTCCAGCGATGTTTTATTCGTAAACTATAATCTCACAAGAATGCAAACTAAGGAATTAGTTTTTGCAAATATTTCGCAGCAAAAACGTTGATAAACGATTTTGCCTTGGGAATGATGAGAAAAAAAACAAGAACAATAAACAAAATGAAAGTTTGAATGAAATTTCTTCCTGTAATGATTTCAAGTGGATATCGATATTCGTAATCGTCAAAAAAGTCCATTTAATTTGTTTCGAATAAAAGTATTGAATGGATGTTTAAAAAATATTAAAACTTCCATCCGTACATCGATTGCCAATTAGTTTTTTTTACATTTCGAAGCGGATTGTAAGGAAGGAATAAAGTTTGAAGTCCACAGGAATGGTGAGCAGTCTTAAAGACGAGCAAAAATCTGATCGAGAAAACCGAGAGCTTAATATGTTTTCTATGAAGGTTTATTGCGTCTGGGAACAAGGTCAGTAACCCTGTTCGACCTCCATTGCAGTAGATTCTTAGCTCCCTTATCGATCCCTCCTCACTAAGGCTTTTTGATGCCACTTGAATTATGCAAGATGATGGGAGTCGACCGAAGATAGAACTGCTGCAAAGAAAGGAAGAAAGAGACTGAGAGAGACCGAGAGAGAGCAAGAGAGACAGAAAAAGGGGTGCGATCGTTACGTGAACGACGTCCGTGCCAATGTACACATACACATGAGCTTATTCAACATACATAATTTATATGTAGCTTGAGAAGAACGTGTATACATTCATCTACATTGTTAAGAAGCGTAGGAACTTCAATTTGAATCTTTGTAAGAAAAAAAGGCGTATACATTAAGTTGCTATGGGGTGCAAGTCAATTGAAGGGGATCTCGTTTATCAATCAGAATTTTTAAGGCAACTACACGGTAGAACGCAATGCCGAGTCCATCTTGGAAGACAATTCGTTCACTTCGAAATTTTCACGATTCTCGACGCATCTTGAACCTTGTAATTGCAAATTACAACTGAGTACATTCATTTAAAATAATATTGAAACTAAATAAAGAAATTTGAGTGATTTTTATCACTATTTTATCAACCTTGATCGTTATACTTAATGAAAATTTATTCATGTTAACCACTTCATTTTGTGGAGCCTTCTCAATAATTTTATTCCCCCAAGTGCTATATATTCCGACGATATCTCGGTGCATAGCTCGAAGCACAGAAAAGGACAGTATAGTTCGTGTCGTTAGGTATAATTGACGATGAATAATTACCATGAGAATTATATCAATAGATATACATAGATCAATAATTATAGATACGAGAAACTCTTTGCCAAACTAAATACTTTCTTGTTTGTGCATTTATACTTTCATCGAATTTTTCCTCCAACTTGAAGACTTCGAAGATAGAATTTCAAAAATTTTGAAGAGCGGTAACTTATTGTAATAAAAAAATCGTCCCAAATTGAACGTGCGCTTCAAGATTTAAAAAAATCACAGAACCAATAAAATTCTTTAAAAAAAAATTAAATTTAATAATAATGCTTTTATGATGAACTTTTCATCAACAATTTTGTAAAAAGATTGGAAAATTCCTTCCAGCCCTGATATACTTTTTATTTAAAAGTTTCTATTCAATCCCAATGAGAATCCAGAGGATTGGTTGAAAAATTCAACGAGGTGTCAAAATCTACAAAATCAATGTATCGAAAAATCACAACCAACCATCAACCATCCAAGACACGTGTCCAGTAAATTCTCGTATGTAAAAAGATATTAAAAATCGCACGAATTAAGAGGGCTCAGGATTTATGGGAATGTAAAAACAACATGAAATGAGCTGTACATAGCATCAGGAAGTCAATCCCAGGACAGAGAGGCAGCGATAAAACTACAGTTGACTTGCTCTTCTAGTGCATCCCCCTGCAGCTGCACTTGACAAGCGACGATATCGAGCATGTGCAATGTACATATAAAGCTGAATATCCAAGTACCCGTGTGTTAACGGATACATAAACGACAAAACGATTGATATGCACTCGCTACAGGCAACGCTATTCCGTGCCATATTGAAACCCCAAATATAAACATCAAATTGCACGGGTGTAAAGAACTGTACATGCTTCGTGAGTTTGATTGAAAATCGTAACGTCAATATACAGTCGCCGCAAACAAAAAAGAATTGCACTCATATCTTGCGGTTATGACGGTTATATTGATTATTGAAATATTCATTCAAAAAACCCAGATTTTTCTTTTACATCATACTGCAATAAAATTCCGATAAAAAACTCAGGATGTTCTGACCTTTGGCATTCACGATAATAATGAGTTGGTATCGGCTCATTGTAGATTTTGTGTGATAAAAAATCGTAAGCCATTGCTAATCAATTAGCAACACATCATAGAATTTCGGATCACAGGATTCTGTAACTAACTCATCATCAATCATTTGTTTCAAGTGTTTTCCACTCCGATCGAGGCTAAAAAAATTGAATGAAAAACCTTGTTCTTTTTTTTTATAATGTTTTAAAGGACAATGTGGGTTCCTTTTTTTCAAAATTATTTTTAATCACTCCTATTATTGTGATTATTATTATTATTAACGTCGATACCTGTTTTGCAGATCGAGCGTCATAAGTTTCAAGCACATGGAGCTCCATTATAGGCACATCCTTATTTCCTCTTATTTTCAATTATTGAGTTGGTCAATGTTTAATTTTCTTAGTTTAATTTTCTGTTTGACCTCCGTGTATGATTAGCTCCCTCATCGGAGAAGCGAAATATCGATAGCTCGAATTCGTCATTTTATTTAAAAAAGTTTGTTTTCGTTTCGATTTCATTTATTATTTTAGTGCAGTGACTTTTATTTAAAATTTTATTAGTCCTAAATGAGAAATGATTTAAATTCAAGAAACAGCAATAATTAGTTAATGTCTTCAGAGGGGATGGGTGATGGATTGTTCAACAAAAATGGACACTGCCACGCAATATTTCATAGCTTAAGAAAAAAAAAAAAAAAAATTATATAAAAATCTACTACGACGAATTCTTGTATACTTCCACCAGTTAATTCCGGTTTTCATATCATTTCATTCACACATGTTTTTTCTCTCTCTCATTCAGCCCTGGACTTTGAAGTGACAGAAGGTAATCGCGAAATGAGTCTGTAGTCAACATATATAGAGTATAAATATCGTGTTCACAGGGGAATCCTATTCGCGTAGTGCAGGCTTCCGAGGCGACTTGGACGCATCGAATTTCATTCATCCGTCTTGCAAAAAAGAAATTAAATACATACGAAACTCTCGGGATCTATCGTTCCTTCTCTTTCTCTTCTTTATGCCGGAGACTATACAGCTCTTTTTGTCCTAAAGTATTTCTCTCGTTTTCTCACTCTAGATATGTCTCTTTCTCTTTCTCTCCTCTCTCTCTCTCTCTCTAAGTATTTCGGTGGGGCAAGCACCGTCAGTCTCCCTTATTCTTGGAATACTTCGACGAGAGAAGTTGCAGCAGGAGCGACTGCTCTTCTTTACTCTTTGAGAGAAAGAGGGGCAAGAGAGAGAGAGAGGGGGAGCCTTTCCGCAGGATTTTAGTTATGGGTACCTATACCGTAACGAAAAGGACAAGAGGGAAGCTTGTATGTGTAAGCGTGTGTTGTTCGGATGCGCCTTGAGATCCCTTCTCTCTTTGTCTATCTTTTTTTTTTCATTCTTCTCCTTCCTCCCTCTGAAGTTCACCAACCAGTTTTCAAGTGCAGCCCAGCAACGTCCCAACGAGAAGACGAGACGCTGTAGAAAACTTGTATATATATATATATATATATATATTTATATGGAGTATTCTATGCCAAATCAGTCACTTTTAAACGTTGCATTCATTTTGAATTGGCTCAAATTCCAAATTCTGGAAGTATTTGTAGAAGTTCTATCAATCTGTTACATAATTTATAATGTGCATTTCCATTTGATGCATAGAGCAAGTGAATGAATGAATAAAATCAATTAAATTTGTAGTAAAATTGTTAAATAAGCGACTCAAACTTCCGAGCGTGCTGTGCTGTCAGTTTGTCGCAATCGATTCTACCTATCTCTTCTTTCCTTCATTTCCTTTATTTTCCACAATAAATCGAACCCAGAAGGAGGAAGACGATGAAGAATTTCAAGCGCAAAAACGAGTAAGACATTTAGGAAAATGAAAAACAAACGACCTCGTCGTGCGATGATGGAAGAGAGACTGATGTGAATAATTAAAATGATTACGCAGAGACGGAATTCATCAATCGTCACGTACTAATTCCAACTCTGGTCCAATATAATCGATAATTAAGAAAATAGATTCGTTCAAAGAAAATCATTGATATTGCACTGATTCATATTTTGGTTCGAAAGACTTCAAGGTTGTCACCATCTTTTACAGTTTCTGCGAGTGAACTGAGATTCTAAAATTGTTGAGAATTTATTCGTTTTAGTCGCTTTCCAACATCGAACCTCATTTTTGATTATTCAATTATTAAATTAATTATTAATTTAGTTCTCCATATAGAGCTACGAACATGAATATCTGTATTTTATATTCGAAAAGTCCCACGATTTGAAAACCAAAAACGAAACCCAAACCACTGAATAGACTCCAATTTCATTCAGATAACCACCATTGTAAAATACTATGAGAATATGTGCTAAGAAACCACTTTATTTTTTTTCCTACTCTCTCCTTTTTCTCACTTTTGTCGTTTCTTCACATTATGGAAAGACCTCCAAATTTTTAAGGTACAGTAGAGCATCGATTCTTCGAAAAGTTTGTTCTTTTGCTTCTGCACATCTGACGAAGTGTCAGATTGGATGAGAGACGCTTCCCCCACCAAATGTGGGGTGTAGAAATCGATGATTTTTTTCAAAAAAGTAATGTAAAAAAAAATTCACTGTACTATGTTTTTCCTTCTTTGTTACCGTTGTTCAATGAAATATACTGTTGAGATGACAAAAATTTGGACAATTTTCGAAAATAATCTTCTTTATTTAACCAAATATACTGTTGAGATTTTCGAAAATTAATTTTGTTGTACGTATTGGACAAAATATTTGCATTTCCAACAAAATCGGATTACCAATCTATCAATATTGTGTTAAAATTTGTTATAAAATGATATTTGCAAAAGTCGTAATGTAACATAACCAACACCTGAAATCACGAAATACAAGAATGACTAGTAAGAATGATTACGTTTGTATAATTCTCGTAACATGTAGATTATAATCTATAGTAAGTCTAACTTTGCTTTACGACTCCATATATATCCAGACTTTCTTCATTTTTATGGCCACCGGTTCACCGGTTTATCTGTGTATAACATTTATTATAATTATTATGACCATATGTACACTAAGATATGGAACAACAGCAGGGAGTACGATAAAGTCCACTGCTTATTAGGATTTTCTTTAAAAAAACCGTTATCACGTGAAATGAAATATTTAATGTTTTTTCTGATTCCTGTTTTAAAAAAAGAAAAAAATGAGCAAGTGACAAATCCAACTGGTCAAACTATATCGACTTGGAGAGATGAAGAATTTCTTGTTATCTTATCGTAAATTGAGTGCATACAGAATGAATGGTAGTCATAATATCGGACAAGGGTCTGGAGAAGAGTTTATCAATAACACCCCTCATCGTTTATTAATCTCTAGTGCATATGATGGTTGATTTCATGCTTCATTAAATTATTGCATGAAAGAGACTCTTCTTAAATAGATAGAAAAAAATATTTAACCAATTCGAGTATCGCAAATCACCTGATAATGTTTTTCCACTTTGGAGTAGTCTTGGTTTTATTTAATTTCGAGTTTTCTTTAGTAAAATTGTAAACGTCTCTATAGAAACCGTGTATTTATGTAAGTGTACAAAAATTGAGGATGTCGCGAGCATTCTTTTTGTAAAATACCAGCAACTCATGTCAACTTGAATGAATAATTACGTTTGTATCGATCGAAAAAAGAAGGTACAGTACTCGCAATTGTCTTACCGCGAGGGTAACCGCGTTACCGTTTTACAGGGTATAAAACGAATAAAAATATGAATTGCTGTAAGAACGATAGTTGTTCTCGATGTATGTGGTACCGGCTCGATAAACTAAAGGGTATCACGTACGAAACGCTTCACAATTCTCAATGGGAATTAGTTTTTTTTTTTCGTTTCACAGAACAAAAATTTGAGCAAGAAAAACAACTCTGCAATCGTAATTTTACGTCAACGTTGAAAACCTTACGAAGGTGTTTTTTTGTAATAAAGAAATCGAAGAAAAAAACATCGAATTGTTGAGAAAATAATAATAATCATAATAATTAAACAATCGCCAAATGTCTATGTGAAGTTTATTACAGCGAACCATTTTCAAGGGAACAATTTTCTTCTTAAAGTATCATTATTTTTCGTGGATATTGAAAAAACACATAATGATCGATTTTTTTGATCCACCCTTATGATGGACACTTGTCCCAAGATGGGAATAGCCCAAAAAAAAATAGGATGATAGTGGTTGAAACGTTACCTAGTGATTTTAGAGCATAGTAACACGCTCTCCCAGCTGTGACCATTAGGGCTGGTGAATCTTGCGGGGGGAAACGTGTCCGGGGGTGTGGGCAGGTGGGCGCAGGTGCAATGCCAACTGTGACGCATAAACGTGCGATTCTTGTTCGTCCTTGTCCGGATGGTTGGACCAACCGCCCCCATTTCGTCCTCTACCCGTCCACGTTTCAACCCCGCCGATAAAATTTCACGTATCCTTTCGTCCATTTCACTAAATTTGTACATTTGTTATCGCAATCAGCACTTTGCCAACACCAACTTATATTTATTACAGTCAAAATCATCTAAATAAAAAAACTTTAACACAAAATACTAAAAGAAAAACAAGAATAAAAAAACCGGTATTATCATTGATTACATTATTGTTTTCAACACGTAACATAATGGAAAATAAAAGAACGCGCACGTGTCACAAGATTAATAAATCGTTCGTATAAACTCGTTCGATCGTTCACTATATTTAGTTGTTTATTTATGGCATTCGTATATTGATCAATTAATATGTCATTGATTGATTTATTTATCGTAGCACTGTTTGAGTTTGGAGCAGGCCAACACGCAAAATGCTAATCAATCATTTGAGAATTAATTGAAATTTCGTTGATTGCGGAAATGTGATTGAATAATGTAAACAAATAGAGACGATGGGATTAAAATGCCGGAGGGAAACGTGCTCGTCTCCCGTTTGGTTTTCTATGTGCTATCGTTCCAACGGCGCCCGATAGACTGCATTTGGAATACTGTTCACGCAGCAACCACCGCGCAACTCTCGACTCTCTTCGTTCCGCGTCGTGCCTCGGCCTGTTTGCCGGTTTCCCGACACCACTACCATCTCGACACCATTACCAATACTAAGCTACTTTCTTTACACAAATGCTCTTTACAGCGTGTGTACAACATATGATCGGCCCATCACTCGCCAGCGGCAGTGCAGAATGTGAATTTTTATGTGTATATACCTGAGGCTTGGAACTGCAGGCAATGCTATCCTATTCACAAATTACTTTTTGGTACTCCCTAAATTTTAGAGCTTCGGTGTGAGCCCCAACTAAATTTAGGTCCATATATTCAAAGATCCGGAAAACTAGATTATTATTATTTTTAATCAACATTTTTATTTACCTGCCCATATGTTTGTTACGAAAGATTAGTTTCCTGGGATGGAAACATGGAATTTTCAAGTTTCTTTTTATTTTAGCGAGTAACACTAATTATTTGGAAAGAGTTGTTTGTTTTCGGATATGTTATTTATCTGTATATCGTTATGTATCCTGGAGACGTGCGACAGGCGTTTTTGGTAAAATCTTTTTTTCCATAGTCTCATTCATTATTTATCATTCATTAGAAATTTCCAGTATTCGATAACGTGTTAAAGAAATGATAATAAAATTTTATCTCAATTTGAGAAATCCGTAAACATCATAATGCTCTTATTTGAAAATCGTGATTTTTGAAATTTCTCACGTCTCACGGCTCAACATAGAGCTCTATTCATCTTTCAAAACGATTTTCTTCGACCCGAATGCCTTTATACTTATACTCAATGAAGAAGAGAATTTTGAGTTGAAAAAAAATTAATGAAATATTTCAACAAATTCGATGAGCTTGAAATTGGATAAAAAATAATTTCTATAATATTTTCATACAATTTCTACAATTCCTACAATTTATACCATATTAAATTAGTTTATTATTCAATAAAATTTCTATTGGTCTGCGACTCTGTGTGGATATAAAAAAATCACAACTGACTTTGGTTCCTGCGAATTATGCACATCTAGAGATCAATTGGTATGTGAGAAATGTATCGACGTTTTGCGCCACGTGGTGGTCAGAGCGAGAAGCTTCAACGCAAATAAAAATTTGGTTATTAAAAAAATGGTTCAAGTCGAATAATACGATCCTATTGGAGTCAAATACATATTTTTGTCTGGGTATAAAAAAGTCCGTTTTAATCTGTTTCAAACTGTTTTAATTCATTGGATGTAATGTCTGATACGAAAGAAAATAAAGGTTTGCGTAGCAAAAGCAATCCATGCATTGAATAATACTTTCCACGTTGCTCTAAATGTATTAACGAGAACGATTTAATTAGTGATGCAAAGTAATTGCATGAGTGGACAAGAAAATAAGCGCTTCAATTGGTCTTGAACAAATGAAACGCCGCATGTACCGAGGTCAGGAAATACCGGATATATATTTATAGATGAGAACCGGGAGAATCGATCGGTCACGCTTGCTCTCTGAAAAACAGCGAGCTTTTGCCCTTTCTGATGCCGATAAATGAATTGGTGTATATTTCCTCATATTTGTTATAGCACGTTGAATTGGTAAACTTTGTAACGAGGACATAATCGCGGGTATAACAGCCTGAAAATTATCGAAGCGAATAGCGCATGAAATAAAACAAATCAAGCTTTGCTTTATTTTGTATGTAAATCAAGTTGTCATGAGAATTTTATTTGTTCCATTGCGCGAATTCGAATCTGATAAATATTCATATTTTTCGACGATCTTTTATTCCTGAAAAATAATTTATCTCGTTTTACCCTCTCTAGAAAAGTGAATTTATGGAACGAAATCCTGATCGTGTTTAACATTTTAATTCACGATCCAGTCATTTATTAAAAAATTTCATATTTTTTAGAAACTTCTATTGAAGTATGTAAGAAACGTACCATCTGCCCTGTAAGTAGTGAATAATATTTAAGAGGCTTTTCAAGAACTTGGGTCACAACTTAACAAAATATCAAAACTTTAAACTTAGGGAAAACTACACAGTTTTTCAGTAATTCTACTTTGGGGAACAGGGTAATTAGTTAGTTCGCGAAATTTTCCTGAATTTTCAAATTTACGGGTATACCTTCATGTTGTTTTATGGAGTTTTTGTAATAAAATGTTCACCAAATGCAGCTTCATCGTACATCATTCTCTCCGTTATCGAAAAACCAAGAGACTGTTGTAAATTAAACTCTATTATCGTAGATACTCGTTAGCTTAAAGGAATAAACCTTTTTTATGTCTTCTTGAAAAAGATTCCTACATTACCCACTTTCCCCTGCCTTTTAATTTGATTCAATTAATATTTCAACTGATTGTAAAAAATTTATTTTGCAGTCGTGAAAATACTACTGTATAAACAAATGAAAACTCATTACAAAAGTAAAAATGACATTATACACTTCGTATTTTATCGTTCATTTTAAAAAATTATTTGCATTTGAAGATTTGCAAGGGTTCGAAATTGTTATACATTTTAATGGCTCTCTTGTCAGAGGGTAGTGTGTTAAGGAACCAGTCAATTTTCGACATAGCTTTACGATTCATGAAGAAAAAAAAATGGTTGGGTTCCGGCGACACAAACGTTAAAATCATTATCGAGAGGGTTTCGTCGATACTGAACTTGGGTTTTCTTACCTGACAGGGAGAGATACTTGGGTTGCCATCTGGCAGTTGTTGAAGGAAGCCAGTACGGCTATGATTGTTGATCTGTGAAAAATCGGCAGGTAAGAGCTCGAGGTGTACACAAAGCCTTGAAAAGGCAGCAATGTATATACAGTTAAATGTATAGCACATTGAAAGAAGTGAAAGTCGCAAGAAACTCGCAAGCCCAGTAAAACCAGGCCGTCCTTTTACACATAGAGTATCGAGCTGTACAGAAATTCACAGCGTATAAATCTCAGCTTAGCAAAATGATGTAATTACGTGAACACCCCGAGAGACAAAGACCTTGAGGCGTCCCTAGTTTGTCAAGAATTTTTTATTCAACATGGCTGCATGAATCATTGTAGCACGAAACGAGAGTTAACAATGAGATGCTTTCGTGATACGGACACTAATATTTTCGTCTACGTGACATGCTGCCTCATTTACTTTAATAATAAAAACAAAAACTTTTCGTGTCCTTTGAATGGATTGAGAAGAAAATTGATACTTGAATTGAGTCTATTTTGTTGGGTAAAAAATGTTGGATTCAACTATATTTTGTTGTTGAATGGATAAAGTATTATGGTATAAAAAATCACTCATCCAAGTGTTTTTGATCATACGTTATAAAAAAAAAAAAATACAATATTGTCGTCAGTGTAAATGGACGTTGGGTAAAAAATCATAAAATGTCGTGTGAGGTCGAGCGCGACCGTGGACGCAAATTTTATTTCTAAAAATATAAGTATGTATGTAATCTTCGACTGAGGTATGCCGAAAACGCGATACCTTCGCCCACGACATCACGAGTCGCAGTTAAATTTATATACATTTTTTTTCAAGATACTATTTACAGGGTAAGAGAATATTCACTCTCATGGGACCTGAAATACATATTTGATCTTTTCATTTCAATAGTTGAGTCTAAGCTTTGTTCAACAGATCGAAAAAAAAAATCGAAGTTTGTCTACGTATTCTTCGTAACACGAGTTTTTGTGAATATTGAACATTCGATTTGGATGGAATGATTTTAATTTTAATCGATACGCATCGACTGTGCAGATGACTGAAGTACGAAATGCGGTTCTTAATGATAACGACCATGATTTTTTTTTGTCAATAAAATGAAAACTTGTGCGATATGTAAAAAATCCTTCGTTCAAAGACTCATTCTGTAGATATGTCAGATGAATCTTATTGACGTTCTCATTTTCGATTAGTCAAATCTGGAAAATCTTGGTTCCTGCTATTGTTTTACAGGATCCCACGAACAATTTTTGTGGCAAGACACCTGTTGACTGAATTCGTATTAATCATGACCTCTCAATCAAATACCTCGTTTTTTTTTTTTTTTCAAAACTAGAAATGGCAAGAACCATTGCCTCACCTTATATATAAGTGAAATAAATGTTGTACATTATGGAGGATACTCGAGAGGTACGATAGTGCCGAGAAGACGGGCGCGCTACTTTATACTTTTTTTTTTGTAATATACACGTAGATATATGATGCGTGCGTGTTCCACGTGGGAAGAGAAGTTGGGCTTGGACCAATCTCGGTGTTGGGCGCACGAGCGTGAGTAGCGTCGTCGACGACAAACCCAAGCCTTATATGGAGGAAAGGTTCGACGATCGTTTTATTGTCCAATGTTCATGAACTCGATCGACCAGTTACTTTTTCACAGACATTCAAGACGCACTTGTGACTTTAGCTCATCAATACGGTCGGCTGCTTTGATCCTATCTTTTTTTTCATAAATTTCATACATAAAAATAAGCGGGGCTGTTATTGATTTTAAAAAAAAATTTGCATACTTGCTCAAGCAAATTTTTCGTATCTTCTCAATGAGATATTTTTGTGACAATCGTTTGAGCGTAATCGTAAGAATAACAAAATGGAAATCCATATTCAAACTCACTCCACGAGTAACTAAAGTTTACGGTAAAAAAGTTACGATTGTAAAAATTGAATTTCGAAATGGAAATTTAATCTGTCACAAGTCGTTGAATTTTAATTTGACTTGTCGATTTATTTAGGGACAAATGCTCGAGAAATAAATCACCATTTTTTTTTCCACGTTCTCTTGATGATACTCCAATGGCTTTTTGCAGTGTCAGAGGAATCGATTGAGCATCAGGGAAGCAAAAAAGCTCCGAAAATGGTCAGCATTGAATCTCATTTTTTTATTCGCCAGTAGAGAACCCCTCCGCTCATCCTTGGTGTGGAATTAACGAGTGAAATTTTCGTACAGACATTTACATATATATAGATATGAAAAAGGATCGCTTCGTTTCTGACAATCCTATGGATTGTCAAACCCGATAAGCGTGCTCCTAAATCAGAGGGAACCGTGAGCCTGCAGTGAACGATGATAGGATGAGATCCACATTTACCCGACGACATATTTACCATCCAATCCCCTTCATCCCTTGCTGTCGTTCACCGCTTCGTTAAGGCACCACAGCTAGACTTCAAATATTCAGTGTTTAATCCACACGCGGTAGATAATTGCAAATACGTCGGAAAACTAGAGCAAATGCACGGTTTAACACCTCGTTATATTTTTATACAAGTGGAGGAGTTATAAACGAACGTGTAAAAAGTTTAAAGGAACGGAATATTTTGTAGATGTCAAGAAACATTAATCTGGTGCCTGCCTGCTTTCGATTTTGTTGGAACTGCTCTTGTTTTTATTCAAAGTTAATTACTGAGGAAAACTCATAGATGTGGATTTTAAATAGAAAAAATTCGAATGGTTTGTCAATATGTACATTTTGGTTACCTTTTTTCTAGATTTAATCGGAAATGTAGAGTTTTTTAGTAGTTAAAAATGAAAGAAAAAACAATGTCAAGGACCGAATTATTATGTCTTTGCAATTATCTTGGCATACAAGAAAATTAAAAGAACGAGAATAAAAGAAAAACGTATTTTATTGACAAAAACACTAATAACATTCGTCCTCTGATTTTATAATCCGGAATGAATATTTATCGGTGCTCTTGAGTGTCTTGTTTCTATAGGGAATCATACTGCAAATACGAAAATGTAGGAACCATTAGAATATGCCTTTGTTTGTCAACAAACGAGTGGCATGTATAACGGAGTCATGTGACACCTACCAGATCACACTCGAATCGGGCAATGTTGAATCTTTCAATCAAAACGTGAATCAAAAAGTATTCCTTGATTGTACTCTACAAATCAACGAGATATTTTTTCAATGGAATTTCGTACTGATGAAAATTTAATTAAAAAATAAGCCAACCTGACGGACTGAACGGAGAAGGACTGAAAGTGGCGATGTGTTCGCGTCAATTATTTTCACTGATTGTTTTTTTTTTCGTCGACAAGCATCGTTAGAACTCTCAATCGTGGATATTTTTTTACGCTCTTTTTGAACGAGTTGTCGAAAAGCAATCAAGATGAAAGAGGCGAAAAAGAGGGCAAAATATTCAGCCGACGTAAATTTGACGAGATGTAACGAAATGTTGGGCCACGGTTTCGCCGAGTGGAGGAATGAAATTTTTTATGAATAGCACGTGTCGAGGCCCCATTTCGCTGAAATTTTCATCCAGCTAAGAAAAATATTTGTGTGCATCAAATACATAAGATCCTATATTCCGAGTACTCGCACAGACATATTTTCTCCTAATAAAACAATTCGTGGTGGTGGGAGAGAAATTCCTTAAGTTCATGTTTCTTGTGTTACGAGATAAAAAATTATTACATTTATACAGAAACAATAAAAACTCGAAAATTACCATTACAGATTAGAAACAGAGGATGACCTTGAATATCGAGCAATTTTTACTGCAAAGAAGGTAAATTTACACGAAAATTAAATTAAATTTCTCTTACGTATAATAAACTTTATTTTTTAACATAAATATTTCATGAAAATTTACTCTTCGTGTATGGTGGCATTTCTCGATGTGGTCTTTAAGCCATTCCTTTTTTTGCTTTACTTCACTGTATAAAAAAAAAATTGCCAAATCAGAGAAACTCAAAATCTTCGTGAAAAATGCGAAGGGGAAAAAGAGCCAGTTTTTCCTTCGACTCTTTCATCGTCTTCATACATTTTTTTTACACAAACTTTCTAGAGAATTCGCTTCCATCGTTGTATGCATAAAGAAGCTTGACACTATAGTGTCACAGTCCTTGAGTCAAACATATTCAATTTCGTACCTAATATTCATAAGTACTGGAGTATCTAAACGTATTACACCAATATTTTCTCTCAAAGAGTTCGCACCCATTCAAGACTCTATATATACGCATCTCAAAACTTTCGTCTTATTCGTGAAATACTTTTTTTTTATCACAGACTCTGCTCTGATTTAAATCAATACTTTTCTTACTGAACTTATTTATTTTTAAACCAATTTCGCATGGTTTATTTTAAATATGCATTGACGGATTTTTAAAATCTATATTTGTATTTTTAATCATAATTTTAAAAAAGTGTAAAGTGTAATTATGCGCTTGGGGCCCTGATTTTTTTTTCAAAATTATAGACGAAAATGTGAATTTTAAGACGATTTTAGTGACATTCCTGTACCATTCGAAAAAACCAATTTATTTCGACCTTCAGAAAACTAAAAGGTTCTTTTTTTTACTCCATTAACACATTATATACACGTCACTGTGCCATTTTAATTAAAGTGTATGAAGGAGCCGCCCTTTTTTCATGAGATATGACTTACCCTATTAATGTGGAAGCGACTTTTTTGCATTTTAATTACAATTTTAACACGAGTAATTATGGACCTTGAACATTCGTGTATAAAAACTGGAGTGTTGAGTTAAATGTTGTAGTTTGAAGAAAAATTTTAGTGTCATGTTAAGGCAAAAGTTCTATAAAATTTCCAAATTGTTGAGGCTGTTTTCAACTTTACGAAAATATGCTCTGCAATAAATTATTTTATGACGAAACTGATACTCATTTAAAAAAATGTTTTAACCGCTTTGACCTGGATGGTAAAATTGAGCATGAAGAATCAATTGTTTCGAGAAGGCAATTTCCATTAATTGATTTCGGCGACGTCGAAATTAATACAATTAAAAACTATAGCACCACCCGATCGATTCTGTACGGGCATGTAATTCGTTGGAAATATATAAAATATTAGCAAATCTTTAATAACGTTAAATATATTCACAAGTCAATACAATTGCAACGAAAAAATTAAAAAATCGAACCCGAAACACAGTTGATAAGAATGTATCTATTTCTCATTTAAAAAAATTGATATTTAATAATAATGACTTATACAAAAAAAGAAATTTATAGGTCATTTTGATTGAAACTTATTTAATGATAATGAACGAAAAAATGTTGTGCCTTGTTCTTAGATATTTGTAACACAACTTGGGTTACAATTTTTGAGAGTTATAGACAACAGAATAAATAGAAATTGAAAATATTATGCGAAATGAGAATTTACGTCATGAATGGAATAAACATATATGTAAAAACTGTGATCGGACGTATTTCATGACGCAACGATTTGGAAAAGTTTTTCGAGTCGAGATATAACGTAAACAAACGTTAACAGAGTGTGCATAAAGTCTCGATTGTGTACTTGCGACACAGCGTGAAAATGAAATCTGTCGTGCGTTATGCAATAATAACGAAAGAATAGTTTGAGTTTCGAGGATAAACGGACGAGGTATTGTCAGACTTTGTGGCGTACCTGCGAAAGCTTTTGTTTGTTGCGTCTAGAGAGGCTTTTCAATATTACGAGGGTAATGCACTCGATGTATATAAATGTTAACATGTATGTACTCAACGCATTTGTACAACTTTTCACATCTCATTTTCCATTTCGAATATGTTTCACTCGATCAGGATACGCTTTTGATGGGCTTGGCAAAACGACAATCGAAAAATTGAATTTCAACTATTTTATCATACAAAGACAATAACGCTATGCCCATCAACTCTCTAATGCCAATGAAATTTTTTAAGTTCTTAATAAAAGACCAAAACAAAAATTTCAATAGCTTTGAATATCTAGGAAAGAGTAAAAAAAAATCATTTTCCAACTTGAAGAGATTGATGTCCAATTGTTACATAATCTTGTTTTTAATGAAGAATGTCCTCGATGAAGAATTTTTGTTAACAAATAATTGAGATCTTTGCTCAGTTACGATTGTTGGGATTACTTTGACAAAAAGTTGAATTAAAGGCAAAAATTCGAAATTAAAAAAAAGTGGTATTGAATGATACAATTCGTTTTGGGAATTATGGGAATTCATATGAGATTCTTGGCCATTGTGAGCTACAGAAAGCTCGAGATTAAACGAAGCGTGAAAAGCAGACTGAAGAGAGTACCAAAATATAGAGAAGTATCATGTATAGTCATAGATAATACGGAGCTGTTGGTTTAGCTAGTTCTGTATTATATCGAATGTGCCTCACGAGATTTCGCTCAGATGTACATCGCATGCTCGTGACGTTCGTGTAATTGCGCCATTAGTAAACCGTGGGTACTCCATGGTTAGAGATTTCTGAAATACTCTCCGTCAAGCCTTATTTCTTGTACGTATGGGACAAGCCACGCGTAATTGGTCAATGTTTGAGATCTTATGCCAAAAAAAGTTTTTTTTGGCAAAAAATGATGTTAAGGCCAAGGGTCATACCGACTGAACCGCCATGAGTGCGAAAGAGATAGTTGCGGATTTCGAAAGCGAAATTCTCCCACACCGTTTCCCTCATCGGGAAAAAAAAAAAAAAAACAAGTCTTGGCCCACGCAGAATAGTAACAAAAATTGGCCAAGAATTTTCGAATTCCGATCGGATAAACGGTGAGGAAATACTTCACTACTGGAAATTCGGAGGCCGCAGATGCCTGATCCGTAGTCATAGCAGAGACTCATAAATTTCACCACGTCATGCGAATAAAGTGATGAATAAATATAACTTTCATAAATGATTGTTACTTACCTGCCTGTTGGGCTGTTGTGAGTGAGAAATGATTTTGGCAAGGAAGAAGATCTCTGCTGAGGGTTGAGATGATATCCATCCTCAGAGGGTGAATCATTCCTCCTCGCAGGTGCACTACCAGGTCTGGAGCTGACGTTCTCCCTAGTGGGTTCAGTGAGTGTTTTGAGGGAACCAGCCATAGCATCTTCCATCGGTGTAGAAGCGCCGCTGCCTTTAGGATTTTTGGGACTTTTAGTGATGGTACGATCGGAGGTGGTAATCCAAATGTCACTACTTGAGGATGACGAGGTAGTCATTGAGGGTGAAAGAATATTGACATTGCCACTACTTGGTGATCTACCAGCCCCAGAATCTTTCATCTGAATCGGCGACACTTTACGTTCCATTTGAAGATTTCGATATTCCCAATGAGTTGGATGATGATCGCGTTTGTCAAAGCTCTCGTTGCCATTGGGCGATTCCATTGGTGATTTTCTGGACTGTTTCAAAGCACTCTTTGGCAAACGTTCTTCATCCTTCGTTTGAGCCTGGATGCTGCTTGATGTGCCACTACTTGGACGTTGTCTCTGGTGCTTCCGGGCCATAGAATCAACACGATCATCCACGACGTCCAATGATGCTGGTGAAGAACAAGCACTGCTTCTGCTATCTCGACTAACAGGATTTCCGCCATTGTCCGTTGAAACTCTTCTGTGAGATGGATAACTCTGTGAAACTTTCATAAATGCCGGTTGTGTCTGATTTGAAGGATAACGGCTGTCACGTTGCGAGCAATGAGGCCAAAAGTCGCAGGTAGTGCTGCTGCAACGATTTTTTGAATCAGAACTGACACAAAAATCTGGGCACTTCGATACACCACCTGGATTCGGAGTTGTAGCACCTCTCTGCAATGTTTTGGGTCGTCTATTCGATTGCTGCTGTTTTTGCCCCGGATTCGACCCACTGATACCACTATTGCTGCCAACTTGTTGATGTTGCTGACGTGGCTGTTTCGCTGATATGAAATAAACGTCGTATGTACCCCCTCCTGCTCCACCACCACCACCACTACCAATCCCTCGTCTCTGATCCTGTTGACCAAGTTCTTCCCGACCTTCGTAACGACCTGCCAGCAAACTTCTCGTTGTTGGGCGACTTCGTGTACCGTAAAGATATTCCGTCACCGCCTCCACTTCATGTAACACCTCAGCGTTTATTGTGTCCTCGGTAGATTGAGCTTTACCTGAACACGTTACGGATTTATATTTTACTACCAAGCTTACACGAGCATTCGCTTATATAAGGTGCTTTTCTATCAACGGTCGTCCTTGTAAACTTATTATAATTGCCCTATGTCCGAAATTCGAAAACTAGTCAATTTTCATTCGCTTTCATATCTGAACTGATAAATATAGAAAAAACCAATAAAATTTAATAGGAAATGTTGTGATTTCAAAACTACTCTCGTACACTTTTGCTCTGTCAGTGACATTTACGTGCGCCTATAGAACATCCATTCTTTAACTTTGGCAATTAATATCTCATTTGAAAGGAGCCGGCTGAAAAATGTTACTCGACTTTTTAATTCTGGACTCGGTTTTGAACTAAAGTTCACAAGTATGACTATTTTCATGACGAGGTGTTCTGTACGCAGGTGGTTTGAAAAACGTGTTGGACATGAGTGCACGAAAATAACGACATTTTAAATTACTCTTATCAAAATTTTATATTAAACCATCGATTACAAAGTGAAATAATGAAAATACTCACGATTAGCGAACGGATGCCGTTTTCCCCGATCCGTCAGAGTTCCTCTATCGTTGTGAATTTTCACAACTACACGACTCTGCGAATCACTTGATTCTCTCGAATGTTCACGAGAGACTTGCTGTGATTGGCCTGAGGAGCCAGGTGATCTTTTTTCTGGCAATTGAAGGCTACGGGATCTTCGCACTCTCGCCGCAGCCTGAAGCGAATCAGGTGACACAAGAGTGTTTCTCGACGATGACTGATGTTGTCGGTTTTGATTGGAACGTCTGAAAAGATTCGGGGTTGGTGATCTTCCTTGACGGTCCGTGCTGCAATTCGAGGAACACGAGGATGAAGATTCGTGGGACAGTTGTTTGGCAGCTTCGTTTGAACCTGGTGAACGTCTCGAGGAAAGTTGTTGTTGGTTGGCGCGGCTGTGACGCGATTGATGTCTTCCGGACGGTGATATTTTCTCCGTATTTTGTAACAATCCTGTATTACTGATGACCGTTAAATCAGGCGATGAAGCATGTCCACTGTTTGCAGCGGGGATGCTCATATTCAAGGATGAACTTGGATTGTCGTCTTCGTCACCATCCTCGTACCCTTCAACCGAAGAATCCGTATTCTCAGCAAGTCGAGGCATAGTTGTTCTATTCACGCAACTATCGAGACTTCTAAAACCCATCGATGAGGATGATGATGAGGAGGATTCGCGATAACGTTGAGCAAATTGACTTCGTCGCGTGCTCGAAGTTTGATCCTCTAAAGATCTTGCAGGTACGAGTCGATACGGTCTGTCTTGCTGTCTCGAACTGTCTTTTAAAGTTACGGAAGCAACATTCGACGATGATAACTGTGAGTTACTCGCGATCGGAACTTGTTGCTGTCGCGATCTACCCCGAGTTTTCAATTGACCGGTTAAAGAAGATTTTTTAATGGAAGAGGATGGCAAAGAGCTCCAAGTGTTAGTCGGCTTATGAGGTGGAGAAGGTGGTGGACTTATCACATCGCTGTCGATAATGGCGTTCGAGCGAGGCAGAAATGGCGCTTTGCCGTAAGATGTGGTGGCGCTGCGACTGGAACGAGAGCTCCTTCTTGCCACATCTTGAAACGCTGGGGGTGGAGATATGATCGGTGTAATTGATGGTGGCGAACAAGATCCAGGTATACTATGCGGTGAGGTGCAAGTACTTGCAGTCTCGTAATCAACCGGAGGATGATGAAGCTTAAGGAAATCAGGTCGATGTGAATCAAGAGTCAGGGCGCGTGTAAAATCTGGACAATTGCCTGGTTCGCTATTGCTGCAGTGATAATCGGCGAGTTTCACGGTTGCTCGACGTGGCATTGGTACTGTTCCCGTTGACGTTAACATTGCATTTATACCTCCGATACTCGTTCCTCCACTTCCTTCCCCGCCTCCGCGACTCATAGTCACGGGGCTGCTCTCATAGTTGCATTTTCGATTTTCATCTAACGATCTCTGTTGCACCTGAACCCATCCTGATCTGCCCAAGTAAACACCATCCACTTCCCGATCGCACCATCTTACCGGCGACAATTCACGACTACAATTACCACTGACGAACAACTCTCCGGAAGTACCTCCACTACCACTGAGAAAAGAATTCGTTGCTTCACGACGACGCGATGATTGGTTACTATGGTTAGAAGAATTTTCTTGATGCTGTTGCTGTTGTGACTGACGATGATGATGATGCTGTTGTTGCTGTTGTTGTTGCTTCGGCAGAATCGTTGAACTGTTACCAATCAGAGCTGCAATCGATCCTGTTCCCGAAACTTGATCATGGCGCTTAAGACTCGAAATTGAACTTGTACATGAGTAACTGTTACCTCTACCCATGGAACCAAAGTTCAACGCTTGTTGCTGTTGCCCTAGATTCGATTCCCACGTATCAACCGAGGCTGCTCCACGTAAATGGAGTATCGATACGTTTGATCCTCTGTAAATATGATTATTTTCTTGCTAACAAGGCTTTCGGATAAAAAAATCATATTTTCTTCGAGTAATTTCATAAAAATTAAAAAATACGCGGAAGCCAAACAAAAAGAGGGTCAGCTACCACCTGGCGAGAGCTCGATATTGTATGCGAACTTTACAAAGATGGGTTTTTTTTTTTTTAAAGATGATTAAAAACAACAATTATTATTCCTCTTTTGACCAATTAATTGAAAATTTAACATTTAATTCTAAATACATGAGCATGTGAAGTTCCTCTGATATGAGTGTAAATCTCTCGAACATTGATTTGTAAAGAGAAGAAAAATTGGTCCGATAAAGTGGATTTAGCTTCGCCCATAACACATACGTGTTTACCTTTTCGAAGACATGTTCTCGTAAGCAGCTGATGTTTAAAATCTCGATTGCATAGCTTGATTTGAAACTCTTGTCGGGTCTATTTCACAGTGTATCCGGTTTGCTCACGAAGCACGTATGACAAATATGTACAAGGATCGAATATCGTAAGCATAGAACGATCGATACGAACACTACGCGCTTTGAGTTGAACGAGAGATGGTCTTTGAGACGAGAGAAGTCTCTGTTTATCGCGCACTCTCGCATGTACGTTTAAATTTCGTTCGGGAGTTAATCTTTGGTCGACATTCGGTTTAAAGTGGAATGTACCAGTTACTAACCTCAATTCATAATCTTTAATCACTTTAATAGTAAATGATAACCCGAAGGGGTTTGTTGTTAATTTAAAAAAAACGAAGAACTAATCGTGGAATAAAAAAATATCGGTCGTGCACACGTTTATTTGAAAAATGTGAGTTGAATCGATGAAGAGATCGACCGATACTCAAGTCGTTAAACGGTTTCAAAGTATTCGAATTCGCAGTTAATAGCTGGGACACTCAGTTCAGAACTTTTCATCAGTTCAATGGAATCAATTCGTATCGTTGACGTTTTAAGGGGGGAGACAGGGGGAGCGATAAACGAACAAGTCTGCCGGAAAGCCGAATTACCTCTCGGAACGCGACGAGGAGGATCCAGGAGCAACGATATTGGAACCGGTAATCTCGGTTGGATCCGAGGCAGGACTGACCCGACGCGAAGCTGGTTGTGTCGTAGACGAGGTCGAAACAGGTCCTCCGGCATTGACGACGCCCACGGGACCACTGGATCCCAGCACGTGGCTGCTTCCCCCATCGGACTCTGCCGAGTGTTGCCTACTGCCAGTGGATTGTGAAGTTTGCGACAGCCATCGGCGTGCCGCGTTCCTCTGGATTCCAGATCCCGATCCTCCACTTGCCGCAGGCTGATGACCCGTCGTTCCAACGCCCCCGCCTTCACCGTCCAACGATGTACTCTGGAAACCGTTTACGCATATGTATGTACGAACATATACACGCAAACCCCAATATGTGTTCACAAACTTGTATACACAATCCGGAGACTTGTTTAGCCACTTTCGGACTCTGGTTAACTGAATTGTATACGTGTCGTCATATTTGCATCTATATAAATATGTTTGTGCATGTATGTGTGTTTGTGGACGCGCATTATGTGAGGACATTCGTCAACGAGAAACTAGAAGTTTGCGTGAGTGTCTGTAGTAGGCTTACTGCGGTGTTTGCGTTGGTAGATCTAGACACAATTTCAAATGTGTCCATCCGGCGCTCTCCGCTTAGTCTTCTCGCTTTTCTATCGACCCGCTCATACGTTTGCATTTATATGATTCTATGTCAGTTCGCATTGCAAGAGAGAAACGCGATTACATAATATTTGGGATAAATATTATTGATCCTCTTCGCTTTTAACATTAAATAGCAACGAATTGAAAAATATGGTTTCATAGATAGATATAATTTTCATAAAAACATTATAATAATTGTTCGTAAGCATTTTGCGAAGGTTTATGAACATTCTCTTTACGAATAAAATAGTATTCTGATCAATTTAGAATGAAGTCAGGTCAACATCATTACTTTAATGTATTTTAAATTAAAAAATGATTATTTCATTAATTTGCTTGCGAATCCTGTTTTCAACCACACGATGAAAACTGAAAACTAAAACATGCTGTGGAATTTCTACTACTGTCTGACGCAATCGTGCTTTTACTACTAGAGCGTGATTGGTACTAGAACTCGTAAGGGATGTACTTTCAACTCTGTTTTCACGGAAATAGTTCCAGGTACATTGGTTGTTAATCTGAAAATCATATTTCCATTTTCCTACAGCATACTTTGCTGCAAATGTGTATAATTTTCAATCTCATCATGTGACAACGGGCTTACATTTCTATTTGTTTTTGTGAATTCTCGCGTGTGCGTGTCCTTCGACTTTTTCATTCTCCATCTTTTGTTTGCATTCTTTCCCTGCTCCTAGCATCCCAGCCGCAGAAACAAGACACGATTGAAGTGTAGGCGTGAGGGGACGGAAATTTCAAGGTCGGTTTCGAGACCACATTTGTGTTCAAACTTAATACGAACCAGTGCACTGGATCGAAAACGTGAAAGGGATATTGCAAAAAAAAAAAAAAAAAAAAAAAACAAAAAGTGTGAAACGTTGGGACTCAAAACAACGAGCATAAATATACATGCCTCATAAGTATAGAATTTCACAACAAAATAAACGTGATCAACAAAAGAACTTTTCAAATTTCTCAATTATGATCTTTAAAAAAATGAAATAAATTCTTAAGGGCGTAGAAAAATTTATTTCATCTAGCTGCCTCCACGGCTTCGCCGATGGTGCATTTGTCGGATGGTGGTGTTGTTATCCTACCATATTATCATTTTTCGTGAATGGTCTTAGCTGTAGATACGAAAAATGTTATGAAGAAGACGAAAATTCTAAAGAACGGCTTGATTTAGTTTTTCGCAGTTTTTTAGAGTATTAAGATTTTGAAAGCATATTACGTTTTCATCCAACGTTCACACTTTCTGCTTGGGCAGCAAAGCAAAAAATGTTTACGCTATGATTCTTATAAAGAAAATAGCAAAAGGTCGCTAAGGCGCTATGTCTAGAAATCTGATGTTTGAAACGCCTCAAATTTAGGGAAAATGTTTTCTTTTTTTTCGACTAACTAACATATTCTGTAGCTACGAGGCAAAAAATATGGCGATTTTTTGGAACCGCCCTAATGGAGTAAATTGATGATAAATGGAATATCGTTGTGAGAAAAATCTGGAACGGTCGATTTGAGGAAAATTGAGGAATGATAATGGTGCGAAGAAGAGATTAGCGCAGGTGGTGAATATCGAGGGATTATATTTAGTAGGTTAGACATATAGGCACTTACGTTGTGATGATTACTGCGAGTAGTAACACCGACGTCTTGGAGGGATGAGCCTCGAGCATAATGGCGGCCGAATACCTCCGTAAGTCTTGACCTAGCTGAAGGATTTCCAAGGCTCGTATTAACCAGGGACAATACAGCGATGCCTGGCTTGTTCTTGTTCGTCTGTTGACCACTGGACGAGCTTTGGCTCGTTAAGTTTGGATTGCTGCTCTTGCGCTCGGGAAATACCAAGTGTTCTATATTGGACGTATACCCGGGATCGTTTCTCACGATATCCTGAAGGGTTATGCGACCACCACCGGAGGTACTGCTACCTGAATTGCTGGAAATGCGTCAAAATAGCTTGGCTTGGTTTTGATGCTTTACCCATAAATCAACTGCTTTCATAAATTATTCATTACTAATCCGCGAATTGTTATTGAACATTCGTCAAATACCTGTGTCACTTTTTCTGAAGAATACCATTTATATAGAAGAACAAGAGAGAAGAAGAGAATGAGAGAGAGAGAGGGGGATAGAGAGAGAGAAAGGGGAGGATGGAGGGAGAAGAGACGGAGAGTAGAAGAACGTAATGGCACGCTGGAGATAAATATAGTTGATGAGTCTACTTAGCAGCAAAGGTATGGTATTTAAAGCTATGCTAAATTTCCTGTGATAAATCCTATCATATATTTTTCAAGAGGGTTTTCTTGTCTTCTCCTCAATTTCTCTTTGCTCTTAGTCCGTCTCTTATACTAAAATATGACGAAAAGTCCATGCAGATCTTGTACAGCAGAAAAAGACTTGGAATGGGCCAAGAAAAATTGACATCATCTAGAATAACGAAGGCAGGAGACGCCATTCATCGACGCCACGATCTTACAATGATTTTGCAGCGGAATTTTTTCTATCAGGATAAATTATCGATTAATCAAACAAAACCCTCAATAAGGTCCAACCAAATCAATTGTCGTGGATTCGAGGACAACTAACTTGAGCAAAAAACATATGGACCCTCAAGGTACATAAAAACAAGTGGAAAATGACATATAAGTCTACAAGAAAACGGAGCCACTTCAGCTATATACCGAACCGTATTATCGCAAAACGCGGTAGTTTAAACGACCAAGGCAAGTCGCGTCGCCTATTGTACAATCTCTATTCTTATGTACAAAAACGTTTTGCGATTCTTTCTGTTTCCTCATTAACATTCCGAAATTTCAACTTAATATAAATTTAATTGAGTTTTGGTTGAACCTCTAAAAAAGTTTAAGGTTTTTGAAATTTCGACAGGGCAATGGGGAAAGTATTCCGCGTATATCTATAGAATGCAAATATGATTGACCACCTACTTTCTTTCATAGAAAATTGCACACCCTTAGAGAGCTTTTTGATCCGCATGTTGCACAAAAAAAAGCACTTTGGTTCGTAGTTCGATAAATTTCCAATTAAATTCGAAAGGCTATATTCATTTTTATTTTTTGTAAATGAAATAAAAAACGAACCTCAATCCTGAACCCTGTGACGTTCTTTGATTCCGTCTCTTGCTGCTTCCTCGTCCTGGCTTAATATTTGTTGCCTCGGCGAGTTGCAGCAGACGAGTGCGATGCTGCCTCAACAGCGGATCTTCTCTACGATTCATCCTATCATTTGGGAGTCGAATCCAATTCTCCCGACATTCTGAAAGCAAATATAAAGAAGGTGGACAGTTTTTAATAATTTTTAGTAATTTTCATTGCAATTAATTTTTTACTAACAAAAAACTTCGATCCGATAAAATTCCCAAACGAAACAGAACTTATAAACGAGGAAAAAATACATTTCTTTGATGTATCGCTTTGCGAAGCTTGAAATCTAGTGGATTGGCTCGTTTCCCGAAAGTCGTTCTTTGGCACAGTACTGTACTATCGAATAGTGGAGAACGTAAGAAGAGGGAAGAGGAGTAAAAGCCGAAGAAATAATGGTTCCGCATGGTTGTCATTTATATATATGTCGCCTCATCGTTGCAAGTAGAGAAGTAGGGCACGCTGCGATAATATATCATTTATTCTTTCATACAATCGTATATACGTATTATAAAAATATTATACAGTAATGTTGACTTAAAACTTGAGATTTTCATTTTTGTCGATTTCGAACGTACCTTGGTCGATTCGAAAACAGTAACATTGCAATTTAATGATTTTATAATCTTCTTCTAAAATGGTCTTTTTTTACTCCAACTCAACTTGTTTTGGTTAATACAGCCAGGAAAAAAAACTACCGACTTTTTCCTGCACACCTCGATATATATTGATATTACATAGAAAATAGCTTCTCTATACACCCAGTCGATTACGTTTCACTCTATTGCATACGACACGTCAATATTGGAAATGTCGGGAAAACCCGAAGAATGCCACTCTTGAATAGTTTTTCTCCCCGTTAGCTGGTCGATGACGGTACGACAGCACGGGTGAGAAAGAAAAATAGTGGTTCGGAAAAAAAATTCGAACAAGAAAAAAGAATGAAAATGAAGCTCGAGTGCTGGCTTTTATATTTGAGCAAACGTTTCACAAACCAGAGATAAGACTCGGGCGCACTCGGGTATGAAATAAAAAAATTTCATGAACGAAAAAAAGTGATCATATTGTTAGTCTTTCGTGGTGTCGTATAAAAAAGAAGTAATAGAGATGAGGCAAAGCTGTTGGAGTCGAAAATCAACACTTCGTTTATATGAAATATATTTCGACTTATTTTTACCTCCCCAGTATTCAATTTCATTTAGGGTCACTGAGAGGTGCATAAAGCTGACATCGATATAATCGATGACTCCAATACAGAAGCTGTTGTCGATTGTTGATGATAAAGAAATAGGATAAGGGAGCGAAAATTCTGTTGCATAGTATCTTGAGCACTGTCGAAACCTCTAATACAAACAAAAATTAAATTAAATCTAAAAGTAAAACAAACGAATTATTAAGAAAGTATCAATTGCAATTTGCATTAAAAATTAATGTCATAAAAAACAATAACAGTTAAAAGAATAGAAAAATACTTTTAAAAAAACGAATAATTAGGTGGATCAACAAAGGACATTCTTCGATTCCTATGTGATATCAAGGTGTTTAAACAAAATATTTCATTCAAGTATTGACCATTAACCAAATTTTTTTTTAGTCCAATGTTAGTTTTAGTTAAATTTGAATTAAATTAACGAATGCAAATTGATCTTTCAATGTGAAGAGGCAAAAATATGCATTTTAAAAACCGATTTTTTCTGCCAAAATAAAAATAAAAAAACACAGAAAATAACATCTACAAGTGAAAATGATAATGTAAAAATGAAATGAATTATTGTTGCCGTCAAGAGCAATAAGATGAATGAGAAGGTGAATTTGGAAATGCAAAAAAACGAAGAGTTGAAAAAGAAACGTACAAAAAAAACTATCCGAAGCAGCCACATACAAATGGTTTTCCGATTCTATTCAGAGGATTGCAGCATCGGTATGAGAGCGATCTGGTCGCAGCGCGAGATTGTCGAAAATTCAGCTCACGTTGTTCGCGCGCGTAATCCGTATTTCATATCTGCGATCGATGGAAATGTCGTTTGTTGTTTTCCAGCTAAGCGAGAATATTTTTCTAGGTATGTATAAAACATGCGTCATGAGGGAGCCCGTATGATATAAATCTTATAAGACCTATATTTTTATATGATGCAACAGCTTCGAACGATTTATGTTATACCGCGTCAAAGACGTCGTATTTAGATGAAGAAAACATTTTCGAATATCAAAAATATACCGGAAAGCATATTTGTTTCCCAGGAAAATACGAATTTCTCTTCATGGTTTGTCTTATGATACTTCGGTGGATGGAAAACCACTGGGTATGCCATGCACTTCCTTACTTTGAATTCCTACATTTTTGTGCTGTTTTACATGACGAAAACTATTAAGATTTTTTCAGGCTTGAAAATCGAATGACGAAGAAAAATAAATATATTTAAAAAAATGGGATGGTTTATGGTGACGCAAAATAGATTTTTTTCATTCGTGAGAAAGGATATGGCTTGGAATGATAACTTTTTCAATCTTCCAATCCAGTATTTTTATTATTATTGTTATTATACACAATTGACATTGACAAAGCGCTGAGTCAGGGATCTCATCGTTATAATGAAAAGTTCGAGCGCACGTCACGTGGTTTATCCTGCAAGCAGTTTGCGAGAAATGTGTTTGACGAAATTATTTTTTTTGTCGTATATTCGGCCCGGTGGGCTTTAACGAATTTTCTATAGTTTTTCATCACTTTCTTCAATTTCAAAATCACTAGACGAAGTAAACGCGGTGTGATTTCTTGGTTAGAATTATTTCCTAAAATAAAATATGTAGACCTCGAATCACTCTGACATAACTGGTGTTTAATGTTATGGAAATATTATTATGTATAAAACATAATGAAAGGAGCATAAAGGAGAGATAAGTGATTTTAAACATTCACATAGCTCAAGGGAACGAAAATCTAGTGATCAAAGGAAGAAGAGCACTCGAGAGAGACTTCGTGCAACCTTGTACTATTCTTTCGCAATATGTTAAAAGCACGACACAGATGGAAGGGAAATGGTCTGAGAAAAAAAACAGGGGCAAGGGCGGGGGGAAATTAATGACATTTCAAAGACATTCGATCAGCGGTATGTCCCGACCCACAATTTCGTCTGTTTCTTTTTTTTTTTTTTTGCAAAAATGAAGTGCCAGAAGTATTCTAATCTTGGATGTGATACATTGAATTAAAAACTAACAAAACCTTATGATTTTTTTCGCAAACCGTCTGTGACATTTATATGCACTAGATGAACTTTTATGGGAAAGCAATATGAATTTTTCATTATTAAGAAAAGCGTCAACACCATTGACATCGATTCGTCCAGAAAACCATTTTTCACATCATCGAACGAGAGAAAGTGAAGCATGTAAAGCAAGTTCCATAGTAAACATTGGCAGGTGATTTCCCTATAGAGCAACGGAGTTAGAAACTTTTTCCACTTCTCCTCCCCCCTCCCCATATAATATGTATGACGTGTAGATAATAAAATCGTATATAGTTACATATTTTATGCGTGCATGAATATAAGAGATTCATAACACAGTTACTTGGGGTATTAATATGTTTCGATTTATAAATGATAATTAAATTATAAAACGTTATTGATATGTATCGATTTTCTTCATAATTAAATTGTTACAAGGTTAAAGTGTTAAATTGTTACATATAAAACGTTACAAGGGAACGGTAAAATAATGGTTTTTTTTTAAATGTATCAACATCCAGACAAATTCTCTTTCACATTTTTTTTTTTTAATATTTGAATCAGCTTGAGAACATTCAATTATGGCTGTACAGTATTATGTGAATACATTCATTTTAATCATCAATTAGTGAAGGTGCGGATCCCATTTACTGATGAAGATTAAATTAAGGGCCCATTGTTAAAAATAAATTATTTTTGTACCTGGTGTGTTCGTAAAAATGTACTCAGATGTTGGAGAATTTTTTATCGACCACCTGACGGTTTCCCCCACCGTGATCATCAGGGAGAAAGAGAAAAGAAAGAAAATTCACAAAACATATCACGTCGATCTCCTATTCGGTTACCGTGATAGATTTTTACTTGCGATGCATTATAAAATCACTGTTTCATTCCATTATTGATAGAAAAATCGGACAATGCTGAGGTAATCTTGCTCCCCCTTTTTTTTTAATACCCTTTTTCAGGGTTTTTTGAAAAGAATTGGCGCAAGCACATGTCCGTGAATATGTGAATGTCAGCATGTACGAGTGTTACGCCGGACGACCGCAATCAATAAATTCTTACGACGCTCCCAACGTTTCCATGTCCCCGGGACTTGCCGCGTGTCCGAGCTTCCCTGTGGCGACTAACCATTTAAACACGTAATTCCACTATATTTGAGATGTTTAGGAGAAATATAATTAGATGTATGGATTTCCGGTCTTTTTATCACGCTTCTCCCAAATGTCAGCGAATCCCACACTCACACACTCGAAAATGCAAACAAACACACGTACACGCGTGCGCACACACGCTAAACAGGAAAAAATAAACAAATGAAATAATGGCAAATAAAAAAAAATATTTATGTATACGAGTGTATAGTGACTCTTCAGTGAAAAAAGCGTATATCTGCAATGTTGGGGTGGTGTCAGTTTTAACATACAGAATGGTGAAAGCTTTGGCCGCAGCCGAGATGTAAAGCTGCATTAATGCCGGAACGAAGGTGAAAGAAAACCTCGAAACGAGCTCAACGTCGGAGAATTGCGCAAAAGTTACAACGGAGATCCACATGGGCGTCAAAGGCTCTTTTTTTTGTTTGTGACTACGAAATTTTTCAGACTAATTAATTGTAGTTGATTACAACTCATTTCTCAATCATTATCATTCATTTTTTCAATATCCTGGATGTCGTAATTTTCGTGTCTTCTACAAAAAAAAAAAAAAAAAATTGTTCTATCCCGAATTATTCTGAATATTTTAAATAATAAATGTCAGATTCACTGGATGTTGACGGAGGCACATGTTAAAATCAATTTTTGTATCGATTGCTTGAAAAATAAATTATACTAAATAATGTCGATACCAAACTGAGTCCAGCAAAGATTAACATTTATATTGAAATAATAATAACAGTGTTTCAAATAATAATCCAGTTCAATTGTATTGTGCAACAATAATTAATGTACAATAATCATATTTTTTGGCAGTGTTGTACTTTCTTTTCGTTTTATAAAACATGACAAGATTATGGTGAGCCAAAACTGCTACAAACTTGCTATAAACTCACCGCAAAATTCCTTTTCCCAGGCAAGTTATAGAGCTGCCATATGAGAAATTCACACAGGGTCGAAGGATTTTGAAAAATTTCATCTAACTTGAACTTGTAGCCAATCTTACTCGCAGCCAGAATGAACGATGCTTTAATAACGATCGTTGATATATTTGTAATCCATTAAAAACTGCGAGAATTTGAAAAATTCCTTGGAATCATCAATCGTGGTGTAGTAATTAATAAAAATAAAAAAAATAAAAAATGTTCTAGTCACTAAAACCTTTGGTATTCGTCATAAACTTATTTTTCAAATTGTTTTTTTTTTAACCCAGGATAAGACTTTGACAAATTTCACTGAATTTCAACCTTTGGAATAATCCTCCGACACAAGCAAATACAGTAACGTTGAAAAGACACAAACACTAGTAAGTTTAAGCACAAAATAACCCCGTTTCAAAAGCCTCTTTCGTCGAGACTGTTTCGTCCCTTGGCATATCGTGGATATATTATTCCAGGTTGTATTTAAGTCACAAACTCTCGTACGAGTATATCTGGCTGTAGAGAGGAAGCACAAGATATTGTTTAGGGGCTCGTCACGCTTGTCTCGAGTGTAGGGAAAGGTTTAGTAAGCACTGAATTTGATGATGCTCCGTATACATATGTATAACCAAACACACATCTAACCTGGTTTAAATGCTCATGGGGAAGGGTTTGATGGTCGGAGCTTGCTATTGCGGTCGATCACGGATGGTTGACACTCCCTTCGTGTATAGACAATCCTCGGGTACACGGGCAAGGACAATGTGCTACCTGATGGGACCGGGTCGAAACACGCCAAGGACGAAGATAATCCTAGACAGTGGTTCTACGTAATACGAGCACATATATAAATATATATGATATAAAGGTCATATTAATGAAATAAAAAGCATATTTCAGTGCTAACTATAATCGAAACAAATTTTTACAACCTGTTTATGAATTTGTTATGTTCTATTTATCTGTTTGATTTTTTACCGGAAAAACTGCTCCCTGGAGAACGATTTTTAAAGAATAAAAAAATGTCAATAAAAAAATAAATAATAATTGATCATTTTGAAAAGTGGTACAATAAATATATTTGACAACAATGAAATTGTTGATGGGACCTTTTTCAAAGGTCCCGTGAGCTACTGACGTATTAGATACGATATTTTCTACTATTTCTTGAGATATATAGAGAAGTGCACACATGCGAATGTCGTTCCAATATGTATGATTTGAAGGAGGGTCGAGCGTTTCGACGATTCCAACCAGAGGACTTGAAAGTTCTACTACGACATAATTCTACTACATAATATAAAAACACTTCATGCACTCATTTCCAACATTTGAGCAATATTGACCATTTCGTTCTGAAACGAAAATTGATGCGTATCAAAAATTGAGAAGTCAAGAGTTCTTAGTCATTTTAACGCATGGCGTTTTATCCAAAAGGATTCCAGAAATTGTTTCGGTGGGATAGACAAGCTTGTTTATCGAATCAATCTATATTCATCCACCTGAGTACGATACAGGTTGAGAGATCGACATAAAGGGAGGGGGGGGGGGGGGGAGATAGAAAGGGAAAGAGACGGAGAATGGTCCAGCGCTGATATTCACAAGTACCACACTGACGAAAATGACAAGCGAGAGCACTGTCGCTTCGAGAGGATGTCACTCGATGGTCGGCAACGTCTATTCAATTATGGTCGTAACAAAATGATCAATAATTCATAAACATGCATGCATGTACTGGAACGTTTCGTTATTTGAAATAAATAATATGAGGTCATGATAAATATGAGATACAAGAACCCCAATAAACCTGTATGTTGATCTCATATAAAATGGGCAGAGCAAATGCAATTCAAAAGTTTCAAAAGATCGTAGAGTAAGTTAGTCAGACTGCCGGACTATAAACGAGACAAATAAAAAGTAATTCGGATCTAACTCATATACGTGACTGGTATCGATAAAGAATATACATGAAAAAGACTTCTAAGTTAAAATCGTAGGAAAGGACCGCGGGATAGGGACAACCGAGCACACACGGAGTGGGAGGCAAGTGCCGTCTTTTTTTTTCAAAAAGTTTCACGGCTGCTGTAAAACTTGCCAAGGAAATAGTAGTTTCTGTTCCGGAAGTTTTCATTGCCATATATATGTGTGGATTTGGAAGAGTGTGCTTGTGTGTTTACATTCGATAGACTCCCTTGAAATTGCATACCCTGAATATATATATAGACAACAAAATGTCTCTTCGTGGATGGGGCTACGTAGGCAGCTATGAAATATATCTGTTTGAAGAAATATCGATAGTAAAGTACCCTCGAAAGCACCAAAGAACCAACATGAATAACGGCTACACCGATGCCTAAGTTAAAAACGAACAAGTGCAACTGGTCGTTGCCAATATGGGTTCCCAAGGTTTCTCTTTGAAGAGAGGCAAGCCTCTCTTGGGTTTCACAATCTTAATATATATGATATTTGCACATTATATAACCACCATTATTCAGTTTGGAGCTATTCTTTTTCTTCAATTAGACTTCCTAGCTATGCTTCAAGGCACATCTATTAGTGAAAATTAGGGAAAGCTTCCCAGAAACGATTCTATAAGTTTCCCATCGTTTGATATCCAGGTGCATTGAAAACTTCTCATCAAGATATACTTCGTCTTCAATAATAATAATAAGCTCCATAGCCTTTTCAGGCACATAATATTACAATAGAAGTCGAGTTCATGCTGCTAGAAACAGTAGCTTCACAGGGTTTGATATAATTCCGATGGTTGTCTTTTGTCAAACTTTCGTGACAGTATAGTTCACACACGGATGATTATTCATATACATTAGATTACACAATCCTTTGCTCTTTCTTAATACTTCGAGAAGCAATTCTCACATTTTCAGTCGTCGATTCTGTCTGTTACTCCATTAGTAAATTTATTTATTGATTGATGATTTATTTTATTAAGATATTTCAAATAACTCCATAAGAGACCAGGCTCATTAATTGATTATTAACTTCTAAATCATCCTCCTGAGTGTCCTAAAATGTCCCATTAAAATCTCTCTATTTTGATGTAACGATACAACTTCCATCATAAAATCAAATAAGTGCTTTTTTATTACGTCGTTGTCATACATCATCATTGAGAATTTATAGTTAATATAATTTTGCATTATTAAATATTTCAACATTCTCAGACAGTTTGGGGGTCAAATATGATGTTATGTTTCAATTATGATTATTATCAACTTCGATAACAATTATTTTGCTCACCTCTTTAACCTGGTGTTCCTCCCACACCCTGGGCTCATCTGTGCTTATCACGTCCATGGCTACCTTGTGCTCGTGATGACATTAAATGTCACGAGTTCTTGTCGAGTCCTCGGTATTTTCGTCGTTGTTTTACAACAAGGACTAATGTCCTCGTCTTTGTCAGCGTCTTTCAACTTAGAACGGTTGGATCGTCGCGAATCCATTAAAACAGCGATTATATTTTTATATGTATATGTATTTATGATGGTATTTTTACAGTTTTTCGTAAGTACAGACGAGGATTATTCGCGTCATCTATTTCTCATTAAATCAGCTTTCTCGCGAAAGATTAAAAAAAAAACGAGCCAACCAGTATCCCTCACCGAAAAAGTTGTCTATAATAACCGTTCATCATCACTGTACTTTCGAAATTTTGCTCTTTCATCACCCACGCAAACTTTTATTGACGTATAACCGCGAACTGAACGTACGTTTTTTTTTTCACAAGCATATTTTGAAAGAACGCGCTTTTTCCACGGTCCTGATCGATCAACAGTTGCTAAGTGACCAGAAGATCAATTATCGTTTAATTTTCTATATCCAACGTGAGTTTATGTTACATTTTTTTTTTTTTTACACCTCTCGATTTTCGCTCGTTGATGGATTCTTTATTATACTAGCGACATCAATCTCGTAGAGATTTTCGTTGATATCGTCGTTTTTTCTTCTCTCATGTATACAATTTTTCACGTATTACAAGAGCTATGTATACAGGCATGAAAATGGAGTCTACTATAAAGGTTTCGATGATAGAAACCTTGAAAAGTTTCATTGATTGGAATTTATATATAAGTTTCTCATTTTTTATCCACTGCAAAATACGAACCGTGTGTGTGTGCTTGGGTTCATACATCAGCCCATTGTATTGGATATCAATAGTATTTTTTTCGTATGGTTTACTGCGGTAGTTTCCTCCGTTTATTACGTTTTTATAGAGATTGGCATGTGGCCATCGAACAGATAAACTAAGAGAATGGACTCAAAGGGAGATCCATTTCGTGGAAGCACCGAATGCGAATAAAACTTTGTTTTCCACTGATAAAGTCACGTGCTCACAGTATGCACACAACGATGATGCGCACCGGAACATGGAGAATAACACAGTTAGCTGCAGAAGAACCCGAAAAATTGCTTTTTTTCTTGTTGTTTTGAAGTCGATAACGGCGTGTTCTCATCTAAATTCCTGTCTGGGCGGACAACTGTTCTGCATGTAGTGCAGTGAGAGGTTGCCCACACTTAACAGCATATTTCATTCTACCCATACATATACGTACAGGGTTTTTTTTAGTCATTCGGCATGTAGAGCATCTGAAAGTACATTTGAAAAATCGCGTAAAATTGCTATTAGTCATTTTCGTTTCAGAATCCATAGCAGCCTGAACTCTAGAGAAATTAATGAAAAATGAAAAATTCAACGAGCTGTAATAATGGAAAAAAGCCAAATCCTGAAATACGTCTCCACTTGATTTTTACATGGGAAAATAACTCTCTAAAAGTTTACAGGAATCAAAAGGACCAATTTTTAGAATCTAACAGTGATATTGAAACGCTTCAATATCCTGATTCTTTTGTCTATTGGTCTGTCTGTAAATTCCGATCTATAAACAAAAAAGGTTTGACCGCTTGTCTGTACGTTCAACCGTTTATAACTCAACAACCACTGAACCGATTTGAATGCATCTTTTACAGAATAAAAGCTCTTGATCCACTTTTTTGACGGGGATGGAACATAAAAATTGAGAACTCTTGTTCCATGTTCAAGTTGATAATTCACGAAAAGTTTTTCAATGTACCTCCGCTAACCGAATTACAAATTTGAAGATAATTTGAAAACAAAGTATATGTAAGCGGGGACTGCGCTGCCAATTTTGCTGCCAATATTGCTATTTCTATTGAAAATCCCAGAAAGTTGTGTTTAAAATGGGAAGATTATGGATTTAATATGATTTACGTTACAAATATATCATCTCGGTATATATTGACTCATAGATTCATTTCATATCGCAATTTTGATTCATTGACTCATGTGCTATAAAATTGATGAAAATAGGAAGGGAATAAAATAATATTATTTATTTTTCATATAATCTAAATATATTATCTTTGGAAATCATGTGAAATAAGCAACCATTATGCTTGATGTGTCACTGATGTAATGTGGACCTCATTCAGTATCTTATGCAAGATTTCACACATGCATCCCAGAGTCCGAAAATAAAATCTGGATATTATTCGTACGGATGTTACTGAATTTTGGGAGATTAGAATAAAATTGTTGTAGACATCACATTTGCATTAAAAAAACACTATTCCTCGCCGCGAGTGAAGCCGCGGGCACCGCCAGTTATCTTTAAGGTGCTTTATCAGTCGCACGAATACAGAAGATTTAACTAAAAAGTAGGTTTACATTTTGCCTGGACACGCTTGATATCTTAAGAATAATAAAAGTTTCACGCAATTCTGTGATAAAAGGAGAACAACGAGTAAACTTTATTTTCTTCAAAATATTAAGTCTCTTCGAAAAAAAAAAAAAAAAAACGTGTAGCATGATTTTTACCGACCATACGACTGATAGATTACCTTACTCTGGTAATTCGTCTTCGTTGTTCACCCAAAAATTTCAACTTTTGCTCAATTCTTGAAGTTGAAAACGAAAAAAAAAAAATTTTAATTTTTTGCATTCTAGAGCAAAAAAACTATAGTCCGAAATGTTGAGAGCCTAAAACTTATTGTGGATCATGAGCTTTCGTTCTTTAGAGGATTTGTCGAAATCGGTTCAGTGGTTCTTATGTTATAAACGCGGTTAATCGTGCAGACGGACGAGGGTTGAAAGAGAATGGAGCAAAGGAGACCGGGCAGTCTCGACATGATCGGTCACACTGAGTGGGGTTCGTTAAATCATTCACTGCTAAAGAATAATAGTTTTGAGATGCTTTGACGTCTCAGAGAATTCGTAATAAATCGAAGACAATAATAATTTTTTGTTCAAATTCATCGGAACCGAATTTCGTGATGAATTTTTGACGATAAAGCAATCACTCTGGGAAGACCGGAATCTCTCGGATGTCGATCTTGAATACTAGTGTCTTGAAGAAAAAAAAAAATCACGTATATAATGACAAACAAAGGGGCATCGAGGGTTGGATGCTCCAACTCGTAGGAGGAAACGTGACCGCGCGCGAGATCAGCCAATATCAAAGAAAGGGACAGACAAGTAGAAAAGGAGCAACTGAGAGGGAGAAAGAGAGAAAGAGAAGAGTAAAAGCTCGCCTCGACGCGGTAAGGTCGTCGACCGGGTAATCGAAGAACCACCAATGAACGGAATTCTCTTGGCACGTAAAGTTTTTTCAACCAAACGATTTACCGAGGTTTTTTTCCTCAGATAAATAATTAATTGTTTTTCACATTTGGTTAATTACGGCTCATTCCAAATACCCGAAAAAAAAGTAATAATATTCGCATCCATATAAAGATATCCAGAGCGAGGATCGTTGAAGGCGTAAAAAAGAAAGCAAAGGGTAGATTAACGTGAAAGATATAAAGAGGTAGCGATTACAACGGAAAAGTACGAGAGGAAGAGCGAACACTAAGGAGGGCAGAAGGGTTAACGAAGCGGGCAACCGTATACGAAAGGGAGAATTGAAGACAGTCTCGGGGTGTTTTGTTTAGTCGTATAGAGGGGGCTCGAGGGTTTTGAAAGAGAGCTGCTCAACGATGCAAGCAGAAGAAACTACCAACAAAAGAACGGTAGGGAGGCAGATGAAGAAAATAAAGGACTATTTATCCGGAGGGAAGAAACGATAGACAATGAACGAGGCATAAATTCACGAATATGAAGAAAAAGATGAAAAATCAACAACCATCAAAGGATATAGACAAGAAAGTGTAACTGTTTCTATAAATGCGATGCATACTCTACAAAACCAAATGTGTTCAATTCGTTTCGAACGACGAAAAAAAAAATGCTTCCGTAATAAAAAATAGCGGACCATACGCATCAATGTATTCGTAGTAAATCTAGTAGACAATAAAACAAATACACCGACGATTATATATGAAGAAAGATAGCCACGCGACGGCGCGACATGACTAAACTACGCCAAATTTCCGACAAACGCGCTTTTCGTAAAGCCACACGGGAATAACGTGGGTGAAGACACTAACCAGCAACAATTCACCTACTAAAAAAAAAAATCGTCCATATAAACAACGTCTGACGTTAAATGCATAAATTCCACGATTACTTATCCCATAGAAATTCTTATATCATTTGGGAAAAAAATCGTCCTCATTCAATTGGATTACGCAATGTAAAGAATATTATTTGATACATGTGTGCCTATTATTTGAATTGAGAATCACACATACACAGAGATTCACAGCGGGAAGAAACGTGTTACAAAGTAACGTCAAATATGTAACGCGTGGTCCGCGTATCTTTTGGTTTGCCGGTCCGACGTTGACTGCGCCGCTGGAGTTGACTCTCGCGCTCCTCGCCGGCATTCTCTTCGTTGGGGTTATCGATTTTTCCGCGCAGCCTCCGCTCCCGGAGCGCACCAGGAACGACCACTACGACGGGCTTTCTCCTCTGCGCTTTACTCGCTCTTTTTATCCATTCCTTGCTTTCTACCTTCAATTCTCCTTTCATGATGTTTTTTTTTCGATGTTTTTCTTATTCTATTTACTCCATTTATTCTATTTAATCCATGTCCATGTAATGGAAACTTCATACATCTTTACGTACCTATTTTCACACTCATAGGTTTTACATTTACATTTATTTTCATGTACTCCATTCTTGTTAATGCAACGCTATCTCCATCCAGCTCGCGGTTTTTTCCGATTTCATTGCTTGCATTGGTTGAAACTATAAATCTTCGACATTTGGGAGAAAAGTGATAAAAACATAGGAAATTCGTATAACTTATTATATTTCTTTCAAACACCAATTCTTGGCGTGGAAAACTCTACGTCTCTTCTTACATGTCGTCTGTAACTGCGGTAACAGAGAAACAAGTCGACAAAGAAAAGGCTCATAGGTTTGAGCTTCGGCACAACCGGAAATTGTCTCGTCCTTGTTTCTCTTCTCTTCGGTCTGAAAGGAGAACTCCCTTATCGTACATACTACATGGACTCATATATATTTGTTTACTACATTGACACCAGCAGGCACCATGTTTTGCGTCCTTGTCCTCACCTGCAGTACATTTTACGAGCTCTATATATAATCGTGGTATCCAACTGGGCTTATCGAACTAGGGACGACGTGGATGTCGAATTTTTTTCAATAATAGATAAGTCAGTAAATTTTCCCTTGATTTAATGCTGTGGCTAAATTTCTTTTCATGGTTTTTTTTATCGGGGTCTTTCAGCAACAATAATCAGTTAGTTATGGAAATAATTTTCCGATTTTGTGTATTGGGAGAATTACGATTAAAAAGTACCATGAAAAAATAACAACAAGTAACGATTTTTATTCAATGATAGTCTTTTGATTAGTCGAAGCAAGGTTCACGGGGTGGAAACCAATATTTCGGAATTTATCGACGTAAATCGCGAACGAATTTGATTTGACAAAATTTAAAAAGATTTCGCTCTCTTTCTAGTAAAGATAAATGTGTCATGGAACATTGAGCGTAAACGAGATTTATATCCATATATCTCAGAAGTGATTGTGGGTCGCATTGCAAACTGCACGCTGTGTCGTTGAGTTTTATGCAATAACGTCGAATGAATGGATCTTATATTTCCCGGGCACATAGGGCAGATTTTTGTTCCGTTCAAGCAACAAAAGGGAGAAAATAAACCATGGCCGAGAAAAATTGGCGGTAACTCGATATTGTCCGCTCGAGTTTTCAAAGAGTAGGATAGTGAGAAAATCTGTGTCAGAGAAGAAATTTCTTTGAGCCGATTCTTGCCTTCTCCATCTATTTTGGATTTCAACGAAAAGAGAAAACGAGTTTGGCTGATCGTTTGTTCCACGAAGATACAAGATGAGAAAAGCACGTATTATGCAGTAAAACGAAATTTTCTTGATGGTTTCGAAGACATCAAAAAAAAAAAAAAACGAGTTTGGAAACGTGGCACTTTGTCTGTACAGATTTTTAAAAGGTCAAGGTGACGAATACACTGTAACTGTTTTTTCTTTCTTATCGAAGGATAAATAGCGATATTTTCTTTTTCGTTTGTAAAAGTTCGATGAAAAATCACAGGAAAATGGAAAAAATCTAACACTTCAAATATCTCAATGTCTGTTGACGCTTCCACGAGCAAATTTCATGATCGAAAAGTATTACTGTCCCATTGTCCCAGCTCAAGAAATGTCAAGGTGACAGTTCTGACTCCTTCTTACACAATTTCACGATATCGCGTCTTCAGGTCGATATAGGGGAGACCAAGAGACACGGATTTTCGCAGAACTTTTTTCATTCTTTTTTTTTCTTTTCCCGAAGGTGTTACATGTTTTGTAAAAACGATACTTCTTGAAAATTTCGTGCCCCGATTCAGTCGAGTCATGATTACAAAAGATTGATCCTAGTTTGATGTACAGTTATTCTCTCGTCAGAGGAGAACTGTAGCGATGGAGATACATGGAAAGCGAAAATTCAAAGTTTGTCTCAGGAGAGGACCGAACTCCACGATATACTTTAACAGTAAATAACCTCTGCGAGTGGGTTAATTATCAGAGGCTGGAAATATCTGCTTTCGAGAAATTCCGCGGTCTCGCTTCTGTTAAATGTAGCAAACCGCGTCCCATAAAGACTATAATAAAAATTGAATAACGTTTACCCTATGTAGCGTAACAATAAATGAGAAAAAAAATGCTTACTAATAAAATTTCCGTGATTCATACATTTTTCCTTTTATACTTTGTATCGTTTACTATTAAATCCTGAGGCAAAAATGAAAAGTGTGAAATGGAGATTTCCCTTATCTCTCTTGAGACCGTTTGTTTGGTTAGAAAAAGGGAATTCACAGGAGAGTACTTTGAGAAAGTCTACTTCGATACCTCGACACGTCTGACTGAAAACGAGGTCTACTACTTAGAAAACAGCGCGGTGTTGGTTTCCCCACTTGAAACGATACGCGGCTACGAGTAGAAGAGGTCGGTAATGGTCAGACGCGCTTTTAACTCCTCCTTAAAATATCGCACTATTGTTTCTTTATCGTTTGCGAATATAGGGAATTTCATTAGACGAGAATTGAATTCAATTGATGAGCATTTATATGTAGGCCGTTTTATGGAATCGTTCACTGTTTAAATTGAGGTTCATAAGAAATCGATTAAGTGGCTTCCGAGTTAAAACCTTCAACTAAAAACTAAAAACTAAAAATACAACTAAAAACCGAATATAAATGAAAACGTAGAATAAAATTCATATTCTAAAGTTGAGAGGTCTGACGCCTTTTCAATTATTCCAACGCAAATTTAGTTCCTCGTAAAATCTTCATCTTCTACTTGTTAAAAATCTTTTTTAAAATTATCATCCTAAACTCAAGTCACAAAAGTTACTCTGATTCACAACGTATGCAGCTCAGGTAGAGACGCAACGTGAAAATAATCACATTAAAAGCGGACGGGGAATGATGCACGTGTCTTTGCGAAATGTGAATTGCTCGTGGGTAACCGCACGAAGTGGAACATTTAGCTCTGAAGAGAAAATACAGAAAAGAGAAAGAAAAAGCGAGAAAATGAAAAATGGATATTACCAACGCCTGGAAAAAAAGTTCGAGCACGATGATTCGATTATACAAAATGGTTATTAAAGTGTATTCATTTATCATCGAAGTCGTAGTTTTTTTTCCCCCTCATAGTAATCACTCCAAGAGAAGAGTTCAGAGTTTCTAGCGCTATGTGTAATGCTACGTTTTTTTATTTAAAGGATTTTGATGCCGATGTAATAAACTAGGAAATCCATTTTAATGTAATAAACTAGGAAATCTTAGGCATTTACAAAGTTAGGAAAAAAACCATAATTGTGTTTTTTTTTTTTTTTTTGTAAAAAATTGACGAGTTGTAGACCAATAGACATGGCTTTTTTACATATTTTTGTATTTGTCTCTCAGGTGATTGAGCTTTCATGAAAATATTCTGTTGTTCCAAAATTCTCCGTGTACAGTTATATATTTTATTTTTATCACGAGTCGCACATGCCTCTATCGACAATCGTATAAAAACCTAATTTAGGTGGGGACCCATCGATCTGTTTTTATTTCTTTGACGATTTTAATAAAAATTGATCGATGGGAAATCATCGACTGGCACCTAATAATACTTGACAAATGAAGATTAATTTTAGTCGCTTGATTAACTGGAAAAAGCATGAAATTATATATATTTTGATATCAACATAAAGATTATTAATATTTCTATGATTAAAATCCACTATTATTAGTTGTGACATAAGGAGCGCAGAGTTTAAAAAGTATACATGAAGAACATTGAAAATCCCCGGAGATTAAAGGCACGTTTCCGACCAGTTGCATCCACAGATAGCGTCTCGGTCGATCCGTGCCTTTTTTTTCATCGAGCACCGACGTAAGTTTCCGGGGAACATTGAAATAGTCGACAAACACTTAGGTCTCTCCCGTCAGCTTCGCGTCGTGAGATGTTCAAGAAGTTGTAGGAACGATCTGGCAGAGTGGTTCTCCATTGAAGCTCTTGGCGGCATTGGGAGAATGGAATGATGAGCATCGAGCCATGGAGACTCGTACAGAGTTGTACCACAGAGACTCATGGAGAGTCGAATCACAGGAGCTCGCACAGAGACGTACCTTATTCAACATTGTAAAGTTAATGTATTCGAAGCATTTAAAAAGATCTCTTCAGAGCCCTAATTTCATTCGGTCATTTTTTTAAATTAATTGAATATTTTTACACTTTTAGATGTAAGTTTTCATTCACGGATGAGAACCCACAAAGGATTGCTGGCTGGCAATATATAGAGCAAGTTGCAGCTTGACGGAAGTTGATCCAAACGGAGGGTTGGGTAACCGTGCAAGAGTTGGTTAGACATTATCCCATGCAGTTATGATGATCGTTCAAGGTTGATCTCGTCAAAGCAGCGAAGCCTACCAAATGTAAGGCCTAAAGTAGGGCACAAGGGGAAAGGATATGTTGGCCTATGAAGCAGGATAACGCGTCGAGCAGACCCTGGCCCGGGTCAACGCGGATAAGCCGCCGTGCGCGCTCGGGGATGACCCATTTTACGAGACTACTTCCGGATGCACATTGCTTGCTTTATCCACGCTATGTGATATATTTGTACATACAAATATGTATATATATATGGAGCATTTTATGCCAAACCGGTGAGTCTGTGACCCTGACTATTTGTGCCTTTGTTGAAACTTTGTGATTTTTTTTTTTTTTTTAAAGAATTTTTCAGTAAAATTTTTACATTCTCTTCTCGTCTCGTCAAAAAATCACGATATTTTCAAAAATGTAGCACCAATTTTTCAAAAATAATCATATGTTTCAAAAAAACATCGATATACCAAAAGAAATAGTAAATTTTTCTTTCTAACTTGTAATTGGATTTAAAAAAAAGAAACAATAAAAATATCAGAATTATCTTTTTTCTTTCACGTTTTAAACCAACAATTTTTTTTCCTTAAAGCTTCTGATTTTGTTTCTCGAGTGTAAGCCAATAAATATTATTTTTATTGAGTTTCACTTGGTTAGCACCATCGACGGTACGTTCAAAAGTGGGGGTTAACGAACGACTCAGTACTATTTAAAAGTAAATTTAAAAGACAACAAATATCCTACACATTTTGAAATATGAAGGTCAAATTGACGGACTGAGTGGTTAGACGTGAAGTGTCCCATATGCACCTATAGATATCTACAAAATTGTATATATTTATCCATGGCCGCGTTGGGTAATGCTGCCATCGTTCGTGGCGCTCCAACGTGCGCACACGTCGTTAAAGGTTCAATGTCGAAAGGTCGAAAGCTCAATGTCAAATGAAATGTACAACGGTATGACCGACTTTCATAGCACCATGCCCTGTGCACTTTTTTCCACCTTCCCCTATTTATCCCGATCACTAATTGGCATCTTATTACATAAAAAAAAAAAAAAAAATTAATGAATTCGTTGAAGGTATAATTATCGCAAAATTCAAATTCCAAACGAACTGTTACTAAAACGTTACTGAATAACTTTTATTTCGATAGCCACTCGTTATTCTGGGAACTATAGTTACATAACAACGTTTACAGAGAAGTTAATTTATCGGTCATCAGATTAGTTCTGCGATGGAATATTCATACGAATCCATAGATTTCAATGAAATCACAATATGAGATTCGATTATGAGTTGAAATTGACGCACGTATGATTGGTACGTAATCTCATAACATTTTCGACGACTGTGAACAAACATTGTGCCAAAAATCAATACGTATTGATCATCTAACGAATGTGGGATTTCATGTCTCGAAAAATTCTGTACTTCATAATTTTAAAAACGACGAATGATCGATAGCAATTAGAGTTTTGATAAATAAAAAACCCAACTGTTAATGCGGCTCAAATGTTTATTTTGCAATTTCATTGTTTTCTTTTTTCCTTTTATTGTTTTTCGAATCCGCTATTCAGTTTTATGTATAGAGAAAATATCTAAATTCAAATTAACCTGAGATCAATGAAAGAGTGTATGAATTCAATTTTTTTAACCGAGTCCTATAACCGCGCAGCAGAATGTATTTGTAAGGCGTACTACGAGAGCTCTTTATATTAATACCTTCCCAGTGAGAATATGATAAAATGGTCGAATATAATATTTTCGAACATTACGAAATGCAAAAGTCACGATAAGCCTTTTCAATATTTACAAGACTCGACATATGCATAAAGCAACGTTAATTGGGAGTCTCATTTTTTTTTAATTGCAGTGTTTTATTCATCAAAGTATTTTTTTCAAGGAATGATTACTGCCAAGATTTTTAGTACCAAGTGTTTCCTAAAATATAACCAAGTGAAAAAAACATATAAAATGTATTCATTTATTTATAGCAAAAATACCACGTACAAAGAAATGAAAAGTTTTAAAAGGAAAATCATTAAACTGCAAAGCTAATTCGCGTCGCGTATCTATGCTCAATAATTGGCACTTTATCGTTTCAAGAATATATGTAGCGATAGCCACATGTTCTATCGATCTCTGAAATGATTTAGCATTGATTTGACTGTATTCGTTATGGATTCAGCCCGTTCTCTACACGCTCGTGTAGTCGTCAAAAAAGACGATTACAGTGCAGTAGACCTTGCAGATGCGCGCGATCCTTTTGTAAACTCGTTTCCATTTTCGAATAAACTTTAAATATCATTTAATTCCAAATGATTTGTAGCGTTATCGCTGTCTCATTTGAATACAACCCTGATTGAAAGGCTGCACATATAACTCTTGGACTGAGTAAATTTGAGGCAGTTCAAACTTGCTTGTAATCGAGAGTTGTAAATTTTCAACGTGTCATAAAATAACTTATACGTTGTACGGTTTTGTGGTGAAGTTAAATATCTCATGATTAATAAGAATTTCAATAAAACAATAACTAAAGTGGACCATAAAAAATAAAACTTCATCATGTCTTGGATTGAAGTATCCATTGCAATATCGACTCTTCTAATTATATTCTATTATTGGTCAACGTCAACATTCAATCATTGGAAGTCCCGTAACATATCAGGACCCAAACCTCTGCCATTGCTCGGTAATTATAAAGATTGGTATTTTGGAAGGAAGTCGACTGGCGAGGTTGAGGAACAATTCTACAACCAATATCGGAATGATCCTGTCTTTGGGGTGTTCGTGGGACGTGAACCATACCTTGTTGTTGTCGATCCCGATCTCATAAAAGACGTTCTTGTGAAAGATTTTGCAGCATTTGCGGATCGAGGCTTGGGAATATTTGAAAAATCAGACCCAATGACACAAAATTTGCTTAATCTTGAGGCTACTGAATGGCGACCTCTTCGTCAACAAATAACGTCTGCATTTACTCCGACAAGATTGAAAAACATGTTTTACCTTTTGCTTGAATGTGGTAAAAATCTGGAAATACATCTAAATAATTTAGGTGACCAGATGGAATGTATTGACTGTATCGAGATAACAGCTAGATATACAATGGATGTTATTACCAGTTGTTCCTTCGGTCTTCAGATTAATGAATGCAGAGATGAACACAATGAACTTCGTGACATTGGTCTGAGTAGTATTTCCCCCAATTGGACAAATTCTATGAAACTAAAGATCCGCGACTCTGCTCCTTACCTCTACTGGATGTCCTCTTTACTTGACAATTCGAATACTTCTCATTTTTTCGCTCATATGTTGAAAGATACAATCAATTACCGAAAAAATCATCATGTCGTCAGACACGACTTTATCAATGTTCTCATGGAGCTGAGAGATCATCCCGACAAAATTAGCCATATGGGTAAAAATAATTATCTTTCTTTTTATAATATTCATAGAAACATATTAACATGTCCTTGGAAACCAGAGCTAATGCACAGAAAGCCGTTGCGTTAGATTCACGTCAGTCCAGCTTCTCATTTGAAAAAAAGTCTTTTATGTCATCACAAATGATCGTTATGGGGTGTCAGCAGGACCGTTACTTAATAGCGCATGATAACCAAACCCTTATCATTCACTTTTGTCCCTCGCATAGCACTTGTCATAACATAACTTTCTTTATCTTCCTCCAATATTTCATCAAGTTTGATGGCCCGTTAAAAAACAGCACAAAACCCTTAAAGTCTGCGCTTTTTCTTGGTCAAGTTTAAATTATTCATCAGAACTGTGCGAAACCACATCATGCATTTTTTTCTGCGGTGTCTTGGCAGGTTCCCTAGACGAAGCGTGACGAGTCCGATGTTGACGTTATTTGACATTCCATGCGGGAAGCGATATAGTAAAATCAAGCACCACTCGAGCATTAGCATAATTGTTACTTTTGACGTTAAATTATGATGCTTAAATCCCATCATAATGCAGCTACGCAGTGACGGACTTCAACGATGCAGAGATAACGTGAACTTTTCGTAGCATTCATACACAATTGTATAACGCTAGAATGGCATTAGAATGCCGGTTATTCTTAGCGTTAAAGAATAGAATGAAGATAACGTCAATTTCCGTTATGTTATAACAGTACGACGACTCTACATTGATAATTTTGAAGTCTACGAAATTAACGTTAGACCACGAATGGAAGCGGAAATGAAAGCTTAAAGAACAAAACTCTCTCAGCCTTTGTGATTATTTGCGAATTTTAGTACAAATAATTTCTGAATCAAGCCATTTCTCTGGAGATAAATATTGATTTCAATCACGCGACCTGTTTTTAATTGGTGTATTAGCCTTTTTAGTTGTAAATGGGTTTCAGTTTTTTTAAATAACTTTTTTAAATAAATGTTTTCCATTAGGACTGATTTCGTGGTTCTACGTTGTATTCATTTGTCACAAATAAATTGTTGTTTAGAATTAACAGACGACCTGCTGGCGGCTCAACTATATATATTTTTTCTCGCCGGTTTTCATACCTCTTCGATTGCGATGAGTCACGTTCTCTACGAACTCGCTCTATGTCAGCCGATTCAAGATAAAGTGAGAAACGACATAAAAAGCGCAATAGCAAATAACAACGGTGAATTAAGTATCGAAGCCATCAAATCCATGCAGTATCTTGATATGGTCTACAAAGGTACACTTTATTCAAATTTTCTTTAATGAACTGTAACGTCTCTTCATCCGAGTAATAAACTATAATAGAACTATCAATAATTTTCTCAGAAACTCTCAGGATACATCCATTAGCATTAGGCTTGCGAAGAAAATCAACAAAACCATATACGTTTGCTGGTACGAACTTCACGATACCCAAAGGAACTCGAATAATCGTACCAGCTTTCTCCATTCATCGGGATGCGAGATATTATCCGGATCCAGAAGTTTTTGATCCTGAAAGATTCACAGAGGAAGCAATCAAAGAACGACATCCAATGCACTGGTTAGCTTTTGGAGAAGGACCTAGAAATTGTATCGGTATGTATTTGATTTTCTGATTTGATTTATGAAGTACTTGGCCCATGCAATGATCGTATTTTAAGAATTTTATAGAAGTTTAAAACAATAATTTTCTGGAGTTTTGATTTCATTCAAACTGTGAATTATTACATAACCAGCCATTTTTCTTCGAATATTCTCATATTATTTGTTTTTCAATAACTCAGGCGTCCGTATGGCCAATCTTCAAAGTAAAGTTGGACTGATCAAGATTCTCCTTCATTACAAAGTTGAAGTCTGTGATAAAACCCGAATACCTTATACTATCCATCCCCTGTGTGACTTGATAACTCCGTTGGACGGTATTCACCTGAAACTCAGTAAAGTCGATTAAATGGATATTTCAAAAGCTGGGGTAGGCCTTCTACCCAGTCTTTTAATGTTTCGAATACAAAATACAAATTTTACACTAAATAATCGAAAAAAACGTCCACTTTATACTCAATGTAACAGGAGTGTAAATTCGATGACCAATAAGAGAATGCTTCAAGATTTTTTTTATTTTAATCGATCACAAAATTTAATACACGGAAGAGAGAGTCCATCCAGAGGTTGAATTTTCATGGAACCGCATCAGAGTCCAGTTAAGGATGCAAGTGAACCCGTTCTAAATGCTGACGTCTTATAAAAACTATCAACATTGTTTGGCCGGCCTAGTGTTGTCTGTTCATATAATTTTACATTTATAGTTTTGTATAATTGTATAATTATGTTGCTGTCATAGAACGTCTGTATGGACATAAATCCAAAAAATAAATATGACAGATGGGCAGAAAATCATAATTAACATTGGGATTGTCTGAAAATCCCAGAGATTGGCAATCCCATGCGAACGAGTCACAATTTTAAATCATTAAAATACTAATCTGGTCTTACTGATAATGATGTTGTTGAGTTTTTGAGGCCAAATCAGTTCTAAAATAATGAAGACTTGAAAAAATCATTGCAATAGTCAAAATAATTACGCGGGAGAAAAATTACAGATTTGCTTGAATGGAATTGTTTCTCATGCACTGCTAGATGGGCTTCTCTGTGAAAAATGTATACTTTAAGATAAATTCTTTTGAAAATGCGATCGTTTGTCCAACCAATTATGAATAGTGTAAATAATGAGGTGGGAATAAAACTTACTAATAAAGTGTATGTTAAAATGTGATTATGGTGAATAAAAAATGTTTAGTATTGAATAAAAATGACGTAATAAAACATCAACTAATAAATCTCTCTGTCTATCTTTCTCTACTCCCCTCCCCTCCTCCTGACGGCCTCTCACCTTTTATTTTGACCTTGACCTTTATCATTTCGACGTTATTTACCTCCACCCTAATCTTCATTTTAAATAATTTTTATCTACATTTGAGTCTTTATCTACATTTGAATCTTCGATATCTTCGAAAGAGAAGAGGAAGACTTGCCAGGTAACTGTAAAACGTCAGAACAGACACATGTAGACTTTTCTCTCCTGAAACGTGTGTCCAACGTAAACAAGCATAACTTACGTCCTTCTTTTTGTGAGAAATAACATATTAATAAAATTTCCCAAAATGGCGGATTCTATTACGCAATGTTGCAATATCTCCGGGTTCCGTCGCCCAAACGACATTTAACGAAAAACAGTCGAAGGAACAAAAAATCTTCGTTCGAAACCCACGTTCAATTTTTGAAATTTAACGAAATAATAACACTTTCAGTTAGAGACGATTATTTGAATTAACGTTGAAATTTAACGCCACACGCAATTCTTTCACTTATCGCTACAGGCAAGGCACTCTATAACGAGTTTTCAGAAAATGGGCTTTTGAAAACTACTGAAAAGTGAAGCCACGAATATTTTACATATATTCTTACAATGAGATTTTCGCCATTTATTTTACGTAAATTTATTTCATTGTATTTATACCTACGACACCTAAAAGAGTTTTTTTTTTTGTATAAATCCCTTATGAATTTATATACATGTATATATAGATATTGATTTGCAAAGAAAACTTTAGCGTTGTTACTGCATTCCGGCGCCGTCTCGCCGGGATGTGTACCAAGCGAGACGTTTGTCGATATACGTTTCATTCAATTGCGTCCTATCAGATTTTCCAAGTTTACTGGACTATTTGTGTATCAGGCAATCCATGCCAAATTGTCCAATGGTTTCAATTTGCTTTATTAATTCTGTTGATATGTTTTCAAAAAGCTCATCAAGAGCGTTTATCTCGAAAAGTTGTCCGGATACCAATTTACAAAAAATTTCCTAACTTCCTATAAAATTGAACAGTCTAAATGGATGAGAAGTTGAGTCAACAACTTGAGTCAACAACGTCAACAATTATTGATAGACACTCCAATCAGTTATTGCAAACTGTAAGCAAAGAATGTCTTCTTTGATTTTCTTCGTAAACTGCGATCGAATACTGTCATTTTTTTATCATTCGTTTGCCTTGTTTATGTCTCAATTTTAAGCCTAGTGAGATCATGCGAAAATCTTTCGAATGGATTTTTTTTCTTCAATTTTTCTGTCCAAATATTTCCATTAGAGTTGTTTAAAAAAAAATAGATCGAAAGATTTTGCCGCGATCGCACTAGTCTTTAAATTCATACTTTCCATGAACTCTTCGGTTTGGCAGAGAATGCTCCATATATACCTACGATGAAGGGGTATCCTCTGCTAAAGGCATATCGAATAGTTCTTCACAGACAGGCAGTACTTTCCCTGGGTATTTCAACCGAGATACACTGCACGAGAAGTAAATACATGAGACTGTGCCCTAAAGACGATAAGTTTGTCATCAGGCAATTCTATTGAGAAGTTTCTCAAGATTTCACTTGAGACCATTAATTACTCGGGTACATCGAAGATGAATGATAGCTTTTAAATAGGCGTTTTGAAAAGCCAACTGTCTGTGGAGCTGCATAAATAAGATTGATTACGACGGCCACATTTAAAATTTCAGTCCACGCCAATTACGTTTTTTAGAAAAAATAATTCTTAGAGAGTTTGCATCGTCTGCTGCCTGCCTTGGTATTTGCATACCAGAACTCATCTCAAAATTTTGACAACTGCATGTTTAAGATATGACCTTGGTAACGAACAGATGACTGGGTGGACATGAAGAAATTAAAATAGTTTTTATTATGTAATCGTATGTTTAAAAACATGTGTAATTGTAATAAGTTTTGTTTGCATAACTCAAAATATATTTTATATATTAAAAAAAGCGTTGGTACGATTGAATTGTTTTGCAACACTGATTGGCAGTTTATACATTAACAAAATAATACATTCAATGTATTTCCTTGTGCCATTTACTTTGATTGAGCAAATTTCATTGATTGAATTCTGTTACTTTCTTAGAGACTGCACTTGTAAAATTAATTTACGACATAGAATTGTAACAGAGTGTATAGAATATATGGGTTTCCCATGAACTTATTTTCTCATTGAATAATAAATATATATAAATATAATATACACATGTTATCGATATTAATTACTCTATCAAGTGCAAGAGTAAAACTTAAAACGAAGACTGCATGTATACGTCTGAACGAATAAATTATTACGTACAATTCATACAACGCCTACACTTCGAAAGGTGGTTGAAGCAATTAGCGTTGATCCTTGAGTCTGAAGCACATGGCATTATCGACATAGAATTTTTATATTTGTGCATACTCGTGATATCTAAGCGCAATTATAAATATGCATACATTAGTTGAGATAAAAAGAAAACCATAATGTGGAGAACGTTCACAATTTTACAGTTTCCATCCTCTCGATTCTTCACACAATTATTCTAACAAACCATGAGTACTTGAAACACTGATTATCGAAGTTAAAAGTAAACGTCAATTCCAAATTAAACTCCGGAAAACATGGGATTGAGGTTCGAACAAATTTAACTGAGCTCCCAAGAAAATTGAATAATTCCGGCCACAAATGAGACGAGGAACATTTTTACGTAAACAGGAGATTTATTCTTCAGTCTCGTATGCAATACACGAGGTGTTACATTTATCCTGACGTTAATCTCTTCACGATATTTTGCACTGCATAAAATTCTTTATTATTGGCATTTAAATGACGACGATCACGGGATCCTGTGATTGGATATCGCGGATGAATCGGATAAATGCAACGACGTATTTTTTGCAGAGGCTCGACGCCTTCGAAGCGTCCATTCGTATGAACGTGTGAACAGATTCCACGCTTTTGTAAAACGTTTCTTCCCTCTCTCTCTCCTCTTCGTATTTCATACTTTCGTTCATTCGAGAGCTCAAGGTTATTGAGATACGACAAGATTGATCGGAATTTAATTTAACGATGCATATGCATTGCAGAGCAATTCATTGCAAATTGCATGCAAGTGAAATCATGAGATTATGCTTTATTAGGAGGGCAGGAAGAAGGCCATACTCAGATGGGATGTGATTGTGAACGAATATGCGAATAGATCAAATGCTAACGAACAAATGGGTACCATGGTGATAACACTTTGTTCTGTTCATAACTTACCTCGAGCCCATCCTATTTCTTAATGACGAGCAGCAAATACATTGAATGTTACTGACGCAAGTCAAAGTTAAATCTGCTCTACTATCACGGCAGTTTTTCATCGTCAGAATCCACGAGATTCCTATATATGACATGCAAATTCATACGTAAATTCATTTTCATACATATATCACAATCCACCAAGTATGGAATATTTACACCCGGAGGCTTTCTGGACACACCTTCCCACAACACTGTTCCTCGAAATCATGAACTCATAGGTCATTTTTTTAAATGCCACAAGGACTGATAATAAAACTAAGAGTTGCTCTGTTTACAATGGTTAATTGGAGCAAATCATTTTTTTTAATGCCACAAGGACTGATAATAAAACTGAGAGTTTCTCTGTTTACAATGGTTAGTTAAAGTATAATAGAAATATAGTTAATAGGCATGACGGAAAAGTGAATGTTTCCTCAGTCGTTTAACTGCAGTGCAATCGATTACACAACTCCATTAAATTCAAGGAGGGAATATCTATGGGTTGACGAAAATATCTTAATTGGATTTTTCTATAGAAAACGGATTGTTTATTATTTCGAAAACTTGAGATATTTTTTATTTATTGCTCATATTATTACATCGTCGTATGTTTTTTTAAACCATCTGCTGATAACCGGCGCTATTTTTGAAAAGACAGTTTTAAGAAATTTGATTCATTGACATGTTTGCCACGTACTCGGCATCATCGACTCCACATCGACAGCCACAACAAAAACTTCAATAGAGCATCATGATTTTGTAGTTCGTAGCATTCGGAATGTAATGGAATTTATTTCATTTTCACATTCGTGGGTTTTTGAGGATTATTTACATTACAGAATGAAACCTAAACTCCTTCAACAGGATAATTAATTACTCCATGCAAATTTCAAATTCTCCTCCCGCACAAAAGGCGATCTGGGTCATTAAAGGGCATCGGTGTGTATTTCAACCCAAAGTTTATATTATCGACACAAAGTATTCGCGGAGAATACAACAGACGAGATGACTTTCCTTTTTTTAGGACTTTATAAATTTACGTATATATTCATAGTTATATTTTTGATGGCTTGAAAAAGTTGATAAAAGAGTAGATTATGTTGATTTTTCATTGATTTTTTCCCGTTCACATTACTAGGTCGAATGTTATATTGCGAAATAATTATTATATTTTTAAAAAATGTTAGGCTGCAGTTTTTGTCCTCGTAGCTCCAAATGTCCCTTTCAAAACACCGTTCGATTTCTCCATATCAGTCAATTTTAAATATATGATTTTTTTAGCATAAAACTCCTACATTTTTTCGGAACTTGGCGTTTTTTGGATAGTTCTGTATAAAATATTAACCAAAAACAACTTTATCATACATCATTCCTTCTTTATCGAAAAACGAAGAGAACGATGCAAATTAAACTCTATTATCGCGTACGAGGAACTTTTTACGCTGAAGTAAATATTCAGCGGTAATTAGTTGCCCCACTGTTGGTCTACGTCCAGAAAAATTGATTGTGGCAGTCCAGGGTTCAGCTTTTTTTTGGTTTCGTCAGGAATTCACAGAATCAATCTGGTAAAGTATTTCGAACAGATTGATAAATGATTCAACGAAAGAATTTTCCTGTCATCGCTCACTGTAGTCAGAATCATTGAACTTTTAAAATGTTGAATAACTCGATATTATTCATTTGTATAAAGATTGTGATAAATGGAATAATATGGATCATTCGCTACTCTGTCACACGGAGAGAAAAAAAATCGTCGATTCAATAGCGATTGATGTTATTTGAACATTTCCTTGAATCTGTCACAAAGCCTGCGGTCAAAACAAATGATGTGTGTTCAGTTCAAAGAACGAGAGTCTATTATTTTTATACTTTATAATCTTGCTATGATTTTATCATTTTACTGGCACCTCATAATGAGATATTTGGTTGATCCAACAATTTGTTTCGCTCTGTAGCACTCGAGCAAATGACTTCAACAGAGATAAAGAATAAGATTTCACTACCTCGAATGAAGAATGAAAAGGAGGAGAAGGAAAAGTTGCTAATATATTGGTCTTGTAGTTTCTGTGTGATCACAGCCTTAATCAAGAGGACCAAATTCAACCGACTGTCAGAGTTGGAAAACAGCTTTATCAAAAAATCCTAAAATTCATGTCCCCTTAATCCTTGTATAGAAAAACATGTATCAGAATTTACACAACTCTAAAAGCAGAGAGTTTTGGAATGAAAAAGTGGCCTCGTGAAATGCCTCATGTATAGAAAAATTATAATATGCTCAAATGGGAAGTGAATTTGTTCGACCATGTCGTAATACGATTATACTGCTGTTAATTGGATGCTGCTTGAGAGTAATACGCCGATAATTATACATGCCTACATAAATACATATAACATTGCACTGAATCGATGAAACAAAGTGTCATTATATGTAATTACGGTGCAACGCAATGTGTAAAAAATTAAATTGTATAAATCTTCTTCCAATTCATTGTTAACGGATTCTCAATTAAATTTACATTAATTTCATGGTTGGTTAACCAAATTGTTATAACTTTTCAGTTGATTTGATAGAATTTTTAAAAACATTTTTTTTTATTTTCGAAACGTGAACCTAAATTATTTCATGCAAAGAATATATATTGAAGAAATATATATTAACATTTACTGTGTGCAAAAAAACTACATCCATATACGTTTCGAAGGGATCATTTAACAACTACTAAGATTTCCAAGTAAGATTCAAGACCTTTCAATCAATCTGCGATTAATGTGTTTTATCTTGTCTGAAAGGATGGAAACGGGGATTAAAAAAAAAAAACAAGAATTTTTTTATTTTTATTCTTTTTATTTGAATAATTTCCATTAAGCTCATTAATTATGGAAGTTCAAATCATTGTATCTTACTGATTATTAATGAGCACAAATTACGAATGCTTATCATTTAAATCGTCCAGATTGTTATAGATCGTATCAAATTCTCTGCTCATGTTAGCAATTATCCTTCTGTTGAAGGAAAAAGAGATTTTTATTTCCGTGAATGAAATCTTTGTACGAATGTCATCGCTTATGCAACAACGTCACTCAACTCATTTTTCCTCGTATTTGAGGAAATGAAGAACATGTTCGAAATATTCAGATGAAAATTAAAAAAATAATAATGATAAATCATTTTCCACAAAGAGCATAATAAAAGTTACACTAAAATTTATGTGAAAATCGTCACGAAATCATAATTTTTCTTCCAACGAATTCTTGTTTTTTTTTAACGCCACGGATAAGTCCAAGGAATAAACCCGTCAATAAAAAATTAAAGAAACGATTATTGGCAATTTTCCGATACATCACCAGTTTAATGGGGAAATGTAAATATAGATGACTGATGTCTGCACTATTAATTGTAACAACCTATGAGGCTAACACCGAACACAGTCCTCGACACATAGAAAGTTCCAGTAGAAATAAGTTCAGTCATTTGTCATTCTTTCATAGAAAAGTTGAAACAACGGAATATCCCTCACGAGCTGACCACAGAAAAAAGGGGAACTCCGAACGAAAATTACGTGTTCGTCTTACAAGTAGCCAGAAACCACGATCTACTGAAACGTGTGAAGAAAAGTGTTAAGAAGGTATATTTATTAATAATTGCCACGCAGGTGCTTATGGTCTACGAAGTGTGAAAGGTCAAGTGCAATATGTAATGCGGGAAATTTTCTAATGCGTCAGATCGGAGTTAATATGACAAGGAAACATTTTCTAACCAGATATTGAAATGTTAAATGAAAAAAAAATTTAATCTCATTTTAATGTTATGAATATAAAATAGTAAATGAAAAAGTAAATTATACTTGAAGCAATGAAATGTTTTATTTTACGTTCCAAATAATGAATTAGACGGAAAACAATAAACTTGTTAAGAATGAATTATGTTTAATTCATATATAGTGAGAATCATTTCCAATACTTTTCTGAGTATTCTTTGATTATTCCACAATCCTTAGGAAATAAAAGTCATTGGTTATACTTGTTATAATTTATTTCACCGACGGTATAGTGTTCGGTCTTCTTCGGCCGTAAATTTAAACAATCTGCCAGTCGGATGGGATTTTTTTTTCTCATTGTTCCGATTATTGTCACATGAAGATAGGAATAAAATATTTATGAGACTCTAGTATTTCTCGTTCCACCTCAAAAAGACGTGTTTTTTTATCAGATATGAAATGTGTCTTTTACTTGTCGTTCCGTTATTTAATTACAACAGGATTTTGCGATTCTTCAGTGTGTATCAATCTGAAAAGCGCGGACTTTTCTCAGGTTCTCTAATCCGACAACAATAAACGAAGGGCATTCTCTCGGAATAGTATGACCTTCGCAATGTACGAAGTGAATGCAACTAAAACACTAAAGAGTACAATATCCGGATGTCGATAAGTAATGATAATATGGAAAGAAAAAAACAACATACGATGATGAAATCAGTCGAGTCTTTGGAAACAAAAAATATTTCTGTGTCAATAAACTTCTTATCGCCATTATTTCGTCTGTGAACTTGATCAAGTTCTTTTTCTAAAAGTTTTCGAGGATTGGGACTTTAGATCAAGATAAAAGCAATAAGGATCTTAAATCGACACATATATAAATAATTGAGACGAAAACAAACCTAACATGAAAACATTTTAACCAAAGATTCTCAGGTATTAATGTCAGGCATTATGGTGGGGAATGAATTACAATTATACCATATTTATTTTCTTCACAAATAAATATTCTGAGAAAAAAACATTTCCGTAAGTTTTGGCTGGTCTCAATAAACCAATTAAATTATCTGCGCATGAAATTCTAGTTTATTCTAGTACAAGATCAAGATCAAGGACATCATTAAGTGGCGTCAATGTCAAGCAGGCCTTAAGCATTTGGAGCATTGAGTCTAACCGCAAACTTCCGCGATATTAAAAAGTTTTTATATTCTTTTTTTTTACAACCGGGGCTATTAAATCAAAGTAGAAAATCCTTATTCTATCTCGTCTCAAGTAAACGATATCGCATTAAAAAGTACTCAAGAACGTCAAAAAATATTAAAAGAGGATTCCGAGTTTAATTAATTCGATTCTTTAGCTAATGCTATTCAATTGATTCAATCAAATTATAGCTCGCAATTTTGAAGACAATATTTTGATTCCACGGGACCTTGAACGCGTGTCCAAAGAACCGACCATGACAGAAGTACTTTTTTCCAGAAACAATGATCAATTATTCATTAAAAAAAAAGTCAGCTGATTGAAATACAATAAATTCGAATTAAATTCGGTTTAGTTCATTTTCTATATCTCTAGCTATATTGGCAACGTAATTATATTTAATTTGATTGAGATTTCGTAAGCCTTTTCATACCGTTTGATTATTATCAAATCCTAATAAAATGTTCAATCGAGAGAATTTAAATTAGTGTACGACGCTTAATTTAGATTCCGTAATGGTTAAAATGATGGTTTTTTTACTGAGTCCTAAGTGAGTCAATCGTGTCTTCGGCATTGGATTTTTCCCACCCTGAATCACGAAATGTCTAATCAGGAAGTGGAAAAGTTGATATTTCCGATTTCGTATCAAAGTGTACGGATACAAATTTACACATACAAACCCAGACGTACGAACACAACAGACAGACACACAGACATGACCGAGAGGACCCCTCCTCCTCTTGTAATGAAAGTTGTAAAGACAGCACTCGTTTTGCTGCTTTGTCCTCCCCCACTCGTAGAACAAACGTACAAGTTAGTCGTTAACCAGGATTAAGTGACGATCGACGTTTGAGCTTCTTTCATATCAATCCGAAAAAAACGACGCGTTGAGACTAGCGAACGATTTTTCTTATCTCAAGTATTGAGGAGAATCAAAATTTCGGAGTTTCGTCAATTGTTCATTGTTGTTACTGCATCGAATTTTTTTTATTCCTGGAATTTTTTATATTATTTTTCAATTGATTATCGCGTCTACAAAATTACAATGTTTTTTCAAAAAACTCTTATTTTCGCGACCTTTCTCAGCTTCGCAGAATGTGATCTCCAGCTTAAACTTCTACACGTGGTAATCTTTTTTGAATCAGAATTATCGTGTGGCTCATTTTCTCCTGCTCCAAATCAGCCTCAAGTGATACTATTTTTATTGTTATTCCAAGTTCACGCGTACAGTTGTGTTTTTTCGTTTTTCAATTTTCATATTTTTCTTTTGACTTCTTGAAAGCTGTTTCGACATGGTGACAAAATACCTCATCGGGAGTACCAAAATTATCCTAATGATCCACATCGGAATCATTCTTATTATCCGATCGATAATGGAGGATTAACTAATGTGAGTAAACATCGAATTCCATTCTTTTTTCGTTACAATGTTACAAACTATCTTTTGGATTTTTTTTATCAACTAAAAAGATTTCAAAATTCATTAATGTCACTCTTCGATAACCTTTAGATAAATATTTTTAATAGTTACTTACTTGTTAGTTATTTTCTCTTGTACATTCTTTTCGAACTTACCACATCAATGTTTACATTGTTTTTTTTTTTGACATAAATGTAATTATACAACACAGTGTTGTAACACCAACGAAAATATGCATAAAAACGTAACCTGTGCACCTTTAAACATTCAATAAATAAAATTCGTACTTGAAATCAGAAAAAAAAAACATCTCAAAAGTCATGGTAATCCAATAAAAAAAAAAAATGTCACGCGCATTACATACATATTCATTATATTAAAAAAAAATACATTCCAGACACGAGACACTTGCAAGAATTGTAATGTCGTTCATCCTCTTGACTAATATATACCCGTCCGCGCAGACTGTTCATTTACTAATAATCGAATAACAGATGAAGAATACGTAAATAATTGAATTAAATGTCAAAGATTTTCATCAAAATAGTTGTGCGATGAAAGATTTTTTTCGCACGTATTTTCGAGTACTTGATAAGAGAAAACTTGAATTCAATACAATTTTGCCGCAACAATTGTGTACACGTAGAAAAGAATTAAAGAAGAAAAAAAACTGTAAAAAATTCCAGCTAAAATTATCGTATGTTCCAATGATGTACGTGCCACTGTCAAACACAATGAAACATGTGTGCAGCACGTCTAAATGTCACGAAAAAGGAAGATTGGTATCGTTGCTGTCAACACAAGAAAAATAATGACCGTAGTGGCATGCACAATAGAATTTGTCGTTCTCCATCGTGTAACGTATTTGCCGATTTTGTGAAATTTCATATAACGTTTTTTAGTCTTTATTCATTAGTTATTTTTCATCAATTTTAAGAACAACGATAATAATTATTATTATTATTTTGATTGTTTTAAACTGGACATTAATCTGTAATAATTTCTTACAAACTTTAATGGGTTTCACTAGGAAACTAGGATTTTACCTCATAAAATGATTATTTTATTTTCTATCGAATGATCAATTATTTTGCATGAGCTCTTGTAAATTGGTTGTTACTCTTATTTGTTAATTAGCAAGGAATGATGAGGGAATATAAAATCGGTACTTTATTACGAGAGAGATATGATGATTATTTCGGAGCAATTTATCGTCCTTCAATGATTTACGCGAGATCAACAGAGGTACCAAGGACACAGATGTCTCTGCAGTTAGTATTGGCAGGATTATTTCCACCCTCGGATGTTCAAACGTGGAATCCTCATCTGCCTTGGATACCAACCTCCACCTTCTTCCTTCCCGTTGAACAGGATCATCTTCTCTTTCCGCACCACTGTCCCCGGTAAATGATGTTTTAATACAGATGTATATGTGGCTCAGAAATGAACATTGTCATTAGATAAAGCACGTGCGACAAAAGCTAATCCAAACCTAATCGCATTATTCATTGTTACTGGAATATTAGTCCAATTAGCGATACGATAAATTGATGAAGGAAAAACCGTTTGTTATCAGATACATCAAAGAGTACAAACGTCACTTGAAGGACAGCAACGTTCAGGGAATCATTAATAAATACAAAAAGACCATGGACTATTTAACTCATCATACTGGCAAACGCGTTGAAACCACGTCCGCAGTTTATTATCTCTATAATTTGTTCAAAGAGGAGGTAAGCTGTGTTTCGTCTTAAGATCGTAAGAATTTAATAATCCAGAAAAAAAACAATATTGTTCTCGTTCGATTCTCCTGGAAAAGTGATCCAGAGATATTTTCAGTCTTTAATAAAACTGCTAGGAATCTTGAATCAAGAAATTTCTATAGAAAATATTGGGAGATACATTTAGAAGTAGAAAAAAGTGTTTAAACTCAACAATCGCTTTGGTAGCTCATTGGAGACAGAAATACCATTTTTCTTAGTCAGAAACATACATTTTTATAAACGTTGGCAAGGCTACGATCGTTTCTTTTATAATTTTTTTTATTTTAAGATTTTATATAGTTTGACGCGTTGAATTTTTTACGTTTTTTTTGATTTACCAAGTCCCATATATTGTGTCGATAACGATTATAAGCATATTTCACGGATTCAAGTTGTCCTTACTCCCGACATGATAGGATCGATGCGGTACAGGTGCTCGGTGTTATTGACCGATGCTATTTCGAGAGTAGCTTCGAATCGGATATGCTAATTGTAATGTATTCATTGCGGTCTGACAACAGGCTGCGCAAAACTTGACGTTGCCAGAGTGGAGCCAAACCGTATATCCAAATCCCATGAAGGAGATATTGGCGCTTGATTTTTATCTCCGCTCATCTACAAAGTCTCTTAAACGGATGAACGGTGGTAAGATATACATTTCTTTCAAATACTCTTTTTGATTATAATTTTTTTTAATCCTATCGTTTCAATTAGAAGATTTTGAATAAGTAAATTTATTTAATTATAGAAATTTTTTAATTTTTTATTTTGATTATGATTTTTTCACGAATTTAATTCATGACAGTAGTCAACACTAGTCAGCTAAGTGTTTTCGATTAATTTTTTTTCGCACTGTGCGTGAATCTGGTGTTACAATGGTATATAAAACTTGACCAGGATTTCTTTAATTTTTTTTTTTACCATAAATTCATTACTTAACGATGTCCCGAAACTTTAGAATTACAAGAAAAAAATATGGAAGTAACGGTTTCGTTCAATTTTTTCAAATTGTAAAAGACAAAAGTGGAAAACTTGAACGTGAGGTCCTACACCGGGGATAAAAAAAATTCGAACGAATATAATTCGAGAATTTTCGAGTGTATGATTTATTTTCTATTTTTATTCGAATAGGTATGTTGTTACGAAAAATAACTGAAGATATGACGGATCTTCGGAATGCAATGCTGAAGCCTGAAGAAAGAAAAGCTTTTTTCTTCTCCGCTCACGAAGTAAACATCGCAGCCCTTGCTAGGGCTTTAGGAACGGACGATCCCATTATTCCTGCTTACGGCTCTACGATTATTCTTGAAACACTCCAGGACAACGCAAATCGATACTACATTAGAGTGAGTTTTCTTTAACGTTTACCAAAATTCTATATTTTTTTTTATGAATTTAACTTCGTTTTTTATTGTTGTCTTTATTATAATCAAAAAATGTTGGCAGCTCCTAAAGAAAACGTAAAGTCACTTGAAAATTCAAACGAAATTCTCTATAGAGTACACTCTTATTATATAAAAATCAATCAAAGTTAAATTCCTTGTAAGTAACTTGTTAAATTGTTAAAATTGTTATATTTTTATAACAAGAGTGAAAAAGGCGAAACTAAAAAACCAAAATACGATTTTGAATGTTTGAATTAAACTAGACCGTCCATTTACAATGTTTATTTTAGTTTATTAGAAAATTGATTCTTAAAAATTTGTTCGTAAAATATGTTTTAACAGGTGATGTTCTGGACCGGAGAAACGGAGAGGCTGATAATGCAAAAGATACCAGGATGCGCGGAGGCATGTCCACTGGAGAAATTTCTTGAGATTACGAAGGACGCTATACCGGATGACAACGAGTACGAATGTTTAGCTAGTGATACGGAAAACGAGAGACAGAATAAGCTGTTCTACCAAGGGGAGCAAGTCACGTCTTCATCCTCAGATTCAGTAAATCTGAAGCACATTTTCGGACGTTGGCGGATGAGTTTTGCGATAACAATAATTTTTCTGTTCAATCGGAAGGATTCGTAATAAATGCGAATGTAGGATGTCATATTTATCCATAAAGAATACAAATTTTGGTTAGTTTGCAATAATAAAATATTTAAATTAAAAAAATACATGATTAATGAAAAAAAAACAAAGAAATCGGTAGAAGGAAAAAAATATTCCTTGTTCCATCGATGGAAACTCCAATATAATGATTTTTTACGTCACTTCAATAAAATACTTCACTTTTCGATTTATTGACAACATTGTGGCAACCAACGCAAAAACGCAATGTTTCACTTCGATTTAATGTAATTAAGACCGCTAATTGTAATGATTGGGAGACTGTTACGATTATGACAAATATTTTGTAAATAAAATGTAAAAAAAAATGACATATTTTCAATTTTTTGTGTGATGTATAATTCTTGTGAGGTCTATAGTTCGCGATAATTAAAATTGCAAGTAAGAATTTAGCCAATACTGAAAAATTAGTTAAATAAAAACAATCGAATTTGAAGATCGCAATGTAGAGGGTTTCAAAAGCTTGAATAATTTGGTGGCTGATTTCTAAATCTATGAGAGTGATCGCAGTATGGCTGTGTATACGAAGAGATTGCAATAGAAGATTCTTGAGCAATGACTGAAATGAAGAAAATTATTGAGTGGACGAGAAACTGTAACGGGTTCGAATCGATAGGGTGCTTCTATTTTTCACACAGGATGAATAGTTCAACAACCTCGTTGAACCCAAGGTATAATGTAGCCATACGTATAGACACAGGGAATCCAATGTTGAGAAACGCCTTACAATTAATTGAAAAATAAAGTCCTATAAAAGAGTCCCTACGTAAATTCTCTAATTTTGAAGAATAAGAAGATGCTCATGAAATAAGTAATTTGTTAAAATATCTTCGAGAGACTCCAGTAAATTTTTATTTTTTCTACGAAATAATATGGTTTCAACGTTTTTATAAAAAAAAAATTGATGATGTTACGTATCCAAGGCAAAAGAATCAATAAGTCAAAATGAAGAAAATGAATGGTTTTTCCTCATTGTGCGATACTTTGTCCGCTCGTACTTGGACTTTCGTTACTGATGAACCCCTGGAACCGACACTCGGGGGCATATACAATTTTGGCGACTCGGATTCATCGGTTAAATCGCACAATGTTCCGAAATTTTGACTATCTAATCGTTAGGTTTGAAGAAAATTTATTTGTAACATTTCAAGTCTCTTTTACTCTTTGGTAATAGCAACAAATTCGAACGTGGCAATTTGTTGGCAATAGTTCGATAAAAATAAATAAACAAATAAATTGTGCCGATAAAATCGAACCTCAATTTACTAAAGAACGCCCAACACCTAAACCACTCGGCTATGCAATATTTCTGAAAGTTGTTATAACAGAAATCGACCTTCAAAAGCGAGTCATCCACCAGCTTCGTGAGATACTATACCTGTATATATAAAATCGTGTGCACTCTGCCCTGTGGCTCATTTCTTACTGCTCATTACGGTGCAAAACCCAGTTTTCCTCATTGTATTCTCTAATGTTTGGCAACAGTACTTCGCGAACGAAAAACCGTGCCACAACACGGCAGTGGCTAGTTTTGGTACTACGTGAAGTTTGCGTTTTTTATTTCATTAGATTATCAACCAACGTTAAAACATTTGTTGATCGTGCGGATCGTGCCAATTAGAAGGGTTCACTGACGTAAACCCTCAGTTGGTAATGTACATGTGCCAGAACGTAATTTTCATATTGAACGACACTTTTTTTTTGTTTTGTAGCATTCTTTTGAAAGATCGGGATATTCGTGCACTCTTCGTACACAAGATATTGAAAATCGATTATTTTATAAAGAAATTTGAGTAAAATAATTGGCTGGTACTGCTCTCATTTATTGTTTCTATACAAAAAAAATGACAATATTTTCAATCTCATGTTTGTCGTCGTCAAATATATGATGCGATGAGAGTGTGATAAAAAAACAGCGCGCTCTTCTCGACCGACCCACGCCACTAGGTCGTCCGGTGGCGTCTTCTGTCGACTGTTTTATGAAGCCTTCGATAGGTCGTAACCGTAGCCGCCGTGGGGTGGGCGGATAGGTGGTACGGAGGGAGCGAGAAGGGTAACGAAGCACTGAGCACACTCCCGCGGTGAATCGTACACGTATGGAAGAAGCGGCACACACGAGCGGCTCGTAGCGCTATGACCTCGAATAATCGTTGCGCGTTTGAGGTTGCGCACGTCCACGGTTTGTCGTAGAGTTTAACGGAGTCGTCAGTGTTCGTGTGCCGCGGTGAGCACAGGACAGACATCTTGTAGTAGAATTTAGCGGCGTGGTTAAAGACCGTGGGGTGCCCCGTTCCGCGGTCTTGTGTCGCCGTCGTCGTCGTCGTCGTCACCTGGGGCCCGTGATTAACGTGTGTGTTTTTAATCCACCGTCTCGCGCTAAACATTTTTTTCTCCTGGCCCCCTCCCTCGTCGTTCTTTCGCTCACTCGCTCTCTCTCTCTCTCACTCCATCGATGATCAAGGTGTATGATTTTTATCGCGTGTCTTCCAGTATTCCACCGGTATCTTCCTCTTAGGATCAACCCCCGGGTTCATCGCCATCTCATCAGTTTCTCAAATTTGTTTTTTTTCTCTACTCTTCATTTCGCACCACCGTTGACCCTCTTTGGATTGGAAAAAAATAGACCGAAAAGTCCCTAGCTGAACGAAAGCTCGCGCTAGGGGGAGATATTCAATGTGATAATACTCTTGCCTTATTGGTCGAGGAATCAAAAACATGTATTTTTTTTTAATCACGTATTGAGAAACCGGAGTAGAAAAAATGGTGTGGCTGTGTGTGTGATTGTGTGGTATAGCTGTGTGAGTGCCTGCTCGTATATGTAGTCGCGGTAAACATTTTTTCGTTCGAATAAAAATCGGACTACCAATCGCAAGAGACTCTAGTGTTCACTATTATACAAATTAAATATTTTTTAATGTATAATCGCAGTTAAAAAAAGCTCGGGTATATATAATTCATTAGTAGGCAATCGTATTCGCAGAGTTAAAACGTCAGTTTCCTTGTAGCCGTAAGGCGAGAAGAGGTCGCGGCTGGGGAAGGGGGAGGGGGAGGGGTACGTTTTCATAGTGTGTCGCGTGGCAGACAGCAATAAAATGTTGGGCAAGCAATAATATCGAGTGGGCGAAAAAAAAGAGGGACGCAGAGTGAGAGAGCGAGAGAGATTAAGAGTAGTAGACGAAACGAACACGTAACGCACACGAAATTCAGTATGAATAAAGAAATAAATGAAGGAAACAAGTGTGATGCGAGAGGCTCAGGAGTAAAAATTCGAAAAATCTGAATCAAACGCGTAACGATAATCGAAAAATCGAAAAATAAGTTTCCTTATGTGTCACTAGGGGCGATTGTAGAGTCCCCTTCCCTACGATCACCGGGTCCGAGTGCGAGATAAAACGAGCTGGTGAAAAAGAGATCGCAAAGTGCAATAATATAAAAACTGAAATAAAAATTTGTAAAAAGAAGAAAAAAATAGGAAAAACGAAGAACGGAACGTGGATGAAGATTTTAATATTTTGCGTGGGTGCTGTGACTTCCAGTGTATAGGCGGAAAAAAAACTCGGGAGAGAAACGTGTCCAATATCAACACGTTCGATAGAAATACACTTTTTTTCTCCCTCTCAGTGGAGACCCCGCGAGCGTTTCGTCCCTGTCCTTCGTCGAAACTCCCGCCTGCCCTTTTTCCCTCGCCCTTGTGCTTCTCGTTCGCTTTTTCTATCTCGCTCGCTCTCTCTTCCTCTACACCACGACGTCAATCGAATCAAGAATATAAAAAAAGCCTTCGCAGCGAGAGCGTGCAGTGCGACAAAGATCGAATTTGGGGTTAGGAGGCCCGAATAATAGAACAGAACAGAGAGGGAGCGAAAAAAGATAGCAACAGAGAAAAAGACGAAAAGCACAAACAGCTTCGGTACGCGGAATAAGTGGAAAGAGGTGGAGCCAAAAAAGTGATATTAAAGTACAAGTGTCATGTATTTATTTTTCTCGTAATTCGTGTTTACGCGTGTGAACAAAAAATAAAAGCAGAAAAAAGTGCGTGTCGTAGCGTGCATAAGGTGCGCGCGGCCGGTGTCAACCACCGACGTTCCTCCTCCTCCCTCCCCTGCCCCCGCGCAAACCCCCTCCCTGACCCGTCGAGAAACCCCTCCTAACCTGTACGAGCAAAACCGAACAGCATCAGCATGACCTCGAATAACTCCCAGAAGCTCTCCACTACGGATCGAGTTATCAAAAGTAAGAATTATGCAATCACTTTATACGATACACATCATTTTCTCCCTCTTTTTCTTTCCTTCCTTTTTTTTTCTTTTCACCTTGTTCACAGCATGCATATATTACGATTATCTTTTATTCGAAACTTAACAAAGGCAAAATTGTCCATAATCGCATCCATATTTACAGGAGGCGCCACAAGCGCCGGCTTGTCATTGTTTTTTCTATTACGAACTCACGACAGTTACAAAACAATTGATTTAGGTACAAAGCGTCTTGTTTGTTTCATATCCTTTTCGGTGCTGAACATACGTAACTTTGAGGTACAAAAACGTGCATAAAAAGAGATAGAGAGGTTCATTCTTCGATGAACCTTTCTGCAAACACTCAGCGATGTTATAAAACTTGCGTAATATTGAAAAAGACAAATTTCAATAATTCCAATAAAATCTAGAGGCGCCAAAGTATATAAAAAAAGTGTTATTCATATTAACTCGAAACCAAGCGTGAAGGTCATATGACCATTTTTTAAATAAGGTAACAAAAGAAATTCTCAACGTGTTGGTACCTTGAATTTTATTAAATTAAAACTTATTATCATGATAACAATTAATATTGTTACAGTCCGAATACAGCAGAAAATTGAACTTTATCGTGTCGATCAAGCACGAGAAAGTTTCCATTTCTGAATAAAAATGGAATAGTAGCTTTGTGGAGGTCGAGCGTAACAGCTGATAAGTTTGACAAACCCACAGCTTTACTTCGCCTTCGTTTCCAAATTGTTAATCATCTAAATCTACAGTTTTTATTTATTAAAATAATAAAATAAATATTGCATACACATACGAATAGCTGAAAATATTTTTAATTTAAGCGCCTTCTTGACTTGACTCCCGAGCCTGAACTCTAATTTATTTTAAGATTATCCTATGGCATTAGCTAATCATACCTTTTTTTTTTTACTGTAAATGGGCCTCGTACGATAAATTGAGATATTATTTTAATATTAATACGTAAGTATCGATAATTCTATGAGTGTGTCATAGTCAATCATGGACCTATATATTCTTTCGAAAGTTTTTTCTTTTTTGGACTATAACATTGTCCAATCAATCCGAAACTTTACGTCTGTTATTTTTATTGTTAATTATTTCTATGGGGATATTTTGTAAGCAGATTTTCCAAATTGGTTTTAATTGTCAGGATTACTTGACCTAGTTTCACAATTCAACAGAAACGTTAATGGAAGTTTACATTTTGGAATCCATTTATGTGAGGTTACAAAATTTACGATAACAGACCGATGCAGCAATCGATCAGTCAACTAAATACTAGATTTTTTTTTGCTTCGATGAATCTCATTTTTGATGGCAATCACATGATGTTTATAATTCTCAAAACATTTTACATTTTGGTTCATAAAAATATGTAATTGCGAAAGTCACACATTCTTGCATTGAATCTCAATCGGATTTTTAATTCACATGAGCCTTAAGCTGAATCTCTTAACTTCATCAATTATTAAATACATTCCGAACTACGAAATTGAATAATGTTTCCATTTGTTTTTTACTGTCTCCATTTCCAAAATAACAAAAGCATCATTTTAAGGTCATAGTCTTGTCCTTACAAACCCTGAACTAAAATAGTTCAAAGCCATCACCGATTTATTGAAATCGATGTTACAACATGTAAAGTGATGATTCATTATTTCGTTATGTATCTTTTTTAATTATAATGAGTTTTTGTGTTTTTTTTTCTTGTTTTGTCAATTAAGGGAAATTACTTGAAAGATATTTTTGTTGACGATTATCTTCATCAATTTTCGTGATGTGTACTTTTAGACAGATTAAAAAATTTAAGACGATTCAAATGTAAGGAAGTTTGATTTTGTGACAAGAAAATTGTTCAAGGTTTATTGACTGTAGGATAAATAGTTTTCATACGGAAATTGTTATTTCCTGTAACCTTCATTTTTCATTCGACATCTTAGTGAACCTCCCTATAATATGGAAATTCGATTTAATACTAATAATTTTTATATACTCCTTGCATATAAAATATTCAATTAATTATCTTTTAGTTGATTAACATTATTCAGAAAAATTGTTCCTGCAAGAGAGTTCGATGTGATTATTTATACGTTATTGGATAACTTTGAAGACAAGCTAGTTTTCTATCCTCATAGCGTGGACATAGTCGCAGACTTCAGTTTCATACACAATGGCTATGTGATGCCAGGAGTCGTATCTCATGTTCTAATTATCGTCTAAAGTTTGAATGTTCAAGGTATAAATTAAATTGTACAAAGTTGACATTCGAATCGATAAGGTATTTGAAAAATTGAATGTAAGTAGATAATCTTAATTTTTTTCGTGACAAAACGAAACCGAAAATTTTATTTTTCTTACTACTATTTTTTAATAATGAATTCCCTGCAAAAAGTCTACATTTTTATTACGATTTTCATAAACAATAAAAAATAAAACTTTTTCTAAGACTGATCATCGCTTTGCGGAAAAGAAAAAAAAAAGAAATATCCTTTGCCAGACTCGAAGTAATTTTTGTCTGACGGTTACGTCAAAAACTGCCTTGAATTGCAATCAATCATTTTCAAGAAAATTATATTATTTATTTCTTTCTAGAAAAATATATTAGAAATTCGTATCCTACGAAAATTAGGTTTTGGAATATAAGAGAGAGGTAAAATATTTCTATTTATGTTTATAGTCTTTTGCGTCGGATTTTTTTTGTTATCGTTCCTCTTTTTTGTTTCATATTGTTCTCGAGTGTTAAGGCTCTTCGAGAATTAATGAAAGGTCAATCGAAAGAATATTAAAATGAACTAAAGTTTGGTCTAAATCTCAAGTATGGTGTGACAAGAGGAAAAATAGAAAGCAGACGAGGCAAAGCCGTGCCCTCGCCAAAGCTCTGAGGGTCCCCACGTCAAAACAAGGCCGGCGTCAAGCCGGGATTGATTTTCTCCGCGGGGCCGCGGCGCCATTGCTATCGACCTGCTGCTGCTCGTTGGTGCTGCTGCTGCTACTGCTGCTGCTATTTCTCCTCTTGCTCCTCTTTCTACTCTCCTCTCATATTTCTTTTTTCTTAAGATCCACTACATTTCATTTTCGACAATACTGGATTTGTTTCTTTATTTATTTCGTGTAAATTGAAAAAATATTAATTCTATATATTTTTCCAATTCGACGTTATTCCACATGTAAAGTGCGATCATCAGTTAAACCTTTTTCGCATATTTGTCATTCAAATTTTAATTCCGCTTTATAGATTGCATTTCGAGAAATTCTCAAGAGAAATGCAACCTCCAGCATTCTCTGATTTCTTACTTGGCTCTCGAACTGTACTCTCTCATTGCGACACTTCTATAGCTACGTGTCTATGTTTCTTCTTCGTTCAGTGCCTACACATTCACATCAGTTCTGTTCTACCTTCTAATCACCATCAGGTTCTAATTATCTAGTTTCGTGTTGGATTAACTGGACTCCGTAACTATTACAAAGAGCATCGGCATCACAAGGCTTTGCCCCTCCTCCCCCTGCGTTCCGCCGCTCATATTATTATGCCCAAGTGAGCAAGAAAGTAAATCAAATCATATGTGAAGTAAATACTAGAAATAAAACGAACTGTTACATTTTTGAGACAGAAATGCTTTTTAAAACTAAATATTAAGAAATAAAAACAATTGTTTGCGTTTTATAAATCATTTTTTTTTTTAACGATTCTGCAAACCATTTACAAACCTCTATTTTGGCAGTATTGACGTAGAATAAATACGGTTGATTGATCAATTCAGTAGTAATATTTTTATGAACAAATCTTAATTAATAAGCATGATTGAATTTTTGATTGAATCATAAATGAAAAAAAGTTTCATCAAGACTATTGTTATTGATGTGTTAAATATTATCGTAAACCCTGCTATGGTCTAATTAATTGGATCACGTAATACTCGTATTAATATTGTACGTGTTCTCTCATACAAAACATCGAAAATGGTAAATCATTTTCTCCCCTGTATTTCATCGTTTGCACAAAACTTACTATTGTTATTAATATTAGAAATAATAAATAACGTGAAAGAGCTTTTATAACTTTTTTCTGCTTCTTCTTAACTGTCACGCATGTAATGAACACAAAACAAAAAAATAGTCGAGCGCTAGATGGGTACGAAGAGTTTTTCAATGTCTCTTGTAGATGCTGAACAGCGTTGCCATATGGCGCTGGATCAGTCGTTCAGTTGGTATAAATTCTGTTACGTAGTATTTTCCCTGACACAGTTGAGATTTTGAGAAAAAACGAAGGTACACATTTTTCTCTTTTTTATAGAAAATCAGGTGTAATTTTTTTTTTTTTTTTTTTGCAAATGATGGTGCGTCTTACTTAGCGGAGCCGAAGAGAATTATTAAAGTCATAAAAAAATAAAAATCTCTAAAATCTCTTGGAAAAAAAATGCCCAATTCCGTATCGCTTCCAACGTATGTAAGTTTTTGTGGACTAATTAATTATTTCAATAATTTCAAAGATTTGTGCTTACATCTACGTTTACAACTTTATTTATAACGAAACTTTGAACAAGAATCGAAACTTTGTAGAAATAAGTAACATTAAGCAAGTTTTCGATGTGGATTGCGCATTCATGTCCGTTATTCGCACAGGGTCACAGACGTTGGGTTAAGTATATTATAAAACTCCTGACGCCTCTGCTTGTCTGTCTTGGATATCAATTCTAGTTCGTAGTGGGCGTGCTTGACTTGGTTGATTTTTGTCAATTTTTCACGAATGCCTTTCGTGTCCAGCTTGTGTCTCATATTTATGTTAATATATGTCAAATTATTTCACGAGATCCGATCATATTCAAAAGGTTCGCGAGCAAAACAAAAACAGCTAAAATTATACGAAATTTTTACGAGACGTAGAGAGTTTTACTGAGATATCAGGAGATTTTTTTTTGTTTTTGAATTTTTGACCGTCACGGTTGCGAGAATTCAAGTGAATAAAATTGGTGTCTTATCAAACTTTAGAGCTTCTACAAGAATTCATTCGATAAGTACGAAAAAATTGACGAATTTTGACAGTACCGATTATGTTGAACAATAAATTAGAGAATACTAAAAAATGAGAAAGATTTCAGGTCCAGCTGAGACGCTGCCGCAACTTAAAAATAGCTGTCGCAACGCTGCGTCGCTTTTTTATGTACGGTTTACAATGTTTACGATGTTTGTCTTACTGAACGATGTTATGGTGTTATTTTAACCTCTAAACACTACGTTATTGCCACGAATTCAGCAATTTTTCGATGTTGAATAGAAAAGTTATTATAATTGTCATTAAATAATAAATTTGAGCGATATTTACGATAAGAAGCAAATACGGATGGAAAAAACAAATTCATTTCAGTTTAATCGGATAAATGCGCATTTTATAAGCGTCATTTTTTATTTATAACAATTGGTATTGGCCATAGAATCAAAGACAGTCACCAACCACCTTAATACCCATTTACAAAAATATTTTTTTTTGCCATAGAATTTTTGTATATGTAAAATAATAATTAAAAACAAAACCTCAGTCAAAAAAATATAAATTTCATTGTCCTGTGTTGGGTTTCTCTGAATTCTTAGCGATGAAAATATAGCATTGAACGTTTTCGCAAAATCGTAAGAGAATGTAAAGAAAATGATTCATTCTTTGTCGCATCACATCGACCTTTTTTTTGCAATGCAAATTTTGGTACTAAGGTCAGCGAGCTGAGCTCACAATCACATATGGAAGGAACGAAATAAATCGTGAATGAATTATGCAACAAACGAAACGTTGTTTTCTGAAAATATATATACACAGTGTTCAAAAAGTTGCTAGACAGCTGCTTTTTTTTTTATTTTAAACGTACATCGGACCTAAAAACATTTTAAATAAAAGTTTGATCGATTCAAAGATTTTATCGAACTCCGTATAAATATTAGTCCGCGGCCGGGAAGAGCACACCATTTGAAATTTCTAACGAGAACCTTATTTTTTATTTAATTTGTAAATGAACAAGAAACTTTTGTTTCGACCATTTTTTCCGAATCATGCATTCAGCGGTTGGATCAAGAGACTACTCGAATCGATATTTAAAAAAATCTACTTTGATTTTTCGAAGTCTTTGTTTCCCTAAAGCCATTAATGAACTTAATTCGTAATAACTTGCCATTTAATAAATCTAAACTTCATTTTGTCACACGCGTACTGTTAAAAAGAATCAGGTCTCCCATGGCTTTTCGAACACCCTATATGTTATATACATCGAAAATGTCACGCGTTCGTACGATAAACAGCATTAGCATATATTTCATACGTAAGATATTTCGAGTGAGTTTACGACCGTGTATTTTAATGCGTTGAGTATACATTTATTTGGCATATCGTACGTGCGATATGCATGATTTTCTCTCCAAATCCATCATTCGAAAGAGAGTTGTTGTGGAACTCATACAAAAATTCATTAGCTCTCTAGTTCGTCACGCGATATGACACTTTCTCAAATTAATATGTCAATATTGTCTATTTTGTAATTCGAATAATTCAAAAATAAAAAGAAAGAGAACATTTTTTTTGCACATTCATCTCAGAGAACAATTTTCATCTCGAGGTTCACGATCAAAACTTTTTTTTCTTCCCAGGACAAAATTAAAAAGTTGAAAATTGTATTAAAAGGTGTTACTGGGTGATTCACCCCCTTAAACGGGTTGAAAAATATATGTATTTTTTACGTTGATGCTACAGTTCATTTTAATGATGATATTAATTATTATTGAATAATACAAATAATCAGATGATAGATCGGTCGATTTATGTGATTATCACGCACTGTCGGTCCCACGACTTTTCGATGACAAAATTCCTGGTGACCCTCAAGTATCAAAAAACTTTTCAATTAACTGATCAGGATAGAATAAGTTATCTGCCACTTGAACGTTATCTTTTCTAAACAAAGTTTATTCTTATGGGACAAATTTAACGTCACAATATGTTGGATCGAATAATTAACTTTCCACCAAACGAATATAAATATATTCACAATATATTGAGTTTACATGCGTAAATATATGACGATGAAGATTTGCCGGTGGTGGGTGCCAGTGGCTCACGGCCGGCTGGAGTGTAATAATAGACACAAACAAACTCATTTGGCCGGTTCGCCAACTACATTTGGCTCGACCATCGTCCACTCTGTTCCACACGATTCTCCTCGGGCATGGAGACTGACCATTTTTCTCGCCATTTCCCGTCTATTTTGTTTTTTCACGCACGCACATTTGGTAACTTGTCATTTCGAGCGGAAAAAAATATTCATTACAAATTTCCAATTTTCGAACATTCCTTTAGTGTATTCGTAATTATTTGAGAATCGGTTGGTTTCTGATCATTATCTGGTTTCTAAAATTATCGTATGGGACTTGATACAAAAAACAGTTTTTTAAAATGTTGATTTATCAACCAATTTTAAAAGAATTTATTAATTAATTGTACGTTTAGCGAATACAACAATTCGGTCATGATGTGAAAACTTTTAATCGACCATTGTTAGAAAGTGTGAGAAAAGGGAGAAAAAAAATAGTGAAATGAAGTCGGTTAAGAGAAATAAAAAGCCTTTTTCGCCACGTTCGCTTAACGAGATATTTTCTATGGTATCATCTCTTACAGACATCGGCTAATTTAGCTAAATGGGAGGGCCCTCGGTGTCTGTGCGTCCTCGAGCTTCGGGGAAGACGTAGAAATTCGATACTAGCACAAGAAAGGAACAAAACGATGACGTGTTTTGCTAAATTGTCATTCTCATCATTAGACGAAAAAGATGATGGGGAAAAAAAAGAAGAGATAAACCGATAAAAAAACCATTTTAAACCCGTGGATTCCTCGTGATGCAAGTTGTTTATAAAATTTAAAAAAAGCACAGCTGTGGCAAGACGTCAAACGAGATAAGAACATGTGTAAGGTTGTATTTTACATGAAATATATACAGAGCTTTTAAAAAGTCACGAAACACTTTTATTTTTCTCCAAATATACATGCAACAAAAAACAGTTCAATTAAAAGTTTACTGGTTTAAAAGGACCTAATCAATCCTGTGAAAATTTGTCCTTCCCGTTCTTTCTTAGTTATTCATGCTAGAATGGCCAAATTGAATAAATTACTTAATTTGTTATTGTTATCTTTACAAACGTGATACTGGACAGGTTGCGAACTGCGTAGAGATGTATTAGGATGGAAAAAAAAGAAAATACTAAACTGTACGTGATTTCGGTGATCTCCCAAATTGAGCAGCCTCGGGCGAAGCCGAATACTTGGTTGGGTGACTGCTTAGTCATAGACTGGCTCGTATATCGATCGCTGAACGCAGGTTTTGTGGGATTCTGATGATGTTAACTAACTGAAACTTGATGAAGATATAACCGCCTGTATTGATCAGGTTTTTCAGTTTCTCTTGGCATTAGTGCAAATTTGATACAGTGGTGTATTGGGGCACAGCAACTGTGGGTAAAAGAGCGAAAGGTCTCAGCAGAAGATCATGGAAGTAAGTGATGTTCGGTTAAAGTGATAGAATTTCCTTGTAAAAATGATTAATTGGGGAAATAAGATTGTATTACTAGGATGTTCTTGACAGGTTCTGTTAAACGATTTTATTTCTATTCGAAACATCTTTTTGTCCGATTCGCATTTGAAGAGCAACCACTTACCAGGAACTTTTTAAACACCCTGTATACATACATCCAGAAGTCGATCAAATTCATTATCTCATTCAACTTGTGTCAGAGCATCACGTCAGAACATATTACAGAGCCACCTGTGTACATATGTATACTTTAATATTACATACGTATATACCCACCCACACAAGTGTTTTAGCTCGAAAGATGGCAGTTTTGGCCGAATCAAGAGCTTTTCTAATCAGCATTTGGTCTTATCGTATTATATCTTTTTATTTCCGTATTTATAAATTTATTATTAATAATTGTTTTAGAAAAATTGAAGTGTCGTTTATTAAAAAAATTCATCTTAACAATAAAACATATAATTGTCGTCGAGGGATCTATGGGTTTAGAGTTGAATTTAACTTACATTTGACGTTACTAATATAAAGTTATTCGATATCGTTCAGTCAAACTCTGAAAAAATCAGTGAACAAGATCGATTTATTGATAAATCAGTCAATTACGTTTATTCGAAGTTCAAGGAAAATTAACCAGGTTTACATTGTTTGTTTCGAAAATGTTGAAAAAAATAAATAATTCATTTTCACTCAATAATCATTTGGAGCACGGTTCTAAAATCTATATTTATATTGTTGTTCGGGTAAAAGGAAGAATATTACACAGAAATTGCATGATTCGTCTTACCATTGAACTTGATTCTTTCGTCGTCTGAATATTGTTTTAAATGGTCATTAAATCATTCCTTTGCTATATATTCGAATAAATAATGTTACGAGAAGTCTGGCGGTGGTTCTGTGTTTGAAACACTTCCAATCTAGCGTCACTTCCTTTTATTCTCTTCGTTCTTGGTAGTTCTAGCGATGAGTCCTGGACACAGAAGGCATCAACAGGTGAACCACCACACCAACAAAGAGTCAGCAACCAACCAGCTAACTAGTGTGTGTATAGATATAGAATGAACTGTGTCCAGTTTTGATAGCAAGTTCTCTGCCTTCACACTGTTTCAAGCTTTCGTTTATCTCAACTCGCCAGTATTTTTTTTTTTGTTATTTTGTTTCCTCGTTATACATACGTCGCACTAGGAAATGCGAGCTTCCTAGTTTTGAATGAGACAGTAAGAGAAAGCGGAAAAGTGTGTGAAAGGAACAGAACAGCGGGTGGATGGCCTCGCCCGTTCACGTCATCCACCCTATGAATGACTCAATTCGTTGTAAGCCCTCGAAGGATATTCATCTCTGGTCGTAACCAGTACAATGAATGCCCATGGAATGGACGAACGATCAAATTTCAGCCTGTGGATTTGACAATGATTAAAAAAATGTTATCACATTTATTTCATTCGTTAATTAAGCAAATATATATATTTACTTTTGGATCTTTGTTCTCAGACTAGTTCGTGATTTAGAGACACTTCTGACTCGGCTCTTAATCGAACTTTTCCTTTCTATGATCTAAACTTCTCGTAGTTTGGCTTTTCCATCAACAGATTTAAATTCATGTCCTCTTTGAATGTATGATTCGGTAGTTAAGAATTAATTGACCTTTTTTTGCGCGTGAAATTTCTAACTTTTAAGTTTTCCAAGAAAAAAAATGTATACATCGTGAAGAAGAAAAGGAAGAAGGTTTCTTTTTGTAAACTTCTTTTTATTGAAAAATAAATAGTGAAATAAGCTTCATAATAAAATTTGTCCCAAATTCTCGTGGTAAAGTAAGTCAAAAAAAAAAACGAATAGTTGAGACATAAACCATTTTCCGCACGACGTACATCAACCGAAAATCAAACTTCTTAGGTAGGTATTATGAAATTTTTGTAGTGAATTGAATCGTTCAAGATTCTTGTGAATTAAGACAGTATTTCCATAACATCGTTCAGGAGATAAACCAAGCAAACATTTCAACGTCTAGTTAAATGTAAAATAATTGCTAAAAATACAAGTTAGTGGTTTGTAGAATTGGATAAACTTTTCAGACATATTTCAAAGATAAAAGGAACTGTAGAAAAACGTGATCGAAGAGAAACTTTAGAATTGGGAAGAATGATTGTTAGAAGAATTCTGGAAGTAGTAGTAGAGTTGTTGAGATGAGTAACAGGTCAGTTGTGTTTTTGCAAGGAATAAGAGGCGGGGCTCATAGTCGGATCAATATACCCACTGCCAACCCCAGTAACGCATAGATTACCTTATTCATAGCTGCTTGCATCGTTTTATCTCTCTCACTCTGCTCCTCCACCCTCTTATTTTCTTTCTTTTTTCCTTCCCATTCCCCGTTCATCCTCGAGGTTCCTGCATTCCCACCCTTGTCGCCTCTGCCATCCAACTGTGTTCTCACACAGTCACTTCCCTCGATGTATATTTTATATAATTTATTGTTTCACATTATTTTCCTCTGTCGCCCATATGCCAGCACATACTCATTCCCTGTTTCTTCTTTTCCTATTTTTTCACAGTTTTCCATTCGCCTTCCGTTTCAAACCTCTTGCATCTGAAATATCCCTACAACCGTATTTTGCTTTTGTCAATTGTTTTCTATTTTTTAATAATCCACTTTGATTACAACCCATCATGGTCTTATCAGATTATTTACCCATAATTTTTTGTAAAAAATAATCCTCATGCCAAAGATATAGCGCAAAGTTTACATAATACACGAAAAAAAGTCGTAGAACAATTTCAATTCGAAATGACGAGATGAGTTTTCTCATATTTTGCCATTTTTATCAATTATATTTTTTTGATTGATACTTTGTTAAGTATCATTTTATAGAATTCTGTCGTTAGCCTGCGTAACTTGAATTAACAACTACGCAATCTTTCAAATCATACGTGTGCTTTGTTTTTTGTATCATTGAGATTAATAGAAATTCTACCGGAAGAAGAAAAAAGAAGATGGTGAAAGAAAGACCTTAATAAATTTATATTTCGACTGCCGTTGGTTTCTCAGTATGTACGTCTACACTCGGGAGGACTCGGAGTACAGAAATAGAAAAAGAAACGGGAAACCGTGGGTGTTGAAAGAAGCAGAGGGTGTCGAAGCGTGGAGAACGATCCTCTGCTTCCGGTTCATCTGAGAAACGACATCTTTTTTTTTTTCTTCTTTTTTGATCAACCCTTTTATCGAGTGCTCTAGTCTGACTGTATTTCGATCGGTATCTTTTTCTTCCTCAATTCTCTTATACTCATTTTATTTCCCTTTAGGTTATCAAATATATAGCAATCAGTTGAGTTTTATTCTCAAATTATGTGTAACCGTAGTCGACCTCCATTTCTTCTCGACTTCCTTTTCTTTCAAACCTTTTCAACCTTTCCAAGGACACTCTCTCTCTCTCTCTCTCTCTCTCTCTCTCTCTCTCTCTCTCTCTCTCTCTCTCTCTCTCTCTCTCTCTCTCTCTCTCACTGACTTTCTCTGTCTTTCTATTTGTTGTTCTTTTTTTCGTTGAGCTATGACCAGCCACACCAATCCAAACCCTATTATACCCGTATGCGTGGATAAATTTCTAGAACCTTTTGTATGTACCTTTATCGAGGCTTCCAGCTTCTCGCTTCATAAAATACTTCATCCCCTTTGGACAATCATCTCAGTCGGCAGAGACCCCTTGGCGTCAGAAACTACTAAAAGCATAGGGGGAATAAGAAGCAGCTTGCGCATGACGCCAATCTCTTCACGTACTATTTTTTATCTCTTTCTTTTTTTTGACATTCATCACCACCAACGCCTATTACTTCGTTTTCTTCTTTTCATCGCCTTACTTACGCGTCATTGATCATCGCCGATAATGCCACCAAACGCTTTCTACTGATAAATGTATAAATTCTACAAACCCCATCTTTCATTTTCACAATTATTTTACAAACATGACAATAACAAAACGGCAAACGCTCATAATGTGCTTAAATTACAGTCCTCGTTGTATTAAGATTCGCTGTAGCTCTGTTGTGTCATTTTACAATTATTTTACAATAATTACAGAATTTTCACTAAACATGTAAAATATTATTCCGACAAACGAAACATTTGGTGATTAATACAAAAAATAAGCATTTACTAAAACGAATACTTTATCATTATCCAAAGTACACGTTGCATCGTATTATTGTGAGTCCATTTATTTTTCTCCAATCTCTTTACTATTAAAAGTTCATTTTACAAGATGGATTGTTTCTTTTATCCCAGTTGGTCAATAAGAATTTCTGCAATATTACATTTCAACAAAACCTCGACGAGTGTTTGCATTCGTATAACAACATTGTACAAATACATTTGATCCACTTTGGCCTTTGTATGGACGAAAGTGTTTGAAAAAGTAATTTTAATTGTTTAAATCTACACGCTTCTGTTATGCGATTATGCATGCAGTAGCCAAAGCGAGAGACAACATATATCGGTTTTCGTAATTCGGAGTGATTTTAACGGAATTTAGCGATTGAGGAACGTTGTAGTAAAGCATAGAGGAGGGAAATAGAGAGAGAGGGAGAGAAGGATTTTACGCCTGTATATTCATGCTTGAGAAGGTCTATTGGCTTATTGGATTCCAGGATACATAGTCGTTATAGCGAGTGAGTTTGGGATCAGTAGAAGGTATTTAACGATATACACAATCTACCGAAAGTCGATAGAAAACATCGGTATTTTAACATATCAAATTACAGAATTTTTAAAAGGAACTACACTGAAAAAAAAACGTATTATCTGAACGTAGCATTCATTTTATTGCTACAATATTTAATCAACATAGCAATGTTTTTGTCAATCGATTCTAACTCGAGTCCATTCAACAATATATCCATCCTTGGAAAAAACCCCTTTCAAAATAAGGTCATGTTTGTTTTGGTCTTTCCACAAAAGCATCTGTAGGTGACCATAGAAGAAGGTTAAAAAGTTCTGTATTTTCAGTGTAATTAGTTGGAAGAATGTTTACCTTGAATGATACAAGAATATTTGGCAATTAATTTATTACAAATAACAAAGTCTTGACTTCTGTTTCAAAGAACTTAAAAAAATTTCTAATTAACCATGAAAAACAATTGTGCCAAGCAATGAATTCGCTGTTGTAGAGCTTCCAGCTTTGGCTGGTAGGTGGCGACGAGCCTTTGTCCAAATAGCCGCAATTATAACAGCAATTATTTTCTTTTCATAAATAAAAGAAAACTCGATGTTCCTTCTGAGGCTTCTTTCGAGTGAAAGATTGACTTATAAGTAAAGCCACTTTGGGTGAAATCAATGAATCTCCGCAAATATTTCTTTGCAGTCTAGAGACTCGACTGAAAAGCCCCGGTGGAATTCTCGATGGTTTTGTCTTTCTATCTACACGTATGAGTGTGCGTGAGTGTTTGAAGCTTGAGGCTACCGTCGAGCGGGTCGAGCGCGTCTTGCTCTATCTTCCAAAGCAGTGGAACCACGCAAATCGATGTATTCGCGGCTGCGTTCTCGTTTCAGTACCGGGAGAGGGGGTACGAGAAAGTGGCAGGGAAGAACCGGAAGGAGAAGGAGAGAGAGAGAGGATTCATTCATTCATTCATTCATTGACAACGCTTTATTTGATGCAAAACTTTCGCGGTTTTAGTACAGATAATAAACAAACAAACAAATAATAAACAAATTCTTAACCCTCGCACGTCATACACCGGTCTGGTGGACCGTGAATCGGTGGTGACCTTATGGGACGAAGAATAACTGTAGCGGATACTAGACTTAACGAACAAACTAATTAACTCATTACTAGACCATAAACCTTCCCAACATTTATTCATATACAGAATATTTCAAAAGGCAGGGACGGTGGCAGAGACAGAGGCAAAAAAATAGGAAAAAACGAGTAAAGAGGCAAGAGATCAAACGAGTACGCCCCGTTTCTCTTTCTTCTGTTCTTTAATTTTTCTCCTCTTTGCTATGCTGGGAATCTAAACAACGTAGGATTTTTCATACGCTCGAAAACTCAGCAACTCGCGGCTGTTTTCAAAATAAAGAAAACAGAGAGCTAACAGAAGATTATACGAAAATAGAAATAAAAAGTGCAAAGAACATGTAATTTGACCTTTCATCATTTTTTGTTCCTCAAACTTTCCTGTCAGCGTACAAACAATTCTTCATTTCCACGATTCTAAAAATCCAATGTCATTGTCTCTGTTTACTCATGTTTTGTTATCTTTTTTTTTGATTTCAGGTAAGTAAATTCTACCATGACGAGATGCCGAAAAGAGGAATGACTTAAGTATATGTGAAAATATCTGTAAATGTTTCGAATCAATTGATTTAGTACATTCGCTATTTATTGTATGATTAAGGACTTTGCCGAATAAGCTGACTCAAATAGGCCCCGGCGACTTCCTAAATGACACTTGACTCATTGTATTTACGTTGTGCGAAAAAGAAACGAAAATTTCAGCTCCCTAATATAATTTGTTTTCAGTAATTGAAAAAAAAAAAAAAAAAATTAATAAACACGCGTACAAAATTGTTTGAAGAAACTTGAAAAGTTTGACATTTCTCATTCTGATGGATGCCGACTGAATACATGTTCAAATTGAGTTGAAATTTTTTTTTTTAAGCATCTCATTTTTAAAAACTCCACAGGACATAATTGATCTGTAATTTCATTAATTGTGGAATGTGCTGTTATTGTGAGGGTCTTATTAAATATGTAATTACACGTTCATATGAATAAGTTACACTGCACTGTAATTTCTGAAATATATATACAAGCAAAAACAGCTGCTTGGTCTACAAACAGTTTCTTCCAAAGTTGTTCGTGGAAATAACTATTCTAATCCAATCTATATGAATATTTGAAATTAATTGGGAAAATCTTCGTCGTAACATATTACGATTTATTGAATCGGTCATAAGGTTCATTTCCTGAAGTGTTCGTCAATTTTTTCCATCGTTTCTGCGCAAAGAAACGTGCTATTTAATTATATTGCTCATTACTCATTTTTTTTTTTTTTTCCATTCTTACGCTTGTATTGTTTGTTTTATATTGTTTATTGACCATCAGGGCTGCATACTTAATGCTGAAAGTGTGATCAAAGATAAAATACACATTCATCATCATTTATTTAATCGGTTCTACGATAATGGAGATATACTTGCACTTGACAGCCAAAGAATCACTTATCGCTCATTTCTGATATCGTAATCGCATTTTACTGCATAAACATTTTTGAAGGCACGGTGTTTACAGAAAATTTTATCCCTTTCGGTTTTGTGGTCAGGGAAAGAGTAGTTACAACCCAATCGAGAAGAGGGAAGGGTGGTGACTAAAGGGGTAAAAAAAGATCACTCCTAGCACACCGATCGATTCGTTTTGACGCCTCGAGAAATTATCGGGGAGTTAACCGCACCGCAAGATAAAGTAGAATATAAGAAAAAAAAAAAAAGAAGCGCATGGAAAAAACACGGTACGAAGGGATGAGAGAATGAGGAAAAAAAAATGTTTTAATAAAAAAAGAAAAAAAAAGAAGATCGTGCTTTGTTAGAATGATCGTGCGGCTCCTTGCACGTAACGTCTCCCGCTCGAAGAATCTTTCTCTTCAAGATAATAGAGTGTATAAATAGCTAAGCGTACCAAATAGACTTTTATCTTTTTTTTTTCACCGCGACCCTCCTCATGCTCATCTATTTCTTTTTCCTTCATTTTTTCTCAACGTCGACTGCAGATTTAATCCATAACCTTATCTTTCTCTTGATAATTAAACCCGCCGAGATCCGCCATATTTTAACAAATTTACCTTCAATGAAATTGAAAAAAAAATTCCGCGTTAACAGTGCAAAGTGAGTTCGCGTAACATTCCTTCGGAATTAATATTGTATTTTTTTTATCCAATGAATTGTTTCTTAAGTCCCATCGAGTCTTTCTCTTGTCGCTTCTTTTTCTCTCGGTCAAGCGGTCAAACGAAGCGAGTAGTAGACTAGAGTATTTATTAATACAGAGAGAGAGAGAGAGATTAAGTTTCGTTTTCGAAACGAAAAACTGATAACGGAAGTGAGGGATGATGAAGTCTCTCTGAGACATGCGAGTACAAGAAATGAAGAATAAACATAGAAACACAGAAATAAAACAAAGTTTAGGCGAGAAAGGAAACAAATCTGCCATCAGGAGAGGGAAGCGAACGAAAAATGTTCTAGTTCGTATGGCCAAACACTATACATCAAGGTTGGAAAGAGTATAAGAGAACGATTCTGTTATCGCTTGAAAAGGATAAATTTCCTGTGGTTTTAATCTTGTAAATAACGTTTGTTAGTTAAATTCACATCTATAGCAGATAAAAAGAAGAAGAAATAAAGGAGAAGAAACCTAGATGGACGTTACTACGATCCTCCTTGTTATCGTCTTCTTTATTTATTTCTTCTCTTCTTCTTTCCTTCCTCAACTTCGACCAGTTGATTTGTCACTTTGTCGACAATAAGGCACGAACTCGTATAAAAACGCGCCAAAGTGATTTCAACTCAATTCACTATTGCTTTTATATCGAAAGAGACTTGGTATAGAGTCTCGGGACAAGTATATTTGATATTATTTTCGAGAACTCGCTAAATCATATTTTCTCACAATATAAAACGGTTCGTGGTGACTGGGATAAAAATGCGATATCATTTTGGTGAATTGTAAAACCTAAGAATTTGGCTGGTCAAACATTTTTCGACAGCAGTCGGTGGGTGATCAGTCTATGACGCTTGTGATTTTTCAAGTTAATCAGACTCACAGCTAGGAGAAAGATTTTCCGGACTGTCCGGACTCAATAAAAATATAACCGTTTGTATCGATCAGGTTTTTTTTTTACAGTTTCCTTTGGCCCTCTCGCAAACGCGATCAAGTAATGCATTAGGGAAGAGTAGCTGCGACCTAGTGAACTAGGGGAAAAAGTGGAGACAAAGTGATAGGGTGAGCTCGTGGAAATCTACAAGAAAATACGCAAGAACATTGAAATTAGAATATTCTGTTATGAAGAAAAACATCAACAACCCTCACATTATCGAAGAAATTGAAAAATAAACATCGATTTCACTTCGAGTTGCCACTTTACTTTCTCGACAAATTTCATTACTTGACAACTTTACGATACCAACAAGAAGGGAATTCATGCAAACGAAATTTTAATACTTTTCACAATTAAAATTCTTTTTAGTCTTCACTCAAACAACTTTATATTTCATAAATATTTATATAATATAAATAGATAATATTTATCTTATTCATTTATTCGACAGTGTACGACGTTTCCGTCTTTTACAATATCAACTGAAGAACTAAGAACTGAAAACTAAACTCAAAAGCTACAAACTGCCAGACTTGTAGTTTCCATCTTTTTTCTCCATTTTACTGTTTCATGCTTTTCCGTTTTTGTTTTCATATGTTTTCTTCTGCCCCTCCCGGTTATCGACTTCTTTAATTCCTTTAATGTATAAATAGATAATATTAAATAGATATAATAATATTATTTCCTTTTTGTTTATATCGGAAATATTTTATATTTCTTCGTTAGTATAACTTGTTTATTCGTTTTTTTTTTGCTACCCTTTGGGCTTTGATGTCTTGGAAAAAATAACAAAAAACTAGACCGATTTTTGTACTTTATAATATTCATATTCTAGACTACGATGAAAAGTAATTTCGTTGTATTGAGAAATAAAAAAATTCGCAATCACCAAGTAATGATATGAAATGTCTACGAAACGAACAACAGTACTGGATACTAAACGTGAAGGATAGTGTGATCGTGTTATTGCTAATTATATCAAATATGCTCTTTACTATCGAATTTATCGGTCTCTTGATTACTGACGAACAAAGGGGCGTATAACATGAAGAATTTGAGGAGTAAGCCGATGTCAGCTACACCCAGATGCTTCCTACTAATCAATATACACGTAGATGTATGTTACAAGCTGTTGCAATATAACTCATTGTAATCGTGCATAGCTAAATTCTCATCACACGTGTTCACGTGTACATAAACCCAGAGGTCACTCGAATAAATTATATAACGCCATGTACGTTCATATGGAACAAGTCCCACATGTATATTTATGTTGGATGTCTGGTGGATTAATCATTAAATTCTCCAGAGACTAAAAAACTCTTACAAGAAAAGTGAATAATTAAACCGAATTTTATCCCAACACCACAGAATACAACAGGATATAAACGACTATATTATAATTTTATACTTTTCATGCAACGATCTATATGGTGCCAAATTATGAAAGTTGAAAACAAATTAACGATATAGAAAATACATAAAAATAATTGATATTGGAGAAATGGTGATTAAATATGATTTAAAAAAATTATGAAACGTCTCTCTGTCCGTTTTTAAATTGGTCCTAGGTGGCCAATGACTGTGTCGTTTTTCTTGTAGCTGGGAAAGTGGGGTGTATATGTGAGATATAGCCACAGCTCTGGCACAGCTATCGCAGGCGTTCTCACTCATGGATCAATATTCCGTCCGGTCCATCTTCTTCTGACCCATAGTTCGCCGTCCCTCATACTTACGCGGTTACATCCATCTCTTTCTCTCTATCTTCTATCTTTTCCCTCATTTTTTATCTATCTCTCTTTCTCTCATTTTCGTCGTTTCCCACTTGTGCGCTGTCGTTCTCTTCTTTTTTTCGATGTTTTTTTCCTCTTGCTCTCTCGTTCGTCAGCCTCTGACCCTGTTTCTTCTCAACGTTCCCTAATTCTGCCTTTTCCTTCTCTTCCTCACTCTTGTAGTCCTTTGTCGTCCTTTTTCTCGTCTTTGTTCCCCCTCGCCAAACCCTTTTCCCCACGTTTACCTCGTAACAATTGGCCCTCGAACCGATTTTTTTTGGTTTCTCATTCTATTTTCTCTTTTTTTTTCCTCTCCCCTAATTTTTGTTGTTGTTTTAGGATCATTGCTATAACGCAGCACAGCTTATTCTATCTTTTTCGCTCTCGAATAATAGTCGAGGCGAAACTTTTTGTTCAGTTTATTCTGATCACACATTAAAAATTAGAAAATTTATACCATTTTGTAATTTAGATGAAGATAAAACTATCGGACGTTGATTCAAAAAAGAGCACATGGAATTCGCTTTTTATTGAAGAAATAATTACTACACTATAATAAGATCATTGCTCGAAATATTGTCAGGTTTTCGATTCGAATAATTTTTAATTTCAGTAGAGCTTTTCCTGGAGTGTCCGTAAAAACCAGCGACAAATTTCTTCAGTATTTTATATGGTCAGTCTTTTTATATACATCAGTGATACTTCATACTCACATAATTCTTACTGTTAGTTCCGTCTCTCTCCATTCACCCATACTACATCATAGACTATTGAGTGTGTCGTGTCTTCCATGAACACACCATTGAATCTTCCATTCAAATATTCTCTGGGTCACGTGCTGTCGATGGAAACCACGTCGGGATGGTGAACCTTGCCGTCGTCAACGAACGGCGACGGCGACGACGACTACAATAGAGACGTCTTTTATGCTGGGCTTTGTCTCTTAGACGATAGAAAGAGAAAGAGAGAGAGAGGGAGAGATGGAAAGAGAAAAAGCGTAATCTGAACTTCCGGTTTTCTCAAAATGCCAAACCGAATTTATTATCCTCGTCACAGTCCCTTAGAAGCGAACGGATACAAACACACACGCACACTCGGATAAGCATCAGACTCTTATAAACTCTTCCTGGAATATGATCGTTCGATTTTCCCATCTTCTCCTTATTTCATCCTTTTCGTACAATTCTTGATTTTTCTTCGGCATTCACCCGGATATATTTTCTCAGCTAATATATATATATATATCGACTCTATATATATTTTTCTTTACAATGGAAATGTTATAGAAACATTCTGAAATAGTCCTCGTTTTAGGAATAATGAGAATCTTAATGAAATATGAACCAACACCGCGATGAGTACGTTCGAACCGGTATTCGGAGAGGTGAGCGTTTAGCCATGCACTGGCTAATGCATTGATCACGACGGAACATTACTTTCTGTCCACCTTCGATTTTGTTGAAACTTCTAAAGAGCATAAAAAACTATTTAAATCTTGGTATTATTTAGAGTCTAAAACTATATATTGTATAGTGTTTACAAGATATTAAGTGCACGACCAAATGGATGGACGTTAAACTTTACCATAGAATTAATTCGAAAGAATGATGTGAAACCAATCGTTTTTGGGATTCCAAATGCGATACAAATCAATTTTTCGATCCTATAAATTTCAGTCGAATGTAAAAATGTTAACTCCAGTCTCTCCAACTTCTTGAGAATAAAATCACTGTTGACAAGACGCTGGGAGTGTTTGACAGAAATATGGGACTAAATAAAATGGAGGAAGGAGTTACACTAATGGGATGTACCCATAAAAACCCGAAAGAACGTTAAACATCGGGATATTAAAAAATGAGAATGAGAAATGATCCAACTCATTCTTCTACTGCTTCAAATTCATAAAAATCGCGACTTTAGTACACAAAACTTTCGCCTATCAACTTTTTTCTCTGAGTTGTTTTTTTTTTTTATCAATCATATTTCCATCCTCTCTACACAGCCTTTCGGTATTCTTCGATTTATCATTGACGACCGTGAATCGAAATGAACGATGGTGGGCTTCGGAATAGGATCATGAAATGTGTGAGCTTTTCTACGGAAACACGTTGCGAGTGAATTTTCTGCCACTGCTTCTGTTATTAATAGTCATGAGCATGTCCACAGGCCTCTTTTCTCCGCAACCCCCAAAGTAGCCGACAAGACGTAGCGATTTAACGTGATTTGTGATGTCGTGATTTTCTTGTTCGTGTACACGTAGGAATTTTAGTGCGAGACCAACTTGAACGGGTCATTCTAACTGGGTCAAAATTCACCTCACTGTGAATCGAGAGTTATTTTTATTTCTTTAAATAAAAATTCAAACGACTCAGACATTTCGAAAACAGAATGTGTTGTTTTTCTGTCATAAGATTAATAAATGAATCGTCTTAAAAAAAAAAAAAAAAAAAAAAACCCAAAGAAGATCGTAGAACTTAGTTTTAAGGTGAAATTATTTAATTTTCATTCAATATGAACTTTATCTCGTAATTAATATCGAGCCCAATAGTTTGTAACAATGGGAATTTTCATGACGAAGATACAATGAAATTTCTTTAATTTCTAAATATGTTTAAACAGGTTTTTCGCAATTCAGGCTGCAAAATGTGATCATAGTTTGTTTTCAACTTTTTTATAAACCAAAAAATAAAAAATAAAAAGATTCTTCAAGGTGATTCATCGGTTGTGTTCTCGATCGTTCTTGATATTTCGAGAAAAACGAAAGATACACATTCGAACGAGTCATAGATAACCTTAAATTCCAATGGTGTCAATTTCAATACCATGAAACCCCAAAGATTTTGTGTTTCCTCTCGTATTAGCTGTCTTTGCAAATCGAGTTCTGTGCCACCTGTCGGGCAGTTTATCCGACAGTCGACAATACTTTCAGCTCGACTTACCACGCGGGAAAAGTTGCAAAGACGACGACGATGTCCGCGTGACAAAGGCTTTGCGACGCTCGAACTACTGGCCATCAGCCAATTTCGTAGGGAGCCAGAGAGCGACTGTGACTCTCATTCCGGACGGCTATTGGTTCGTTTTGTTGTTTCCTCAATGTTTCTCTCTCTCTCTCTCTCACTCACTACGCCCCCGTCTCTTGTCTTCTACTTGGCCGAGTAGAGAATAATTGATTCGACCGACAAATATTATTAATTCGACACGTTTTTCTGCTGAGCTCGTTTCAAAAAAAACTCTCTTTACTCATCATAACCTTGTACACATCACAAACTTTGAAGAACATTTCGTCATGCTCTTAATATGATTCTCCGATAATATTCAAAAACTCGTGAATGAAAGCTTGTAAAAAAATCCATTTGTACATTTTTTTTGGCCAGAAATATAGTCTGAAATGAAGTAACCATTCCACGTTTATATTCAAACTTATTCAAAACAAATCGCTTTTACAACCACTTTTTTTAAACCTAGACATGCAATGATTCAATCACTTCAGAAAAACAACTGTCGATTATTCTTAGTAATAATTTCTAATCATTATTTCTTTGCACGCGTAATTGTTGAATATTTACTCTTTGAAATTCAACGTGAAAATGGAATTGAATCGTAAAAAAAAAACAAAACCAACAAAAATAATATATTCGGATTGAGGAGATTGTACGATATTAACAGGAGCCTGGAATAGAAGTAAATGATCTAAATTATTGAAGATACGATCAGTTTTTAAGTTGCTCAACAACTAAATTATATTGCATTCAACATGTAGATGAATTTTTGTTCTCATAGATGTATAAAAAATCTTATAAACAAAAGAATTGTTGAATAATAAATTACAAGAATAACAAACTGATGAATAAACTCATAATTAGGTCGTATTTCGAGCTCGAAAAAGTGATAAATGATCTGAATAAATTCGATGACTGACTACGTACGAGCGATACCTACTGCCATCTGTAGTTCTTCCAAATCGACAGTAGGTATAGCCGTTTCGTAATCAGCCGTAAATTTCTCGATTCGCCAACCACATGAACCTGTGCTATTGAACCTGGAAATTCGTTGCTCTTATAGTCTCATAGTTTAATGATTCTCGGCATTCTTCGATCCAAGGAATCGAAATCAGTGTATCATCGACATAGAGTGACTGAACATCTGCCTGCGCGATGGGGTAAATGAGTTATAAGTAACGGCTAATCAGCCGGAACTGTAGACAACATCGAAGATGTCATTCAATGATATATTCACCTTTAAAACACGTGCGAGTGCATGTGATTTTTATTAAGGAGTTTATATCCAACTTCGGAGTAAGAAAAAATCAATGAACTACATAAAAAATAATTCTTTCGCACTAATCGATACTCAAAAATGGCAGCTTGGAATTCGGACAATTGGAAACGGGGCACATACAATTTTCAACCTGGAAACAAAAAACCAAAATTTTTATTCGATTATATTATATGAGGACAGCTACAAACGTACGAAGAATTTTCGCGTTCCATTCAATAGTTTTTTTTTGTCTGTAAACAGTTATCTGATAATTCATAACTAAAATTGTTATTTTTTGACAAAATCCTATAGATTTCTGCAGCTGTTCTTATGATTGATGGGATAAAAACGTATTTTTCGTTCCAGGCTAAAGATTTTGAGAGTTAACGTTTCTGTTTTGTTGATCGGTGCGAATTTTTTTTTTTTTTTTCTTATCGTTTATTTACAGTCAATAAAGCCTTCTGGGCTGAATTTTGCTCCAGAGCGACGAAATCCTTGAGGAATATTATTAAAATGATGATTATTATTTTTCAATATATTTCGATTTTTTTCCGGCAATGAATTCTAAATGAATTATTTTTGAGGCATTCCTCAAAAATGTATTTTTATTCGATATTTTCGAACGTGAAATTTTCGTTATGAAATAGCACGAGATTGTTGGACAGAAATTGGAAACAATCATGTGACAATAACATTGTTGACCCTGTGCCATTTCATTGTCTCGGAATATTTCATTCTCACACCGAAATGTATTTCTCTTGAAATTCAATAAATATTCGCTGAGCCGCGATATTAGTCGATCGTATAATTAATTTTTTTTTGTCCCAGTGTCAGGAGTTTTCTTGTTCTATGCACAATGCTCGCTCATCCCATCGGTATAATCTCCAGGGATTAGGGGGCGGCAAACTTTCGAATGTATTAGTTTCAACGAACGACAAAAACTATGTAAATCCCTCGATGTTTCCATTTACCAACACCATTCAAGTTCTACGGAACTCGTCTCTATCTTTGAGAGTGGTATCGAGTTACCAATGGGAATTCAACGGTGAGACGGTTTTTTTTTTTTTTTTTTTTTTTTTTTTTTTTTTTTTTCAGATTGAGAGTTCAAAATAATTTCATTCAGATTTTAACGTTTAACGAAAATTCATGAGACCAAAACATCATGAAACCAAATATTTGAAACGACGGTAAAATAACTAATAACAAGTTGTTTTTTTTCGATATATTATAAATGAGAGAAAAATAAGAGACGCCAAATCAGCAAAAACAGTTGAAATAAAAATTGATTCGTAGAGTTATGGGCTATTAAATTGTTGAGTAAATATTCTTTTTTTTTAGTAATATTTTTTCCGTAAAGGCGTAATTAAAATTTGAGCCCCGAATCGTCCCACACGACTGGCGAATGTGTTTTTGTCAAGCTGACTATTTATATGTTTGCTTTTGGCACGGGAACTCGAAGAAACACCTCGTCATAGTCGGAGAAACTGTTCGAGGCTCTCTTTAAAGTTTTGAAGCTCTCGTCTGCTCTTTAATACCCTCGTTAAAAAAAAGTCGTTTGTAATTCGATTACCTGTTTCCAAATTCTTATTTTTTAAACATTTGTTCATCTACGTATGAATATAACAATCGCCCTATATTCATTTAAATTTTGAGACAGGTTCATATTTGTCAAAATAAAAGGAACATGGAATTCGATGTTTGGATTATTCGTCATTGATATCGTCGATGCAGGATGGTTGGGAGGTCATCATTGCTTCGATATATCAATGGACAAACAATTCATCAACGGAAGTTAATGGAAAAAACATGCGAAAGTCAACGTTCGATGATTTTTTATTTTCGCATTTCGTCCGAATATCTACATTTGTCTTCGTTACGTATTTTAAGATCTAGAGAATTTGGGAAACGTGCGAATAATGTTCACCACTTAACCACAAATCATTTTTATTTGTTTTTGAGTAATAGAAACAAATAAACTATTTGTTCTCTCGCACGTTGGAGTAGAAATAAATCGATAACATTTTTCGATGTTAGTTTTCACACGCTAAAAGGCGCCGGGCGTGTAGAAATTTTTTTATTTTGTTTTTTGTCGCTTCTTTAGATTTTACGTTTTCAAAGAATTGTTCTTGTGATTTACGCTTTAATTTTTTATTAGTTATCTGGCTGTGCTAACCTTAAGATACTATTTAATATTCTCCAAGAAATTATTTACTTTAATATCCCAAGTAGCAAAATCAATATTTTGACAACTTTTCAGCCAAAGGCATTAATTTGTGGTCATTCAACTTGTCCCATCGCGGTGTATGAATATGTTATTATTTTAGTCGATACATATTACTAGCGAATTAACATTTCTATTTAAGTTGTTATACGATTACTTACCAAAACTTTAGAGACTTTCTGCAAATCTCTGATTTATTAAGCTCTAAATTCTTCATGGTATTCGGGGATCCCATGAATCGTCATCTTCATCGTCGACACCGAATGGTTGGGAGGTCATTTTTGTGTCGACGAAGTGGATGATGAAAAATAATTTATCGATGAAAATCCATCGCCAAGTGCCAATTTTATTTTTAATCGTTTTCTTACTGCGAATTATTCAAAAATTCCTTACGTATGATTAAGTTACGAAGTTACTTCTCTCTGTTACGAAACCGAAAGAAAAAGCTAAAGAAGTTCGTTAATAACTCGTCCAAGTAATTTCAATTCGTCGAATTTTCTAACATCAAAATTTACAGCTGGAAACCCAGGGTGTGAAAAAATTTTAACATTTAACTATTTGTATGAATTTTAAATTCAGACTTGAGCATTTTACTCCACTTATTCTTGAAACTTATTTGAACAGTGACAATTTAATACCCTGTGGTTTCTGACAATGCAAAATCGACTCATTTGATCGTAGGAGATTGAACTTTTTTTTCATTTTTTTTTCGACGTTTCGAAATTGTTTTGTATCAACGAAAATATTGTGAGACTTCGGCAGTTGACCACAGTATTCAAAATATTATCTCGAGCTTTTTGCCATGAAAATTCATGAATGCACAATAACTCGTTGGACCGAGACGGAAAATTATCGGACGAAATAATAATCCATTCTCAAAAATTCTCGTCGAACGTAGAAGTGAACTTAAAAAAAATATAAACTCAATGAAATGAATATTGTTCGATGCTAGAAAAAAGACGTGTCACATTTTCCGATTTTAAATACACAGATTAAAATCTGATAATCTGGCACATCGAAATTTCACGATTCAATGCATTTGTTTCACCGTTTATTAAGTTCATGTGTACGCCGATGCCTCATGAGTGAAAGCTGTTGAGAATTTATTTTCTATTTCTGTGTGATCCTCATGATTTTTCTTGAGAACAAAGTCTATAATTTGTACGAATTAATTGAATCGTGGTAATTGGGGAATTAGCTGATTGAGCACAGAAGATATTCTAAAAAATATTGAACGATATTTTTGTACGTAAAGAGAATATATTTTCATTGATAATCTCAATTTTCTCATTTACTTTGCATAATTCATCGACAATTAATTATATTATTCCCCATTACGATTTTTCTTAACTTTATTATTTCTTTTCTTTTTATTCAAGTTGAAAAAAAAAAATCATATAAGTCTACTCGAAAATAAGAAAAAATAATAATACTGGTACGAAGTTTGAATGTAAAATTGACGAGCTTCAAGGAATGAAGAGAACATTTGCATTTGATCAAGCGAAATAATTGGATCGCGTTCGTGAATAGACGAGTAGGTATCGGTTTTTTTTCATCCGGCACCATTTGATACGGTGGAGAAATGAAAATAAAAATAAAAAAGTTAATTCGCCAAAAATTTGATTAGTTATAAGAGAAAAAAATTAACCGTGACTTGGGAAAATTATTGAGTCAAATGAAAATCAAATCGAAAGAGATGAGGAAAAATGAAATCCCATGGATGAGCGTGCGACTTTTTTTGTAAAAATTAATTGATGTTTTAGGCAATTCCCAATTCCACAAATGGAATCGATAAACGTTAAGAAAATTTGTTATACGAATGTCCATTGTCGTTTTCAATTACTAATCACCTAATTGTACTTAATTTCTACTTAACTGGCGGTCAAATGTAAAATGTCCATTCGAGAGTGCACAAGTTAAACGAAGTTTGAAACTTGAGACTCTGAAAATCGAGCAACTTCGTGGGAAGTAACGAGCTTTCCGTGACTTAAGGATCATTAACGAAGTATTCTTGAACATATAAATTCTATAAACTCCATTGGTCGAAAATCGAATATATCGTTAGAAACTAGAAAAAAGATTTTATATTATTTTCCAACAAGCTTTAAGCTCACTACTATAAATTAGTTAATTTTACCAAACAGTGTGAAAAAATATCTACACCAGTGCCTTTTGTGACAAATTTCGTAATTTTAAAAATACGAAATTCAATTGTTAGTTATAACTAAGTATCGCAAGTAAGATCGAAACAAATAAAAAATGCGATAAAACACATGAAAAACACAATCTTCGATGCAATTCTGGTCCCCAATAAAAAAATTTCATTAGTTTACACTTTGACTAAATCATACAAAACTATGAGATAAAATTTGTTGATTTTTTTCTAAAAATTTGTATGTGTTTTTTAAATAAATAATAATAAACATGTGTGCGAAATTAAAATAAGGAAAAATATGTTAAATACTTAAAAACTTATTTAATCTAAAATGCCAGCTTTGATAACCGGATTCTAGAGAATGATACTCTTGACTCTTCGTCCAAATTTCAAGACCACATTATATACTGGATGTGTATCATAAACGTCCTACAAGTGATTTTGGCAGCGGAGATGCTTTCGTTTTTGGCAAAACAACGAGACGAGACTTGGGAAAAAAAAAAAAAAAAAAAAAAAACAATCGCAATTTAGTGGTGAAGAATATTTCGAGAATTCACTGTGACTGATGATTAAACTATCCAAGAAATTCTCCTTACCACCAAATTCTCCACGCCTTAAATTCTGACGCAATAAACATATATTTGAAGTAGGAATAACGACGTTGTTCACAACGTACACGCGACACCCGAGGCATGTGCCTCGGTAACATGTGATTAACGCCGAATTTCTCGTTCGGTGTGGTCTGCTGTATCGCATATTTTCTCTCCTCCTTTTTAACCGAATTTTCACCTCACGAGATCGTAAACGTTTCGTGAAAGATTCTGGCATCGATGCGACAGCCACATTTATTCGTTTTGTCGCGAATCACGTCTCGATAGGAATACAAACATTTTTGAACGTCGAACAGAATAAGAGAGAAGCCACATTAACAGAGAGAAATTACAACGTGAAAACAATCATTTTTCTTTGTAAAAGTTCTCTTTCGCTCTGCTTATGTAGAAACAAATTTATGCTTGACTGCCCAAAACGTTGTTGTCCAACATTTATAATTAATTATTATATTTACAGTTCGATGCTTACAGATATTATTATTATTATTATTATTGAAATGAATTTTCGGTTAAATTCAAATTGTCATTTTGTCATGAAGAGCGAAATTCGATTAATATTATTTTATTAGATGAAAAATAAATTTGCACACCGTTCCAATATCTATGGAAAAGTAATTTTGTCCAAAATTTTCAACCATGTGAATGAATTCTTTTTTTTATATTTTTAACTGAAAGGTTTTTTCGTACGAACACGTTGCAATCATTTTATTAAATTAAACGAAATATAGAGTCTCATTTAATATTTATAGATTAGTTAATAACCTTCGTAATGAATCATCCGAATCGAATTTTCATGTAACTTCTAATTAAATTTTCATTCGAATATGGCAGTAATACGAAAATTAAATTGGCAATTAAAATGAAATATTCGTAGTAAATTAATTGAAAATGTAATCGGAATTGGAATTCACAATTTAATCTCCATTTCGATTCGGATTTCAATCCTTTCCATAATCTTTAGAATTTGGAATATAATTTTCGACAGTACGTCTTTATAGACATGGAATTCTCTCAAATCCAAATCTAATGATTTAAACTCATTTGAACTAAATAAATGAATAATATTCATTTTGTTGTAATCAACTATTTGTTGTTTTTAAATTACGATGAAATTTTCCCCAAACGGCTTCATGTTGATAACTTTTTGGACATTTCGATCGGATCGATATCTCGATATCTCGAAATATTGAATAAAATCTATACAGTTGTCAGACCTGATTTCGTCGCTGTATACTCGACCGAAAAACATCGTCGAAAAAATAGTAAGAGAGAGATATAGAGCGCCAGAGAAACAGTGAGAAAGATCGTTGGTCTTTTGTCGTGGAAAATTGAAAATAAGCAAAAATGTCGTGCCACGAACATCTCACCGAAGCTCGAGCGAAATTTCTAAAAGTTGACTCAATCTCAAAAACTCACAACAGCCTTAAGGATATCGAGGAATTTGGCGAATGGAAAAATGAGCGTAAGAGAAAACGAGATAAAATCGCGTCCCCAATTTCACGTGTCGAGGGTTACGAATCACCCAAAATTCACAAAGATCCGAAGGAATTGGACGATCGAACTCTCTACATAAGAGCACGAGAAAATTTACATAAAATCAATCGCGTCTCAGTGAGTTCAATCGCAGTGCCAAAAACTCCGTCCAAACCTGGAGTATATTCGGAAACGTGTATTGGCAGATTTGCCCAAATAAGAGCGTTGTTCGATCGACGCTTTCGCGGCTTCAACGAACATTCAGGAAACAATTCAACTCTCAACGAAACTAACGATCGTATGCGAAATTCATTTTTTCGTAAATTTACCAAAGTCATCAAGAAAAAAGAACCGAAACCTCGCAAACTCTACGATTTAGGCAAGTCAAATAATAAACTCTACGTCTTTCGTACATTGAGAAAAAAAAAATTGTTGGATAAAAGTGAATTTTTTAGTTAAATATTGACAACTGAATATTTTTTGATAATCAATCAATTTTCGTCATTTGAACAGCGTATTTAGTTTATTCCGAGGCTAACAGCAAAATATACTATAAAAATGACAAAAATGTTGTTATTATTGCAAAATATTTAGTTGTTCATGTTCGACTAAAAGACCGTCGTTTACAATTTTTTTTTTCCAAGTCATGTTTCCAAATATTTCTTTGGCTTGTCACATAATAGTTTACCAAAAAAGTTCTTTTCTTATTCATTACATTGTTCATTACTACATTGTTTGATTGTTGTTGAAATTTTCAATCAAATAAAAAAAAAACACAATTATTTTCCATGAGTTTCCTACAGTTTTATCGTTTTTAATTTCTCGTACTTTTTTATAATAACTCGATGTATTTTTGGAAATTTAGTGAAAAATTGCATCCTAATTATGAAAATTTAGCGCAAATTCAACTGTTGGAATAATTATCGTTATATTTTAGAATTTTGAGCATTATTAATAATGACGGAGAAACATTCGAATATTCATATTTGAGTCAGGACTTTGGGGACATGGGTAAACAATTGTTTACAACCTCATTTTTTCCTTCTCTAGAATTCAGCCCATCGGATCGCGTTACCCACGACATTCAAGAGGATGCAGATGGGCTCACTAGTAATATTTGAGCATTTTCGTGGAAAAAAGAAAAAAATGAATCGTAATGTGAAGAATGAGGGGGGAGGAAAAACGATACACAAAAAGAGTTTACAAATTTATAAAATTTCCATATATACGTCGCTGTAACTTTTATTCTCGCATTTTTTTTAAATTTATATCTAAAAACGAGTGTGTCTGAAAATACTTTTTAAACCCTGCGTTTACACTGATAGGGAATTGTTTTTATTTCTTGAATATTTATTTGTAGGTTTATCACAATGAATTTAAATGTCCAATAGATTCATTCAAAATTTTGTTTTATTTGTATATTTCAATGAATATTTTGCATTATTTTTTCGCCATGAAATAGTGTTCAAAATCTTGAAGAAGTCAAATTGCATTATTAAATTGTTAATGTTTTTTTTTCGTTCATTAATTCATAATTCGTAAAAGTTGTATTTTACGAATTTCATGATAACTTTTCTGATTACTTTTCATTCCTGAAAAGTGAAAAATGATACTTCGAAAAAACTCATAAACATTGTAGCCCTAATTTTAATGTTTCAGTATTGTGTGAATCTGCTATAATATTAAACGTCGAAAAATACAGAACAATACTTTTCTTTCGTTGTATTTAGAATGATTTATATAATATAATATTTTTATTTAAACAATGAATAAATATGTTGGAAACAGATTTCAGAAATGTTGATACAAGAATATCCTGTTATTGCCTACAAGTTACAGCTGGTATATGATGAGATCGAAGATTACGAGCAACGTTTTGAAAATATATTCAAGTCCCATTCTCACTACGATCCCTTATTACATGTGAACAAACAATATTTCTCTATTATCCTTCATACATACATCGAGCTCGAATTTCTGTTATTGCGATTATTATTTTGACCAACATAAGTACCGGGAACTGAGTAGGGACAACGGTAAGTTGGTAACAGTCATTTAATATGAAAATTTTTACACAGACGGCGCTTTTAACGCTAACCGAATATTCGACTCCGGTCAAAAGTAACGTACATATGATTTCGAGACAGTTCGAATAACCGACCGCGTGTTTTTATAGCCAGTAGTCACTACGACGTGTTTAGTAGCAAAATAAAGTGAAAATAAGAAGAAGGTGAAGATTTGGAGAAAGCGTTGTGCAAAAAGTTGTGTAAATAGCCAAATTTAGTAGATCGCGATAAAATAAAAAATTTCAATCGTTCATCGTGAACATCCAACACTCGTTTTGTAAAATTTTCAAGGCGTCGACAATATGGCTGACGGTCAAGATTCAAAAGCCTCGGGATCGCGAGACTCGCCTCATAAAATGTCCAACCCCAGCAACATTTCGTCTCCGATAAGAACTTTAAGATTTACGTCAGAAGAGAGAATGAGTCCAACTATGGAACGTCTTATGGAGCGAATGAATAATTTGGCATTAAAAACGCCGAAAATGCGTAGCGAGGAATCGGCTCGTATGAACGTTGATAGGATCGAGGAAATCGACGAAACTCCACACAGTCTAGCAGTTTATACGAAAAGAATAGAAGACGATTTTGGCGTAAAATTGCCAATATTGCGTTCGCCGAAACGACGAGCAGCAAAAGGGCGAAAAGTGAACGACGCGACACTGGTGAAAACACTGGATCGTGAGCATCATCGTCGTTTGACAAAACCTCGCGATGAAAATTCTGAAGAAGAAAGTTATGTGTTGTATCCGAAAAGAAAACAATCGGTTCAAAGTCGAACTTCAACAGATTCCATGGGCACAGGAACTGTGGTCGACGAAGGGGGGGAAGATTTAAACGTCGAAACGAAACGCGAAGAAACTGAAAATCTTGAAAATTCAGCCGAGCGAAAACATTTAATAAATGAAATATTGCCTGAACTTGAAAAATCTCTCGAATGTATTCAGTTGTTCGCAGAGGACAGTGGAGACGAGCTCGACGCAGAGTCCGTTCTCGAACGTAGTCTTCACGAAGTTTCCGAAGTGTTTTACGTGCTTACACTGAGCAACAAAGCTCGAGCTCTCGCCGAAAAGGCTAAAAAAGTGCCAGGTAGTGAAAGAAGAGCGTTTTATAAAAGAGAAAAAGACGCGGATATCGGTGAAAACGTTTTAATAAGTACCATCGATGAGAGACTGGGTGACATCGTATCGCCGATTCAAAAGAAAATAATAACAAACAGATACATGACAAAACTTCGTGAAGATCCTTTAGGAAAGTCATTGCCAAAATTCGGTCATCCAAACGACACTTCCGGATGGAAATCTTTATCAAAAAAGGAAGATAAACCTTTGGAATCGGATGATTTAAAAAAAAAGGACGACCAAGATCAAGATAATGTAAAAAATGAAAATCGCTTGTCGCCGGCACTTTCGTCGGACAGCCTTAACACTGGTAGCGAAGCATCGTTGAAAAAAAGATTCGGTACACTCAGCGATGAATATGCTGAGAGCGACACAGTATTCTCACCGGAAGATTCCATGCGAGTGTGTTACGACGAGGACGAATTCGTTTCTCAAAGAACCGGCTCAACATTCGACGATAAATCGAGCGATAGCTTCAGAGAACATATGAATTATCGCATGTTGATGAGCGAAGGATCTGGCAAATCCGGAGGTAGTTCACCGACGTCTAATGATCGAAATCGCGCGAGATCCGCGATGCATTTTCACAAAGATGAAGTTCATCATTCATCAGTCAAGGGACTCGGGAAATCGATAAGTTTACCAGAAAATATGTCAAATACAACATCGTTTACGGATAATAACGATGTTGTAAACACCGAGGAAGGAGCGTCTCCGTCGTTATCGCTCGAGCAAAAGTCGAATCGTCCTGAGATTGAAGAAATTAATGATTATTCTTGTTTTGATAAAGTGGTAGCTCGCAGGCGTTTCCCAACGATCGATTTAACATCCGATGCTTTGGAAGCGAATGATAATATTGACATTTCAAAAAGTAAACAAACACCGAACGAAGATGAAACGTGTAGAAATACCGAAGATCTTTGTATGGAAAAGGTTGAAAATATAAGTTCGACACGCAATGATGAAGGAACGAAAAATCATCGGGTTAGTCCTTGCAGAGCGATAGAAAATTCATTCATACAAAATATTTACGACGATCCGCAACCGTCGACTTCCAAAGCAGACTTCGATCCTCCAGTTGCATCGACGTCAACGAATCCTAAAAAAAAAACTACAGGAACTATTTCCGAAGGTGGGGAAAAAGAAACGGACGATGGTCAGTCCAACCTTTCAGACTCTAACGAGGGACTCGATGATGAGGTCTTTGGAGACACAGAGACCGACGATCAGGAATCATCTTTTCATACCGCTCGTCTTCCTTCTTCACCAACCTCAATCAAACATAATCTCTCTCAACATTCACCTTTGGCCAAGGTCGCTCAAAAAAACTCTTACAGACTAAAATCAATGTCAAAATCACCAACATCGAAAACATATCCCAGTCGCGTATTAAATAGAGAAGGTTGGACCCCTTATTTATTAAAATTTCCGACCAATCCAAAACCTGAAGATAAAGGTCGCCCGAAAGGTAAAAACCCACGGATTGCTATTCTCAAAAAATGCCTCATAATTATCACATTCTTCAAAAGGAAACTACGTGTCAAAAAAATAAACGTCCAAATCATAATCTCTCAATCTCTTCTTCTGTCTTCTCTGTTATTGTATTGTATTATACTTTAAGGAATCCAACACCGATAATATACCGTTAAAATACTTCGAATACAAATTATAAAATAATTAATAAACCCCCCATAAAAGTGAACACGAAAAAAAAATAAAAAATTCTGTGGCTTCGTTTTTTTTTAATTTCTGTCATGCAGTGTCCATTATTATTTAAGGATGAATTTTCCATAGGAATCAATTAAAGATGCACCGAATCGTAATTACAGCGAAATGTAATGGAATCGATTTGATTAATTACTTGAGTATCAAACATTTTTGCCATAAAATTACAAGGAAATGAATGAAGGAATAATAAAAAAAAACACAAAAAAAAGAGAAAAGGAATATTCGAATATTGCATTCCCAATCGATATTTTGTTCGATCGTTGCATTGTCATCGATAATAATATAAAATGAGTTATTATTATGGTGGATTAAATTTCTAATTGTTACACTTAACAGGTGTGCCATTTCCACCGTCGCACAAGCTGACCGTGTCAGAGGTCTTCGACACACGGACAGGTCGGCCACGGCCAGATGTCCTCAAGCATCACTTCATACTCGAGGGTAGAATCGACGAGGCGGCGGCTCTTCGAATCGTCAACGATGGCGCCGTACTTCTACGCTCTGAAAAGACCATGATCGACATCGAGGCGCCCGTCACTGGTGAGTGCATCCTTTCCTATAAATATATAGATATATATATATTTTATAAATGAGTGTCATCATCCAAGACCCACCCCTTAACATTGGTTATTTCCGTTATGTCCGTCGACAAGATTATTTCTTTCACTTTCCTCTCCATTTTTTATTTGTACACATCGATTCCGCTATCAAGGTGTTTTTTTTTCTGCAATCACATTAGTGTTCTCGAAATCTCATCAAATAACCTCGCAATTCGTCGTACGAGATACTATTCTCAATCGATCTTCTCCGTCCAAGGACGCACGATCGTACCGAAAGGAAATCATGACTGAGGTTCCTTCAGTCTCTGCCTTCGTAAGCTCGAGCAGCTGTTTTCGGTCCACCAACATTTTTTTTACGTTCCAACAATTTTTTGCACTGGGCCAAGTAGATTTTTTCGTTTCGTGATGACGTGCTGCTGAATGAATGTGCAGTTAAATTCTGAGTAAATTAGAGACTGAAAGAATTTTTTAATTTATTTTCATTTAAGAAGCCCTCCCGAAATGGAACAATTGATCTAATTTTTCATAAGGTATGAGACAAATTTCAGACGTTTTATATATCGAGTCGTCAATTTTATCTTTTGTCTGTAATTCGTATCGAATTATGTTATTCCAAGTGTTCCATCCGCGTTGTTGCTTCATAACACATGCTGATAAGTCAATAAAGTAAAAAATAAAAATCCTCGAGCAACGAGACATCCTTTTGGCCCGTTTACCCCGTAGAATTATTCACACGAACCAGCGTCGTTCTCTCGGTTATTTTACAGGCGAAAAAGCAAAAAGAAGCGTAAAAAATAAAATAAAATGAAACAAGAACAAGCGCGAACGGATGCCGGGATGCCGGGATGCTTTCGTAATCGGGACAGTGACGGCACTCTCTTTCACAGTTAAACGAACCGTATACTAGCACTGGGACAAGGAACGTGTCGCAGAAAGAGCACGTGTGCATCTCACCAAAGGGTGAGAGGGAGAGAACGTCGTCAGCATATGTACGCATCACGTACGATAGCTCCAACGTACGAACGATACGCGGCGCGAATTAAAAACGAGTGTATAACACTCTGCAGACATCATACAGGATATTCCATTCGAAAATCGATGTCGCCTTCAAAATTAATTAACTACGACATTTAGATATAAAAAAAAACACTGCGTTATTTACATTTTTTATTGCTGCAGCCATTGTGGGCCGGGCCCTTATTTTCTCTGTGACTTTTTCATCAACCACATTTGCTAGGGTCGAAGGGAAACTGCAGAGAACCGTGTCGAGAAAGCCGGTGCCTGACTAAACCTTGCCGATGGTAATGAGGGGACGTTTAAGGGGTTCTTCCAAGGGAACAGACTCAAAAACATTTGCATTTACATTAAGTTTTTCAAAATATAGAAACAAAATGGTAAACACGTGAAAAAAGTACTCAGAACTTGTTCTCAGTTTTTATGTACAAATAATTGGAAAGCTTTCATTGGAACGATCGTGTTGTTACATTTATTTTTTTGTTTTGAATGCAATTGAAAAATGTCATTTCGGAAAAAAGTATCTTCAAGTTCGATTTTGAGTTTCTGTCATTATTGTGAAAAATCCTCACGAGCACGTATCAACTTTTTTACCTTGAACAAAACTCCTTAAGTATCACCATCAGAGGCTCCAATTGCAGCGCCTCAGCTGTTTGTTGCGATGAGTTAGGGAGTATACGACTAGAGCGGTACCATCCGCAGGATGAGAACCGTTCATGAGAGGCACAAAAAGCCGCACATCGCCGATCGCTCTGGCCTCACAAAGAGCAATTATGACCTTGAAAAAATTGACTGACACAATTTTTCCATGTTAATTATCAACAATGTTGAACATTGTTGGGTTGATAGCGAGGTCATAATAATAACAACAATAATAGTAATAATAACATGAAAATGATTAATTATTATTAAACCATAATTTACCAAACAACGTGATAAAAAATTGTAACCAATACAACTCAATGGAAAAAACGTAAAAACATGCAAAAAGTCAGATACATCAACAGCGATGGTTGCGCCCTCGGTGCATTGAACCAGTGATCATAAAATTGAGCACTCGGGAGGGAGATCACCACTTGGTTGGGGGACCGCTCAGCCATGCACTGGCTCCTGTATCAATCACTGACTGGCAAGCAGGTTTTCTATAGTTTCCCTTGGTCGTCGTGCAAATGCGACATGAGAGTGCATCAGGAAAAATGGCTGTGGGTAAACCTCTGGGAGTTCTGACAAGAACAGGAACGGTGACGTGGGGGTAAAATGATGGGAGATAAGGTCGTAAAAATCCGCAAGGATATACACATCAGAAACAATAAAAAATTTAAAAACATATATAAAAACTCGGCTTCGTCGATAATACTTGGAACGTCGTCTATCCAAAGCACACAATATCTGTGTCGAGAGACACAGAAAACGTAATTTAGCGCTTCACCGCCATTTGTTTCATTTGCGTCTCCGTATACACGAACGTATATATAGATGATAAACAGAAAAAAAAGCCAAAGAGACAGAAAAATATTTCGAGAGACATGTTGATGAAATATACCTGGAGAAAAAACCAATTAACGAAACAGAGTCGTTGGAATATTCGAATCATAAATAAAATGTGTACTCGGTTGAAATTTGGAACAGAACATTTTCTTTTTTATGTCAATGAACTCGTCTTCAATTCTGCTACATTCTCTGTTAATACAGTCCTCAAATTTGCTTTGATGTTGAAACCGAGTCATTATTTTTCAGCTTGATGTACTTGCAAAAAATTCATGAGCATCCAACGAATATCAGACAAAATATAATTCAACTTGGTTTATTAACAATTTGTTTCATTATTTTATTTAAAAAGAACAAAATTTTTAATGATTTACGAAATGAAAAAAATGTGCTTTCATTTTTATGAAATATTAAGTTAAAAAAAACTATGAGAAACAATAAATAGTAAAAATTAGAGTATCAAGAGTTGTAAACGTTGCATAGTAATTCGTAAAGATTATCAATTCGAGCTCCTCAGTATTATTAATTGCGTTTCAGAGACTAGGGTAGATTTGTCTTGATTAACTTGCATCTGAGCACGTGATGGTTAGCCTTGGCGAGAAGTAGTAAAAGGGTGGGACCTAAAGAAGGGGTGGGAGAGAGAGAGAGAGAGAGAGAGAGAGAGAGAGAGAGAAGTGGATAAAAAAGGGGATAAAAATTCAGTCGAGAATATTGTAATAAAGTACATATATGTAGCACACATCAAAGTATAGAGCTGCGTTCCACTGGAAAACATGGGGCGGAGAACTCGAGCGGAAAAAAGAAGGGTGCGAGAGTTGAGGAAAAATTGAATGTGAGAATAAGAGAGAAAGAGCGTGTGAGGGTAAGAGAAGAAATCAAGCAAAAGGAAGGGAAAGAGAGAGAGAGAGAGAGAGACTGGGAGAAAACGAGGGATGATGAGAATGAGAAGAAAGAGGGCGAGAGTCTTCGCTTGCTATATAAGCACAATGGCACTGGTGCTCAAACTGGGTCACGCTTTTTAGATGTTAGCGCGTGCACGATAAGTTTCAAACAGACCCAGTCGTACCATGTATAAATAAATAATGGATAAAATAAACTATGTCATTATTATCAAATAGAATAATAATAATAGTAATAATAATAATATCGTAATAAATGTGGTTGACATATTTTTAAATGATTAATTTTTTGTTTGTTTTATGCTATTATTTGCCAGAAAGAATACGAAATCTTGAAACCCCATGGCCCCTGTTACTAAACCACAAAAAAAAGTGAAAAAATCAAAAAGAATTTTCAACATAAAATGTTCATTCAGTGAGCAGAAAACAAGTGACCATTGTTAGGAGCTTTAATAAAATATAATCCTTTGGACAACTATATTGTTGAAACACACGTTCAGGGAATTAAGAATTTCGAGCTCAGAGAGTCAAAGCAACATGTAATCCAACCAAATAGAGGAGAACAACGCATTCTACGTGCAAATAGCCCGGGGTTACACGTTTATATACTCTTTCTACATAGCTCGTAAATAGTAAGAATAGAATACTCGTTGCACCAAGTTTAACGTACAGTGCACATGGTTTGCAGCAAATTTGCACACACCGCACGCATGAAATTAGAGACATAGTCATTAGATTGACACTTCATTTTCGCACTTGCTTTTTTCTTCAAGGTTCCAGTGGAATAAAAAATTATTATCGATATCGACCTCAAAACATATGAGACAACGTTACGGATTGCTTTTTCGTTTGAATAACAAGAGAATATATTTTTAAAATATGATGCTTTGTTCTATACAAACATTTTTTAACATTGTTTTTTGTCGATCAGCTTTTTTTCTAAATTGATCGAGAGAATAAAAGATCGAAATAAATTTTCTTTTAGGTTTGTACAAAATGTCGTGCTCACTGGTACAACATATTGACCTGCATGACGACATTTAGCTAATTAGAGGTGCACGCACCTCTAATTATTATTTAATTATTTTCTTTTTATTTTCATATTTTTATTAGACTATTTCGTTTTATTTATTTATTTCTTTTCGGATATTTATCCGAATATGTCTCTCTTCGCTCTTTCCGCCACGTTGATTTTCTTCATGAATTTACATTTAAAAAATGTTCCTTTTTTCATGAATTTTGAACCTGACTTGATCGTTATTCCAATTTTTTTGTAACTTCCTTAAAAATCGTTGATTTATATAATAAATGAACTTTGCGGTCTCAACAATAATTTAAAAAATAATACAGTCATATGTGAATTCATTAGAATTCGATTTGTATGCCAATGGACCAATTCTCATAACAGTACCTTCACGGTATTCGTTGTTGTTTTCCTTTTCCTGTAATGATCTACTTTCATGGTAGAACGAGAGTCTAACGTCGTATAGAGAAGGCGAAAAAAAGCTCGTCCTCCATTTTCAACGTGTGAAAAGGAAGGAAAACTCTCGACGTCTCGTACCTAAACAACAGCCATTCTGTTGAATTTCAACCAAACGTAACCTTCAACACGTAACCTAACCTAAGAGTCTCGTTTTATTCCAGTCGGTGCTTCTCGAGGGTACTTCAATGTTCACCTCCCGAGGACAGCACGAAAATTGCTGTCTCCTCGCTCGTCTATCTCCTTCTTCGTCCTGCCCTTACCTTATACGTGCAAAACTACTATTTTTTCCCATCACGCTATCCCGTATCCGCAAAAAAACATTTTCTTCCTGAGTTCAAGAGATAGTTGTTGGATACTTTACGACTTTACAGCTTTTCATTACAAAAGGGACAAGTAAGGATTGTTCTTCTTGAAATTTTTAAACAAGTTCAGTCAATCTAGCTCTTTTTACAAAAATTACATGAAATGATTTCATTTTTCAATTTATAACCTGTTATTTGACATCCGGAGACTCACGAAACATTTTTTTAACAAAATACACACATTTCTGATCCTTTGTACAACTAATCCTTTGTCACACTAATAATACACATTCGTATAATTCGGAATAAGAATATTTCGACGAGAAGAGTATTTTTGAAGTTACTAACAAACAAAAACATCATTTGATAATTTTGACCGTTAAAAACTATTGAATTATTTGTTTCTATAAAATAAAATTTAAATGTAAATGATAAGAAATATTGTAGACTACGGAAGTGGTCCTTTCATTTTTATCAAATGAAATCAATCATTTGAGAAATCTGGGAAAACTGGGACTTCGGAACATTAAAGACAACGGATTTAGCACAGTTCTAACGCCCACACAAATTTGGATATATGTTTACCACTGGTTAAGAAACAAAATGAAAAAAACTATGTGCTAGAATTTTGCATTGGTGTCCACCATTTTGAACTAGATTATGAGGTGGACTACACGTTGTCATCAACATCCAAGTTGTAGATGCAAGAGCTCTTTCTCTCTATTGGTCCCTTTCCTTTTCTCTCTTATTCTTTTTTCTCGCCTCAAGCTGTTTCTACTTCTCCCATTTCGCTGTTCTCTCGTACAATAATAGAGATTATATTTAAACGCGTCGCGTGAAATTCCTCAGCGTTTTATTAATAAACGGTTCTCTTGTCGCTACGGTTGCGAGCATTCGTTTCGTTCGTACATTATCATAAAATAGATAAATGACATCTGGCTAAAGATTCTCAAATATTTGTTGCCTTCTCTCTTTCTTGCTACTTCAGATAAAGTTTAAACACTTTGAACAATATTAAATAAACCTCTTTATTATTTTATGCAACTCGTAGACGTACTTAATCATCTTCTTTGACTTTTTTATCGATTCTGAAGATTCAGTACGCCGATTCCTATTTTTTTTTTCCTCTAACTTCCATCAATAGGTATTTCACCCTCGTTTCTTTCTCTCATTATCCACCCCTATTTTTTCCTTCAATCAAGCATCCGATACGTATCTTTCCATTATTGCGTACTGCCGCGTGTTCACCTGCTCCCTTTATAAAAGCTCTCATAAAACGTTCAACTACTTCATGCAATTTGCAGTATAATATTTAACGTCCTTCCCGTAACGAGATCGTACAGATTTACTGTAGTATTGATTATTCAGTTTTTCCATCAGATTCTCTTCCTACCTTTGGATTTCGTTTCAAAATGAATGTTTCATTTCACAATCGGATTACAATTGGACGAAATTTTCATCGTCTTTAAGGAGAATCGAGCGGTTCCTCGTGGGCCAGAGAGAGCTCAAATAAAATAATCCCCTCAGCTGTTCTTATTTGTTCCGAATATTCACACTTTTCAGTATCATTGTTTTTGGTGTGCCACGATCGAAGTAGATAATTAGTTCGAAAACTGAAAACCGAAGAATTAAATCTTTAAGGACTTGGGAGTCACAGAAAAGTGAGGTCAGGCATGATTTAACCACTAAATATTCGAAGTTCTCAATTTTATTTCGCAAAAACTAAACCGTGAATATTATTAAAATTTTGGCCAAAAAGGCATAAAGTGTTCGTCTACAGAATATAAAAATTTCATGTCCCCAGTTGGAGTCGTCATAACCCTCGATCTTCCTTAATAAAAATCTGCATGAAATTTTGAAAAATGGTGGCACGCCGAAAATTCCTTAAAAAGTAAAACTTTATCATTGAGTTCGTAATTGTTCTATTAAACTGTGCATACAACTATTGTGATAATTAAATACTCATTCGTATAGTGTCAAGCAGCCATTTTATCTTGAGACCTCGAAAGTTTGGATAATAGTAATAAAAAAAAATATGTAATCGAAAATAGAACTTAGAATCGGCTCAGCATTCCAACAATGGGAACTTCAATAGACACGATATTTTTTATCTTAGGAAAAAAATGATCGGAGGTTTGATTTATACAGTGAATCATCAAAAAATAATGTGCCTGCTTTTCCTATTGTATTTTTGATGTATTACAACAGACATGAATAACCGATTACCGGATAGTAATAAATACTGATTTTTTTTTTTCCGTCTTTCATTTAATATTCGAGGAATACGAAAAAGTAGAGAAAAATAAAGAATAGAATATATAGAGCAAGAATTCTGAATTTTCACGCACAAAAGAAACGCAGTTTTGTTATATGTAGAGAAATAAAAAGAGGTCGCGGTTGATGAAGGGCTGCTCGAAACGTGTTGGTCATTGCGCGTGAAATCTATTTTTTCGATCTTTTCGTATGACCGGTGCGCGGTTTTATTCTTTCACCCTCTGATTACGGTGTGATAAAGAAAAGGAGGCAAAAAAATGGAAGGGGATTGCATTGAACGATGGTGAGCACGCGACGATGTTGGATGCACGAGCTTACCGCGTTATTGCTACTCCATTTCATGAAATACATGCACGAAGCAGAGAAAAAAAACAGATCGTTGAAAAGAAAAAAAAATAGAAAAAAACAACACCTGCTCATGTTTCACGAGACTTGGAAAAAATGGCGCAACTTCCATGTGAGAGGGAGATAAAACAATATACATATACATCAACCAGACATTTAACTGAATCGATACTGCAATTATGATTACGCTTTTTCCCAGGCACAAGAGCTTCGATCAGATATTTAGTACACGCGAAATATCGTTTGGCACATTAATCAAGCTTTAAAAAAGCAAAAAAATAACAACACATTTTTCATGCAACATTCGTTTTAATCGTTCGCTCCTGTCACTTTACCGCACATGACTTTATTTTCTTTTAATTATCAAAACTTTTCACAAACTTCCATTAAAAGTAGAATAATTATTAAAAATATGTAATTTAGATAATATTTTCTTGGAAAATTTCAAGAACTCGGAAGACGTTAAATTCATTTTCATAAATGTTACATTCAGTTATGCGATGAACTAGCCTTTGATACTTCAGGCGAAATCAGTAGAAAAAGTCAAAGTTTGATCGTACGTGGAACTTCGCTTCTCACCTCAATGTTCATTTTCTTTACTCGGAATATCTGATCTGGCAAAAATAATCGGCATTTTGTTTGACTGGAATTTCAACAATTTCTGTAATTGTTGAAATTATAATTCGACACTTACTTGGAAGAGCATTCGTGTGCAAAATCGTTGACAGTTCAACACTATTTAACGTTTCCTCACACCTGAGATTTGTTTAATTTTCAAATCTTTATAAACCTTTATTCGTTCAATGTTTTTATACACACGTACTATTCTGTGTATTTTTTGAAAATGTTGAAACGTCATAAAAGTTCATACTTCATGATGGCTCTTATAATATTCAAAATGTAATTATTCACAGCGAATTCTTTTTTTCGGATGAAAAATTATCGTTATTATCATGTGTGTTTATCATTTTTTCTCCTCCTCGAAAAAATTTCTACGTGTTTTCAAAGGACCGGATAAAAAAACACAAACATTTCAAAATTTATTCTATTCTGAAAACATTTTTCGGGAACAGAATTCTAAACAACAAAACGATCTTAAGGGAGTGCACAATCTGGCAGATCAAGGATGTGTCACAACCAATATTAAACGCACGTGTGGTCGTGTAAGAGGTTCGATATGAGTATATACACAGGTTAAAAGGAAATCCGAGAACAAACAAGATGTCTCCTGTTTCTCCTCCTCCGTTCGGATATTTCCGAGAAAAATTTCCGTGGTATCCTGTTGTCTTCCTGCCATTCCACTGGAAATTCGTTTGTCGCCCTCAGGGCAATCTCTACTTCTCTGATTCACCTTCTGTACACGAGTTTATCAGAGATCTCTCCTCATCCAATCGTTCATTTTTTTTCCTCCTTTACTCGGGTCTTGGCCACAGAAGCCGAGAGTTGGAGCGATTGTGGTCATTGAAGGGACTCCCACACAATCACAATCCGTTCCGTGCTATCCGGATTCCATTAACCATCATATATTTATTATTTATATACATAAATATAGAGAGACAAAACAATCACCATTCACGATGGTCGAATTCAATCGTTTTCTTTTCCTTTTCTCTCGTGAATTCAGTTGAAAAGAAACATTTCATCGAAGGGACTTGAACCCACGAGATAATTAAGTGCAATCCGTTTTGAAGAGACGTAAATGAAAACTCATTGAACACTAATTAAGCATAAAACAAATCACTCGTTCTAACTACACTAGAATCTTATTTATTTGATTTGTTCGTCGTTGCACATTGATCCAAGTGTTTTAATGTTTTTCCTGCCATGAAATATCGTATGGGAGGGGGGGGGGGGGGGATCTTCTTCTCAAGCCGTAAATCAAATTGACAGAGACTGTCAGGGTGGCAAGTATCAAAACGGGACGATTCAACCCTAGACCTTAACGAAAAAGGTATAATGTCACAAGCGTAGATTTAATATCATAAATAAATTTCCCGGACCCCTGATTACCCTCGCAGTGACAAGCAGTCGCGCGCTTTCTCTTCAAGCTTCCAATCTCAGGATAAGGGCTAAGTGTACCACATGAATTTGGTAGTATGAATTTGGCACAGAAGCAAAAGATGTATGAGACATTTATGCGCCATAGCGTTTCAAATAAAGAGAAAAATCTTTCTCTCAAGATGGAACAAGGAAATCCCACTAAGGATACGAAGCAAAGTCGTTTCATCAAAAAGTTAACCCTCCGGATACGAGATATTTAATGGTATCATATTCTCAGTGGTTATCAGCAAATTTCGTTGCGATATGATTGTTTCTTTTTCCTCAATTTTACATCTTCCGAATGGTGTTAAGTCTTTTTTTTCATAGCTTTATTTCTCAGAATGTCAATGCACATTTAAGGTTCGACAAATCAGTGAATTAATTCATGTCAAGAGGCAACCGCATGAATAACGTAATAAATTAACAAGATTTTTAATATTCTATTCCAACGTTTAACTTTTCAATGCTGTCTATAATGTCAGTCACACATAATTAATCATCACGGATGTCTTTTTGTTTTGTCCATAAAAGAAAGTCTGATATAAGTAAATAAGCAAAAAATTAAATGGGTGGTCCCTCGACGACTTTAGGTAAAAACGATCGTTAATCAATGTCGCGAGCATAGCATGTAGATAGCAACGTTGGAAACTTTCATTCGATGAATAGAATAGGGTTCATCTCTTAAGGGCAACCACACGAAGGCAATTTAAGTCCAAGCAGACAAATTCAGCCCGATAAAGGATTCTTCTCGAGCTTGAGAATGTATGAGTTCTATATATTTTTAAGTTTTTGTCGGGTTTGACCCATGAGAATCTCAAAAGCATCAACATCCTCCCACGTACAGATGTTGGATGAGATATTAGCAGGGCTCAGAGAGGTGGAGAATCTTTGCCCTTTTTTCTCCTTATACTTTCCTCTACTTCTGCTACGATCTAGAGCACAAGTGAGGGTACGAAAATGGAGATAAAAGAAGGAGACGAAAGAAAACGAGTATAAGGCTGATACAAGGAGGGTTAAGAAAAACCCTTGGTAACGGGGTTGCCAAGCAAAAATTGCCCCAAGGGCAGAATAAACTCCATGACTGAGATAGAGAAGAGTAAAACGATGGGAAGGGGGTGACCAACGAATTCTCTACCACGTAGAATTTTCACCATCATCACGCACCATCTCCTTTTCACTCTTGCCTTGGGTTTTCCTCTTCATCCAAGACATCCACTCTTTAACCCACATCTATAATAAAGTGAACATTCTCTCTTTACGCTGAATCCCCTTGAACTTTTCAACCCATTCGCTTATTCACAATATACAGTAGTTAAGCCTTCTGTGATGAAGAAAAGAGATCGAAAGAAAAATGACAGAAGGGTCAGACAGTAAAGGTAAACCTAGTTATAAACGTTTAATACTCGAAAAACTCACTATCTTGGTTTTCACACTCTTATACCCCATAACACAATTTCGAAAAACATCCTGCTCTCAATGTAACAGTTTGCTTCTTGAAGTTCTTATACACTCTCAATAACCAACTCGACACAACAAAAATACATCCAAATTTGATACTAAAACACATTGAAAAACAATTTAATGAGAAACTATTTTTTCTGATGATATTAACAAAATCGATTTTACTCGTAAAAACTTTTTGATCGAATATGAAGGAGGCTAAAAAACTAATAATTCATCATTTAAGATCGCTCGTTGGTATTATTATGAATGTGAAAGAGATTGAAAAATACATCACTGGCAACTAATAATTGTTTTTCATCAAATTCTTCCTCAGTCTGTTTTTTCGATTTTTCCGTTGATTCAATCATTATATCGAGATCATTATTGGTTAGTGTACTTAAATATTGTGGAACAAAAACGACGCTTTAATGAAAATTCAAAAATTTTCTAATGTCTTTCGCGAACATCAGATCCTTCTTAGATAATTCTTCATATTCAGTATTTTTGGGATTTTGTTGTTCCCCACGTTCAGGGATTAAACGACCACATATTACCAAGGCCAACGCATTATGAAAACGCGATCTCACGCTTTTAAAAAGAAGAAAAAAAGATTTCTTTTTTTTTTGCTTTGTAAGTTTAATGACCATGTAAGACAATGGAAACTTGTGGGTGTAAAACGATCATCATATGCAAATATTTAATAAAAATCCACACGTTCACTAAAGTTTTTGTTTAAATTCCAACGATTTTTCATGCGGTGTGTGGATTCGGTCATAGTCAAAGTTAAGCAGACGCTGGTGAGGTCAATACTCGGTTGGGTGATTACTAGACCAGTTATTCTGAGTTTTTGGTGAAGTTAACCAACTCCGTCGGTGTTTTCGACAATTTCTTTTGGCCCTCGGACTAATTCGATACAGTAGTGCATTAGGAAAAAGTCGTTATGGGCAGCACTCTTGAGGGCTCTCGTCGGAAGAGGAATAGAAAGAGTGAAGTGACAAAAAAACTGGGGTAAAGTGATTGGATAGACTCGTAAGAGACCGCAAGGGTGTGAGCACGAACAATAAAAATAAAAAATAAAATATATTGATTGAATCACTTCCGTATATGTCAGAAGATTCGATTCACCTTTTTTCTCATCGCTCAGCATTAAAATACAATTTTTGATACGTCCGCTGAAAGCTTCAAACTGATTTTGTTATTAAATTATAAAATCTCCGAAGATTCAATATTTTCTCAAAGCATCATTCAATCAACAGAGAAAGAGAATAAAGATAAAATGCAATTCATTGTTATATCGATGTAAACTACAAATACACCTCAAGGTTGATTATATATATCTATAAATACATATATATATATATATATACGTAATGAGGATCGATGTACATTTTCAGTTGAAATGCTTGTATCTCCGAAGCACAGATGTACACGTTGGCTAGGGAAGAAAAGTTGCTCCATTTATACTCGATCGTGTGCTAGCAACTTTCATGTTGCATTATAAGCTTCATGTATATCGGAAAATTCATTCTCGAACACCCTCCCGTACAGTACATAACTAATTGAAACATTCGATACGTATATTAATATTGTGCGATCAAACAATATTAGATTAATCATTGAGGTCACGTATTCAAGTTGTTTTTTTTCTTTCTTTTTTTAATTGAGAATTTTTATTTATAATATTTGGGTTAAAGTCAAGGATGTGAATTGCTATTTTGATTTTTAATTGAATTGACACCTCGGCGTTTCATCTTGAAAAAATTTTGATCACTTTAGTATACCGTAACTATATTGTACGAAGTATTGATGGCGAATCAATGAACTTAATCCAACAACTTTATTTGATTCACTCAAACAAAGTTGTTTATGTTTCTTATTATATTATAGTTCTGTCTTCGGTCTTTAATTTTTAATTGTATATATAATGAAATGAAGAAAAGAAACGATTTTGAAAGAAAATTTATTCATCATTGTTCAATTCGTTTTATTAAACGTTATTCGCAATTTTAATAATACGGCTTTTTATATGTTCATTATACACACACCATCTTTCTTCGAGACCATGTTGTAGATTTTTTCTCTTTCTCTCTGACACCCTTTTTTTTATAGCAATGCAAGACTCTCCGGAGATTATGAGAGCAGCGAAATCTCATTTAATCCCGATTTCACAAAACTGTGCTTTGGATTTTCAACGACCTCTTCTCGCTTACAACAACGAAAAAATACAGAGAAAGAGAGAGAGAGAGAGAAAGAGAGAATGCAATGGAGAATTTCTTGGTCCAACAAACCACTGAAGATTCACCATCCTTACGGCACCACCGACCTCTTTTGTTCTCTCTGTTAAGAGAAGAAGCACGAGAGGCAGAAATTTAGCTGGAAGCGAGGTTGAGCGAATAAATTTATCAACTAAAGCAAGTTTCCATGCACGTGAATTAATGCTCTCAACAAGAAGAAATACGAACGAGACTTCAAGTTCTTTTCTATTTCGATGCTTCATTTTTTATCGAAAAATTACCAATTCATTGGGAGAGATGAAACGTCTCCACCTTCCTTTACTCCATTTAATGTTTTATGTCACTCAAATAGACCGGGAAATAGAATTTTTTCAAATTCATCTCTAGCTGTAAAACTATTGAAAACATTCAAATTTTCATACAAAGCAAAAGGTATAAGTTTAGAAATTTGATAACGATTAGTGTTTCCTAAATTTCGTTCAAGAAACCAAAGGCCCCTTTTCCATTTTTTTTCAATTCCAAACCAACAGTTAGATGGATATCGGGTTCTGAAACTTTTTCAAATATACATAGAATCGAATTGTGAATGCTTTAAGAATAATTGTAAAATGGATTCTTTTACGACTGATATACATCGATCGTTTTTTTTTTTTTTTTTTAATATGATAATATTCAATTACAAATTCGAATGAGCACCCGGAGCGTTTGTCCTACCGCGACGTGTGGACCTGTGTTGTAAATTATTCACTCAGACCTTTATCTCTCTCTCTCTCTCTCTCACACTCTCTTCCTCTCGATGTGGCTCTCTTTTGGGTCCCATCAGCCGAGATGATCGGATGGCTGCATGAATAACGTCGAATAACCACACGTGAGATACCCGAACAACAATATACATATGCTTTTCCATACAATTTGTCCAACCCTGAAACGTTGAGGCTCGGTAAATTGTTATTTAGTCCATAGACTATGGAGATAAAGCTGATCTCTCTCTCCCTCTCTTTCTCTGTCTCTTTCTCTATTTCTCTTGTTGCTGGTTCATCGTATATAATTTCTCTTCAGCCTATCTCTCATCTCGTATTTATAATGAAACAAGGGTGATAGGAAGTTCGATATTGAAGCAAGAGACAGAGAAAAGAGAATGCGCCAAACATACGTAGATCATGCGTCCGAGAGGGCAAACATAATTAATGTAGCTCGACGGCTCTACCAGTCATGAGAAACAATGCGACCGTTTGCCTAGTCTCGTGCTTTACCGAGCGATGGTTAATTCGCTCGTGAACACTGACACAAACACACCTTTTCAATGATGAATGTCTATTCCTACGTTCATATATACTTTACGAGACCATAAACAAAATGTTAATTTGTTCAAATGAGAGAAGGCGTTTTAAAACGTCAGATTGTATGTTATTCGTAACGAAAGTTTAACAGGATACAAATGTAGTGTAAGCCAAGAACAGAAAATATTTTATAATTTTCTGTTTTGCATAATTTCAGAAATAAACTTGGAGAAGATTGCCTTTGAGCAGATGTGGACAATCCTGCGTAGGGTTTTAATTTGAAAAAAAAAACAGACATTGTTCATTTATTGATTACATAATGAGATATTGATTTTGTGTAAAACAGGGAACGCGCTGGTCGTTTAATTCATTGTCTTCCTCAGATTGCCACGAAATGCAATACACATGGACTAATTTGTACCGAATGTAATACGTTCATCAAATTTACTCGAAAAATGGAATACACCGCAAACTCAACGCATTTTGATTACTCTGTAATTGCTGAATTTTCAATTAATTGGAATAATGAATTATCCAGTGGCGCAGGTTGGACCAATTATTTCCATAAATTATGATTCTATATTGTGCGTGTATGTTTTTTTTCTTTATCGATTAATGCACGTTACCCTTTGACCAGGCTGATTCAAAAAGTGCTGGTGCACTTCATGTTGTATCTTCTTTTCTTTTAGCCACACGAATATTAGAAATTTTCGAATTCTAATGAATTCTTTATTACTTTTGAAATAACAGCCATTTCCATATGAAATATTTTTTTGCTGATAGAACAATCGACTGTAAAATTGAAACAGTGAAGCTTAAAGAATAATCGATATCAAAAATTCGTATAGAAAATCTCTTGACCAGCTAAATAGTCAGTATTACATTTAAATAACTCAAAAGTTACGTATTAATATTTAAAGAATATCGAAGAAAGTATGACAACGTGGAATCCTATATCGTTATTTATATTTTTCTAGGATAACAACTGTCAATTTATTTAATGATTGCATGAAACTTTGCATATACACAAATGAAACTGTGAAAATTTAGCACTCATTTGACTAGTGTGAAAAAGTTATTTTAGCTGAAGTTATTCAAATCTTCTCATCGACACGAACGATTTTCCAAAAATGGTGATTATATTTTAACTGTAGACGGTGCGGAATTTCTCATTCATCACTTTTGTTCTGAATAATCGTGCACATAAAGCTTTTGTAAAGCTTCTGTACATAATACACAATTCCTATGGAAAATTTATATAAATACACAGGAGGCTTATACAAAAGTTTATAATAAGGCATGCACGAATAAATTTTCGTACAACATTATATACAGTGTGCAACATACATACGATGCTTATAATATACTATTCTCTCGTCTCATGCATCTCGTACAAAATTTATAGCGATATCTGCCCTCTTTTTCTCTCTCTCTCTCTCGTTTTCCCGTGTGAGAGAGCGAACTCTCCACAGCGTTACCAACGCCACCTCTATATCTCTCTCCTTTGCTCGATATACATATGCATAAAGTGTCGGTATAACCAAAGGGCTTAGAACTCGCATGATTTCATATGTAACATAATGTCAATTACGACCTTTTGTTTACGAGGTAGACGTATATATATTTATGATACATATATATTTCAAGCCTCTCGATTCTATCGGGAATATAATACTCTTGGTTTCCTCGGTCTGGGGAATTTCAGATGGTAAAAGGGGTCGCGTAACTTTCGGAATTTCGAATCGCTTTGCTTTGTCGAGCGGAAACCACAGGGAATAAGTAGAGAGAAAAGGATGGTCAGAGAAAGAAAGAGAGACACGAGTAAACTCGTGTGTAATAATGTGGATGAACTGTAATGAAACGTATATTCGTCAAGTTTTTATCCTGTTTTGTCATTCTTTATCTCAAGATCTAATAAAATACCAAAAAGTCAAGTGTCCAATATTATTCAATTCGTTCTCATTTTATTCGACACAGAAAGTTTTCTGCACTCACGTACTTCCCACTTCGTCTGAGATTGATTGAAAATTCACATTTTTTTGCAAGTAATTTTTTTTTACCAACAATCACGTCATTTAGTGTTGATTCGATAATTTGAAAATATTTTGTTTTTCTTTCTAATAATTCAAACTGATTCGAAATTATTTTTATTTCGTTTCTTGTTTTCTTTTTTTTTTTCATAATTTTATAGTTATACGAGGCTGTGAGAGAAATTCTGTCGTATTGAATCGATTATTGGATTATAAAATGGTCGAATTACTACAGAAAGTTGTGTTTCGTAAATACGAGACGAGAAGTGATCGTATAAAAATGTCATGCAATTCTCATACGCTTCGTCTACCATTATGGTTGACAAAACATCGTAGGAATATGCCCGGATAGTCATTCCGATATGTCTTTTACGATAGAACAACTGGAATATTTTGGTCCACATGGATCGATCGTTGATATCCACAAAACGGTGAAGAGAAAAGAGAAAGAGATTTCATCGTAATCGCGAATGGATTGTACGCGGTGCCATGAGTACAATCGTTGTCTCGATTCGTCGAATATTTCAAGCTTATGCACGATCATAGAAACGAGAAGAAAGAGAGAACAAGGAATAGAACGAGAAAAATTGCACATATAAAACGAGAAAAGTATAAAACGGGAAAAAGGAGATGCCTCAGGGTGCGGCGGTTACCACTTTTGTTCTAACAACCCTCGATCTATTCCATGACCTGATAATGTCACAAAGTAGATTGCGCTGACTTTCGACCCTCTTTCCCCATATCTCTCAACTCTTTTCTTCCTCTTTTCACACACACAGTATGGCAATCGAGACTATAATTTTTCAGTTACAGGATCGCACTTTCGACCATAATTCCACATCGAAACTGAAACGTTTTCAATATTATTTTTTATGTAAATAAATGTTCCATGAACTTTTTCGCATCAAGTTTCAGGAATTTAACAAAACTAACGACTTACTAATTAATGGATCGGAAAAAACATTATTTTGTAGATTTTTGGCTACACTGGCTAAAATTAAATTCATCGAACGTTTAAACATTGCAAAGTCCAACACAAAATTTAAACCAGAATGAAATAAAATCTCCAGAGTGACAACAGTATAGTATTTCACCCTAGACATATTTTTTCGACCCTGCTCATACAATTTCTTTTTGTAACTGTAAAGCATTGATAAATTTTTATCCGTACCCTCATATATCACATCGTTACAAGTTCAACTGTATTTGCACGTCCTTTTGAGCAGAAAATCTAACATTTTTCATTTTACGGACGTACCGTATGTACTGTATCTTAGAAAAAATTGCTGTTTTATATTTTGAAACATCAAAGAACCTTCGAATATTTGTAGAGGATACTTTTTTATCGTTATCATTTACATTTTATGCAAAAACAAGAAATTTATTATTCCCCTTAATTAATTTATGAAATTGCGTGAAAACATTGAAAACAAATCGGAAATATTTCTTAAAACGTATAGAAAAATACGTAAAGGGAAAACAAAAAAATTCTTCGTGTATATTTGGCCTGAATTTCAACTGCAAAAAATAGTTGATTGGAAATTATACAAATTAGCACAACTGAAAAAACACTATGTGTTAATGGTAGACCCATAATACTTGGCTATTATATTCATTAAATGAGGCGCCTGATTGTAAGTGTACACCACGCACTTCTGCTCCAATTTGTGAGAAACGACGTAGTCGCAGTGGAGCTCGTGCATGGAAGATGCGTTTTAAATAATAAAGTGACTCCGTGAGTCAGGAGAGGATACGAAATAGGTTACAGTATGCTCAGAATCTCGAACTGGTAGAGCAACGAGAGAAGAGAAACGTTAAAATACGAGAAAACGAGAAAAAACTACCCTCTGGTATACTCGAAAAAATATTCAACGCCTGACGCACTGTAATTTCATTTTTCCCAGAATCGTTTCTAATCTATTCGATGGATGTCTAGTTTTATGTATTTTTTTCACAGACACACACATACATCCATTGTGCAGTTAGCGTTTACTTTCGCCTGAAATGAAGAAAAAAATTTATCTTTTTATAAAAATATCTCTTAAAAAAGAAAAAAAATTATACATATATCGGGGTTTTAAATAAATCTCTTTTAAACACAAGAAGATTATTCAGACAAAGTAACGATTTGAGACCAAAATTCATAGAAATGCTACAAAAAAAATGTCGCCGGTATTTTTTTGTGACATTTGCAACAGTCCATGTGAGTAAATCCGGGATTTAAAAAATTGAAAAATTGTTTAATTAAAATGAAATTAATATCCAGACCATCTTACATTAGTGTTCCAACCGGAAGGAAGGACTCTGTAAATATTTTTCAGCCACTTCACAAAAATCGAATAACATTTGTCGATGATAGATTAATCTTTAAAAAGGAATTGTTTTGTAATATGGTTGAAAAAATAATAATGACACTGCTTAATAGACGAGAATTTATTGGATTTGTATGTTCACTTCTTGATGTTTAAATCAAAAAGAATGTCCGAATTGTATAAATGATATGGCTATAAAAATCGGAAAATCACGTGATCGCTCAAGTTGGACGATGTTCTTATCGCTGTTTTCACAGTAAACACTCTTACAATCGTAAGCCCTGTAAACGAATATTGACCTGTTGAGATTCTCAATTGCGATATCGTAACACGTGTCCTTTATATTCCCAACGAGGAGAGCGTTGATCTATTTCGCAAGGATCTTTAAATTCAATTTATAAAAAAAGTCATTACAGCTAAGAAAAAAATGTGATAATAATCGATGAAAAAATTGGTCACCTTTAAAGTACAACTATGATGAGCACTTTAATTATTTCCATCCTTCCTATTCTCCTTTCTATAGAAATTCAACGTGTATAGTAATAACGCTCTTCTATCATTTGTCAGTCTATGCATAGGTACAATTGATGCATAAATGGGTAAATTTCGCACGATCATGTGAGACATGCGAGAAATACGTGAACACGTAACGTGCGTGTCGACTGTTCATTTCTTTGCTTCCGGTTCACTCGCTTCAACTTGCCCTCTCTCATCTTGGGCTCACCCCTGTTACACACCACACGAGATCGATCGATCACCGTGGACATCCCAAGTGCTCTCTTTCCCTCCCTCTCTATTTTCTTGCCATCTAGTATCGTTAACAAAGAAAAAAATCCTGAAAGCTCTCCAATAATTTTTTTTTTCACTTCTCAACCAACTATATATTTTCTATTGTAGTTCAAAAAATTTCTTCATAAAAACAGTAGTATATTTATTTATTTTTTTCCATTATAAGTGTCCTGAGATATGTTTACCGCATGGATTGTAAAACTGAAAAAATTCAGGATAGTTCTGCTGTTACTTATTCTTCGATTTTTTTTTAGTTTTGAAAATGATCAACCTCTTACTGTTCCCAAGTTCGAAACTGCAAATATTATATTTATTCAAAAAATTGAAAATTATTGAATGATTTGTGATGCAAAATGTATCCATTAGTGATCGTTATTGTTATTGTCGTTGTTGTTTACTACGACACTTTGAATAATAGGTGAAGAAGTAATGTTGGGGGTTCTTCGGAAATTAAATGAGAGTAATGAGGATTTATGAAGGAATACATGAATCAACAATACTGTATCTTATTTCTTTTCGTTTCTACTCATTATTATTATTTGTATTTTTCGTGTCATCGTCGAAACAATAAAAGGTGAATGACATTCAAGTGCGTCAAGCGTACCTACTGCGTCTGAGGTGTTTTAATTATTACCGTCTGGCACGGCAATCATTTTCTATAGACAACTAATTAGTATCTCTGTATGTGCTCTCTAACTTGATTATTTCACCGGTTACCGTCGTTTCATTCTTCACCTGCTCCTGCTCACACGGTTATTAGTCATGCAGCGTTTTACCCACTAACGAACTTCTACGAAACTTACATTTTTGCCCAATTTTATACTAATGATCACAACAATTTTTTCGGAACCAACTTAACGGAGAAAGGGGTGAAGTCAATTATTAAAGTTGGTAAAATAAATGGCTTAAAGTCGTGACGAATAAAAAATAAAATAAGCTACTCACTCCAGTGGGATTAAGTTCTTAATTCTGAGATGTCGAGTGGATTAATTTCTCACTCTATGATACAAACGTCATGAATTCAGACATAATTACGACCCTTAGGAGTATTCTTCAACGAAGATCGTTTTTTTTTAATTCAAATTTTCACGTTTCTCAGACAATTATGCTTTTAAACTTTCTTTTTCTTTCCAACCTACGCTGGTTAAACTTCGCGGAAGTTTAAATATGGTCAAAATTACCGTCGGTATCTTTAAATCGGTTTTCTATTAAAATCAGCATTTCAATTGAGTGAGAAAAAACACGATTAAACATCTTGAAAATCTTGTTGGCCATTTTTGGATATATGAAAAAAAAAATGAAATGAAAGGATTAAAATTTTTCAATAAATAAAACTCGGAAGGGTCTTTGAACCCCAACCGATCAAACCTGGGTCTATATGACCCGTCGTTTATATTTCACGAAGTTTTTTTTTTAAGCACAGTATGAAGATCGGTATAGAAGCAGATTTTTTAGGAACAAACTGGTGAGGCAGGCTTGCTTTCGTTTACTCTCTAACTCCGTATAATCCCTGACCTCGAGATTTATTGCTCTTTTTCTTGCTGGTACATAATCCCCTTGCAGAATCGGTGTTAAGCATGCGATATATGTGACACTACAAAATACATGAAATGCAGGAAGTGTCCTCTCTCGGCTCCGTGAGCCCGTTGCTATTTCCAACCAAATGTCAAATGAATGTGGAGGATAAGCACAGTCTGATCTTCGATAAGTATAAACAGCTGGAAACTCGTGTATACTCGTGGATTAATTAACTGTGGCGTTCGAATTGAACAAATATTGTCGAATCAGTGTTATATCATTAAACGGAACACAGTTCGGAACAATCCCTCAAGAATAATTAACTATTTAGTTAACACAAGCGTCTGGACACGTAAAATAAAAAAAATCATCATTATTTCTTCTGTAATCAACTAATTGGTAAATCTAAACAAAAAAATCTTATACTTGTGATCTTTTTCCAAAACCGTAAAAAAAAAATCAGTCCAAATTCCCCAAGTGTCTCAATCGTTGATGAATCCCTCCAATGAATGGAATAAATAATTGAAACAAAATCATTGGGTACAAATAAATCTTAAAGCAGATTGTACTGTATATAGATCGCCGAGTAAGTAGGAAACACAGTAAACCTATCTATAGATAATAAAACGTTCTAGTTTGCAAAATCCGGCTCTCGGCCGGACACATCGACTTTGAAACGGCAGTTCGTATTAATTACTTCGCCATTGACGTAATTAACACGGATTTACCGTGGCAATTTGTAGTCACGCAGATGCTTGGCTCACCGTATGTTTCTCACCGCTCAACCCTCTTCAATCCGTACTATACACGACTACCAACCCCTCTGTTTGGCCTAGTGACTTCCTCCCTGGTGCATGCATATATAGCGCAGGGGGAAGGTTTTCGCGTGGAAGAGCAAAAGTCTCTCGTTCAAACTTCCTCGATAAAGACTCCAAAACAATATGAGGAGTTTCAGAAAAAAAAACACAAACAAAACACCGAAATAACTTTCTTCTTTTCCCACTCTCATATTTAACGACTCTACGAATTACACCGATTATTTAATGACCTCTATTTCACTTTCAACATAATCTCGAAACGAGAAAATTTAACATTAATCGATAGGTTCATTGTTTTTTATATTCAACCGGGGAATGAAACTATTGAAACAGCTCTTGAACATTTACAAACAGCAGTAAGGAAATGATACTAAAACATTTTTTGCGTAGTTTTTTATACGAATGTAAAATATTAACATAAAGATCTTCATTTTAAGAGTTCTTCGAAAGTTCTTCCGCATTTAGAAATATAACTAAACGACTAAAAATAATTATGAATTCTGATGATAATTTATTGCAATTGACAATTGACAATTGACATAAAAAAGAGCGTTAAGTGTAATTTTTCAAAGTGTTTTTCAAGTGTATGCAAACATAAATCGAAAGTTAAGAGACGTAAAGCTCAAAGAATATCAAATAAAATATAATAAAGTGTGCCTGATATGACCTCTATGTTTTTTAATTTAATTTTTTTATTACGCTCTGAAAAGTGTTTAAGAAACTTCTATGCTACGGAGAAATCGTGAAAGAAAAGATTTTTTTATTGGGTGTGAAAACGTTAAAGTCAGTATATGACGTTTGGACCGAATACAGGAGACTTTTTTTTACTGCCAATATAGCTAACTTCGTAGTTTCCGAAGAGAAAACGACTTTCCAGCTCTATCTATATATCTACAATCATGTAGGTCTGATCGTTAATGTTTCGTCGTTATGCCTTACATATTTCTTCTCTTGCATTATCGATCATTCTGAAAAAATGTTTCTATCGTTCAGTCTTCAAGCAAAAGGAAGAGCGTTAGAGAGGTTATGAAAAAAAAAAGTTCTTCCACGTTTGTGGTTCCGTAATAAAAGTAGCTAAGTGAGGCAAGTTCAGGTTCGATTCACGCCAATATTAATGGAATTATTCTACGTGTTTTACTGCGCACTCAGGACTCGGAATCCGCCTAAAAATGTGGGTTCGTCGCCATAGTTAGCGCAGACTAAAAAAACGGGAATATGTCCCTTTAGCGTCATTCTTCTTACCGAAGTGCCGGTGGTTGTTGAAAGCTAAATGAACTCCACGTCCAAATATAGGACGTGGGAACCACGACTATAGCTGATCCGATGCTGACATCTTTCAGGGGGCAACAAGGCTCTGGCGAATCATGCCAACGACAAACGACGGAGCATGGAACGCCGCGAATAAAAAGTGAAAAAGTAAGAGAGAAAACGAGAGAGAAAGAGGTTGAAGAAGCGCCCATAAACCTTTAGGAAACACAGGCAGGATAAAAAAACCAACCAACACATAAAAGTAACCAAAACCATTAAAAGCTCGGTGGTTTCCAGAATACCATAAAGAGTTAATGTGACATTCCTGCTATTTAATAACGATAACGAAAGATTTAGTAAAGCAATAAACTATGCAATTTTTTAACTCCATTTCGTAATAAATTTGCGAAAATTCTGGTGAAATGTAAGAAAGCAAGTTATTTTAAACTGTATGATTTTTTCACTGATGAAAATGATTTGATTGTCTATGCATTGGATCAATCGAAATCTAAATGTACTGCTTCTGACAAGTAGTTGTTGAGAATCCTTTTCAATTTATTTCCAAAGAAACATTATTTCTGTTTTAAATTGGGCTCAAGCTTAGCTCGTAGAAAAATACAATTTAAGGTAACAAAAAATCAGTTCAAATATAAATAAAAGTTAGGAGCGCAAAATCATGTGTGGAGATATAGAATGTGCGTGTATATCGTTTTTCTTGCCGAAGACAAGGGAATCCTCGTCAATATTCCTGCCAAGGGCAATACAAAGTAGAGAGGAAGATTTTAAGCTTCTGCTCTCTCTCTCTCTTTCGCTCTCCATCTGTTTCTCTTTGTGTTTCGTGTGCGGTTGCATCCTCAGTATAATTCGTCGGTTAGCATTTAATTGGAAGAGAGAAAACTCGTGACTGGTGTGATTAAGCCTTGCGTTTGTCTGTGAAATCCTCTGGTACACCATTGAAGTAAAGAACAAGACAGTGAGAGAAAGGTAATGACAGAATCAGTTGAATCTTATTACACTTTCTTGCGACCGCCATTGAATTTAAAGCGTCTCTTTCCATATTTTATCAGCCTCATCATCAACCCAAGCAAACTCAAATTATTTCTACCTCCATATAAGTTTTGTTCAAAACCCATGCAGACCCAAACAAACCTAAACGCTTCCTACTCTCACAACCATTTGACGATATTCAAACGTACCCAAGCAAAGCCTTTTCCCGGACAGATTCCTCCTAAATCTAAACAAATCTAAACTAACCCAAACATTCTCCCTCGGGATATATCCAAAGAGAGTGACAGAGTCTATTTGCCACAGTTACCTCTCGAATTCCTCGTAAGCGCATATCTGTCGCTGGAACGAGTTTGCTAACACTGAGAAAAGCGGCGTCAATTCTAAACTGGATGTTGACCAGGTCTTGTAACCTCGTATCATGACTATCATGACTACCCCGTGTATTGAGCCAATATTGAGCCAACGCTTGAGTTAGTGACATATCACGGTATATATTTCAATATATATGTTTCCAATGCGAAACTACTAAGTTTGGGCTATCGATTTACTGACGCACTGGAATACATTGCACATTCAAGGAGGGTGGTAACCACTCCGTCCACGAGGAGGATCCTGGAAGAGGAACAAGTACGTTAAGGCATAACGGAAAAAGGTACCAGTAGCCGGATCCCAAACGTCTACGATTCTAACTAGAAGAATAGACTAGAAAATTTTTTGATTAGCTTAAAGTAACCATCAAACTTCGTTAAAATATCGTCGATTTTCCTACATATCCATATTGCTCATGACCCTTTTTAAACGTTATTAGAAGGATGAAAAGTTGAGGTAATAATAAGTTATGAAAAAGGTTATTAAAAAAGATCTACTTTTTTAATTGATGATGAAATCATTAACAAAATTACTGTTCGCTGTGGGATCGTGCTCTTTTCGTTAGTTCCAAGAATTATCAACCCCAACAATGTAATTGAATTTTGCTTTCAGTGCCTCGAGCTTCGTTTTACCTTCAACATTTTTTCTATTATCAAAACTTTTCTTTATATGCAACTGTTACACATAGCCTCGCTTTGTTCAGTGCTAGTGAAACTAAACTTGAGATATATTGACATTAATTTTGAACAATAAATAATATTTCAAACCCGCATGACAGAGATCGTTTTCTCTCATTTCAATTTAATCGATGGTGCTTGTTCATTCATTCGTACATTCATTATTCACGGTCGTATGAATAGATTTGATTAATTATCATAGTAGAAACTTCACTGTATTTCGGCATGGGCGAGGCATTTTCTGTCATCTCTCGTGCTTAACCCACATTTTGATTAAAATCTTCATTTCATCACGTCTCTATGTAGATTCTTCATCAAAAAAATAACCTCAATAGTCATTCTTTTTCAATTAAGTAGCAACGACATTAAAAATGTCGGGTGTATTTTTAAATTAACGGAAAATGAATGAATTAGTCTCCTAATGGATTAGCCTGAACTTGTGCTCATATGAAAATTTTCGCGCTCTACGATACTGGTCGTATGTATTTTTGCTCTATATCTCTATCTAATCGTTTGATCCTAAACGCGATACAAAAAAGTCCGAGGTGTCATCAACTTTAATAATTATAAATAACTTATCAGAACTAATGAATTTGTATCAACAGCTTGTAACCAGCCTCGTTAACAGCCAGATCGTGGGTCAATCAAACAAAGAAACAGTTATTAAGGGATAAATGTATAAAAAGAAAATTCATTCGTCAACTTTTTGAAAAAAGAAGAAAATCAATGAAACGTGGAGATACACAGAGATAAATAGCGTATAGCATGTTGATGTATCGTTAGTGGCCCTCTGAGTAATTTCCCTCGACGAGTAAAAGTAACCTTCGTAACTAAACCACGCAGTAGTGATAAAAAACCCACTCGACTTTTTTCTTTTTCAAAATATTGACAAGTCTATTTGAATTCAGTTGCTGCCGAATCGATATGAAGTACGAGTATACGTTTTTACAAGTGTATGTCGATATTTCGGACATTGTGGAGGATACAATTTGGATTTTTCTTTGCTCTTCGTGCTTGTATTTGAAACGAAACGACTTTTTGTTCTTTTCTCATGGATGTAGCGTAGACTTTTCGCAATAAGGGTTGCAGTATATAGGACTAACAGTAATGGTTTTACTCAGTTCCACAAGAGGGCCATCTACGGCAAATGCTGCTACAGAAATGGTATAGAAAAAGATAGAGACGGAATAGAAAAAAAGAGGGAAAATACAAGCAGCGCCACCCAAGACCGCGTCCACTCGTCCAACAAAGGTTCACCCTCTCTTCTTGGCTCTCGGCCTCTCTTTTCTCCAGCTATACACCACACTACAAATGCATTTACGAGTGAAAAATGCTGCAGTCTGATTGCCTCGAGAGACGAGAAAAACGGAATAAAAAACGACTGTAGAACAAAGAAAAAAAAATCAGAGCAAAAGAAAGCGCGCAGCCCAACGTACGAGCAGAGTGTGTGGTACGGAGAAGGATTCGCAACGAAAGTAGAGAAAAACTTTTTTCTTTCAACAATCAAACTCTCACTCTGTTTCATTCTCGTTACATAATTTATAACACTCTAGTATATACGTAGCCTTACCTCATGATATATGCAATCCGATCATGAGTTGACCCTTTCGTTGCTGAGGCCTCAAGAATATCAAATAAATATTATAAACTTAAAAAAATATTAATTTTGCCCAAGCTTCCAATTCAAATTTTACCAACAGTTTTACCTCGTTTTCAAAAGTAAGTTGTGGTTCAATATCCATCGATATTTAATTCTGTATTATTTGAATGATCATCTGAACTGAGTGACGAAAAATACTTACGAGTTTTAAATAGAAAAACAGTTTTATGGATAGAATTTATCGTATTCAAGAAATCTCGAACGTATGAAATGTAAAAAGTATGATTTTGCTGTGGAGCTTATTACATGGCTCCAAGGCGTCGCGAAGCTCAATTAACTATACGATGCCGCCCCATATTTCAACCGAGGAAATTACATTGTCACCTAATTATCCATTTTTTTCAATATCTCACTGTTTTCATCATATCTTTTTTTTTCTCCTCGTAATCTTTTATCGTATAGAATTTTATTTATGGTTTTTCGTATCAACTGACATTGACATTTTCGGAAGTCAAACATCGTAAAATCCACCTCTTTTTCTCTCTTTCTCTCTGCTTGTTGATCCTGTACTATTTGTTCAGTTCCCTCTTACCCTACGAGCCAAACTTTTTTTTATAATTGGATTTTCCTTACCTTTAAAGCCTAGTTCCAGTTGATCCCTTACGGTTACCGAACCTCACGTCATTTCACGTATACAAACCATGTAGCAGATTCAAAACAAACACCTAAGTAAACATGTTTTATAATTGGAACACTTGAAGAATTCTTATGGACAAGAAAAAACTCCCGTTTCTTCGAAGCTTTTGTTAACGGAGCTTCGAAACGATGAAATTGCTTGTAAACAACAAAATTATTTGCACAATTCTTCCGTGGAACATTTTCATTGCTTATTTTTCAATTTTGATAAACTTTTTATGAAAAGTAAGTAATTTCGAAAGGAAATACGTGCATGTAAAAAATTCGTAAATAATTTTTTTCTTATTAATGTTAAGCTTATCAATTGACTGAACACATTAATGGGAATGAGATTTATTGAAACGTCATTTTTATGTAACGAGAACAACCTTTGGGGCACTTCGAATTTGAAGTTTTGTTGCAAAACATTTATTTTTTCTCGAAAATCAGAGGCACGTGCCTCGTACAAGATACAACTTCCATAATCGTTTTTGAACACGTGAGTTCATCTACAAAGTGCTTCTATAGTTCAACGAGAGAGCAAGGGTGAGAGCAGGAGAGAGTATGCTGAGCAAAGGAAACTCAAAGTTTGCTTTGGGGTTCCCTCCTCGTACGCGAGTATAAAGGTCGCACATAGCAAAGCTTTTCCTCGCGGTATGGCACGAACGACGAGTTTCCTGAAGCATTTCGTCGCGGTAATGGCCTCCCTAACAAAATTCTTTCATCGATGGAATATTCGTGAACCACAGAAACTGTAGGGACAAGGGCTATGTATATATATCCTTGCGCCCTCGTAACAATCGTCAGTTAATTTTGTTTGCACCCCAATCATAGTGAAAAATAAATTTCCAAGCTTGTGAGGATAAAAATTTAAAGAGTGGAAAACTACGATATCTTAAAAACAATAGAAAAAAAGCAGTTTGATCAAAAAACAATTATCAACTCAAATGATTTGTTTTAATCGATTTGTGATAAAAAGAAAATTAAAAGAAACATTATGACAATAATTGTAAAATACTCAAATTAATAATCGAAAATGGTTTTTTCTCTTGAAAAATAAACGATCTTTATCGCCTCTGGAAAATAATTAGGTTAATGAAAAATCCTTGAAAATAATTTTATTCTTTCACGTCTCCTTGCATATTTTTTTAATCAACCCTCTTAGTGACTCGTACAATCGTGAAAATAATTTGTTCACGAAAATAGAGATGAGCAGGTGGGCGAATAAGAACTAAAAGAAAAAAATAGGGTAGATGAAAAAGTAGAATGAGGAAAGAAATTAAGGGTTTGCAATACGATATCTCTTTGTTAAAGACGTTTGAGAGTTTTAATATCAGAAGCTTCTTCCCTTGTTCGGTTTCTTAAAGAGTGACACAAAGAATAAGAGATAAGTAGCCCCGCAAGATTTCCATGACAGAAAGGTTGAATTATCTTTCGTATCGAGACTAGATGCTGCTCTTAACATTCGATTATTATCATATAATCATATTATCATACTTACGATATGGCTATTACAATAAAATTTTATTTCCTTTTTCTTATGAAATACGTTCTATAAAAAAATTGGAAGTACGTTTTCAGAATTTCAGATGAGAAATAAGGTCTTCGTACCTTTCAGATGAGTACGATTTTCAGAATGAGTATTTCATATACCGATGTGATTCAAAAAATAATCCAGGAGTTATATTTATTTGGCCATCAAAAAAGTCAGAAAATAAAAATAAATTCCAGGACTATTCATCAATCGTCATTCGAATGAATTGCTAAGTTGCTTGTCCAATATCTAAACATGCGTTATAAATTATAGTTGATTGAAACTTCGGCAAAGAAAAAAAAAGTTGGAATCGAAAGAAAAAAAATGTGTTATGAAATTATAAGAAAATCGATTATCTACAGCATTTTACGAGGCTGTTTTCCATACTGATGAATTTTTCATTATCTGATTATTATTATTCATTGCCTTGTAACTTTATTCCGTATTCGACTGCCTCATCATATCATTGAATCACTTTTTATTTTTATTATTATTAGTTATATTTATATTATTTTTATTCACCCTCCGTGCCAAGTGTAATGAAATACATAATTCAAGATAAGCTTCGAAGCACAACAACAAAATCGATAAGTGGATATAGTACCACGAAACACCGTTGGAGGGAGAACCCTCGATGCACCCACTTAAAACTAAAATGTGAAATAACGAGCGAACGTTTATGGGTTTTTATTTTATTATTATTTTTCAACAATATCTCTTCGCAGTTAAAAATACGTCACTGATATACTCGCTTTCGTATTATTAACTTTTATGGTATTTTTGTTGTGAAGTAATATTGACGATGAAACAAAATCATCGTTTCTTTTCAATTAAATATACTCGATTATTGTAAACAATCTTTTTCTTTTTTGTTGTGCTTACAGTATGTGGTGATATTCACGGACAGTTTTACGACCTGATGAAACTATTCGAGGTTGGTGGGCCACCCCCAACGACAAAATACCTCTTCCTCGGTGACTACGTAGACAGGGGTTACTTCAGTATCGAGGTGAGTTTTAATATTATAATTCTATGGAATGTGAACATAAAACACAGATTTTCCTCGCCTGCTGCATAATTATGAAAATTATTGAATTATTATTCATCTGTGAAAACATGCATTTTTCAAACGCCTTGAATAACATTATCATCGATTGTCAGGTTTTATGAAACAGTATAAATATTAGCGATGATTTTGATCATCGGACGCAGAGGCCGACATTTAAATCATTTTTTTTTTATAAACCTGAAGCGTTGTAACGTGAAAACGCAGGAACTTAAGATCATAATTGCCTGAACGAAATCGACATTCGTGTTGGTTTAAAATGAGACCCCTATCGATGAAAAATGAGCGATTCATTGATTCGGTGGTTTAAAATGGATAAAAAGTTACAAAATTTTGCAATGTCAACAGAACGTCGATTTACGTGGTTACATTAATGCCAGGGCAACAATATGAATATAGTTTTCAGTTTGCCTGAGCGATAAAAAATCTGAAATGCTGATTAATGGAATATATCGTGAAAAATAGATTTACCCTTTTATAAATAGTTACGATCTATGTTAAAATAGAATTTGAAGGAATTTATTGAATCCCTGTCGAATAATCCGAAAGTGTACTATTCGTTGAACAGAAAAATTGTCTTTCCACTCGTCCTTTAAGCTCGTTCTCGATATGACGTCGTCATCTCTTGGAGGAGACCACCCTCAAGGAGATTCTCCTTCCACCTTTATATTTTCTCCGTGCCATTTATGTCTTTTCTCGCACTTACGAACCAACGGTCACTGTGAAAACGCCAAAGACCGTAAAGGGCAAAAAGCGAACGAGCTACGAAACTCGCCAACGTGGCCGAACGTTTCGGGAATCCCGTAGCATTCGCAAGTACTAAAAGGAGAAAAAAGAAAGAGATAAAGAAGAAGAAGAAGAAAAGTTGACTACGTGGCAGACGAAGCTGACTCTTGCTCCTCTCACCATTATTCCGTTCACCAAAGAAAATCACGATCGCTGCTCTCTGAATCCTTAGGATTTTTTATACTGCTACGTACTGTATATTCCACAGATCAAACGATTTACCATTTATCAGAACGAAAAAGAGAACAGAAAATAAATTAAAGAGGCAAGCGAATAATAGAAGAATACGATCGTAAAAAATATATGTCTGTTAGTCCGTTCTGATATAAAAATGACATTTAATCTAAGGAGCTGTGAACATTTTTTATTTTATTCATTTTTTATACTTCGAATCTACTTTATTCTAAGCTTTATCAACAAAAATATATATGAGAGTTATGGTCGAAGAATCTTAAAATTATTAACATTCGTTGAGTATGGATGAAAAACACTTGAAAACGTGCAATGAAGATGATAAAACAATATCCTCAATTTTCACGGTAAGATTGTGTACGATGTGCTGGGAAAAAGGTGATTCAGCATCTTACAGAAAATATTCTATAGTAAAATTTAGTGGAGGTTGCCAAATTTTTGTGCTTGTCTGTCGTCTCTGTCATTTGGTCTCTCAATATTTACATCTTTCGTTTTCTTACCTTTGAATCCCATTATTTCACATCTCAGGGTGTGGCGTATCGTGTCGTTTCTTTCTGGCGACGAGTTAGAGATTTCGAAACAGAGTCGATTTAGCTCGCAGCTTATAGATATTGATGAAATCGTTTTGTCTCAAACCGACCTATTCTCGAATCCCGACGAATGACAATTTTTATTCTACCTTTTTTTCTTGTTGTTAACAGCAAAGAAAATAATTTCGAGGTTAAAAATTCTTATTTTAAACAAGATGTGAAATCGAATAAGCGAGCAAAGTATAGAAAAGAAGACTAAGAAAAAAACGACGTGACTAATTAATTTCATAAAAATTCATAACCAAAAAAAAGGTGAATTAAAAACAAAAGTGTCGACATAATTTTCCTTGACTATAACAAACAGATTTCACCCACAAAAATATTAAATTTTTCTTCATAATAATGAAATAATAGAAAAAAAATGTACAAAAAATATCTTAAATATAAAACGACGTGTGAAGGCCAATAACGATGCAAATTTAGGCCGAAAGAACCTGTATACTTATAACATAGATGCCGTTAGCAAAGTTACGCGTGCGAGAAGCATTACGCACGCTTGCCAAGAATTATATCATATACACGTTGGTGCACACGCGAATTTAGCCTCTCATCACGTTTCAGCACGCACATATGTATATATACAAAGATAAATTGGTGTATTCGCGTGAGAGAGACTCGTCACGCGTTGCCGGAGAATTACCTCTTCACGCCGTCACCCACGCATCATATTCGACCCTCCCTTATGCTTTGCTATTCCCCTCTCTCTCTCACCATTGTTTTTCTCACTTTTCGTCTCTCTTTCTTGCTTCATATATAAGTTTATAAAATACCGAGATCTATTTTACGACCATGCCTTCATAACCTCTCCCTTTCTTTCATAACAGCTTGAGATTTTGACGGTCACATCGCAACATTTGACCCTAAAACGCTCGAAGCACTAAAGGCTCTCATTCTCCTCCCTCTAACCTCAATAAATCTCGATTGCGATCTAAAAAATTTCATTTAAAAAATACATCTTCAAGGTCTGATAATAGTAGAATAATAAATATAAGAGAAATTCCCATGAAATTAAAAGATTTATTAGGGCCGTATTGTTGTTTAGAATTATTTTTTCATTCAACTTTACAGAACAAGTTTCAAAGTTTTCAAGTTTTTTTTCTGAAATTTTGTGCTCATACTTATTGATCCCTTAAGACCAAGTACAAAATTCTACGATCTAACATTTTCGTCGACATTTGTAAAAGTTTAATTTGTAATTTTTAAGCTATTTTGATACATCACCTCGTTTTTTTTTTTTTTTTTGCTCAATGGATTCTCCACAAATTCAACATGTAAATGATTTTTTAGTTTTTTCGTTTCAAAGGCAGAGAACCGTAAAAGGAAGAGCAAAAAAAACGGTGGTCCATCGAAATCATTTGAAAATTATGGATTAAACTTCTAAAAGTGTAGATGAAAAAGTAACATTTTGGAATTTTGCATTCATCGCTTAATAGTTCTGCGAATGAATCATTTTTAATACACATTTCTAGGCTGTAATACGAATCCACTGTCAATTTGTTAAATTTTTTTGTATTAAAATGTACAAAAACCTTAATCCGTACATTGAAATCATAGACAGAAAAGTGCTGGTTCGATGTTGTATTTAAACATTTGTAACAGACATAAAAATTGATAACCTTAACATTTACATTATTACATTTTATCGAAATTCCTTCGTTCCCTTTTCTCGTAAAACGATATCAATGATAATTGAATTTAATGTTTCAGTGCGTATTGTACCTGTGGGCATTGAAATTGTGCCATCCAACCACACTCTTCCTCCTCAGAGGTAATCACGAATGCCGACATCTCACGGAGTACTTCACATTTAAGCAAGAATGTAAGTTTAATCTTTCAAATTAATTAATCTAACAATATGCAACTTTTCACGTAGGGACACAAAAAGATATTCTCAATGACCTTAAGAAACTGAAAAATCGTCCATTTATGTCCAGATTAGATGATCCTGAGTCAGTCTAAATTTGAATCGATCGGAAACTGAAAAAAATTGCGATTTCTATAAATGCAGTCAAACCAAACTCCAGGCAGACATTTTTAAAAGTTTAATTTTTGGGTTCTAAGATTTTGGCCGCAATACTATGAACCAAAAATTTCGGTCGTAGGCTCTCGTATATACGTAGAAACACGCCGCACACACAAAAGAGAGTATTGTCATGTAGAAACATCAACATAACAGACAGTTAGAGATGACCTTCTCGTTTACGATTACAAATAAATCGAAAGGTTGCGATCCGATGGGTATACGTCGTCCTTTATGATGTTCCAGAAATCACACACATTTCAAAGCGTGCCCAATGTAAAAAACTTTTGTAGTGATACTTCTAGTAATCTAGTGACGCGCGGCAGCGTTTTAACGCCAAGTATAAAAAGAAAAGTTTTAAACAGCCAAGGCAAGTCAAGCCGCGTATCTATACTCGAGATTATGGCCTTTTCTGTTACGCTCAAGCTTGAACTTGATGTCATTAAAAAATGCGTTCAACGTACACAAAACAGTAAAAAACGTTCGACGTTGACCGGCGTTTGAACCTCAATTTGCGTTCGATTGACAAATTCCTTAGAAAAAATTCTTTATGCGGTTTTTTTCCAATTTATTATTCATGAGATGTTAAATAAATAAGTGACAGCGATTGGGATTGCAGAAAAGCAGAAAGAGAGAGAGAGATACTGACGAACCTAATCTGTTGTCGCTGAACTATGATGAAAGGCTGATTTTACCCCAAAGCGTAAGCTTGATCTTGACAACGCAGCTGATCGACTGTTACTTATCAATTAATGTCTGAGAAAAAAATAACCCAACAATACAATATACATATTTTTTTTTTTTCACATTTCGCCAGCTATAACTCTGGCTTATTCTACAAATCTGGAATGACTTTAGTAGCACTCTGTATCTGTATTATTGGTGGTATATCCACGACCGCGAGTATTTGATTTATCGTCTCCGTGTGGTGTGGTACGATATCTGCAGTGGCAATAAAGCGGAAAAGGCGACGTGCACAGTTGGCTAAAGCACCTGAATCCAAGCGAAAGGATTTTTTTTCAACGATCCTCTCTGCCCCCGTTTACCCTTCTTTTTTCTATCTCCCCACGATCCATTCATCGCAACGAATGCACAATGAGTGGAGCTATACTTCCATTGCCCATTTTTATTCGCCCCAATTACGCAACGTTTTCTATCTCTCTTTTTCTACACTTCACCTTTTTTTATACGATGTAAAACGTTCAAATTAACGGAAACTCAAAATGCATGAAAACTCGGGGTCGCATAGAGAAAAAAAATGTGTCGCACTTCTGATACTATCACCGCCTTTTTTCTCCAATTAAAACTATAAGTCCTCGTTCCTCATATATATTACAGATTTCAAGGGGTTTCGAGACTGATGTAAAAATATCCAGATTCTATCGAAATTTCAAGTATTATTATCGATATCACAAAATTAACATTCACTGTCAAAAAATCAACCGATTCAAAAACGGTGTTTCAAATATTCAACTTTTAAGTTGCACTTTTATCGATTCGAATAATTGAAGAAAGAGTTCAAGATTTTCAATTTCAACGAAGTCTATTTTAGAAGTATATTTTATTTGGGTGACTACGACGCAGACAAATAAAACACAGATTCGTATTTTGTTCGGAGCGACTGAATATTTCGAGAAAAAAAAAGTTTGATTCTTTGATGAAAACAGAACAAAGTGTGACTTTTATTTTTCTCGAAAGCTCAACTCTGTGGGAGAAAAAGGAAGTCGAATTTTCACTGACTGATCAACTGATGAATCGCCTTAATAACATTTGAATGTTTATTGTAACTAAACGAATGCTACACTCTAATGTCATCATTTGGATTTGTGATCTTCCTGGTACAAAATATACCAGCAAGTCGCACTACAACTTATAGAATTCAAAGTTTACTATTCCAGTCATTCTTCGGCAAATAAAATAAATGAATTTTTCTTTATTTTGTCCCATGGTCACGTTCTTCAGTACAAAAAAATATCTACATTATCGCACATCCGCACTGTGGAAAGAATTCTTTTTTTTCGTGTTTGCTTTTGCGACCGCATATCTCTCGGATATTTCTAGTTAGGAAGATATACCGCAGAGTCGCAAGAGGTGAAGAATATACAGCGCATGTTTATGTGTAAATATGTATTAAATTCAAAGCGTAATATGAAGGTAAATTTATTTCTTTATATAGGGAAGATTCGAGCAAAATGGAGTACCGAATAAATTGTTAAAATTCGTTATTCAATCCAGTAAATAAATCCAGTAATCAAATTCATGGTATAGTTTTTGTAAACTAGAATTGAGAAAGTCGGAGGTTTTTAGTAGTTAAAACAACATTAAGTCTTATGAATTTTATTAATATCTATACAAAAATAATTCATTTCTCTGAGTACTCCGCTTCACCTCGGTATCCCTTATATGATACTCGAGCCAGAGCATACAGTCGTCGCAGCAACTTTTCACTGCTCGGTTTCACCGTTCTCAGTGAGACCACAGAGAGTTGCCGATAACGTGCCACGCTGCAGGACCGCAAAACCCTTCCCGTAGCGCAGAAGAGACCTGGACTCGAGCCAGATTGTAGCCAGAGAGAGGGAGAGAGAGAGGGAGAGAAAGAAAGAAAAATAGAAAATAACGGAGAGAGAAAGAGAAATAAATAGTAGGCACGTGTGTGCCACAAATTCTCGTCGTCCGTAACAAACTCACACGCGGTTTCGAAATCCACGACAAAAGCTTTTCCTAAAAACGCTGCTGAAACCGGAGCTTTCTTGCTGCGAAACCGCCACACGCTGTTTTGTCTCGTCGTTCTTTGTGGTGACAGAGAAGGAAAATTGAAAACGAAAATAATATATAAATGAAAGCAGAAACTATTGGTCAAACGATAGTTTTGTGATAGTTCACGAAACCACTTCGATTTATGACAATCATTTATAAACCTTTCGTTTTGAAAAATCGATGAAAAACAAGAAGATCAGTGTCGCAAAATGTTGGTAACTGGGAAATTGTAAAAATAAATCGAAAATAAATAAACAGGTTAAAATAATCGTCACATTAGGAACAATTAGACAAAAAATTTGGAATATTCAACTCCCCGATCCCGAGGAACCAATCGTAGTTTCTTAGTCTCAAATAAATTTTAGCAGAGATCGTTTACTCGTCGAAAGAAGCTGAGGGAACGTTATTTTTTCATTTTTCTTATGCGACGTTGCATTAATAATAACGTTGCTAGGATTAGGGTCTGTTTAGAAGCTTTTCGAGATTTTTCGGCAGATGCTCAATTATGCTCGTATTTATCTGTCAACGAATAATCCTCGCATTTTATCTAAATGTTCAAGACCCTCATGTTAGGGAAACGTATAATAAAATTCTGGGGATTGGGCAGCAGTTTACTTACGTACATACAAGAGTCAAGTGTTAAAGGCCTGATGGTGATGGATGAAGTGAAAGGATTGAAGGATCGAGGCGAAGTTCTGCAATACTTGAGAAAGCTAAAACAACGTAAAGGGCTTTTGGTCGTGCTTGCGGGAGCATCAATTTATCCACTTTCTTCAATGTACAATGTACATACGATATAAATACTCGTATATAAATACTCGTAACCGACAGAAAGACTCAACTTGCAGCTACTTGCGAGCCTCCCATTATCTGCTCGAGGCCTTTTTCTATTCGATCATATGATATAGAACGATACAAACACTTTCCAAGCAAAAGAGCGTAAAAAGAAGTGATTTACACTTTCAGGATGAAAATTACGTCTTTTTTATTGCTGACTCTTTGATATATGTATATGCCCAAATTCTAATCCCATCGATACATCAGTCAATCGACCTCAATCACTCTCCACTTTATTAAAAACAAAAGAATCTCTCTTCAACGTCGCCCTTGTCATTCTCATGGCTTTGTACAAAACTGTATTAGATACTTTTTCTCTCCTACTTCCTCGTAAATTCTTCACTCTCGATCCCTTTTTTGCTATCCTTCTCCCTTCCTATGTAATATACGTTTCTCTCCATATATTTTTTCACGAACGATCTTTCTTCATTTCCTTTTTTTAAATATTCTATGCTTCCTCCAATCGAACTCCCAAAGCGTCGAAACCGGGTACCGAACACTTCCTAGATTCTATATTATTTCTTCAAATAAATTAAAACCCTCGATACTTAATCTTTCAGAATTTTTTTCTCCCTTCTAACGTTATTCAAGTTAAACCATGTTTCACACTTGTTTTTTGTTTCTCTATTTTTACAGGCAAAATAAAATACTCGGAGAAAGTTTACGACGCTTGTATGGACGCTTTTGACTGCTTACCACTAGCAGCTCTAATGAACCAACAGTTTCTATGTGTCCACGGTGGACTCTCGCCAGAGATTCATCATTTAGATGACATACGCAAAGTGAGTAAAACTTTATCAATCAATTCGTATATCTTTTAATTTCAGCATTAAAACTAAAATCAAATAATATCAAGTCGTGATTGGGGTAAATGGAGATAAAAACTCTTGTGAAGAAAAGTTAAAAATGAACGTGAAATCTTTGTTGTTTTGTTTCAAATGGAAAAACGTAGATTGCGAGAGTATTTTCGATGTTTTTCGGCTTCTTATGGTCTCGTCACATGTTCCGGGCTTTCAAGAAGTTTTTTTTTTTGTAGTTCACTAGGGGGGCAAAATTGTGGCATATCTGAGTGGCTTTAAAAAAAATGGAGGTACCTTTGAAAATGATTGTTATATTAAAACGGAGGCTGTGGTAAAGAAGTAAAACGATGAAAACGATAAAGCGTACAGTAGGGAATTGTAAGGCTTGTAAAAACGGGATGTTTCGATTTCGGTACAGCATTGAATTTAACATTCAGGTCCAGATATTCTGTATAGGGGAGTTGAAGCGCGAGAGTTTCACCCGATTGGCGGATCAGTCAATTTCCTCGTGTGCGTATATACACGTGTGGAAAACTATATAAATGTATGAGTGTGTGTGTATTTATACGTATTATCAAAAGTGCTCGTACGAAGAGAGCCACGGAGCCGGAAGCAAACCAGGCAAGCCGACGTGCTGCCACCTGCTCTATCGATCGTTCCCACCTACGTTACCTTTCACACACGTATCATCCTCTCCATAAACCGTACACGTATACATACATCACATAAATGCACGCAAACTCCACCCCAAATATTTTCTTGCAAATACCCGTGCGTTAAGTATTTGTTATTTAGGTTCAAAAGGAAAACTTTAAAAAGATTGGTGCAAGAAAACAAATTTAACGCACGTTAAGTTTGGAATTTTTCTAAACGTGACAATAACTTGATGTCGTGCAAACTTTTTATTGGATCGGGAAGAAAAAAAAAACAAATCGTAACCATTTCGTTGAGATAAAAAAAATATATCATCGAAAAGTAATTGATGCAATAATTGGCATTCTGCTATGAGTTTTTCACAATGAGAAAAAGCATCTATTAAAATCTACGAGATTCATATATTTGATTTTTTTTTCTTCATTATTGGAATTATCAAAATTCAAGTATTCACGTTAAAACCTCATGCTACGATCACTACGTGGCGCAGAGCGTCCAGATATTTCTCGTGTACGAATTGCGCCCTGGATGTGCATAAACAGTGGGAGCCAAAGTTATTATCCTGACTGGCTACTCGCTATGTCTAAGAACAAGAAGTTGATCGTGAAAATTCATTTGATTTAACTGTAGATCATAATTAAATAAACTTGATAATTGAACAATCTCGAAGCAGCTTCCAGCGCATTTCAATATTTTGATTTATAGCTAAGATGAAATAACAAAAATGTAAGTAATGAAAAATCGTTGACGCATATTTGACGATAAGGAATGCAAAACCTCTGACGCATATTTGACAACGTTTTGGCTTTCGAAAAAATATTTGTAAATCGCAACAGTATATTTTTATGAATGCAGAAAATGGAAGTATGTAAGAATTTGAAAAAAAAAAGATAAAGAGGTTTGAAGAGACATAGAAAAAGAAGGAAGAGGAACAGGGACATACAGAAAAGATCGAAATAAGCGAAGAAAGCGCGATTTTCTCCACAGCTCCGTTCTGACACGAGCTTTACTCTCTTTATATACCAGTTCGAAGAGAGCTAAGCCATAAGCTCACTCGCATCGTTCGGTATACTTTTTGCTCTCCTTCCTTCCCTTCGCCCCTACGTACCTCATACATCTACATTATCTGCGTTATATATGTTGGAAGAAGACATTTTCCTCTCTTTCCTTTCGTCTTTTATCCTGAACTCTCTGCTTCTTATACGCAACTGGATGAAAAAAACGGAACACACGCTACGTGCATCCGAAGCTTCCAAGCTTTTCTCTTTCTCTTTCTCTTGGAATTCCCCTTGAAAATGTTTCACTCACACCATTACAACCATAGCGGCCTGAGAGAAAGAATTTTCTTATACCCAAGACTGCCCAACGTACTCCCGCAAAGTAAAGGTGCAGCAGCAAAAAAGAAAGAAAATGAAAAAAAAAAAAAAAAAAAACGGAAATAAGAAAGAACTATCTCCTGCATCGCCCTCACTATTATTCCTATTTCACGTACTCATACTCGTCCTCTTTTCTTTTCATCCTCATTTTTCCCATTTGTTCACTCTTCATGATCTCACTCTGTGCTCTCGATTTTCTCTTCCTCCTACTCTATATATACCTAGTCGTTCCTCGTTCCAACATTTTTCGAAAATCCTCCTTTTTACCTTCAACAAGAATTTAAAGCGGGGAAGAAACTTCTTGCCTTACAACACAGAAACGATAGGAATTCACTACTTGTAACTCTGATCTGACAATGTCACGTTCACGTACAGGAATCGAAAAATTACGCGAAAATAGAACAGTCATACTAAAAAATCACATTCTCTAGGGTATGTTACATGATGAAAATGTTCAAACAACAACAAAAAACCAATATTCATTCGAATTTCGTCTCTTCGTTCAATTCAATATAAAACAGAATGATTTATTCAAATTTCATGCAATCTGATGCACCAAGAATATTTTATTTTCCTAGATTTTGTATAAATACCAATTTAAAGTTCCCTCTTCGACGACGAGCAATCATTTGGAAACATTTTTAAGTTTGAAAAACATCGTTAATAAATTAAAGTGGACGATTTAAGCTGGAAGGTGAAGAAAACTGCAATTATCGATTCTTGCAGTTGAAAAATATTATTGTAAACGAAAAATAGATTTTCCATGGATCTTGTTAAATGTGAAAACTTTCAGTGCTTCGTTGAAACGGATGGTTCGAAATGAATTTATGAAAAAACAGAAAACTCCCAGCAGACACAGAAAACAAATACTTGACAACAGCTATAGTAGGTTTTTCCACTTAACTGGTAGAAGAAAGACTTGTTCTAGCAACTCGTTCAAGCCCCATGTATAATTCGGTGCGTTTATGTAAGGGTCCAAAATCTTGGCAGACTGTCGGCAGCGATATGAATATCAAATGACCGAATATTCACTGCTTGGTTTTCGTTACCACGACCAAAAGATCCCCACAATCTTTATTCCATCCTTCTCGTGTGTCTCTCGAGTTCTTCTTTCTCATACAAAGACCCAACGTATAAAATCCTTTTCCTGCATAGCCCTCGTCATCAAGAGCGTTTGTAGTTTTACACCAAAACCCTTTCTTTCTCACACGTACACACACACATACATATACACATGTGTCTACGTCGATAAAGCTCATTGAAAACGACCTCAAACTCAGTCCCGTTTTTGCACCCATTCCATTTTATAAAGCCTGTCAGTTTTCTTTGCCTCATGAACGTCATTATTCTTGGGTCTTCAGAAAAGATACTTTTTCGACATCACACAAAATCCCCATTTCCCACAAAGTCTTATTTATTTACAGAAACTTTATTCTAGGTTTTAACTCTCTAACCTTTACTTCATACTTCCACCTATACTGTTATCACACAGCTTTGAAGATTCGTAGCTTTACAATCCTTAAAGGGGTAACTTAAGAGATTTTTTTTTTTTCATTTTTTCATTTCAACTACAAAAAAACCCGATAGGTTGATGTATTTTTTGTATTTTTTTACTAAATCGTTGAAACTTCATTTTATTGCGTAAATAGCATCAACTTATGGATGTTTTCCGTGTTATTAAAATCTATAAAAGACCAAATATACTTGATTCCGGGATTAACCATTTTCACCACCAATGTGGCTCATTATTTTTCCGGTATTTCAATGCTGTATTCAGATCATTCACATATAAACGCTTACCGCAACACCTGGTCCAGTCATTCACCGTAGTGGCTACACATACGATATATTATTATATATATAACACGTCTGTTTGAAAATCCGTACCGTATGTAGGCTCCTATCCATTGGTCCTCTCACGTAATTGCGATATGCCTGCGGAATTTCGTGAGAGCACCAACATACATTTTGTACGACTATCTCTCCAGTGTGTACTGTTCGCACCCTCCGGGGGGCCTGCGTATGTTTCTATGTATATTCTCGTTTTACTCCGGAGCTACTGTTGCACTGTTATCATGATGTTACGAACCGTATCGTCCAGTCTTGAGCCGCTAACCGATCCTGGAGATCCTACATGTGGTATTCAAAACGGTACTCCAAACCAACCAAACCTATTCAGCATTCAGCATCCAGAGAGACCTCTAATTTAGACGAATTTCTCTCTCGATCTCTCTCTCTCTCTCTCTCTCTCTATCTCTCTCTCTCTCTCTCTCTCTCTCTCTCTCTCACTCTCTCTCCTTCGTATTCATTTTACTTTGGTGGCAACACATTTTATAATTCTTTACAGCATACATACTGGCATCAAAATAACACAAAATCATTTGCTAATAGTATTGCAGCAACAACCATAATGCTATGAGCGTATTTGCTAGTCGTACAAAAATTTTTTTACCATTTTTTACCATTTTGGCTTTCATCTTATTATTTTGAGAGCTAGTAAACGCATCGGATAAAATCTGTCCCTCTTTCTTTCTTTCTTCCTTCCTCCTTGTCTTTCGTTTCCTTTTTGTTATTGACAGCCCTCCACCATTTAATCTATCAGCTCATCGTCATTTTGGCAAAAATTTATAAAATACAGAAAAAGACGAGCAATTATAGTAACGCGCGAGGAACGAATGTGGAGGCCCGTAGAAACTGAGGCAGCGCCATCTGGCGAACTCGTACAATTCGACACAGATTATTAGCGGTTTTGGTTTCACATTATCAACCGTGAAAAAGAAACCAAGCACCAAAAATAAATGGCGAAGCGGTTCTATTTATCACCGAGAATAATAGAGTGCATTTTTCTCTTTAGTGATGCTTTCAACACATATTTTTTCTCGTCTTTCTTCCACCTCGAGCGAAACATTCCATTAGGGAAATGAGGTGGATGCTCCACTTTGAATTACGTTTTATACCACGCGCGAGGGGTCGTCCTCAAGGCTCCTATTTTATATTTCACATCTTTTTCTCCTTTATATTTTCTTGCGTGTATCTTCTTGCAACTTTCTCCAATGCTTCTTTTTTACTTCATCCAAGACTTTTTCGCACCGACATATACGGCACTAAGTGTCGTGAAATTATTTCTTTGCCTCGTTCCGTCTGTCCAAACTCTGTCCGGCTGGCGAGAAACGTTCTTCTAGAAAAGGAACGCGTTAGCTGCCATTCGGGTGAATAAAAATCGCTCTGAAAAATTACATCTACTTCATTTTGTGTATACTTTCTGTTAAAATGAAAGTGAAATAAATATCATCGACTCTCTAAAAAAAATTTACGAAATAGCGTTGACCATTTGACTTCTATTTTATTTATAACACTGTTGGCCACTTCGTAATAGTTCCAAAAAAAAATACTGGCTGCCACACTTTCGACGTCTCGAAAAATTGTCAGAAATGTTAAATTAAAAAAAAATAGGACAACGTTCCGCTAAAAATGAATAAAATGGCGGCCATTTCAACATTAAATCTTGAATAAAACCTTTGTCTATTAGTTTTTCGTTCAAGAGCAAAAAAAACTTTGAAATTTAAAAAGAAGTTTTCATAGACCTCTATGGATGTCTTAAAGGATGTTGTTCCACAATTTTGTGACGTGACGTTTCGGGAAAACGCATTCAAAGTTTCGAGGGTCTCCGCAACCGGTTGAATGCTTTTTCGCAAATAATGACTCATAGAAATTGAATATTGCTATCAAAACTCAACAAGATGTTCATGAGAGTTTATTTTTTAATTTTTATGCTGCGAAACTCCCTTAATACACGAATATGAGGTTTTCTCAATTATTTTCCATTTATCCATAGGACCAAGATTATTTTCGATATTTCCATTCCTTTCGTTGATGCAAGTTGAAGGAATTTTTTTCTTTGTCCGAGAGAATTTCTTCAAGGTTTTGGCACGATTGAATGGTGGAATAAGCTAGAAATAACGATTCGTGCATTACCACGAGGACGTGGTCAAACCACGCAATCTGTCGCAGTATCGTAAACCCAGTTATGCACCGGCTGCTTAATTATCCGTGCGGTGCCCTTTTTGTTCGCAAAACACACCTTTATGTTCGAGTATGTAAATAAAGAACACTACGAAAAGGCGAAATGGTCATGCGGTTGTTAAGATCTTGATAGTTTTCCTGAACACTATAATGTGGAATAGTTGTAACCACCGTAACGAGAGCAGTATTTATTCCAAACTCAATCGTCTTTCTACGAACTTTTTATGCCAAACCACTAACTTTTCATTGCCACTTTTTGACTGTTTTTGTACTTGGAAGACATTATTTAATACAATAACAATTATTCTATCAAATATGTCGGTTTTATTCAGTGAAAAAAAAATCCATCATTTTCCAAGTCATAACAGAAAAAATAACAGTTATTTTGACCCAATTCTTATGCTATCATCTGTGGAAAACGGTGTACTGTATATTTATACTAAAGTTCATCTCAATCGACTAACTGGTTATTGAGACATATTGTAGTCACCATTTTAAAAAAGCAAATTTTTGCGAAGACATTTTGTGGCTACGTAGTTTTTTGATATCGTAATAATGAGAAAAATACGAGACATATTTTACACCTTAATAAAGAAGAAAAATTATAATTCTTTTGAGAGATCTCCAAATATTTCTTGAAAACGTGATGATTGATTTTTGGGTATCAGCTGTTAAGATTTTTAAATGGAACCGAAAACAACATTTTTGGCCTAAAATGGCACAGGCTGATACATATATATATATATATATATAAGTCACATTTATAAATACCGAGAAACACGCCGCAGATATGACTGTGAGGTGAGCAACGACGAAGATGCTTATGCGCTCTGCTGTGTGGACTAATTAGTTCGCAGTTATATTTGCACAGAGACGAAAGAGCGAAGACTAAATCTCCAAGTAGTACAACTTTTGACCCAACGTTCATCATTATATATAACTTATCTACGATAACTATGTATAGAAGACATTCCATCCCAATTCGATCGAAGTCTGGCTCAGTCTTAAAAAAAAAACTTTTCTGTCCTTTATGTGAATCCAATTTTAAATAAAATATGAATAACCCTGATTAAATTATTGTAGGCGAGTGCCATTCGATTGATAATGAGATGGAACATTCCGATTGAAATCAGAAAAAAAGCTCAGCTTCTGTAAAGTATGAAATAAAGAGAAATCCCCTCTTTTAAGATTCAATGCTAAAAACAGAAATATTTTATTCGGAGATTTGAGATTGTCTGACTTTTATGGACATTTTTATCGATCCACTTGTCTCTGTTTGCTATTCTCATAGAATTTTTTAAATCGTCACGAAATCTTGAATACAACGATTTTATAATTCATAGAAACAATAAATATAAATAAAAAAAAAACAGTATTCTAAATATGTAATTGTTTTGAACACACTTGCGAAAGTTTATCGTCTTTTCACGAAAATACTTATGTGTAAATACATAATCACGACTTCAATATATACCTGTCTGGATAATCAGCTATTAATGTTTTGAGCTATGAAAAGCTCTCTGCTGATATTTGCCAAACTCTGTCGCAAAAGTACACAGAAATTATTTCTCGACCTCGCAATTACGAACTACTGGAGTACACGATTAAGCGACTAACGATGATAAGTATTGTCTGTTTACAGTTGGACAGGTTCAAAGAGCCACCGGCATTCGGACCGATGTGCGATCTTCTGTGGTCTGATCCTCTTGAGGATTTCGGAATTGAGAAAAATGCGGAACACTTTTCTCACAATAGTGTCAGAGGTTGTTCTTATTTTTACAGGTAAGTCGAACGTTTTATTGTTTTTTTTTTATCTTCGCCCATTATTTTATCTGAGTCGAAGGACCATAAACATCACGATGGAAATTTTTTCACGAACTCAATACACTCGAAACAAAATTTTTCCAAAATATTTCGTTCGGTGGTTTTTAGTTGAAAAAATAAAGAAACAATTGATTTTGAATCTTTACAAATTTCGAGTTTAGACTCGTAATCACCTTAAAACCCCGTAATGCCAAATTTATTCCGATATTATTTGGTATTACTTTTGAATTATGCAAAATACACAGAAACATTAAGCCGCGCTACTAAAAGCTCTGATCGTACAAGCGATGATAATAATAATGAATAAAAAATAAGTGCGTGAACTTTCGAGGTCATCAGAATTACCTGCTCGTGACGAATTACGCAAACGGTTATGGAAAACGTTCATGTGGGAAAACAGAATCTGTAGTCAATCTAGAAAAATAAAATCTTGAACGTTTTTGCAAAAAAGCTACGTTTTCAAATATCTGACTAATATTTAAATTCAAGAATCTTTCGATATTTCGGCTCGATATATGATCAAATTTTAAAATGCCACCAATTATTCAGAAACAATATATTGGCATAAATAAAACAAATCAATTTTCTAGAATTTCGTGAACTATCAAGAGATTTTTCGAAGTAAATTCAATTTTCCAAATTATATCAAAACGATCATATGGAATTTTTATTTTATTCCTTTCATATTCAAAACACAACACTGTAAATATGTCATATATTATCATTTTTCCATTCCTATCGAAAATCAACAAATGAAATTCCATTTTCACGAGGAAGTTATTATTTTCAATGAATAAAATTTTCTTTAAAACTTATGAAAACCTGAGTTCGCCCACCCAAAAAATGTAGATCTAAACCGACAATCTGTGTAGGAAGAAATTGACTTCGATCGAGATTTTCGTAATAGAGAATTCGCTCGAAACTGGTTTCCAATGTAACAATTTTTCATCATGTTCGTCGCCTTCCTTAAACCTGTCGACGACAGAACCTTGTATCGAATAAATTGAAAAGCCATATTTATATTTATTTATAACTGCGTTGTGGAAGACAAAGTAATGACAGATTACGAATGGCGAGAGAAACACAAGAAAAATAAGAGCAAAATATATGCATCTTTAAATTCTTCAAAATTGCTTCAAAACTAACAGCAAAATTGAATTTACGATCATCAGTATAATTTTTTAATAATTTTTCGTGGACGAATGTTTTTAAGAATATTTTTGTATTTTTCAGATGAGTGATATAAGATTTTCGGTTGAACAATTTTTCTTTGTATTTCGAATATTTTCCCAGGGTAACGGTTTTTGAAAAAACGTTGAAATATTTTCTTGAACATTAACGAAAAAGTGCAAATATTGATCAATTAATTAATGTGACATTTTTGAACATTTTTCTTGTTTTTTATTTTGACCTGTAAACTCAAAAACGCATAGATACAGGATTTTCGAATAATTTCGTGAAATGTTATAATAATGTCAACGTATGGTATAGCTTTCGAGACCTTGCCTCTCCTTGGCACGAATATTTCTCACGCTCGTTGGACGAGGTCAGTTATAATCGTGCGAAACCGCTGACTCGCCCCCTTTCCTCCTCATGTGTACCCGTGGTTTACTAGCCCCTTTCCTACGTAAGTCAATCTTGTTCCTTCCATCGAGGCCTTTTCATAAACGTACATACAAATTTGTCACCACGAAAATCGCAACGAAACGTAATCTCTTTGCTCTAAAGCATCGCGAGGCTAATTAGAGTAACAACAATTATCGTAGTGCTCCGAGGAAGCGATTTTTTTCTAAAAAGTTGATTATTCTGTCGAATACGGGGAACTAAATATTTTGTGATACTATCAAAACTTTTGTCATCTCAACAGTAGATTTTGTTCATTCCGAGGTCACCATCAAAATGTACTGTTAAAATGACAAAGTTTTGTTGCCTGTATTTAACTAAATAATCTCCGTTCCCGACAAATTTTTTTTTTCAACGTGTAATTGTCTCTTGAATGACCGTCAGATTTGTCATGCAGACCTAATCGAAGGGGCCTTCGAAAAATCCGGAAAATGGAAATAATGTTTTGTACATAAGCTCCAATCGTTGCCACTTTTTTTTACGTTCCTAATTATAAAAATTAACAACATTAAGTTTGAACTTTCATGTTATCGATTTCGAGGGAATCCACTTGTCACACTCTCTTCTTCGCACTCGCACTGTCGTTGTTAAAGTTTTCTGTTCGAGAAAGTGATTTCCTTAGGCTTCCAACAGACCTTTGGGATGCACTTGGTACTGCACTTTTGTAGGTTTCATATGGCTCACGTTTACTTAGTCGAGGGGAAAATAATTCTTCAAGTAAATCGATTCTTGATGAGAAAGTATAATAATTTTTTTTTCGTTCAAAGTAAACTCAAACTGTATTAAACGTCAACGTAAATACACGCTAAGATCTGGAAAGTATTGTTTTAACCTCTCAAGGCTATGTGCTGACTTTTTCCTATACGTAATTTTATATCTCGAGTTTCCTCAAGCCGATAAGAATATTTCCGGGGTAGTTCAACCGTTTATAAATTATAATGACACGGAACCCTAGACTACGACGAATCATCGTCATTATCAGCAACATCGAGTGACCTCGATACGTGTGTAAGCACGCTGATCGACCGTAAACACTCCTACACAATATTCTAGTACCACATACAATTATATACATTAAATATTAAAGTGGAAAGTACAATCGAGGCTTCGAGAACAGAATTCAAAATGATTAGTTAAATTTCAAAGTAAATGAAATGAGACCCATAATATAATATACAAAATATTAAATAAAAAATAAAAAAAAAAAAAACAAGTTCTTGACTCAGGAAAATAAATATCAAAATTTCTGAGCAAAGGTATTAAGGCTAATAAATCAATTTCCGATGAAAATGTATCGCTTTTAATATTCAGTATTTTTTAAAAAAGTAACGTTCAAGGTTTTATCAATTATGGCATCGGAACGTTTGAACGTGATATTGCCTCGAATCAGATAGTGCAACACGAAATTTTTGCTTTCATAATTATTTGAATTAATATTAAAATATTGAATTATGTCCGGAAACAAATAAAAAAACTCAAATATACCTTTGGATTATATGAAATTGTAATATTGAATTAACGAATGTAGCAAATTAGCATTCACTTGACAGGCGTAGAACATAAAGCATAGGAATTTTTTCGTGTTAGCTGCCTGCAAATCGTATGGAAAGCTGGAACATTAAATGTTTCAATGAATTATTTTTCTAATATCTGATCTACACAAATGCAAATTAACAACCAATTAATATCATTTTTCAGTGTGTTTTACCTTCTTTAGTAAATCTAAAAACAGTTTTTCCATTTGATGACGAATCATTTTGTAGGAAATATAAAATGTCTTAACTCTTAAAGGGTTTGGTGAGTCGTCTTGAAATTTTTCAACTAGTCTCAGAACAAACGAACAAATAATCTGTCAAATTTGTATAAATTCCGTACCATTTTTTATACATGCCCTCAATATATTTTTAATAGATGGTACAGCATAAAAAGTCAGAATTGACGCATCAGAGAATATGATCGATTGTATCGAGATAAATAGGTGACGAGGTCAGAAAAGGATCAATTAAATGATGGTTTTAAATTCTTGTGATGTTCCAATTGGGACGAGTAGGGGCAGCAGAAGGGGGAGATGAAAAGTAGACCTCGTCAGTAGCAACTGAGACCGTCGAGATATTCGATACGCGAGAAATCAGAGTAGGGAAACGAATTCTGACAGACATTTCTCACATCTCTTGGGAAATCAGTGATGTGAAAAATGAACACCCCTCGGCTTCATATATGGCTGCATAAAATAGAGTGTTTATTAGAATCTATTTCCAAAATTACAATTTATGTGTGTTTCAAGAAATCTAATCAACTCGGTGCGTCGAATTTTTATATTTATTTCGTTATTTTAAATCATTTTTTTTTGTACTCAGCTACTTCAATAAATTTGAACTACTCAGTAATTCTCTCAGACTATCAGAAATCATCAGGATGTATTACAATTTTTTGACTTTTCAGCAATTAAACATCGTCCTTACTTGATTTAATAATCCGGGTAGAATTCCGAGCTCAGCATTTGGCAAAAATGAAATTTATAGAATTCTCTGGCAGGCTGCCCTCGCGAACGAAGCCCAATTAGATGGAAACCACACGTAGAGCGAAAAATGCCTTCCTGCTAAACTCCCGGGATATTCACATTGTCTAGTTCAATTTAAAATTAAATTCTCTCACGAAGAATTATGCATTTCATAAGAGCGATGAGAAAGAAAACTGTTACTTAAACCTTGCAATTTTATGTCTGACCGCATCTAAACGAAAGTTACTGGAACACTTTGCAAGAACTTTAATTCGCCAGATTTGTAAAGTTGACGGAAATTCTTTTTCGTATAAATGGTTCTTACGAATCCTGAGTTTAAACCACCGTCTCAGTTTAAAATTCATAAAATCTAGACTCTCATAAAAAAATCCTGTTGAATTTTCGTTCCGAGATTGGAATTCTTGGGGTCACTAGAGTATGTTTTATAAAAGCGGACGGAAACGTCTTTTTCTACAATGGTAAACCATTTTCAACCAATAGTTTCCCAGCTTTTCTTCTCAAATTTTGGTACATAATTCTTCAAGTCATTCTTTCAAGGGCTAAAAAAGCTTTTCGTTTAATTGCAGAAATTAATTTTCTTTTCAACGAAAAACTACTGAATAAAAAGCATAATTTGACATTCAATTTTGAAATCACTATTATTTTGTTAATTTTCATCAAAATAACAAATCCTCCATAGCTCGCTAGAATTTTTCAAACTAGATTTTAGACGAAAATTTCTAACATTCTCCTCAAAGTAAAATCAACAAAGTTCACAGGTATGAAGAAAAATAAACAAATAAAGATAGAACTTGTTTCAGCAATTGTTTGGTTTTCTCAGGCGTCCCAAGTGACGTTACAATTTTTATTGAATTCAGCATTAATAGCTATACTTTGAGCCACTTCTCGAACGTTAGAAAACGGGGTCAAACGTTTACGAGTTGAAATGAAATGAGAAACGTCTGTGAGTTTTCTGGAGAACGTGGGATAAAGATCGAGCGAAAGAGATGTCCAATTTTCTCGGTGTTTTTACGAGCGATCGAGTGTTTCGCAGCCCTGGAGTAACAATTTATTGTCCAAGCGTTGGACTAAAAGAAAACTGCACTGAACGTATAAAAAAAACCTTATTATCAAAGCTTAATAATGAAAAAGGCGTGTGTCCAACATCATTTTATCCATGAAATCGTGCCATTTACGTCCTTCTTCATTTTACAAAGTGAATGGAGGTCCGAGCGTGGGTGGACGTGTGAAGTGTCCCAACACTTGACTCCCATAACATTTTGCTCCTTCCTTGAAGGGTGCCATTACGAAATTAACCCTCGCCTTTCCTTTTCTCCCTCGTTATAAAAACATCGCATGCAGTTTGCTTCCTCTAAGAATATATTTTTCCAACCATCATGACATGGGCTTCTCATCTTCTCCCAACTTTATTACCAATGTATGGTATAAATAATGGTTCCGAAGGTCCAAACGTCACACATGCGCAAACACGCGAGCGCGAATGAAAATCGATGACAAGGCATCAATTCAGTCAAAAATTAAAATTCATAAAAAACAAAATATCGGTCGATTGTGTTGGCACGAGTTTCACCCAGTTTCTCTGAGCCCTCGTGATCAACCATGTATTGAATTTAAAAAAGAAACCCGAAATGGGTGAAAATTCAATATTTCATTAGAAAGGACAGTTGGATTGGATTTGGTTGATTGTTTGGTCTTGGGCTTGCAAGCTACGGATCTCCAGATCGAATTCTGACCATAGAATTCCAAAATTCTCAACCGTTTCTACTGCCAAAATAAATTTCGGTATATAGTTTGGATTCCATTTTTAACAAATTTACGCCCAAAACATCTGTCTGTGATGCCTACTCGTGCAGATTAGGCGTTTCGATTAATCGTTAAAAAAATGAGAATGAAGTGTACGTGAAAGGCGCAGAGGCAGAAAACTACCCAAAAGATTAAAAATAAAAATGATTATTTGATGGCGTCTTATCAGTTGTTTGAGGAAGGAAAATTGAAATCTAACGATTTTTTTTGGCTTTTATTACAGTTACGCAGCATGTTGTGACTTTCTTCAGAACAACAGCCTTCTGAGTATAATTAGGGCACACGAGGCGCAGGACGCCGGCTATCGAATGTACCGGAAATCCCAGACAACAGGCTTCCCATCGCTTATCACAATCTTTAGCGCTCCCAACTACCTCGACGTCTACAACAACAAGGTCAGAACATACGGAAAATTTATTTTTTATTATTTACTTAATAACATTTAAAGCTCAATACTTTTTGACACTCTAATTAATGACAAAATTATTATAAAAGCATCAATTCGTTCCGTACAGTTTTCATTTGTTTGTTGATAAAAAATATAAAATAACTGTAAATTGTGACACAATTTATTCATGACTGCTGCAACAGGCGGCCGTGCTCAAGTACGAAAACAACGTGATGAACATCAGGCAATTTAATTGCTCGCCACATCCTTACTGGTTGCCCAATTTCATGGATGTTTTCACGTGGTCTCTACCATTTGTCGGTGAAAAGGGTGAGGATTCAGATATTTACTGTTCATCTTCATTTATTTTATCATTTAAATATCTTCGTCTCCAAATATGAATATGGAATATTATCAAATAGAACGATTTTATATCATTTTTTATTCATTAATTTTTTTATTACTTGTTGATCATTCATAAAATTTGATTATTTTGCATAAACTTCCAATTTTTTATGAATGTTACTGTTCTTCGGTAATATAAGTATTTTCAACCGAAATTCACCACATTGAATATTCTGTGACTTTTTCGTCTTGGACTAATTGACAGTTACGGAGATGCTGGTTAACGTACTGAACATTTGCTCGGATGACGAGCTCATGAGCGACGGTGACGACGCCCTCGAGGAAGGTACAGTCCGTTATCAATTATTTACATCACAAATATTATTTTTTCATACGTGTCTCGATATTTTACGTTCCTGCGATCTCATTTGTGTGATGAAAACACACGTACATAATGATATACTTATGACTTGATCAATATTCAAAATTCTCACGAATGAAAAAAGTTATTTTCAAAATGATGATTCAAATCGAATCCAAAAATAATTCCAAATTGTTGTAACGACTGGGAAATCGTTAATCATCATATAACAAAGAGACCAAGTATCTTAATCTACAAGTTCTCATGAAAAAAAAGTCTCGCAAATTATTTTTAATCAGACATTGAAAAAAAAAATATTTGAATCATTTTTGTGCACATCCAAATTATTTTCGTCAATTTTCCACTAAATATTGTCAGCAATTGGTCAAAAATCAATAATGCACTAATGCGAATATTGAGAAATCGATGGTCAAAACAATAATCACTATATATTAACTAAACAAAAATACCAAACTATTGCAAAATATTTAACGAAGAAACAACATTGATTAAATGCAAAAAATATTATTCTCTCTATTTTTTCCATTACACGCCGCACGGACAGATGGTAAGAAAGCGTCACTCGATTATCTCTACAAATCGCCACATTTTAACGAGAGCTTACCATTTTTTCATATTGATTTTCTTTTCTCCTTGTTCTATACTGTTCTATCTATAAACATACATATGTGCGTTTATCATTATTATGATCATTATTTTTTTTATTATTGTTATTGTTATTATTATTATTATTTTTATTACCACTTTATATCACTCTTTCGCTGCATATAATTTTTTCGTATCAGTGTATCGAGTTTTCTATTTTTTTCATGTGCAATATCATGATCATACATAAAAAAAAAACAAACACAACGATAAATCGACGAGAATGTGCAAATTTCAACCTTCGAAAAACATAATTCTCGTTGCTATTGAAATTTGAACAATACAATGCACACGCCCAGTCTTCGTGTCGCGAAAGATATACATTTGTTGTGAAACGCGAAAAATTTCTCTTCCATTCGATTCTTTCTGTACCATTATCTGTCTATCCTCATTTTTTCTTTTTTTTTTCTTCACAGCTATCTCTCTTTACAATCTGTACAAATATGCATATATCTGTATATATGTATATGTTTTATATGTGCATTCCTAAATTTTTTTCTCTCTCTTTCTCTCTCTCTCTTTCTCTCTCTCACTCTCTCTTCTCTCCGTATATGTACATGTATACATATATATATATATATATATGAATGAATACTTGAATTCATAAATTGAATCGCTATCGACAGCCTGAAATTCATTAATCAAATGCAGTCATTTATTTGTTTATTTTTATCACACCATCCCATTCTTCATAATAATATATATGTATAGATATATTTACGTTTGTTTTTATCAACAAACAACGTATCGATACATCAATCAAACGTTAATTTGACATTTTGGGAACTGCTGTCACGTACGTGAAATAACTTTTTTTTTTTAAGAAAAAAAAACAAAAAAAAACAGTTTCATGCCTATGTGAAACGATTTTTGGAAGATTTACTTATGTGCCATACAAGTATATCTCGTGTGTGGACACATATATGTGTATATCATGTCCTGGTTTCCGTAGTTACGCGATCATACTGTTCATCTTCGTAAAAAAAAAGAAAAAAAATGATCATCTTCATACTTCTATTTTGATAATATTTAGCGTTTCATTGTTATTCGAAGTTTCGCTAAGATTTATTATTTGATATATTATTTAATATTTTTGCCCCACCTGTACAGTATCGTTGACGATTATTTTATTTCGCTCACGCAAACATTTGATCTGGCACGCGGATAAATTCGACGAAATTTCGTCAAATCCGTTGGTCAAATTATATCGATAAATAACGATGACTCTAAAAAATAGAGAGACGTTAGTTAAGCAATCGCAAAACGACGAAATTTGATCGATTATCCCAAATCCACTGGTTGTTCGTATACACGTTATCCATCATTCAATTACTTTTTATTCTCATTAAAATTATATATTTAAAAAATATTAAAATATAATTAAACTTGAAGCAACAAAAACCCCGAATAGTTTGAAACAGAAAATAGAGAATGAAGCAAAAAAAAATCACTGGAATGGTATTTATTAAATGGCACTAAGTATGAGCAACAAGAACGAGAGTATAAAAGAAAAAAACGTAGTGGCAAAACTTTATCCCTTATACATACCTCGAAAAAAAAAAAAAATCGAAAAAAAAATCAAAAAACAACAACAATAATTTTTTAATCGCACTGATTGTCTTTTATCGTACTCCTTCTCTATTATATTTGTGTCAATCACACTGGCCTTGGACTCCTCCTATATCGGCACGACACTATGCTACTACTACTACCTCTACTACTTCTACTACTTCTACTACTACTACCACTCAATACTCCAATTGATACCGGAAAATCTCGACCCCGTTAAGTCGCAGCCAAAGTCGTTGTCCAAAAAAAAAATGGTAAGTCCGCCTGAAGACTTACACGAAATGCAAATTAACTCGAAAAAAAACAACAACAATAAACACCAATAAAAAAACCGACGTGATGTAGGATTCGAAAATTAAATTCAAATACTTTTTTTTTTTCATTTTGCATCTTTTTTTTGGTTGTTGATTTATCTGCGTTTTGTTGTTTAACCCGAGAAAAATGAGTGTTTCGCGCGGAACGGTACGTGTCGTTGTTTTGCTGGACATCGAGCTTGCTGCACCTTTTCTATTAAATCGTTTTATTTTATTTTTTTAGTTTTATTTTTGTTTTTCGTACCTTCCCAAAAATCGATGGTTGTAACACTTTTATATATTTCTTTAATTATCAATACGTTTCTTTTTTTTTTTTGTTATTATTTTATTTTATTTTTTTCGTTACAACGCTTCCATTCATCTCATCGTATCATCGATATTTGTTTTTATTGCTCCTTTTGAGCGTTTACTGTATTATTGCTGAATTCATTTATTTATTTTCTTCACTACGTCGTCGTACCATCTTTTTTTTTCTCAATCTTAAAATTCATGATGACATTATATTCATTGAATTTTCCTGAAAAAAAAAATATTTATATTTACTCAGGCACATTGAAGTTTATCGATTCAAAAAATCAACAAATATTGGAATTTTTCATGACCTTATGCTCCTTCGGATAACACGAATATCTTACATGACAAATCTAACAGTGTGACTATTCAACTCGACTATTTTTTTCAAGCAGAGTCTTAGATGAACCCGATACTTGTGTTAATGGAATTGCCGTGTTTGCTCAACTTGAAAAATCAATCATGGGGTAAAAGAGATAGAGAGATAGAGGGAAAGAGGGAGTGAAAAAGAATCAGAAAAAAAGGTATATATTTATATATAAATATCGACAATGTTGTTGCAATAACGATCTAGAAATGGTGCCAGCAACGCGACCTCGTCACGAACGTTCCGCGCAAAGTCAAAGATTTTATTCTTCTCCTTTTCTTTTTTTTCAATCTCACTATATAAATATTTAAAAAAACTATTTTACACAATACTAGTCACTGAGTTATCGCTATTCTACATGTTAAACGCCACAAGTGATTCACATTTCTTTATTTATCTTTTTTATTTTCTGTTTTATAATATCACTGAATTACAAAAATTTGACATAATTATTATTACCGATTTATATTATTTCATTCATTTCATTTTACGTCACAATTACACACATCGATTTGCAAACACCCTCGCTCCAGTTAACACATTTTCTCATTATTTTCCCACACAATCAAAAATCTCTCTCGAATAATTGGCGCTGTTAAATTGAAAGAAAAAACAAAACAAAATATTTTGACGCGAGGATTATTTCTAAGCCATATCTAGTGTCCTCTGCGATCTTACCCTGAACCTCATTTCGCGTGCGTTTTCATTGATTTTTGATGGCGTGTTCCAAACTAACTGCGTTTTTGTGACTGCTGTGACTTTAATATTTTAATCTTTTTTTATTTTTGAAGAAAAGAGAGTCAAAGAGTTTAGTAAAGACTTAACAATGTGAAATTGGCTTTTTAGAGAAAACCCAGTTCGAATGATAAAATAAAAATGTTTCAAGTCCAAAAATTAATCATTGAAATCACGAAATAATGAAAGTTTGTTTAGACTATTAATGAGACATTAAACTTGTTAATAAAAATATACAATTATCTAATCTTTAAATTTGATATTTTGACGTAAAACGTCAGAGTAATTATTATTGAATAATTTTCCATGAAAATTCTGATTCGGGTCCCTTAATAATGAACGTTGAATTAAATTTAACTGGAAGCTTTATGAATGAGTAAAATTTCTAATTATGGCAATAATGTTGATTGCATTATACAGAAACATAATGTATTTATGTTTTTCAATTGGAAATTTTGTTTTTTCGTCAATGGTCGATGTGGTGTCACGTGGAATTCGACCACAATGTGAGAGAGTAGTACCCTCGTGGAAAAGCCCTGGAATTTCAAGGCTGTTACGAAAACATCACCCTCTCACCACCAACCGCTATAACTTGGCAAGGAAGAGACAAAGAGAGGGACAAAGGGGCAGAGGGGTAGAAAAACAGATGAAGAGAGAGGGGGAAAGAGAAAGAGAAAGATCGTCGGGTGCGGTGCGCCACGGTTCGCGCAATCGATTAAACGCAACGCGCGCCAGAGAACCCTGAGGAGTTCTGCGAGATAAGAGTGTATAAGACCACCCGCCGTGAGGCATCGATCAACCCCTTTCGTGAGAAAGAGAGAGAAAGAGGGAGAAACAGCTCTTTATTTCCCTCTCTCTCCCTCTCTCTTTCTATCTCTCTCTCTCTCTCCCTGACTGTCCGTAGCTGGCCTATATCTAGGCTTCTTCACCCCTACTCTCACAACCTTTCGAAGCCATAGCGAGCCCGGGCCAAAAGCCGGGAAAGCTCCCATCACAACTATACATGGAACGTTCCAGAGAAAATCAACCTCCCGCACTTCAATTTCGTTCTCAATATATTCTTCTCTTCCTCTTACAGCCCTACACGTATGCAGTATACAGATTATTTATTTTTATATTTATTTTAATCAAATTACGGTTATAAATTATTTGAAAAATGTGTTTTTTAAATGATCCACTTGCACTTGTAGCTGCAGCCAAAATTCCTTTATTGTTTTTCAATTTTGACGTTGTCAACGACGCTAGTTTTGTTTATTTATTTTTTTATTTTTTGGGATTTATAAAGTAGATTGAACATAGAGTTCGATGTGTCAAAGTAACTTAGTAACGTGTCGAATTCTGAGCAGTATGTAGACTAAAAATATAAAAATTCGTCCCGTTCGAACGATGTAATGTTATTTTTTTTTTTCACGAACGAGAGAAAATTGCACGAAGTTAAAGTGTAGGCTTGTTTTTTCATAACTCTCATTTTTCTGCTACTCGCTAAGATATTATAGGATTTTTTCTCCATAAAAATCAAATATTTATATGCATACATTTGAGGGTTGTAAGGTCCACAAACAAAAAATCTTTCTCCATTTCGGAAGGTTGCTGACCTCTGTGACTGACGGAATAGTTCGATCGTGTTATTTTTTTTCTCGATCGGCTTTTAACCCGGAAGTAATCATTTTTATTTTAAATGAATCTACATTGTTAAACTTATTACAAAATCCAATTCCAATCTGTGATTTTGTCATTATTTTATTGCACGTGCCTAACTCCGTGGCCGTTTCTCCCTGTAGCTTAGCTGTTTATCGTTTTCTTATCTCTTTCTTCACCCGTGAGCCGTTTCAACGGCTGGCGCCCAAAGTGAAATAAAACCATCGGGAATAAAACACCAACTTTTGTGACAATCGCACTCATGAAAATTTCGCTCACAATAGCCCTTCTTCCCTATCGCCATAAAAAAAAAAAAAAGTTGTCAGGACGCCTCTGTATGTATGTTCGTTATCATAAAACTCCAGAAGCTTTGGACCAATTTCAATGAATCTTTCACAGTAAGAAAACTCGTGATCTACGATAAGGTTTAGACTATATTTTTTACAGAAATGTAAAAAACAATTGAAACTTTCCATTGAATATTTAAATTGAAATATTAAAAAATGAAAAAATTTAGAACCATCCAATTAAACCGAAATAAACGCCATAGAATAATAATGATTTAATTATCAAGTCAATTTTGTAATCGTATCCAATTAAAGATATTTTGTAAACGAGAAAATAAGCGGACACTAGGATTCGAATATTGGATGAAAAAAAAGTTACAACTGTTTGTAAATAGTGATCAAAACGTCCAAAATTTTGATATTTTCAATATAACCCTTAATTTAACCCTCCGCCAGATACAAGGGATTTAAAGGCACAGTCGAAATTTCAACTATCGATACCGAGACAAATAGAGAAGATGGGAGTTCTTTCTTCTTCCTTAAAAACACTAGATAATCGATTAAGCACTTCCGTGGATACGTTGAAGAGTAAGCCTCATTTTTGTCGAATTTTTTAAAAGCCCGAAACATTTGATAAAAATATAAACTAAACCTAAAACCCCAGTGTGCTGACGGATGGTCTGAAAGTCATGATTACTGGCTACCTAAAGTGTCACTATGACGTATAGTGTGGACCCCACATCCAGCATTTTATACGAAACTTTCAAAAGCTCGTTGAAAAAAAATTATTGACTGTTATTTGTCTGAGAATGACAACATTTTGTTACTTTCGTACAATGTTTTTATTAACATTTACGTGTACTCCTAAAATGATCGATATTTTGGATTATCTGGCGATTATAACCTTTACGTAAACACAACATAGGTTCAAAAAATTCAGACTACAATAGACAATGAAAAATACATGAAACATCAACTTTAATCCTTTTTATGCTTATATCACTTGAATGCATTGATCTGTCTCTTTCAAATTTCAAATTATTCGACGATCTGTTTACGTCTTTTTCTCTTTTCCTCGTTCTAAACCTTTTCCTTCGTCATAGCAAGGAAAATCGACAATTATGTATCTTTTCTACCTGTAATATTAACAGAGCAAAAGACTTGGTTTTATTCTCTTTTTAAAGCTGATTTACTCGAAAGATTTGCAGTGTTTATTCAAGGAGTGAAAAACAAAGCTGCGAGTCTCTTATTCGTGCTTCCTCCTATATTTTGTTTCAGTACTTAATCGCACTGCCAGTAACAAAACAAATATAACTTTGATGAAGTAATGATAGACGAAAGTATAAAAACGAAATAGATTATGAGACTTAATTGGTCGATTGATTGCACTTTTTTTTCTTTAATTTTATTGATTAGATGATCATCGTAGTATCTGCCGAACAATCTCAGCTCTATCCGCCCAATTTCTATATTTGACACTTCTATCTTTACGAGCTGGTTGATTACCGCAATCGCTGTCTACTATTTTCTTTGCTGTATTTCCATTTTTTTCGTCTCTTTTTCTTCTCGTCTCTTTCTTTCTCTCTTTTTATGCAACCCCCTCTCTGTCTCGCTTCGACACTCGACTTCTGACTGAATTCTTCAACTTGTTTCTTTCTCAAAATCCCGAAATGCTTTTTCTTCCTCCACTTTGATAAAACGATCCACATTTAATCCCTAAAAACTAGATTAAATTTTCTTCGCGTATGCTTCCTCGACTGATGTAATCGTTTTGTTCCCGTTTGATTGTACATACGCCCAACAATAATAATAATGACAATAATAATAATAATAATAATAACAATAACAAAAATGTTAAACTTCCGATCGCCCGTGATTTGCAAAACAATAATCACAATGATACAAGTGTCATGGCTCGTGATTAAAAAAATAAATTCATTCATGATTCATCCATTACAAATTTTTCGTAGTTTCTCGCTCACAATATTTACGCTCGAATTTTCTTTTTAGTAACCATTGTGCAAATTATTCTTTCGTTATTTGTTCAGTTGTTTCTTCTTCATCGTTCACTTCATACGCAATAGTTTTTTTTTCTATTTTATTTAAATAAATTTACTAATTTTTTTCTTCGTTCTTTTTACAAAAATGTATTTATCTTTCTTTCTTCTCAATGCATGTTTAATCCCACCATAAAACGTAAACTATTTTATTAATATTTTATAGATCACACGATTCAGTCTATACTTATATATATTTATATTATTATATCTCTATTCTTATCCGCCCCCCCTACCTCCCTCCCACCCTTGACCTCACTCCTTCAACCCCATTCTGTAACACTCCAGTCGATTTATTCCCAACTTTCTCCCATCTGCCGCGGTCAAACGGAAACTGCAGAAAACCTTGCCGATAAAAGCCTCGGGTATAACAATGCAAACAGCTGTGATGCAATGAGCTGTGACGCACGAGAGAGACACTCGGACCTGTACATCCACCGCTCAGGCATCACAGACAGGAGTTTTTTTCGATGCCATGGATTTATTAAGGTGGAGTCCGAATCAACCGTAATTGCAGTAAAAACACTTGAAATTTCTATGAAATTTTCATTCGTGTTTAGCTGGGATTCCAACCTTAGACCCGCGGCACACGAGCCCTCATCCTTATCCACTGAACCAACCTCGTCTTCCCTCTATACTTTTAGAGTATATTCATCAATATTTTTTCTTATTAAATTTTCTTGTGCGAGAAACTTGGATGAGGATGAAAGATAAATAATACGATATATTTGCTGCTTAGCTGCGGCTTTTTTTCATTTTGAAGACAAGGCGCTCATCCACGTTTCTAGCAATTTAATTAATCAATTTCTCTTTCGCGAGAACTGTCTCTTTTTTCCTCTTTTTTATTCCAGGAAGCTTCTATGTAGCAGCCTTGTGCAGCACGCACAATTTTATACACGAATCGTACATATAAATATATATATATTTTTTTTCTTTAGATATACAGGAAAGTAATTTGTTATGTTCCTCAGGCTGCTGTTTGGATTTAACTTTATTATCGCGTTACACGGTTCCGTTCGAATTTATACTCCAACGATCTATGCTTTTGACTTTATGAAAAATTTTATTTTTTGGAAATTGTTCATTATTAAGGAGGTATGATTCGTTCCTCGGAGTCAGAGACAGCTTAAATTTTTAATTCGCGCTCAATTAATCTATTTTGATCGGCGTTAAATATTCACATATTTTCGTGTAATTAGTTTGAAAAAATCGACACATTAATCGTTGCGCGTAACCATTATAAATGTGTCAGTGTTATTCTCATTTTAAACCGGAAATTAAAACTTTCACGTAACGTACAGGGCTCGATCTACACGGTGAAATTATATTTTTCTATTTTTTCACATCAGTATTTATTATTCGTGGTCTACATAATTTCCGTTTATCAATGACCTTCGTTGGACGAATAAGTATCAAAATTATGATGATTGAACTTCTACTCGACTTTCTCCATAAGACAACATTCGTCAACAATTGCAAACCATCGATTTCTAAATTTTATTTCATTAAAACGAAACGATGAATATTGTTTAAATTTTGGGAATTAGTGAATAAAGTGTTCACTCAAATAGTATTAAAAATTTGGTTCCGGAAGTTTTCGGATTCGTCGTAAAAATCGTACCTCCTTAATCAAGTATCAATGAAGAACCATTTTTTTTTTTCACTGTACCACAAATTCTACTCTCTTCTATTTCAATTCGACGTTTTTCAAAGAGGATTATATGACTAAATGAAAAATCACTGACTCGTCAAAAAGTTTCATTTTTCCAGCAGCTTTGAGGACGTGTATTTTTGTACGGTCTGCGGCGAATAATTAAATTCCGATCAGTATTATAGAAAAAAAATGTATATATTGGCAAAATCTAATCTGAGTCAGTAACGTGACTCTACAATATCACATAATAATTTTAAAAAATTTTGAAAGCTTGCAATACGAAATGCCAATAGTTTTTAATCCTTCGTGTATTTTTTCTCTTTGAGATTTCTTTTCTTTTTCCTTTTTTTCGTTATTATTCACTCGCAACGAGGCGTATATGGTTTTATTGTAATTTTAAACCGCATTAATTAATTTGTATAATCGCGTCTTTGCCCCGTTGAGAATTTTCTTTTCAAGTCTCATATTATTATTATTATTATTATCATCTTATTATGAAGCATTGGAGGCTTAACGGAGAACTGAAAATCGCCGCAGGCAGTACTCTTTTTTATTCAGTAATTAATTGTTCCTTGTACCTTCGGTATACATACGCAAACATAACTGTCTTAACGATATCAGATCGAATTTTTTTTAAATCTCCTGTGGCTGGTAAAGAGACAGCCTGGGGTCGGGAAGAGAAACCGTGAAACAGATTTGGAGAAAAAGAGCAGCGAAAGAAATAACATGAGAAATAACGAAAATTATTAGAGTATCGAGTTTAGTGAGTTTTCTCATAGAAACAAAAAATCATTTTTAACAAAACGAACCAACAACAAAAAATCTACATGTAAAAAAATAATTAACCCAGAAATTGAATCGTTATTACAACCGAATGCAAATCAGAGATATCAACTTTAACATCGGAAAAAAATAATTGTTTATTTTTTGGTCCTGCGAAAATTTGATCTTGTTAATTATTAATTCCTAGTTCGTAATTAATTGATTAATTATAAATTATGTAATTTATAGCACATGCTTGAGAATGCCACTTACGCTGTGCACTTGTTTTTTTTTTTTCGTCTGTTCTATGTGTTGTTTTCTATCCACTACACTTCTGCTACCTCTACTGCTACTACCGATACTGTATCTACCACCATCACCAACCACCATCATCCCGTAACGTGAATCAATTTTAAAAAATCAACAAAAAAAATCAATATTTGAAACACGAAAAAAAAAACAATTAAAAAACCGGCTGCAATGACGCTGCTCTCACATTACTGGTACTTCTGTCCTTTTACTTGCGACCGTGATCGTCGCCTTTGGAAATAATCAAATACAACCGATAAACCATTAATCGGCATCGTTTTCGCACGACGTCCAAAATACGACGTTCCGGCCCGAATTCTACCCAAATATCAACCGCGTACGGTGAGTTTTATGTTCTGATTTTTTTTTATTTGTTGATAGAATGCGAATACTTTAGTAAACGTGACGATACAAAAAAAAAATTGGAAAAAAAAAAACAGTTATGCGAGTATTTAATGGCACGAACAAGAGACATCGAACTAAATTCGGTGATCCAATCATTTTTTGTTTGCATTTTTATATCACGTCTCTTAATAATCTGTTTTTTCAATCAACGTCTTTTCGTATTTGACTGGTTTATGACTGTGTTCACGTTTATTTATTCAATTATTACTTTAAAAACAATTTTTTTTTTTTTTTACTTTTTGGATCGCCGTTTCGTTGAAACGAATTTCGAATGCTCGTTGCCACGTTCGTTAAGTGTTAGTTGAGTAGAATGAACACTTTTATTCGTGTATATTTTCCATATACGCTACTGGTGGAAGAGTTCCGACAAAACTGCAAACGAATTTCGGAGCCATTTTTAATCCCATTTCGCTGATAGTTTGCATAAACCGTTTTAGTTTACGACATTGAAGAAAGGAGAAATCCAGCTTCAATCTGATTTTTTTTTTCAAATCGTTTTCCGATCATTTTTACATCTGCTAAGTCAATTTGAACAGGACCGTTTTTTGCCTTTTCAGTACGACCGCGTTTTGACGAAAAAATCTTTTTAGAAGTTTTTTCAGCTGTAATCTTAACAGGGAAAATAGCACCTTCAATTTGTGTGTGTGTTTTTTTTTTTAATTATTTGATTCGAATGGAACAACTATGTGAAAAAAATCCAGGCGCAAAACTCCTCAAAATAATTTTATTTTTAAAAAATTTAAAGAAAACAGGCAACGAAAGGTCGTGTTCAAAATGGCCCAGCAGATGTAAAAATGATCGAAGAAACATTGTTCGAAGACCAGATTAAAGCTCGATTTCTCCTCTTTCTAATGCCGCTTTCTGAATTGGTATATGTACTTTGCCGGCGTAGTGGCATTAAAAATAGTCTGTAAACTTTTTTGCAGTTTTATCATCAAAAAAAATTTCCCCAGCACGGTACATGATCAAAAGAATATGTAAATAAGAAAATGATTTCGAGTCTCAGAAATTAAAATCCTTTTGTAACGAAGGAATAAGCACGAAATGAAAAACTTATATTTCTTATTCGTGTATGTGTGTACCTCTCTCTTGGGAAGGCTCACGAGGCCAACGAGAGTACTTTTAATTTTCACTATAGTTTATGCTCGAATAAATGTCTAGTTTCGTTATATAAGTCGTATAATATAAATATATATATATATTTGGATCACTATGCGATTTAAGTTGACACTCGTTACACCCACAAACTGAAATAAATTTTAGTCGCATATCAAATCAATTTAAAAAACATTCAAAAAACATAATTACGTTGATAATAATAAATCGGTGATAACGACTGACAGGACACGAAGAAAAAAAAACTTCACTAGCTGTAATTTATTGATCGAAATGATAGTTTTATTATTGAAAAAAAAAAAAAAAAAACATTTACTTTTTGTGCTGATATTTCGTAATTTTGGAGAATTATTTTCCTCACATTATTCTCTTGATATATTCGTTTCGTAAGAACCAAATAAAAAATTAAGGAAACGCGATATTTGTACCTTGAGCTCGCATCGGATTTGCAAATGAGATTCCGCAAAAGGATTAGGAGATTCACGTAAATTCAATGCGCAAATACAGGCACATACACACTCGTTCGTAGAGATTATAAATCAGACGGAAACGCGATGACGACGGAAATTCCACCTCTCCCTCCCTCCCTCTCCCTCTTCTCTCACAGAGGAGTTGCCTTCGAGCAATTACTATTTTCCCTTCCCGTTGAATTTCCCTGCAATTTCATGCACTCCTCGAGCTCGGAATGACCTCGTCTCTCCGTCCTGGCCAATCACTGGTACCGAGGAAAATTCGGTTCGATTATTTTTAAGAAAATCTACGAAAAAACACGCTTACGAAGAATTAACAATTTATCGGAATTTAAGATAATAATGAATCATCCCTATCTATACGGTTTCGAGTTTCTTTTCAATTAAAAAAAAATGATAAATTCACGAAAATAGACAAAATCGCATTCACGAATGAGAATTTTCTTCATCGTTTGAGAATTTCACAAATGCAGGTAATGATGTAAAAGATAAAAGCAAAATCACGCGAGCGACTCTCGATACCTGCCCCGCATGAGCATGTTGTGTTTTAAAATTTGTATTAATACTTATTTATTCAAAATATTTATACTTTTTCATTGTATTCTTATTGTGTGAACGTTCAGCGCTTTATGCACGATATCGCGCTTCTGTAACCTTTTTATAAATACGATAATTTATAATTATATACAGCGATACAAACCTATAAATATATGTCAATTACTCAAAGAGAATCGTTGTACTCAGCTGCAGTATAAATGATTTTTTTAAATTCGTTCATGATGTTTGTAGAATAAATAGTTATGAATTCGTTGATTTTTTTCCAATATTATAAACGATTTCACAACTAAAAATAGAAATACTAGCGATCTTAACGAACACAGTCCCCTTATACGAACAATTATCGTGTATTCGGCACATTTTTATTTTTCAATTTCGTACCATGCTTTTCTCTTCGAGTATCTAAAGCAAGTTTATTGTCAATCTACCGATAATTTAAATAGTTAGAATGAAAACGTAAATGTGAGACATTCCACGCCAAAACGGCTGCTATTTTACTTTTGGATTACACATTTTGTTGGTATTTAAAAAAATAAGTGCTTTTAGTGTGGAAGCAAATTATCTACCGTCAATTGAAATTCTGCCTAGACACATTCATCCGTTACAAATTTGGTTTATTCTTAACGTTTCTTAAATTTATTGAGATGGAAATGGAGTTTTCGTTGTAATATTATTTCTAGAGTCGATTTTGATTGATCAATTTGAATCTCTTTATTCAATGGGTTTGCTCAATTTTTCACAGAGTTATTAATAATTCATAAAACATCGGTCAATTGAAAAAAAAAGTTAGGATGGAAATTGAAGACAAAAAAATCCGGAAACGTAGTGGTCGATTTGTGGTGGAATGTCTCTTTTTTAATTCAAGTACGTTCAAAGGATCATGCGAGACTTGAAAATTCATCAATTTTTCATCAAATTTGAACAATGATGTAAAGCAACGAATTTTCAAGTCAGTTTTGATCCTTGACTCGTTCTTTGAAAGAAAAGAAGAATTCAAACGACCTTAAGAGTAAACATGAGAATATAATAATTATTTGTCTATGGATGCAGGTGCAGCAGCCAATCTCCGCAAGGAAGTCATCAGGAACAAGATCAGGGCGATTGGAAAAATGGCCCGTGTATTCTCCGTGCTCAGGTAAGAGCGTGATAAAAAAAAATCTCAGTCTATCGCTGAATCAATGGTTTAAAATAAACAGACAAATAAAAATCCTTGTTTCTTTAATGCATAATGTTATTATTTTGCAGAGAGGAGAGCGAGAGTGTTTTGCAGCTTAAGGGTCTCACGCCAACCGGTGCTCTGCCATTGGGTGCTCTATCGGGCGGTAAAACTTCTCTCAAGAACGGTAAAAAAAATATAACTCTACATAATTCAAGTATTTTAACCTAACCCTAGAACTCATTTTGATTTTAAAATCATACCTCCAGAGATTCATTTTTCTCGTACCATGGACACCGTATTCGAAACGTTCCGTACGAATAAAGTCACAAACGATTCCAACCCCTTTTTCGACTAAAATTATGTATAAAACCAATTTTTTCGAGATAATTGTTCATAAAATGAACATATGGACTGTAAACAACACGTTTATGGAAAAATGATTCAATAAAAAAATTGAAAGAATGAATTCGTAATCTTACAAAAACCCTGAGGAAAATAATGAATGAATAACAAAGCACTAAAAATTTGGATGAAACATTTTTCAGCGCTTCAAGGCTTTTCGCCAAATCACAAGATCACATCATTCGCCGAGGCAAAAGGTCTGGACGCGATAAACGAAAGAATGCCACCACGAAAAGACGCACCACCGACACCCGTGAACGAGGAAAAACCCGTTATAAAACCACCAGCCACTACGGGAGAGAAGCGGGACCATTGCACGACTCAGCCCCATTCGTGAGCCACACATGGGTTCAATCGAGGTAAAGTATTTTTTGTTCTCATCTGTCATTGGTGTTTATATTTGTGTCCTCCATCATCGTCTTTGCGATTATTGGATTAGATGAAAATATTACTACTTTTTACTTAGAATTTCCGTCAAATATAAACAAATATAACTCCACTATATTGGGGGGCAAGATGAGTAATAGCCACGAGAAATAATTGCAATAACAAAGCAAGTGGTAAATGATATAAAAAATTTCATTATAGGTGACTAGGACGGGACGTAGATCCCTGGCAGGTCGCCACTCACCACGTTACAACCATTGCTCGTCTCTCCCCGGAAGAAAAACAACTGAGAAAAATGCAGCACAAAGAATAAAAGAGAAATGTCAAGGACCATCGACAGTCGAAGAGGGAGAAGAATAAATAATATAAAATCTAAAATGAAAAGAACAAAAAAAACAAAAAAAAAGCAAGAGAGAAACGAAGAAATCGAATACGAAAAGTATAACGTTAAGGCGAGTACAACGTATCAAGGAAAATTTTATCATCGCTTGACGCATCACACACTCTCCTTTTGTTCTTTCTCTCTCTCTCTCTCTCTCTTTGTTTCTTCGAATCACGTTTCTTAGCATCTCAAAAACGAATATTTCAAATACTTTTCATCTAAATAAATGCCATATTATAATTATGCTATTAAAAAATATATATATAAAAGAAAAATAACGAGGAGAAAAATATGAAAAACTTGATAATTGCATCATTTACGAATTTCTCAACTCTTGTACACAATCGTATCACTGTAAACCATCAAAAAAAAATAACTTTATCCTCCAGTGCAAGGAATATTGAGGAAAACACTTTTTTTCGCTCTTCCGTAATGCGAACGAGGATCTTTTTTGTTTTCTCGAGTCAATGTTGAAGATTCCGTGACAAATTATCAAATTCACAAAACAAAAAAACAATATTACTGCTTCATCCATCAAGTTTCACATAAACTGATAAATCATTGTCTCGTCGAGTAAAATATGGAAGACATAACAAAATGAAATCCAGTATATGGCCAGATGCCAACAAGTTAAATATATATTTATATATGTTTGAGTATGTGTGTGTTTATGTGCATAAAATTACCTGAGAAATCGAGCCGATTGATACGTTGTATGAACGTGCAAAAAAAAAAAAGTAAAAAGCACTTTGTGCTTCGACGAAAAAAATGTAAATCAAAGGCTCTAACGTGATTGGAAAAATTATAAAATTCTTTATCCTTACTTGACATTTTATCAACGTAAATGTTTTAAGCGAAAACAGTAATAAATGAGAAATATAACACGATCGAATTGTAAGAGATTTTAGCGACAACTGGATGATTGAGAATTTTCGATTGTGACGTTTGCTTTCGTCCGGGTAATAATTTTTAACTCAAAGAAATTCTGCCAGCAACTTTTCACTACTTGATGAAACTGATGAAAGGCGAAGTGACAACAAATTATAAGAAACATGCACATACACACACAAATATACAATAAAAAAGCGTGCAAATAAAATTGAACTGGAAAATTAAAATGAAACAAATTTGATAAAATCAAATGTTTTAAGATAATTATCTATCGACGACATTTTGTCGAATTCGCAGATTCAATGAACAATATATATATATATACAAATGTAAATCGTTTTTTTAACATACGATGAAGAATGATGAAAAAAAAGGAAACCATGTTTGTCGTTGTCGTTTTAAACACCGTTGCGATTGTATCGAGTCTACGTTTGTCTTTTCGTCTTGCCCATGAATCTCATTATTTGTTTGATTTTTTTTTTGTTTTAAATATTTTATTCATAATAAAAATGGTGCGCGTCATTTAATTCCATTCTTGCCACTGTACTTATCGAGTTTACAATAATTCACGCTCTCTTTTTCTCTCTTTCTGTGCCTTTATTTGATTTTATGGAATTTTCATTCTCTTGCCCATTATTATCTGCAACATGTAAATCTAGTCAAGTCATCGTACGATCGAAATACAATCGAAAAAAAAGAACTCGTTTGACAATCCTAACGGTGATGAACGATTAAAAACGATCTAGCGACGAAAGAGAATCTCAATAATTTAATCGACAAATAGATCTTACACGAGAGTGAATATGAGCGAAAAGAAACCATCATTCATTGAGATCATGACACGTTTTTGTTTCACGTCAGGCGCCAAAAATGTTCATAACGAATTTATGTTAACTACGAGAAAAATTTCCGAAAATTGTATAACCATAAGAATACACGAAAAATATCTCTCAATTTTGTCGTCGTAGGTTAGATCCGGAAAAATGATTACAGACAAAAAGGAATTTGTCTGATTCTTACAAATGAATAATCACAAAATTAACTCGATGATTGCAACTGAAACGAATCTTGTAACGGAAATGAGAACGCAACGAGCGTCAAAGTTTTTCTCGAAAACGAGAATAAATAAATACAAGGGAGAGCTGAGGGAGATCGAATGTAAGCTAATCGCGTGCAAGTAAAAAAAAAAAAAAAACGAAAAAAAATCTTAAAAAACAAACAAAAAAAAAATGGTGAACGGTTGAAACGAGCAACTGTTATAAAGCGAGTGCGTGAAGCGCCCACGAAAAGAGCGACTTATATAATAATTTGCACCATCATCTTGATGAAGATTTCATTATATTCGAGGAGAAGAAAGTGGAACCCAAAAAAAATGAAAAAAAAACGAAAAAATGGAAAAAAAATGATAACGAAAAAACAAAAAACAAAACAAATAATAATGATAATTGCGTTGATCTACCCTATGATTTTTAAGTGTGTGTTCTTGCTATCGAAAATAAGTAAACCGAGTGTTTAATCGCTCGCGAGACCGCTGGCCATTTCGTCTCAAGGACGGTTGTTCGAAGTTTTTGCCGAGACAAAATTATAAAATCAAGAATAACAGGAGATCGAAAATTTTTTCAAAAATCAATATATCACGAACAGCTTTCGAGCATCGAACGATTCTTGTAGTTATATAAATAAATTTAACCAAAAAATAAATAAAATAAAAAATAAAAAACGACAAGAACCCTTAACGTTCCTTCGATGCTTAATTAATGGAAAAAAAAGCAAAATGCTCGGAGCCAAAAGCGTTTTGAAATAATAAATTATACAATTATATATATTTATCTCGCAAGTCAGTCGAGAAATTCATCGTATTAGCTATATTAAAACATTGTTCCACCTTTTCATCTTCAAGTTCGTGTGTGCTGATCGTTTCGAGGCTCGTAAAATTATTCGTACGTCACCGAGACCAAAAAAAAAAAACAAATCTCGAGAAAGAGAAACAATCTGTACGATCTTCTGATAAATTACGACAAAAGCTTCGTTCTCCGTACCAAACGTAGCGATACGATGACGGTCTGAAACATACCGCGGAAATGAAAAAAAAAAACATTAAAAAATATCCCTCTCTCTCTCTATCTCTCTCTCTCTCCCTCTCTCTCCCTCTCTCTCTCTTCATTACGATAAATAATAATGAAATAATAATTCTATCTCTCTTTGCTACCAAGTTGTACTTATTCTTAATTAATTTACTTGTACAAACAAAAAAAAACAATGTGTTAAATAATAAATATATAATATAATATAAAAGTATAAATAATACATATTATATATTATAAATATATACATATATCATAACATTAATTACATATTATTATTATTATTATTATTTCTATTATTATTATTATTATTATTACTATTATTATCATTGTTATTATTACTCATTGATATCACACTATAGAGAAACACAAATATGATGAAAACAAAAAACGAACTAAGAAAAAGCGCATAGACAGGAATGAATGCCGAAAACGAACCAACTTGTTGGTCGAGCATTGTGTGTATTACGATGAACATTTGTGATCATCCCTTCGTAAAAGAGAAAAACGAGAAGAGACGGGGGTGAAAAAAAAAATCAAGTATATACATTTTAAGTGAATAAACGTGTGAGAATATCTTCGGTGTGAAAGATGAGAACGAAAAAAAAAAGAACACAAAATACAGTGGTTATTATACGGGGAAGGTAAGACGGAGGAATGGAAGTTTATGAAATTGCAATTCTTTTTTCTGGGTAGTTCATTTTTTCGTGTGTAAGGCCAATCTAATGAAACGTTTAATAAATTAACTATACCTATGATGATGCTAACGATAAATTAGTATACGTGAGCGAGATTTAATTGAATCTGGAACGCAAACTCGAAGTGGTACATACGAAAACATAAAAATTATTATTAAGTTTCGAAATGAAAAATATGGCAAGAGAACAATTGTTCGTACCGATATATCGTTGTTATTATTACCATTTATTTTTCTTGTTTTTTTCATTTTTGTTAAATGTCCTGTTTTTTTTTTCTCTATTTTTGCAAACGCGGTTCTGTTATTTGTGGAGAAATAATATTCGCGGTTATTCGCTTTTTTTTTGTCATTATTCGTTTTGTAATTTTTACATGCTTTCCAGACTTAAATTAACGTACGCTGACGGCTACGCCCATAATGCTTTGTTCATTTATTTCGCTAGAAATTGTAATCTAACTGTCACGATTATTCAACAAAGAAAAAAAAACACGTACCCACACTAACAGCTTTTTTCAATCATTCTTTGATGTACAAATTTGTCGTTTTTGTGTGTTTTGTCGATCTGCCTCGATCTTTCGGTAAGGGTTTTCGTGGTTTTTTCTTTTCTTTGGATCCTCGAGAAAGCCCACGTACGGCTTTACGCATTAAGAATTTTGCGAAAGATAAAGGAAAATAAAATTTTTAAAGATCTTCGAAAAAGTACTGTATTTGGAAAAACAACTTGATTGTTCAAGATATTTGTATAACCTGATGCAATATTCATTTTTTTCGGTCGTTCTAATGAGCATGAAGTTTCCGCAAAAAAAAAAACCATCAATACAAGTGCATTTCAGTAAACTTCATAAATCTTTGAAAAAAAAAAAAAAAATTTCTCTTCGTTCTCTCGTTGCAATTTTCAAACATAATGAACAATAATGGAATCTTCTCGACCTTTGATAAATTGAATGAAACTCTTGAGTAAGCGAAATATCATTTTTTAAATGTTTGTTGTGCAAAAAATAGTAAAAGCAAAATTCCAATACCGTCCTTTTTGGTCAATCTTTCTTTTCCGAAGGGGGGCGGAAATGCTTATTTTAAACTTGCCGAAGAAAAAAGAAGATCCGATCGAAAATCCTAAACGAACGGATCGTTGGAAATGCTTCAATGATCACCGCAAAAAATATTCAGATCGTAATTCAAACATTGTATAAGAAGATCCATTTTTCTCGAAATAAAACAAATATTCAAAAAAAAAATAAAAAAATTAACTTTCCAATCTACTGAACCATTTTTTATACACCCGTCTGAATATTTTCTTTTTGTTTTTATTTCCACGACGACAGAGGAATTTCGAGCGATATCTCATTAGAGATTTTATCATATGATTTCCCAAAATAGAACACTATAGTTCCCTGCACTTCGCAATAGCTTTTTTGGCTTAATTTATTGATTTATTCGCTTATAAAAATAAACGCCTTAAAACAAAAATTCAACTTCTTTTATTTATTCCAAAAAAAAACTATTGGAGTTTGCATCGTCAAAATAAACGAAATGGATAACAATAAAAGTCGTGTCATTTCTCATGGCCCCAAAATGATAAATAAGCTTCAGACACTACCAACGAAAAAGAAGACATTTCGTTACGTCTCGACGATGCAAACTGTGGTACTTTTTTGACGTTTCGAGCAACCACGCACACAGCACGCGAAGAAGAAAAAACCAGACAATGATCGAGCAAATGATAATGCAGAATAAATGAAGAAAAAAAATCATTGGAGCTCGATGCGTTTTTAATTTCCTGTCGTAGATAATCTATCGTAGTGAGCAAAGCGATGTGTAGAAAAAAAATGAAGCAAAAAGTACGCGATTAATGAGGCGATTGATCAAAAGGCATGAGCGAGAGGAAACATCAGGTAGAAAGAGAAAAAGAGAAAGAGAGAGAGAGATAGAGAGATAGATAGAGATTGTATTTTTTAAAAATACATTAGAAGTGTAAATTGTGCGATGTGTGAGTATGATGAGTGTTGACTATACTTTTGAGTGGGGGGGGGAGAGAAGAGGATAGTAAGAAAAAATAATACGATGATAAAAAAGAAGAAAACGAACCCAGCGCCTTTATCTTAGACTTATCGCGCATTTCCGGTCACAAGGAATAATTGCAATCCGCCGATTTATTCACGAAACGATCGTTTGATAAAAACGATGGTGAAATTCTCAAAAATATGTACGAAAAAAAAAAACCCATTTTGTTCTTACATTTACGGGTATTTGAGAGGATCGAAAATAGATTAAGGATTCAGACGAAAAAAATAAAAGATTCATGTAAACGTGAATAAACCCTTGAAATTCCGGGATGCGCATAAACCTTTTAGATATTATTACAATTATAAACAAGAAGCAAAAGAAACTCATTCTACACACTATCCCTCCGTGATATATACATACACGTTTATTATTATTATTATACATAATATAAATACTTTATCATAATTATATCTACATATAAAATATGTTATACTTATAGGTCGTACGTGCGTCTTCTTGAAAAAAAAAAAACAAAATAATGAAAATACAAAATCTCTTGTAAAACATTTTTATCTCGGTTAACGATGAGATCTACAAAATATTCTCGCGTTATCCGCCGGAGAAAAAAAAAGGTGTCTTTCAGGCGCGTAGAACATTTTCCCCTACTTTTCCACTCGTAGACACTCCGGGGAAAGAAAAAAAATTAGTCTGAACTTTCAAACGATTCATGACAAATGCACATAAATAAAACCGAAGTCGATTAGGAGACAAAATTTGAAAGAATGTGAAAAACAACTACTGTATGTTCTGTATAGGAGTATTCAAAGAAAAAAGTTAAATTTTCATCTTTCTCATCTTTATATATGATGCTACGAAAAAAAAAAAAAAAAAAAAAACATTTCAAAGTAGAGTTACTTGTAAGCCCACAAATTTATTATCGTTGTTGTTGTTGTTGTTTTTTTTATTTATCGTAATTGTTATCACCATTAATATTGTATTCACTCGAAAAAAAAAAAAAAATGCACAGAATGTTTGATTACTAATCACCATCGACGTTTAAATGAAGTAATCAAATTTTAAAACTACGTCCAGTTGCTCATCATTCTTTGAAAGTAAAAGAATTCAAGGCAGTGATTTTGGGCTCTCTGATTGGTTATTCGAAGAGGAGAAATTGGAAATAACGAAGGAAACTATTAATTCATATTCTGCAAATACGAGAAGGAGTATTAAGTAATTTCTTAAAATTTTTATTACCAGTCTGTGTGAAAAATACTTCTCACGCTATTCCCCTCTCTCTCTCTCTCCTCTTATGCCCTCTTCATTCGCCAAGCGTTTCAAGAATCACATTAGGAGAGGAGAAAAAAAGAAAATGTTTTCAATTTTAAGATTTTTCGTCTCCCGGTCGAAATATTGAATCGAATGCACTTAAAGGTCATTCAAAACTATGCAAAACGTGATTTTAATCCAGATTTCTTTAATGTGATTAATTCTTACAGGGATTGTAGAATTATGGCAAATTTTTGAGGAATCGAAGAAAGTCCAAAATTCGAAGTATTGAGAAAGCATCGATTTTCTTGTTCAAGAGAGTGAATCATTTTTAATGAAACATACTGCATACTATTTTAGTCAATCATGGGAGCAGCGAATTATGAATCATAAAGAAAAGGAAATTGACTATAAAATTAGTTGCACCAATTACTTTAACAACTAATTCATAGTATTTGGTGGAATAAATTCACAGAAAAATAAAATTAACCACAGACGAAAATAAATGATTGAACCAAAAATCAGCTGAAATTTTAAAAATCATTGAAATTCATTGATTGATTGATTCAACCAAATGAATTCATCGTCAATGAGATAACTTTGAACCGACCAAATGAAATTTGTTTTTCCCTAAGTCTTCGATTCAGATTGAAAATTTCTTCGTTTATATCGCAAATAAATCTAATAAGCTCGTATCTTTCAAACGACACATGAATCTCTTTGAGAGAAAGTCGATATTTATGAACATTTTATAACAGGAGAAAAATCATTATTTCAAACGAATAAGTTCGTTCCAACCGAAGCTTCGAACTATTGTGCTATACGCCAAAGAAGTATAAAGTATAAATATTACCCTATACCTGAAATTTCGTCCCTAATAAACCATAACAGCGATTATCATGTAATAAATGGACATTTTTTCTCATCGACGAGAATGTCGAGTGGAGCTAAAAAATAAATCACGCAATGAAGAAAATACTTTTACTCGTTGACACACGTGTCAATTCATCGAACGATGAGAGGGAAATAAATAAAAAAATACGGAGAAATTAGTTATATCTCGCTACGTATATATATAAATATATATATATTTCGATTCCGAACTTTACATTATTAAAATAATTCACGAACCCTTCGTCATTTGTGAATGAGAAGGTGAAGAAAAAAGAACGAAAAGAAAAGTGTACATAAACTGTGCGTTTACAATTGTCTATTTATTACTATTGTCAACTTCGTAAATCCATAAGAAATATACACCTCGACTATTTCGATATCCTACATGACATGAAGCAAAAGCAACGCAAACTCAACGCGGCACAGGGCTAAGAGTTTATTAGTATATACAGGGGAAGTGTAATGAGAAAAAAAATTGTAAACATATATACTTACACTGAGACATATATTTCAAAAAATACGGGCTGATTTAACAGTTCTTTCTTTTTGTGTGTTTGAAAGAAAAAAATACACAACTTTTCGCCGCCATATATACGTTATTGTTTTAAGAGTCATCGCGACACTATCTCTCACGAAAATAAATATAATATACATATGAAATAACGACGATTATTATATAATAACAATAATACCGTCATTATCATCATCTCGTTATTATATGTACGTTTTATTAATTACGATTATAATTAATTGTATGAAAACAAAATGGAGAACAAACAAATTTATTATAATTCCATATGAATTATTATTGTGAGACCATTTATCGAAACAGGTGATTACGACGAGTAATTATCGAATATGAATAAAACGATGAAACTAAAGTCTTAGTCTTAGTTACTCGTGTACATATTTAAACATGTGTAAACACATTTTCAAAGACTTTTATTAATCGACATGGTTTAGAGTTTGATTAAAAGACGGAATTCGATTAATTTTTGATAATTTTTTACGTACTTCATTTTCGGTGATTCGGTTTTTCAAAGAGCTGTCGGCGTTTCACAAAATTTCGTGTTCCAATTTCACATCTTATTTTTCGACGAGTTGGGATACATGCTAATTAAAAATTTGTCCTCGGAACTCCTTCCATGGAGAAGCAGACACTAAAAGATAACAAATCCACAAATAAATACGTTTGGCGTCACGAACTGACCGGTGTAACGTGAAATCGGATGCCTCATTTTGCATTTGACTACAGCAGTTATGTTTTAATACACCGAAACCGAACAGCAACTATCAACAACGCCTGGTGAGTTCGACAAATGTTTGGTAACTCCGCACGTTAATTTGGTCGACGTATGGGTCGAAATTTGCCGTTTGTCAATATGTCGAAGCATCGTACGAACGGATAAATCGTCTGGGATTTTTCAATATTTCAACCGCAGTCACAAAGAGTTTTTTGATTATTTTCCATGTGTATTTATTATTTTGTTTCCAATTCGTCACTTCCGTAAAAAAAGCGCATGCGTCGAACTTAACCTAAAAGTCTGATTTTATTATTATTTAGTAATGATGCACATTGCACATTATTACGTCCGTGTTGTTCAAGGTTGTGACTCGCGACTGGTAACAAATAAAAAAATTATCGATTCAGAAAGTTGCTGTCAGTGCCGGCTGTATTGTTAAACACGAATTAAGACTCAATTACAACGTTTACAATGTGAAATTCAGGAAGAAGAACATTGTTGAGTGGACAAATATATCGGGAATATGCGAACGCGATGGATTATCTAAAAATGCGATAGTGAGTGTCAACCTCCTGTAGAAATTGTAGAAATAAAGATGCCATCTTGATTTAATCAGCTGTCACAGAAGCAGACGACAAACAGGTAACATATATATATATATATCTATATATATATATATACTTTTTTTCCATCCTATTCACCGACACTTGACCTATTATTTGCATTCCATTCCTATCTGGAAATATAGTGTGATTGATCATCATCGACATTTTTTTTTCGTACAATGTAGTAAGATATGTAAATGTATAATCAATCAATTCTAACCTCTCAATTTCACTTTTTTTTGTTCCTCTATCACGTTATTTGTTAAATCATAGCGAAATTTCGTTTTTCTGATGCGAAAATCTCATGTCACTAATGAATCATTAGTAAAACAACGTAAATACGATACTCCATGATAATATGGGAAAAAAGTCAACTTATTATGAAATTTGTAATGAAATTTGATTGAATGATACTTACGTGGATAAAATTTTCAACTGTGCTTAAAATTATGTCAAACTGCAATATTTGCATAATGTTGAATATAATATCATTGGGACGCAACAAAATTCTTTTTTTTCTCTAGCAAAACCCAAATCTTACACCCAGGGTTTGGCTACGATGAACTAGACAATTTTGTTTTGACACTAAAAAAACTAATTCTGTAAGTGAAATTGGAACAATTGCAAAAATTCAATATATAGTTAATGGAAAAAACATTTTTCTCTGGCTCCCAACAATGTAAACTTCATTACCACAGTATTCGCAACAATTATAATAAAAAAAGGATAGAACGTTAATAACTAGTTATAAAATTTCAGAGACTGCAGGTGCAGGTGGTTGAAGTGACATGGAAATAACTCAGGCTGATCTCCGAATAGGTGACTATGCTATTGAATTTTCCAACACTCGGCCTAATGGCGACAAAAACGAAGAAGAGTCATGGATAATCAATGAGCCTATTATCGACAATGAAGAAATAAAGGGAGAATCATTGAGATCGAGTTTGTCGAGTGAAATTTCTTATTATTCCAATGACCTTGAGGTACCAGAACCCAATTTGAATTCGATACAGCACGAGTCTTCCGCTTCGAGCAGAAACATACTGACAGAGTCGGATTATCTCAGTTCACTCGATGGAGATAATTTGAATGAAGAATTGAGTGAAATACGAACGAGTCGAGGACCGGAGATATTGATAAAGAGCGAAGAGAACGCAGAGAATATTTACAACATTCAAACGTTGGTTGTACCTGGCGACATATTAGAGTTGAGCTTGAGTATAAAGCAAGAGAGGGAAGATTTAAATAGCAACTTGTCGATTGGTAGCGAACAGAAGAATTCGTGCGAAAAATTGTCGATAGAATTTGAAAAAACGAAGAGATCACCGTCGCACAGACTTGCGAAAGAAAAGTCAGAAAATAAAGAAGTGAATGAAAAAAGTTCAAGTCGTGGGACATCGCGTCAACGGTTGCGAAAAAAAGCCGAGTGCATGAGAGAAAAGAGAAAAAAATTGTACGAGAGCGAAAGCGTCGAGGAACGAAACGAGAGATTAGCAAAAGAAGCGGCAAAACGTCGTGAATTGCGAATGTATTACGAGACGCCAGAAAAACGTAGAAAAAGATTGGACAACGAGGCTGCGAGGAAACGCGAACACAGAATGTACAACGAGACCCCGGACGAGAGAAGAAAACGCCTCGATCGCGAAGCCGAACGTCGCCGTTTGAAACGTTTGAACATATACGAGAATGAAACACCCGAAGAAAGGCGAGAACGTTTGAATCGAGAATCAACCAAAAGACGAGAATGCAGAAAAAATCAGTACGCCAACGAGACCGACGAAGAGAGACAATTGCGATTAGGAAAAGACGCGATGAGAGCGAGAGAAATGAGATTCACGAGGTCGGCTATCGAAAGCGATGAAGAACGTCGCGAGAGATTGATTAAGGATGCACTTAGAAAAAGAGAATTAAGAATGCACAGTGGCGATGATCGATTGAGAAATAACTCAGAATTAGAGTCTCCGAGAAATTTCGAAGAATTTAACGAGGCACAGATGAAAGAACAACTTCAGGACAATCCCTTCGAAGGTCACTATCTTGGCAATTGGATGATGTGGTTCCAAAATACAATCAGTCAACCTGACCACAAATCTGACGACAGCACCGAATCGCAGACTAATGCATGAAGCAAAAAATTCTCCATTGCTCATCAATCCGTCATTTCTAAAATCATTAATTTTTTTGTTTCCTCATATTTTTTATTAAACAAATCAAAAAAATCAAATTTCGCATCCTAATCCTGGAGCAGTCAATATTGAACAAACAAAATACAATTTTTGCTGCCTTCCAATGATACACACTTCAACGTCACAGCAAAAGGAAAAGTCCTAGACAATCAGTTGAACCTCAGCTCAACTGAAGCTACTCTCAGCTTTTCGAGGCATATTCGCAGAACGATAATTGAGTATTTTACCAAAATGAAAAAAATTATTTGTGTATCAAGTGTAAACACTTCACAAACCTTCCGAACTCTCGAGCACAGTTTTCCTGTATCGTACTCCAAGTTATTCAAGTATTATTACGATATAATCAAATTTGTTGAGAGGATTGAAAGTATTTTGTCCATTTTTTTCAATCAATCGAGCTGCTTACTATTTCATTATAATTTTTCTTTCTTACGTTCCTACGTTCCAACGAGAGACAATTCCCACGATGTTCAATGACTGACTAAAAAAAAAAAAAAAAAAGCATCGACGAGGGAACGGATTGACAGAATATTTTTTAAAACTACATGTTGTGTATTATAAATGAATGTAATGAATTTATATTTTTTTTTCGTTTTTTATACACACGTAGAATTAATCAATCAGCATGATCGTAAGTGGAATCGTATAGATACGAAGAATAAATAATTTTCGTATAATGACCGTTCGCTAATGAAGAAAATTTATGTATATATGTATGGAATTATATGAAACGTATGTAGCCATAAGTCTTTTTAATTTATAAGTGTTTTTTAAATAAATAAGTTTACACGAGCCATAATGAAAATGGAAATCTTATTTGTATTTATCCGTGTTTCTTCTCTTTTTCAAGTGCCATCGGATAAAAAATGAACGATTGCAGGATTTTTTGATCGAGCTTTCTTCTTTGCCTTCCTTTGGACTTTGGCAGAATCTAAAATCACGAAGTTCCATCATTTTGTCCATTAATTCTTCATCCACTCCGCAAGCAACATTCCGTTTTGATGAAATATTTCGTTGCAACGAATTTTTTAATTGCATCATAAATTCGTACATTTCACGACGCTCTGCTAATAATTCTTTTATCACGAGTTGTTCAAACGTCTCGTTGGAAATGGGAGTTTCGATGAAATCGTTTTCTTGGCGATTCACTCGCGTTTCTCCTGGTTTCCAAGCTATTAGATTTGGATCCATTTGCAATGGATCCTTTAATTCTGGTTTCAAATCAGTCATAACGAAATATTGAATTTGTGCAATTTGAAACAAAAATCAATGATTTCAAAGGGGATTTAAATGTCACCCTACAAACATCTACATTCGGGAATAACATAAGTGTAAACATTTGGAGCTCTATCGCAACCACAACATCTTGCTCTTCGACGACTTTTCAAACAATCTGCATTTATACAATATCTCTTCAGGTTTTTAAACTTAAACAATCGTTTAATTGATTTTTTGGGTCTTAGGTTCTTATCTTTATGTTTTAATGTGACATTCCCGTCGATAGTATTATTTTTTTCAGAAATGTCTTGAATTAGAAGAGCTGAATTTGTTGGAGTGCTCCGATCGGTTGGATTTTTTGTAGTATTTTTGAGCTTGCTCATTTCTATCAATTCTCGAAGTCTTCTTTCAGCTCCACATGTTATCGAATTTTTAAACGACGTTACATTAACGGAATTTTCATCGCAAAAACACACATTTGGTAAAAAACTTTCATCGATTTTTGTCGATAAAGGTTTTTCTTCATCAAAATGATTATTATTTTCTTCAATTACATGGGGATTAGTTTTTTCAATCCATTCCGAATTATTCTGTTCAATTATGTGCAAAACATTTAGATCAATCAAATGTGAATCATTTTCGTTATTTATGTACGAATTGTTTTCATCGTTGTCACTAATTAAATTCGCATTATTTTCTTCAATTACAAAGACACATTCTTTTACATTTCGACAGTTTTTATCCATCGCGACCACATTATTTTCTTCCACATGATGAAATTTAGTGAAACTCGATTATATTACTTACTTGTTGAATTAGAGTCCAAAAAATGAAGAAATGTCAAAAACACACGGACATGTCAAGTGACATTTTTCAACTGTTTTATCGTCAAAATCTCATTTATACGCGATCAGAGTTAGGCCAGTGAATATTTGACGTCCAGTTGAGGATAGAAATGTAGAAAAAAAGCAACAGAGTATCTCGTCGTAACTATGAAAACGAATGGGGATCAGTTGCCAAAAAAAATAGGGATTCTAAGAAGAATACTAATAATTACGAAGAATACTAATAATTGCAAAAAAAATAGAGCCGTTGGTACACTGAGGTAGAGAGAATAATGATAAAAAAATTAACACCATAAATGTCCGAGCAGAAAATACAATTAGGACATCTTTTTCATTGATTGAAAAAAAAAAATTATTAAAGTATCAAAATGTTAAAAAATTGATTTCATAACACGTTATATTTCCTGACCTATTTATTTATATAATGATCCATTCCATGAAACTCGATTAGTAGATAAAAAATAATTTATAAAAATAAGTTTGGAGAAATACCGTGGGAACAAAAATCTATAAAAATGGAAAAATATTGATCATAAAAGTTTTTGAGTCGTGAGAGAAGGACCTAGCTGTTGAAGGATAAACAAAATGACTTTATTCTACGAGGTCAATTAATAAATGTTTTAATGAAAATCCTCAACACCCAAGACATTGGCGGAAACGGTTGCATTGATGATGCACGGTGGTGTAAAATTGACGTATCTAATGGTATTTTTGATATTGATATAAGTCGATGAAATGGTAATGACGATACCAAGAGCAACGATGAAATATCCGAACCAATCGACAAAACAATGGAAATATTGTTTTTCATTGAGATTTGTACCAATTTCTAAACGTTTTACACTTTTGATGCGAAGTATTTTCTCGGGTTCGGCAGCTTCGACAAGTTTTGCACGAGGTGTTTCTTTTTCAAGATTTCTCAGTCTAAGATCTTCGATGATGGCTCGTTCTTCCCTAGTCGTTTCGTCCTCCGGATCACTCAATAAACCATCAGGCGAATCGTCGTCGTAATAAACGTACGAATAACGATTACGATTCACCTTGTCGTCAATGAAACCGTGAAAAACTGATTGCGAATGAATCCTCGGATCGGTCACCGTCTCATTGCCCGAGTAACGTTGAGTCGGCGAAATTATCTCCAGATTCGGAGGACGCGAAGCTATTTCAATCTTTAAGGCTCTTGCCCGAGCGTATATCAACGGTGGCAATACAAAAACCAAAGGACCAGTTAATGTTCCACCTATCAGTGACATTACTATGTCGAAACGTGGCACTGACTCTCCAATCGCCACTCCAAGGAATACAACTGCCGATCTCATTGCGCAACGCTTCCAGCCAAAAGCTGCAAAAAAATCATAAATTTTCCACTTATATTGACAAGACAAAAATTAAATTAAAATGAAATTTTGTTGAAATAATCGTGTAACGTTTTCAACCAAAAGCTCAAAAAAACCAGGAATTTAAAATTTACTCGAAGTGAAGAGACAAACATTTTATTGAAATGAAATTTCGAAGAATTAATCGCACAATGTTTTCAATCAAAAGCTGCAAAGAATCATAAATTTTCAAATTATTTATATTGACGAGACAAAAATTGGAAGTTGAATGAAATTTTTGAGGAATTTATGGTAAAAATCGCAGAACAATATTTGGATATTCTCACATCTATGAACGTGCAGTCGGTCCTCCAAATTCTGAAATAGTGCCGAATGGCCTATGGCACTGGAAAAACAGAGTTGAAGGGCCGCGATCAAAATTGCAGCTCGTATAGCATAACCAGAGCCTACTACTTGAAGAATATTCGCGGTTGTACTTCCTCCATATCGCCATACAGCGAGACCTGCTGTCACTCCGAACAGGGACCCACTAACTGTAATTTTAAATATTATCATTAAAGACAATGAAAATATTCTTTTTATAAGAGTTCAAAGATTCCTTCGACTCCCTCAAAACTATCAAGAGCCACGGAATTGACTTTTAAAGAATTAGAAAACGATCTGAAGTCCGAAAAAAATCGCATCTCACTTACAATTGAAATTTCGAATTACTAATTAAAATGAACAAATTTGAACATACTCAAAAATGAAAGAATAACAGCTTTGTCGATATCACGAGGTTGTCTCATGTCTACTTGCACGGTCATCAAGGTCGGATGAACGTCAAACTGAAAAGCCAACATTCCGTAACTGCAAAATGAGAAGTGAAGAAAAAAAATAATTATTCGTGGAAGTTGAAAGTTTATTTGATAAAAATCAGTTCCAAGGAACTTAACTGTACGAATAAATAAACAGATTTATACGTATCCGGATGATGTAATAATTATGAAAATTAAATACCCAGAAATAAATTTGTCCCACGTTGGTGAAGTCGGTACCGGTACAGTATTTAAAACTCGATCGTCAATTATGATGCACCACCATATCAAAATAGCCGTAAGTCCAACAGCAGCGGATGAAAATACTGCCAACCATCTGAAAACATAATTAATTATTTTTTATCAATGTTGACAATGACAATGATTTTGACAGTACTGTAATTTCTCACTTCATGTCACGAGGACTTCCCAACCACATAAGAGGACAAAGAAGTACACCAACGACCAAAAGCCAGTAACAGAAAGAGAGATTAAAACTGTTCGACGATATCTTGAGGCCGAAAATCTGCAAATTCTGCGATGCTGAAAAATTTCAATTGCTCAATGTTCTGAAAATTCGAAAAAGTCCATTTTTGAAGAAATTTTTTTATTCATTATTAAGCTTTTCACGATTAAATAATATTTCACTCACCAACCAAAAGGTTTGGAATTCCGCAGCCAAAGACGGTAAGATCAAGAAGTACATTTACGCAAGTACGTGCTCGTGGACCAAGTGTCAATTCCGTCACTGCTGCGAGAGGATATCTGCAAAAATCAATTGATTATTAACAAATAATAAAAGACTACGAATTTTATGATTTTTCAAAACACAATAAATCCCATAAAATCAAATTAAATGGAGCAATGATTTTATAACTCATTTTTTTTACTCCATAAATTCAACGCTTAATTACACACCGATTTTTTCGAGATATTTGTGGATCTATGCTGCTGGCTATGGTCCACGATTTCCCTAAGAGTGCAGCGGTATAAATCTGAAGGCCAAAAACAACGAGAACAAGAGGAATGCCGAGTAAACCTATAGTTAAAAAAAAAATAAAAATATAGTTGCTACATGATCAATAATAAATAACCTTTTCTTATACTTGCACAATATTTATGACATAAACGCCCACGATGTATTATATAAACTCACCACATTGTACTATTGCGCGAGGTAAAGCAATGATGGGAAATACTCCGAAAATGTCGACCATGCACAAAGTTGCAAAAATCAAAGATAATCCAGAATTCACCTCTTTATAGAGCAACGGTATTCTCTCGCGATTCATCGCCACTCTTCTTCTTCTTCTTCGAAGAATAAATAATTGCGATGAGAGAATCGCGACTGTCGATACTCCTGATTAACGTACGGACGAACCGGTTCCCTGCTCCTCTGTGGCCGGCCGTGTAATACGATAGTATTACCCAGCACGAATGAATGACTTCAACGACGACATCGGTGGGAGCGAAAGAAGACCCACAAGATCGGACACGAGAAAAATCGAAATTTCCTATTATACCTACGCAACAATAAGATTTTATATGCACTTTCTATTTCAAATTGTTTTTTTCCTCTTCTCGATAATTCAAATTTTTTATCATCTTCCCAAATGTTATTTTTAATTATTCATTGAATGAATATTCCATCGAATTTAAAGAAAGAACACATCGTTTCAAATTTTCTTGTATACATAGAAAGGCTCAAGGTTTTTATTAAAAGGTGAGAATTTTTTAATGCTTTTTTCAATTCTGAATTACTCTAATAATTATTAATATTAATTTGATTGTAAATGAAAATGTAAAAACTTCTCGAAATTTTATTGGAATTGGTTTATTGGAATCCTTTTTTTTTCTAAACAGTAATAACGAATTTGAATTATCTTTAAATTGCACTCATTAATTCCGTCCTCTTATAGAACAGAACAATTTTTATCCTAAAAGCAATACCGGACACTACTGTAACCAAATATTTGTAAATGATCAAATGTGAAAAAGCAACAGTAAAATATTTCTAATTATTTGATAATTATTAATTTCGTTCTCATATTTTATTCGTAAAAATCTTGTTACAAAATTAACTAAACAAAATTTCACGTGCATGTTGCCGTGTGGGTTTGCTCAATGAAACAATTCAGTATTGAACGAGCAGGATAGAAAGTCAATGTCAATTTATTACTTTCGATAACGTGGGGTGAAAAATCGATAATAATTGGAAAAAAAAACTCTTGTAATTCGTTCAACCATCAAATTTATTTACAAAAAATAGATGTATTAGCGAACTTGCGATACCTATACACGGCATAGCTTGTTCGTATATTTGGAGTGTTTTTTATACGATTAAACATTTGAAAAAAAGTCAACGGTTGACCTCGATACGGACTATCGTACAAATATCGATTAATAACTTATGAAATCCCTATTTATTATCTCTTGCAAATACGCATAAAGGTAATTACCACAGTCGCAAATAAAGAGAGAGAAAAAAAGATCGCAAATGAAAGTAGTCTCGCAGGAATGGAACGAGATCGACTCTGGAGGGGCAAAACAATATTTTTTACCTCCGTTCAAAAATTAAAACGTAGTCACATCGATAAAGGGTTTCCAAAATGGAAGTTTCGTTTCTCGTCGAGTTTTTGGAAACTATAGAAAGAAAGAATCGTTGAAATACAAGAAAAAGTTTTTCGCTACTTTTCAATCGATCGATTCTTCGAATAATTCTAATTTCTTAGACATATGTTTTCTCTTAATAAGAACGAAACAAAAAATTAGTCTTAACTTTGTCAGACAAAATGAGAGGAAAAAAATCAACGATTATGATGAAATGAGAAAATATTTGTTGGACATCAACGTTGCGAGTTTTTTCGTGGCTTGTATTGTATTTTTGGGTTCTTCAATCGTCAGTTTCGTAAGCCGGTGAAGCTGGCGAGTAAGTGGGACTTGTGGGAGAATAACCTGGAACAGGAGGCGAATAAGTTGGGCTAGTAGGTGAATAGCTTGGACTTGTCGGAGTGTAAGTAGGACTTGTGGGTGAATATTTGGTGCTAGAGGGCGAGTACTGTGGGCTGGAGGGTGAATACGTTGGACTGGTAGGTGAATAATTGGGGCTGCTCGGTGAATATCTCGTACTTCCGGCAGCGGTGTGTTGTGGGGAGCTCGGTGAGTAGCTCGGACTGGTTGGTGAGTAAGTCGGGCTAGTGGGTGAATAAGTTGGACTCGTGGGTGTGTATTGGGGTGAAGTGCCAGCAAAGGATGGCGAAGTTGGTGAGTAACTTGGACTCGTTGGTGAATATTTAGGGCTACTGGGCGAGTAGCTCGGACTTGCTGGTGAATATTGTGGGGAGCTTGGGGAATAAGAAGGACTGGTTGGCGAATAAGAGGGTGAACCTGGTGTATAATTGGGTGAAGATGGTGAATAACTCGGACTCGTTGGAGAGTAACTTGGACTGGTTGGTGAATAACCTGGACTTGTTGGTGAATAACTAGGACTTGTTGGTGAGTAGCCTGGACTGGTTGGTGAATAACTTGGACTCGTCGGAGAATAACTCGGGCTTGTTGGTGAGTAACTGTGACTGGTTGGTGAATAGCTAGGGCTGGTAGGTGAATAGCTTGGACTTGTTGGCGAATAACTTGGACTCGTTGGCGAGTAATTAGGCGAGGTAGGCGAATAGCTTGGCGAGGTTGGTGAGTAGCTCGGACTTGCCGGCGAATAGCCGGGACTTGTTGGCGAATAACTCGGACTCGTTGGCGAATAGTTTGGACTCGTTGGCGAATACGTCGGACTGGTTGGTGAATAATTTGGACTTGATGGGGTCATGCTCGGTGAAGTTGGCAAATAAGTCGGTGACGTCGGTGAATAACTCGGCGATGCACCACCGGCCGGCGACATCGGATACGGACTCATACTCGGCCCTGGACTTCCCGGACTTCCTGGCTGCGGCGAATATCCCGAATACGCTGGTGACAAACCCGATGCGTCTGATGCTCCCGATGGCGAGAAACACGCACCTCCTGGTGTCATTCCACTTCCCAGTGTCGGTGACATACTCGATGCACCGTAACCTGGCGTCGAACCCATTTGATTCCACGGTGTCATTTGTGGACTCATGCTCGGCGTCGCTGCGCTTCCGAAAAACATTCCAGCGCCTCCCATCACTCCTGCTCCTACTGCCATTGGAATTTCTATTCCGGCTTTGCACTTTTCAGCGTCCAGCAAAAGATCGAAACAGCCTACGGAACAAAATAATTATCAACATTACAACTTTCCATCGTTCAAACAGAATCGCATGTTTAGTTATCATATTCTCCTTTCGATTCAAAGTTTTTCGTGGTCTCAAAAATAAAATGAAAGTTCTATGGAAAAACACTTTAGCGAAACTACTGCCTTAACTAAATTTCATAGCATCCAAAGTAACAAAAAAATAATTATTATGCCTCTCTAACAATACTATTTCAAAAAAATGTCCATTTTCTCACCAGTTCCAATTCTTGGCAATTGTCCCATGATGATATTCTCTGAAACTCCTCTCATAGGATCAACCTCGGCATGAGAAGCAGCATCGAGAAGGACGTCCACGGTTTCTTCGAACGAGCATCTAAAAATAAACAAATTTATTGAATTAATGACTGAAAAAATGAAGAAATTTCAAGGATCGTGAAATTGAATAAGGAATATTAACCTCATGAGGGCTCCGGTATCTTGTCTGTTGATACCGTGACGAGTAATGGCCATAAGATGACCTTTCGCCGTCATGACGTCGCAAAGAAGAGCGAGATGACGATAATTTACGTAAAGTCCATAAAACTGTAGGACGGCGTTCATCTCTTTCTCGACCGATTTTCGGACAGCTTCGATACCAAGGACTTGGAATATCTCGCAGATGTCGTTACTGAAAGTTCTCACGGGATCAACGTCACGTTCGCTCAGAACTTTCATTAAACTGGTACCGTCAGTTTCGAGCAACCATTCGGCGATTGCTTTGAATTCACCGGTGTCGGTGATTATTATACGTTTCTTTGAGTCTGTTTGTGGCAAGTGCATGTAAACTTTGCCGATTGCTTCGATGCCCTAAAAATATTTGATAAAAAAAAAAAGATTAGCTTTCCATTTTGTAAAAAAAAAAAAAACTGTGAAATCTTATTTTTGTCGGATTTTTTACAATTTCTATGAACTTTTTAGTTTGTCGATGAAATATTTACCTGAAGCGTCATATCGCTGAGCATATTGGCCTCGATACATCGTAAGAACATATCATCCTCCATTTTATCAACAGTTTCTTCCTCGGTGTCCTGAAACTTGCTGTCATCGCTGTTCATTATTCTTATGCGAAGAACTAATTTTTCGGCGTTATCGTCGTTGAAGATGCAATTCAAATCGTCACCAAAGCCAGCATTTATTTTCTCAGCGATTTGTTCCATGGTTAATTTTTTATCAGTCATTCTTTTGCGATCGAGTTCGATACGTAAGAGCCAAGGTGAAATTTTGGTAGGATCAAAATCAGGCATTTCGTAATAAACGTTTACGAATTCCTGATCCTCAGCGATAACGGTATTTTGTGGATCAGGATCGTAATAAATGGCCGTATTAGCGGTGACTTTTCTCAGAGTCGTGTGTTCCAATCGGCACAAAACGTTTTTAGCTTTTTCAGCGTCTCTCGCGGCAGCACCGGTTAGAAAAACAGTTAGGGAGGGAGCTTTTGGTTTTTTACTAATATTGATGATTTCTTTCAATCTCGGTACACCGAGAGTTACGTTTTTCGAAGATACACCAGCGAAATGGAAAGTATTGAGTGTCATCTGCGTGGCAGGTTCGCCGAGAGATTGAGCCGCGAGTGCACCGACCATTTCACCAGGTGATACTTGTGCTTGTTGGAATCTTGTTTCAATTTCTCCGATCAACCACTCGAAAGCCTCGCTGGACAATCGAAATTGTTCGGAGACACATTTGGTGCATAGGGTCGATCTTACGAGACAACGGAACAGCAACGTTGCGTTTTCATTGGCCTGTTTGCTCAAACGATCTTCACCAGCTACGATAATACATTTTTCCAATAAATCTTTTACACCTTGAATAACCCTCATTGGACTCAAATCCGTGGGTGCTCTCTTGTTAATATGGAAAATCTTTTGAACGTTCCAAATCATACGTTGCAAGTTGCACGGTTGAACGACTTTGGATTCACCGCTAGGAAAGATTTCACGAAGAACAGCACGATCGCGATTCAATTGTTCCCACTCGCGTTCAAGCTCAGAAATAACTTCGCCCGAACCCATCATTTCTCGAACGATATCCTCGCTGAAAATACGCCTGAGATATCGTTCGTTGGTTGGATCGAATTTGAATTTTTTCTCAAAAGCTTTGTTGCTCAATTTGATGGTCGGTAGATTTTGGAACTCTACGGTTTCACCGCAAAGACCATCCTCACCGTAACGCAATTGAATCAATTGCCCAACAGAATTTCTTACGGTACCATCGTAATGGACCATTACCGACTCCATAGCCTTGATCAAACGTCGTTGAATATAACCGGTCTCAGCAGTTTTGACGGCTGTATCAATGAGACCTTCTCGTCCACCCATAGCGTGGAAATAAAATTCTGATGGAGTCAAACCAGCGAGATAGGAGTTCTCAACAAATCCTCGAGATTCAGGACCGTAATCGTCCTTGATGAAATGTGGGAGTGTTCTCTTACGAAAACCAAAGGGAATACGTTTACCCTCGACGTTTTGTTGTCCCACGCAAGCGATAACCTGAGAAATATTGATGTTGGAACCCTTGGAACCGGCGACCACCATGGCCTTCAAATTGTTGTACTCGGTAAGTGATTTCTTAGCTGAACCACCAGTTTTGTCACGAGCATCGTTCAATATACGATTAACTTGATTCTCAAAAGTTTGCCTGAGCGTATTACCAGGCGTTGGTTCAAGTTCCATATTGTGCGCTTTTTGAATGACCTCTATTACGTCCTCCTTCGCTTTTCTTATAGCTTTTTGAATCTCTTTGTACGTGTCAGGATCGGCGATCGTATCGCCAATACCGATCGAATGACCTTCGAGCAAGAGCCAGTGATTGATCACCGTCTGAATATTACCGTAGAATCTACCGCAAACTTCGTGACCAAGTTCCAACATACATATGTGAAGCAAAGAACCAGCGGATGTACCAAGAGTCGATTTACAAAGGATACCCATCACGAGTTCACCGTGTTCGACCATGACTTTTGTATCACCAGGTGAAATCCATTTGTAAGGACCATCATCCTCCTCGTCCGGATGTGTACTGTGGGTTCTTATAATATTAACGTTGCCCGGTATAATCAACGAAAATATTTGTTTTCCCGTCCACAATGATTTTGGCTTCAAGATGCTCGGTTGTGGCATTTTTCCATCCCAATTCGGCAAGAACATGAGAATATTCATCATCTGTTCTTTTTCTATGAAAACGTCTCTCTTTGTCATTTTACGCACCGCGGTCAATGTATCCTGCACGATACCCATTACAGGTTTGTTTGCTTGTGGTGTTATAATTTGACGCGGTGTCACGTGAATATTTTCGACCTCAGCACGGGTTTCCATGGATTGTGGCACGTGTAAATTCATTTCGTCGCCATCGAAATCGGCGTTGTACGGTGAAGTGCAACTAAGATTCATACGGAATGTACTCCAAGGTAAAACCTTTACTCTGTGGCCCATCATACTCATTTTGTGAAGAGTAGGCTGCCGATTGAAAATAACTAGATCACCGTCCCTTATGTGTCGCTCCACTCGATAGCCGCATTGCAAATGAAGATCCGAGGGTTTAGGATGAAATCTCAAGTCGATACGTTCCCCGTTATCTCGAACAATGTATTTCGCTCCGGGATACTGAGAATTTCCGCGTCTTACCAGTTCCTGCATCTTGTCGATGTTAAACGGAGTTACAATCTCCGGAAAAGTTAAATTTTGTGCTATACTACGAGGTACACCGACTTGATCGATTCGCAAATTTGGATCAGGCGTGATTACGGTACGTGCCGAAAAATCAACTCGTTTACCCATCAGATTACCCCGGATACGACCTTCCTTACCCTTCAGACGAGCTTTTATCGCTTTCAAAGGTTTACCCGATTTTTGCATCGCTCTTGGCATTCCTGGCATATCGTTATCCACCAATGTTGCCACATGGAACTGTAACAACTTGACGTTTTCCATGATAACGTGAGCAGCACCACCCGCTGTCTCGTTTCTCAGTAATTCGTTGTTTGTTTTTATTATGTCGGCCAATTTGTGCGTAAGATCGTCTTGATTCTTCGCTGAACCGTACATTATTACCGCTGGACGTACAGACAACGGTGGTACCGGCAAAACCGTCACTATCATCCAATCGGGACGAGCGAATTTCGGGTCCATTCCAAGTATGAATGAATCTTCGTCCGTAATGTGTTTCAATATTTCCCACGCTCTCTCCGCTGTCAAAACTATTTTTCTTTCTTGCGAATCCTCGTTTATGTGCTTCCATTCCGCGGATACGTCCAATCCCGAACGACGGAAATTTGGCTGATAACGTCCACAACCACCGTGACCGGGTTTACGATCGGTCGGTGGAATTTCTTGTCCTTCCTTCGTTATGTCCATCTCGTCACCACCCTCGCAAATATTTTTACTTTTACACAAATCGTAAACGAAGGTTAATCTCTTGCGAGGCTGACCTTTTGTCTTCATCACTATCTCTTTGATCTTTGGATTTGACGGCGTAACTAAAAGCTTCGAACAGTAGTAGCAAACGCAACGCAATATTTTTATCGTTTTCGTCATGAAACCAACGTGAAAAACTGGCTTTGCCAAATCTATGTGACCAAAATGACCTGGACACTCGGTCATGTTGCCAGCACATGTCTGACATCGCGAATTTCTGTCTATCACTCCTTGACGAGGATCCATCAGTCCGCCCAGCTTTGGTCTTCCACCCTCCATTGTCTCCGGAAAACGTATTCCGCCATCTGTCACTGACATACGACGCTGAAAAAACAAATCATTTTTATAAATCTTAGCTCCATCTTGATCTTCACTAATTCATTATTATTTATCATTGGCCCATCGATTAAATGATTTTTTTCCATACTTTTTAGTGTGGAACACATTCATCTGTCTTTTGTACAATCATACTTAAGAGTGCAAAAAGTCCCATGAATTTTCTCAAATTATTTTCTACACAATAATAGTCTAATAGGCGATTAAAATCCATGATCACAGTTTGGGTCTCAGTATCAATGGGATTATAACATTCCATTATTCATGTTATGTATTCACAATCAATAGCTTTTTCATCCACACCAAAATTTCTTTAATTTAACCGTTTGGCTGCACAGCTATTTCTATCTAAAAGCTTATTTGTCTGATTCAAATCTTTCAATGATGATGGTGATTCTTTTTTTTTAATAATGTCAAACATTTGACCTACTTTTCAATATAAAATAATCAAAAACTTTCACAATTTGATAACATTGTAAAAAATTCATCTATGTTTGAAATGTAAGACATTATTTGAATTTATAGAATATATCTGCGAATAATCCAGAATTTTCGGGTATTTTTTATTCCCAATTTTCTCCGAACAAACAGTCTTTTTTCAACATCAAAGAATTCACAAGTATTTGTTGACTTTTGATGATTGTTTTTCTTGACAAAGATGTACATAAGTAAATTTATTATTTTTATTCATTATTATGAATAATCCATGATTTTGAAGTTTACGAGGAAACAAATGTTTGAGTTTGTTTTGCCTTTACCAAAATACGGATGCGTTAATGTTTGGTCTTATTTACAGAAGTTTTGACAAGTTGCAACATATTGCACCATTTTTGAGACAACAATTAACCACAATTCCCAGTTTGGATCCTATGGTGTTTTGAATTTCAACAAAAAATGACAGAATAATTTTTTATTTGGAAACAGAGAATTCAAAATTTTTCATCAAACAAAATTTGTACCGATACCACGATGTTTGCAAAAATTCATGAAAAAGATTTTGTTGACCCGGATATCATTGGAGAACAACAAAATGTATATTTTTAAAGTTAATAACGATTGAAACTTCAATGTACATTTCGTGTCTTATATTTACTGAAGAATTAGAGAAAGAACTAAGCAAATACAAATGTTGACAATTCGAGATTTTATGGAGTTGAAAAATAACATCAATTCTAATTGCATCCAAACGATACAAACTTCACTACCATAATAAGTACAGAAATTAGTGAAAATTAATGAAAAAAATTGTATTTTATTATCTTTCGCGATAATGTTATTAAATTGGAAAATTTCGTAACAATTTCAAGGGTTCGTGCTCAAAGCAAAATTTTCTTAATACATGTGAAAATATTTCGAAATTCATGGAAAATAAAAGAAAAAAATAAATGGCGTAAGTATTTTGATTCTTAAAACTGGAATTTTATGCAATCTCGCTTTTTTCGCGCGAATCGCTCGAATATAAAAACAAGTACGAAGCGACGCATGAAAAAGCTAACGTGAAACGTACATCATTCTCTTACGCCTCTCGGACGGTGCGTCACTTTTCATTCTGGTTTCATATCGTCGAAAAAATCGGATGAGAAAACAAGGATCGTTAGGATGTGGATCAACGTGCCACTCAGTTTCATTGAATGCTTGTTTACTCACAATTTCATCAGGCGAGAGGATGCCGAATTGTACCCTCTTGACCATCCGCACCGGAGCTTTAGAGTCGTTCGTGGCCATTTTGTTTAGAGCCGAATGACTTCTGTGGCCTTCTGCGTCGCGGCCCGCTCTAACTAACCGTTCGTTCGTACCCGTTCATGCCACTCGACCCCCTCGGCCCGCACCAACTCTTGAGCCATAAAGTATAAAATAAACTACCGCTCTGCATCCTCACCGGCTATGTACGATCTGAACGATTGACGCGCCACCTGGTAACGTACGTAATTCCATGGAATTAAGAAAATTGGCAGGATCCATTCCAACGACTAAAGCAAATCACTACAAAGTCATAACGTAGTAATCATATTTTTTCCATCTATTATTTTGATTATGAAAAAGTGTAAAAAATCAACAACTTTTTATTTAGAAAATGTTTAAAAAACACCAATTCGCATGAAGCGTCATCGAGTAAGTAACGCTATAGGACTGCTTCTGTATGTTGCCGCTGGTGAGCGCTAGTGACGTTTACTTTTTTTTGTACCTCACATCATGGTCCTAGAGCAATGTTGGTGTTCTCAGTTCTTATATCGCTGAGACTAATGGTGGACGTGATACGCGCAACACAACAACTGATCAGCCATTTAGTTTCGCAACTTTGTGTCTTGCAGTTCGCTGCTTTACAGAATATTTCATCACGTGCGTGTATAAAATATAAATTCGAGTCACCATAATTCGATACTTTGATATTTCGAAGCGTTTGCCTTGTTCATAGCGTGCTAAGATGGCTACATCAAAGACGACCAGCACGTACAATAGACAAAACTGGGAAGATGCTGTAAGTATATAAGGCTTTTGGAAAGATAAAAATGAAAAATTTGACATATCGCTTATCATGAAATTTCATTTACAGGATTTTCCGATTCTTTGCCAGACGTGTCTCGGGGACAATCCTTACATACGAATGGTAAGTAATTATCTCGTACATTCAAACCTTTGTTAATTTTTTGTCGATTCTATGAGTATAAGTAGTTTTGGTCGTCGAGAAATTTCTTGTTCCGACTTTTTTAATATATAAATTACATTTGAAGCTTATACAAAAACTGTTCTCTTTGTTTTTCAATGGAGCCAAAAAAGATGATTTCTTTTTTTTTTTCTTTTTTGAATGTTTGTTTGGAAAAAAACTTAATAAATTCGGTACAGCTCTCTTCCAAAGCTTGAAACAAATCTGTTTATCGCAATAATCAACAAGGAGCAAAAAAAAAAAAAATTATTTCATTGTGTTCTAAAGATGCAAACTTTAGTAGAAAACCCAATAAATAATTGCAATAACAAGTTTAGTAAAATGAACTTTTCAACATTTTCAGACAAAAGAAAAATACGGGAAAGAATGTAAAATCTGTATAAGACCATTCACGGTTTTCCGATGGTGTCCTGGAGCTCGAATGCGTTTCAAGAAGACAGAGGTGTGTCAGACATGCAGTCGTTTGAAAAACGTATGTCAGACGTGTCTACTGGATTTGGAGTACGGTTTGCCGATACAAGTGAGAGACGCAGCATTGAAGGTAAAGGACGATTTGCCACGTTCAGAGGTGAACAAGGAATATTACGTGCAAAACACAGACAACGAGATTGGAAAATTGGACGCAACAACGCCAGCGGGTTCAGTGGGAAAATCAGCAGCGGCGAGTGATTTGTTGATGAAGCTGGCGCGCACGAGTCCGTATTACAAACGTAACAGACCGCACATATGTTCATTCTGGGTAAAAGGCGAGTGCAAAAGAGGCGAAGAGTGTCCATATCGCCATGAGAAACCAACCGATCCCGATGATCCGTTGGCTGATCAGAACATCAAAGATCGTTATTACGGAGTCAACGATCCTGTTGCTGATAAATTGATGAGACGAGCGGCAGCGATGCCGAAACTCGATCCGCCTGAAGACAAATCAATAACAACTCTTTATATCGGTAATTTGGGTGATGCCCTTACAGAAAAACAATTACGCGATCATTTCTATCAATATGGTGAAATACGATCGGTAACAATGGTACCGAGGCAACAATGTTCTTTCGTCCAATACACTCAGAGAAGTGCCGCGGAAGCAGCGGCCGAACGAACGTTCAATAAATTGATTCTCGGTGGTCGGCGATTAACCATCAAATGGGGCAGATCTCAAGGACGACAAACCATTTCCGCTGCTGAAGCACCCTCCGAAATGCTCGAACCCGTTCCCGGTTTACCCGGCGCTTTACCACCACCGCCTGAATCTATGGGCAATAATTTCTTCAATCTCCAAGCTACGCCTGGCATGATGCCACCGATGATGATTCCGCCACCGCCGGTCGCGCCATCATTTATGTTCCCGCATCAAATCGCTGTTGCCGCTGCAGCAGCTGCACCCATCTTTCCACCTGGCACAACACCGATTCATTATCCCAGTCAAGATCCATCGAGAATGGGCGCCAGTCAAGGCATAGGAAAACCATGGCCCGAAGAATAATAATCTCGCGATTTTAACAACTAGCAAGACTTTACGATTACAAATATTGTTAATACATTTTGTTCTCTTTTCTCATTGTATTTCATTTGAACAACATTGATATTATTCAATGTTTTTAAAAACTCTTGCAATTTCTTGCTACGATTGATTAATCGTGTCCGTGGCTGCGGTTGGCATTGCGCGAACTACGACCAAACGCCTACAATATTTATATGAACACCACGTCAAACTGTAACCTATATGCGTTCTGAACACTTTTCGAAACGCGGCAAATGTACATATGTATATACTCAAATATTCATGTCCACTACATTGAATAAAATATATACTACAACGCCATATGTCCCTGCTGAATCTTATGGCATCTGTAGTATTAGTACAATATACGCGTGTTCCTCATTATTTCATACATGTCCCGGAAATCCATAAACATTATAGCAGCAAACTTTTCAGCTGAAAAACCAATTCTTTTTATATATAACATTCAGTTCATTCTTTCGAATGTGAACTTGAAGTAATAATTGAATATATTAATGCTATAAAATTGGAAATTGGGAAAAAATTCTTTTACAATGTGGAATTTCAAACTGTGCAATCGGAAAAACCTCAAATTACTTGAAGGAATAATATAAAAAATCACGAATGTATTTTTTTTTGAAGAAGATAACCAGTAGTTTTTAAGTTAGGGGACAAAAATTGATGGATTTTGTCTATGGTATCATTTTTAATACTCGAAATCATTTTCATGCGTAAATAATGCAAATTTCGAAACTGTGGAATCATCATCATATTTGATATTCAAAAAAGAATACATTTCGGACGAAAGAAAAAGTCAGATTTATTATTCCTATTAACTAACATCGTTATCACGACTATTCGGGATCACAAAGAATGCAAAATGCACACAATGACGTGATTCCCGTGCACCGGAATAATAATAAGAATATGAACAGATTATATCGTCTGTTTTTTTTTCAGTATTTTATCATGGACGTATGTTGACATGCGTATGTGTCCTGAAGTACATATGATATTCGTCCATGTGTCGAATTATGGGGAATTCCTTAAGTTTTCCTCGTAAATGTATCAGGACACTCCCCCTTGCGATGATTTCCCCCACCATACGGCCTAAAAGCTGCATTTACGATCGAGGCGGGAAATGACAAGGATGAGAATAAAAAATAAAACCGCAAGAACTGCAAACTGCAAGTGTAGGTACGACTGGCACATATTCACGAACAACAGATACGCGCTTCCGAATGCAACAACGTCGCAGTCATTCGTGGAAGCTGAAAGGAAATAAGCGAGTGCGTTATAATTCTGCTAAGTAAAGACTATATTATTTTACGTATAAAATAGAAGTGATTATAATTTTGTTTTCATTGCGCAAATTTCAAATTCGACAATCTTCCGCGATCTAGAATTATAGGTTATATACAGCGTATTCGAATCCGTGACAACTGACGTACGTGTTTTGTGTTGATTTTGTCTTGCGTGTTTTTTGTTTTGTTTTTATTTCACCTGTGCGTTGGTGGAGAAACTGGTCACGAAGTGAGTCATGCACTATGCAAAAAATTGCGGTTTTCATATTATTCTTTTTCTTTTCATTCATTGTTATTATTATTCATTATTATTTTATTATTTATAATAATGGTATTATTGATCAGTGAGAATATTCCGAGTGCCTTTAGACATATCCATCAAATTTTGGAGCAGACGAGTACGAGGATTATTTCTAACTGTAGAGTTTGCTTATTCTCGTGATTCTTTGGGCATATTAAAAAAAAAAAATTATCGATCTGATGAAATCATCGGTTGAATATATAATTTTAGAATCTTATTTGTAATTCGAAAAAATTACTGTTGCAGAACGTTCGGCGTGTCTAACCTTTGTAAATGAATCATTTTGAAACATCAACGGAGAATAAAAGTCAACCATGAGCCATTCGGATCCACGTTGCATCAATCCGAACAAAACACTTGGCATTGACGAGGCTTGTTTGAGTATTCTTAACGAACAGGATTTACCTGTCACAGTATTTACTTACGTGAACCAATGCGGAGCTGTAAGTAAATTTTTGAGGGCAATAAGAATTATTTTTCTTTTAAATGATCACAATCTGTTCTTTATTTTTTATTCAATAAATTCTCTTACCAAAAATTCTTTCTTAATTCCTTTACCAAAAATTGCAACCCAAGTTCTCGTATTCAATTTCTTTTGTGTTTACAGTGCGATGGATTGCCTTTTGCTAATTTGTCCCCAAACAGTAACACAACTCTTGTTATTCCTACCAAATATGAAATGCACATGTACTATGTTGCAGAAAAATATCAATGGTGTCAGTGAGTAAAATTTTTTTTTCTTTAAATCATTTCTATCCAGATATTTTTTCAGTATAAAAATGTATCATTTTTTATTTTTACAGTGGAGCTTACAAATTCGAGGAACACGGTCATTATGGATGGAATTTGACCCACCAAAGTTGTTCTTGGTATTATACCATTAAAGAACCACAGAATCTTTATATGCGTAAGTTTTATTAATTACTATTCCTTTAAGGGTTAGTCATCAGTCTCCCTTCAAAAGTGAAATTTTTACAAATCCTTTTTACTTATATCAGATTGAGACGATTTTTTATCTTCCTAGAATGTCAATATTTCGATAAGTTTAAATTATTCCTGTACGTGAGATAAAATTTTAAAAGCCTCTAGCATAGATTTTACTTGTTACTTTGTAGTTGTTAATAAAAAATCATTGTTTCAGCGATTCTGGCCACTTTTCTTTTCTTTGTTGCTATGTCTACATTTTACTGTATATGCAGTTCGCTCATACCTTTTGCAATAAAAAGAATAAAAGAGCGCAGAGTTAACGAACAAGATGTGAGTTGTTTACAGTTAAATTGAATCTAACAACTTCTTCGAATACCATGAGCGCTTCATGTTTGTTAATTTTTCGATTCAGGACATGCAAGATTTGCAAGATTCGGAACCTTCGCCATCCGCACTCGTCGTTTCTTCACGTTCCACCACAAGAATACACTCGATCGACACTTTTCGAGGGTAACTTTTTGCAATAAGATCTACGCTCTTTAAAACCAAATTTTCACAATTTTAGATGAAAATAATAACTTTTTTCAATATCGCATGACATTGGAGCATAAAAATAAAGTTTATTATTGTTTTTCGAACGTTTCAGAATCGCAATATTATTGATGATATTTGTGAACAATGGTGGCGGCCAATACGTTTTTTTTAACCATAGTCCTTGGTACGGACTTACGGTTGCGGATCTCGTCTTGCCATGGTAAAACAAACTCAATTATTCTTTTCAGATTTTTAAATTAAAATTTTTAAAATTAGAATAAAGTTGTTTCCTGAAGGCTTCTGTCGCTATACCGATTGCTTTCGCCTGAAAAAATACTTTGCATTCAAAAAAATTTGGATTCGCAGGTTCGCGTGGATAATGGGACTCACTCTGGTCGTTTCGTTACGTACGCAACTTCGAATATCCGTTTCACGTGCGAGAATCATTATGCGAACTTTTCGACGGACCATATTTCTCATACTTTTCGGATTGATTATAAATTCCGACGTCAAAACTACACTCGAAAATCTTCGATTTCCCGGAGTTCTACAACTTTTGGGAATCTCGTATTTCATCTGTGCAGCAGTCGAAGCTATTTTCATGAAAGCACAAAGAAACTTTCAGGTTTTTTTCTATCATTTTTAAAATATTTTTCATTAATCAGAAAACTTACGGAATTACTTTCATCCCTTAAAACAGTCAAATAACAATGTTTCTTATGATTTTTCATTCTCAGTACGGACGATTTATGTTTCTACAAGATATTTTGGACTGTTGGCCACAATGGCTCATTTTTATTGGAATAGGAGCAACGCATACTCTCCTGACGTTTTTGCTTCGTGTTCCCGGTTGCCCGACTGGATATCTAGGCCCGGGAGGTTATCACCTTCGTGGAAAATATGCAAATTGTACCGGAGGTTCTGCTGGTTATATTGATAGACTTCTTTTCGGCAGTCACATGTATAACAAAACCAACAATTCAATTTATGGTCCAACATTGCCTCACGATCCCGAAGGTATCGAAGATTTTTCAATTTAATATTTTTTAATTGAAACTTTCTTTCTTTTTTCTCTTTTTGAAACTGATAAACGTGTGGTAAATAAACAGTATGCAAAATTATTTGAGATATAAACTGAATTTGTATTAATGGTCAAATTCTTCAGGACTTATGAATACTCTCTCGGCTGTGCTGATCGTAGCACTTGGTGTTCAAGCTGGCAGAATACTTTTGTGTTATTATTTGTACCTGCACTCGAAGATACTCCGATGGTTTTCTTGGGCAGCGGTCACCGTGAGTTAAAATAGAATTAGATTTTTCTCATAGATGTCATGAGTAATATAATAATGAAATGTTAATATTCAGGGGATCGTAGCTGGACTTCTTTGTAATTGGGAACAAGAAGGTGGAGTTATACCAGTGAGCAAAAATCTGATGACAATTTCGTTCGTTCTGACAACGTCGAGTTTCGCATTTATTATCTACGCTATATTGTTTTACGTAATTGATCACAAGCGTATATGGACTGGAGCACCTTTTGTCTACGCTGGAATGAATCCTATATTTTTGTACATAGGTCATTATTTGACTAAGGGACATTTTCCATGGGCATGGAAAATTCTTGTGCCTACTCACGCTTCCTTACTGTATATGAATCTTTGGACAACAATACTTTGGGGATTAATAGCATATGGACTTTATCGGAAAAATGTGATAATCACCATTTAAATATGTAAGAAAACTCACGACGAACTGAATTCTAATTCAAATTTTCGGTTTCACATCTCATCATTTCGTTGAAATCATTGAATCTAAGCGTGTGACTTTTTTTGATGAATTATATTTTTTGGTACAATCTTTTGACAGATTAGAAATGTGATAAAACATTGATCTATGATATCACAAGCTCATCAGCATTGTTAAATGTACTATTTCACTTCTTTGTACGAATAAAACTGTTTGTGATATGACTAAAACTCATGTTTTTTTTTTTTTTTTTTTCAACATGATCCTATTTATTTTGAAATATGAATATTTTCATTTCCGCGCGAGGGTTTACTACGATTCAGTGAAAACATTCCTTCTCATTTCCTAATAAGGGATCGAAGAAGTCAGGTATGACACCTTCAAAAGAAGAAGATCGAGGAGGAGTAGAAAAAAAATGAAGAAGAATAGTAGAAGGACATTTTTCCTACATCTCTCTGTGTTCAGAACAGTGAGCGGTGAATCGTTCTTATTTTTTGTCCTTTCTTTATTTATAATCGAAATGCCCGCGCAACCTATAGTAAATCCGAACTTACGTCACTGATGTCGCTAGTTGCTTGGTAACTCGTGATCGCACCCGTCGCACCGTTGCCCAGTTCTAGTAACTTGTGCGATGGGAAACGTAGAAACTTTCGGTATTGCAGGGTTGGCAAGATTGTTGAGCTCGGAAAATCCCCCCCCCCCCTCAGCCCCCTATAGCTGCTGTTGCTGCTGCTGCTGAGGAGTTTGGTGGTCTTGGTGGTCAACAAAATAATAATTCGCTTTATCGCGATAGTCGTTGCAGGTGTTTGGCTTGTATAAAATAAAAAATAGAAGGTGTTTCGTTATTCGCGAGTTATACGCTCGTAGTAAACAAGAATGAGTGACGATGACCGTGATATCGACATCGAGAGTGATGTGAGTTCACGAAAGCCTAGAGCTATCGTTCTACGTAAACAATAAATGAGCGTTATGGGCTTGAAAAAAGTCTCTTCTATTGATGGTTTTCATGTTTACTTTCATTCTTTCGTTTCTTTACATATTTCGACGACTCCAGGAAGGCGATGATTCCGATTCAAGGCAGCGCCACTCGAATAACACGCAATATTATTCTCAGGTAAACGATTACGCGCTTGATTTTTAATTTCTATTTTTTATCTCTTGTTCAACATTGTCGACAAAGCTCGTCGCAATGAATGAGACGTAAATGGTTGGGCCATTGAACTCTACGATCGCGAAGGTTAAAACCTCTGTGGTTCTTGAATAAGTGATCATTTTTCAAATTTCACACAGAGTTTCATTTCGAGTCACATGTTATTATGAACTTTCTCATTGTAACAAGCGTTTTTTGGTTTGGAACTCGAAATAAATATACAGGGAGCTCCGACGCAGATGGTCTTTACCTCACACTCCAAAACCACAATGAAATTTCTATTCTAAAGATTCTAATATCTTGCTGTGATACATTTTTGAGTAACTTACGTGAACTATTACGTTACACAATGTCAAATAGAAATAGACATTTTTTACAAAAAATTTCTAGAGTTAATTCGCCATTGTAGAGATACTTCCTTTATACGGATGGCTTGCAAAAACGAACCTGTTTTTTTTTCTATTGATTTTCTGGACCAAACATTCATATTTAAAAAAATGATGATTTATAACTTGTGCCTAAATTTAATAAGTTGATGATACATTATTAGGCGGAGAAGAGAGCTCACCATAACGCGTTGGAAAGGAAACGAAGGGATCACATAAAGGACAGCTTTTCTAGCCTGAGAGATACCGTGCCGGCGCTACAAGGTGAAAAAGTAGCCAGCAGAGCACAGATACTTAAAAAGGCAGCGGAATACATACAATTTATGAGACGCAAAAATTCATCACATCAACAAGACATTGACGATCTTAAGAGACAAAATAGTTTACTGGAATCGCAAAGTGAGTACTCTGAAAAAAAAATAACTAAAATAGAAAGAAAAAACAATACTTTCTCCTTCCGTATCTCTGTATGCGACAAGAGTGAATCCAAAAATGCTCCATCAAGTGGATTAAATTATTTCTATGTGCCCATAATCCGGTTTCAATATTCTTTATGAATTTTCAAACTTGCTCATTATAAAATTCAAGAAAAATATTGTATTTTTATTGATTAAACTAATTCCTGATTGAAATCAAAATTGGTACGCTGTCAGAGTTAAATAAAATTGCAGCAACAGTCAAATTACCATGAAAAAGCACAATAAATCATAGAATTATCCATGCCAGTATTATTCAAAATGAGAAAAATCATATTTGGTACACTAGATTTTTGGCAAAAGGAATGAAATATTGATATTAAATAGTCATATTCAAATTTGGAGTGAGCACTAATTTTAGGATTCACATTCTGTTTTCCCTAAACGTTCATATTTCGTTGCATACAGAAGATATCTTTTTACTGGTTTCACCAGTATCTAAAAAAGTAAAGATGAGTAAAGCCATGAATTTTTATAGCGCCAATTACGAGAATCATGTAAAAAGATTGAGAAAGCACAAAGAAAATATTGTTTTTGGTATATATTCGTAATGAAACGTATGCCCTTTCTGCAAAGTTCGTACATTGGAGAAAGCCAAGATCACTGGAAACTTTGCAGCTGAATCGTGCGAAGTTTCCAAATCGGACTCTGCGGGGATTGGTGGCTACAACGACTCGGAGTCGGAGTCTTCTGACAGTGAGACTGGCAGAGCGATACGTCATCCAAAGAAATTGAAGATAGCGGGTCTTCATCACTGACCCTAGCATTCTCCCTTCCCTCCCATCTTTCAAAAAGCCACAGCCCGCTTTCTCATATGATGATCTAATTGAATCTTTATTTTGTAAAGAAAACAAAAACTCAAAAAGATAAACCACAAACAAATGATTGATAAATGAAAAAGAAAGAAGAAAAAAGCCGAAAGAAAAAACACAATCACCTTGTTGTAATTATTAATAATTATATACGTGTATTATGTAAACATATTGTAAAGTAGGTACTTATTTAAGGGAATAAATATTAGTTCTGTTCGTACACAACAGATAAAAATTAATTTAGTTTATCATCACAATAATTGCGCAGTGCTTTGCTTTTTATTCGATTGTTATTTCTTCAGATTTATTTACGAGCGTTTTCTCATCAAATCTTGAGACTTGTAGGTCTATTTTTAAAATTTTGACTATATTTTTCGTTTTGTCTTCTAAATCATCGATCGTTGCTCGTAGATTTTGTGCTACAATCCCTTTACCACCCTGCAGTCAATTTGTATATACGGCTTATTCCTGAGTGTTGCTCATTATTGTTCTGGACTTGCGAGCACGAGAAATATAGGAATTCATTAATTTCTCTATGACTCTTCTACGAGAATCAAATATTTTTTTAATTCATATGTTTCCACGTTGAATTCATCGGATGTATATGATTTTTGGGGGAAGAAAAAAATTCCACCGCAAAACAGAATTATCGCGACGAAAAAAAAAAAAAAAACAAAAAACATTGAGGCACATTTTCTGATGTGTGAGAAATTCGAAAAATTGCGCGAGGCATAAATAACGAATTGCAATACAAAATTTTATGCCACGTTTGACTCTTTGTTCACTATACTTGTGATTTATTGGAAAAAACAAATTACAAGTTGTCTGAAAAAAGATTGACCAGATGAAGATATTACTCATATAACAATTTGTGTAAATGATCTGTCCTTGTTTCATTTCAATAAATTACTTATTACTCCTGGATACTCAATTAATATTATAATCAGAATTTTATTGATAATTACCAAATTTCCGCATGATCCAGCCTCCTCGTCACTTTTGTGCATTTTTGAAAGTCGTTAATACGAGATTTGCAATTAAAATGATATTCAGTCTATTGATGAACAAATTTTCATCCGAATTGACTCTGATCGGGACATCGTTGTTTTGGCACCTCATTTTATTTTTGAATCTATGTACAGTATCTATCTATTTATAGAATCGATGTATGTTGCGCTCCGACATTCCTCAATTATCATTTTTGATGACGCGAATTTCACCAAATAAAAAATTGATCAATTAAGAAAGGGCAGTAGATGGCGGCTGCGGCTCTTGGTCGGCGGCTAGGGGTAAGTGGGGTAGCCCGGGAGCAGTTTTATACGGCAATAAAATAATGAAAACAACACTGAAATCATTGAGAGGTGGAGGTCATATTTGTCGAACAGTTATGTACACTTCTGTGATTACTGTAAAACTTTGTTACCTCCACTTCACCATAATCAAGGGTGGGACTCATTAAAAAAAAAAAAACGGTTTGATCGAAAACGAATTTGCCTGAGGATCTCATTCTTCTCACCAGACACGAAGCTAAACTAGCTCCTGGACAAAATTCTAAAATTCTTTTTGGCAGCATTTTGCTTTAATAAAATAAAAATAAGGAACGTCAAAAAAGTAAATTTATCATGATCGAAAATACAATGTTCGTGCATGTTCGATCGATATTTCTTCCAATTTCGATATTTCTCTATGTTTTTGTTCCAATCGTCCAGTACTCTTTTTTTTAGAGACGTAAGGCTACACGTTATGTTCGCTCGCTTTCAATGTCATTCGTTTTCATTCTAATTGATCTAGACAAATCAACAAAAAAATGACATCGAGAATGCACATTCTTAGTCAATCGTATGTATACAGTTTCCTATGTATAACGGAATAATCGTGCTAAATTATGCGAGGAATGAAAAAAAAAAAAAAAAAATCCGTCCCATGCAAAAAAAAGTCGTCGTTAAAACATATATGTATATTAATTACTATGCATGCGACAAGCAACAATGTACTTCGTTATCGACGGTGGGTTACGATTTAAGGCTATCGAATCAATATATTATATTATTATTACGATTAAATCCTAGGAACAAAACCGAATCAGTGAGTCGCGGATAATTTTCAATGTTATGTATTTTTTTTGACTTAAAGTGGATATATACATCGTGTGGAATTAGGAAAAATGCTGTAATTTTTGTCATGATTTCATAATGCAAGTTTTTATTTGAAAAAATTATCATCATAAAGATCGCGATTCCAAATGTACGTCGGTATATATAACTTTACTGGTGTATATTAATATATAGATATTCATTTTGAGTTTCGGCCGTTTCGGCTGTGTCGAAGGCGAATCGGAGGTTACTGGTTCTGACCGGAAGGGGGCGGCTGTCACAAGCGTACCGAGGTGGTATAGAGCATAGAGTTAAAAACGAGATATATAGTAATAGTAGTGATATACGACCGCTGTACGTTTGTATTATCGTTGTCGTGGTCGTCGCGCAATCGGTGACTCGCGCACTTTTGCCTCGTTTTGTCGTGCTCGGTGCCCGTGTGTCGTGTTTCGTCAGTCAACGCGGTCGGTTGTGTGGGTGTACGATTGTGTGGCGCGTGTCTCGGAAAGGTGTATCTTGGAGCAGTACAAGCCCGATCATTTCGTTATTCGGACTATTGTAGAAGGTTGGAAGTTGGAAACGTGTTGGGAGAGCGGAATAATTCTTAATTCGACCGTATCGAGGAAAACCATCGTACTTGACAACACGAGGTTTCGACGGGAACCAAAAACAACAGTGCCGAAACAAAAAGCGAGGGAAATAACATATAATTTTTTTTGGCTATCGTGTTACCCGTTAAAACAGGATGTCAGCGAGTACGAGGATACAAAATTCGTCACAGCAGGCGAACGGTGATGGAAACCTCGGGTCACCGAGGAAGAAACAACGTACTTCGACGTCCGATCCTTTGTCCAAGGTCATGGTTGTTCTAGGTGCGCAATGGGGCGACGAGGGTAAAGGAAAAGTCGTCGACATGCTTGCATCTGATGCCGATATCGTCTGCCGTTGTCAGGTATTTATTAAATCCTTAGACAACTCTTTTACATTAAATCTCAGTCATCATTATTTTCCACATCATTAACTTGCCCCTCTTCTCATTGTCGTTGTAAACATATATTTATTTATGTATATCTATAGATGTGTCGTTCTTTGCTTTTTATATGCTTGAAATCACGAAATCACGAGACAGGGCTTCGCGCCATCTTTCACAAAAGTTTACCCCTTCTCCTTCTATCGAATTCAAACATGGCGGTTACACGTATGTGCGTGCATGGGTGTAGATATTTTCTATTATTTTGGCGATCCACCTGTGCAAATATGAGCGTACCGCATAATGTGTTAATAATTCAATGCCGGTATCATTTTTCAGTAGAGAAACACATGTCCTCGCGTATTTCCATTGTCTTTTTCGTTACCATTTTTGCATCTCTCGCCCTCTCTTCTCCCCGGTTCCCTCCTTCCATCCCGTCCCTTTGCAGCTCTGTTTCGGGGTTTCGGTTTCGCCGAGCGGGAGCGCCCTCTAAACGGTCACATGTGGGCATCTCTCAATTCATGTTCCATCGCCACACTCACTTTTTCAAACTCATTTTTCATTTGAAACCAAAAGAACGTATCTCATTACAAAACAAATCTTCATTCACTTTGAATCTACCTCATCGTATTGGTTATTTTTTCCCGCGACCATCGCCGTTTGGAAATTATTTTTATTCAGCTCAAATCACACATCCTCGAGCGATTCCCGCTCAAAATCCGCTCGACTTTTTGCTCGCTCTAATCCAAAAGACCTTGTTGGGGGTGGTAGGGGTGGGAGCGAACAATTTTGCGGTCAACATATTTTTAGAAACAGAATTTTTAGCTATTGCAAACACTCTCGAACAATTTCCACACTTCTCTCCCTTATGCATCTCTCGACTACGTGTTTGTGTAACTTTTCCGAGACCCTATACACCAACGTCTTGAGAACGTATTTTTTAATTTTATTTTTGTGTTTTTCCGCGTTACGCAATCGGCCAACTTTTGAATCACGAAATAAAAAAAAGTTGAGAAAAGTAATGAATAATAAGTGAACGCGAAAAATCATTGCTTTAATTTTTTCAATTAACGTCCTTCCTCATCGGTTTGCTAATAATTCGCTATTTATGAGAATTTATCTTGACCTTGATCCTTGATCTCATATTCTCTACTGACAAATCCACAATAAGAAGCATTGTATTTTTTTTTTTTCACATACAGTTTCCTCTGCATTGAACGAGTTTTTTCAAACTCAGCATTTATCAGATTATGTAAATATACATGGGATATGAAAAACAAAAAACTCTTTGTTTTTCTACTCTCACATTGACAAATTGTCAACAAAATTATTCCCAAAATTTAAGTTTAAAGGAAAAGCAAACAAACAAAAGAACTAAAAGTTTAACCAAAATTTCATTAACAGACGAGTCTACAAATGGTCCTGATACAAAAAAAAATATAGTAGTGTTTGCAAGGATTCTAATCTTGGGCTCCGTAGGTTTCGAGTCTGCAACTACGATTTGTATGTTGTGGTAATGGGAATGCATGCAAATAAACAATATTGTAAAGCGGTAGGAAAGAAAAAAGGAATGAGACGGTCAATCTCAATGGTAATTGGGTTGTGTAGATAAATGGTCTTTATAAATATGAATATGCAAAATGATATTGATTAATATTGAAATAAGGAATGCTTCATTTGGAATAAAGAACTTTGTGTCCTAGCCAGACTGGTTTATCAACGCTCGTGTTTCTGTTATCTCAATGGCTTATTACCGGGCCATGTAAAATTTCTGCATCGTTAATATAATGGCAAGCTCTGGTATTCGACATTGAATAAATGAGAAAAAAAAAGAAGGAACAATCATGGTGCACGCTCAGTCTGAGAATATGTCACTTCCCTCTAATATCTCATCACATGTAAAACTTCAAACATGAAAAATTATTTCTATTATTCCACAGGGAGGAAATAACGCGGGTCATACAGTAGTTGTAGAGGGTGCCCAATTCTTCTTTCACCTTCTACCTAGCGGAATTATCAATCCAAGATGCAAATCCGTTTTAGGTAAAGATATCAAATTAAATCCAAACAAACAAAAAAGCAACGGCAACTTAAATATAATAAATAACATTTCATCTGATCTCGTGTATGAGTCATTAGACTCTATAATCGACTGTTATCGCATTCTAAGAGAGATAAATATCAACGGATTAAACGGATATTATGGCATTATAAAGATAAGAGAACACAATCGGTTGTATAACACGTATCGAATTTTACGTTCGATGTATTTCTCTCATGTATGTCATACGATTTTTAACATAAATTATTAAATTCATCTCAACGTCTTCGGAGATGTGCTTCTCACGGTATTTTGACAAAAACAAAATTGTCGCTTCAGCAAAATTTGTCGTCTCGTTTATTAGCCGAGTAATAAAAATGTCTGCGATATTTATATGCACTTTTGATGAATTCGTCTCTTTACGTCCTCTTCGCCCTTTATCTCGAGCGATGATAAATTTTTTTTCTTTTTCATATGCGTTCGTGCGATAAATTATATTTACTGCATTGATATAAAGTATTCAAAGATGCTTTACACATTCGTATTCCTTAAAAACATTGAGACTTTGCTGAAAAATAAAAATAAAAAAAATTTCGCACGTAATTGCAAATACCGCGAGTCAATTTACAGAGTTTGAAAGAAGAAATAAATCGGAGTTGACATAACGGATTTCTGTGGAGTATAACGTAGAACAATTTCAGTCATAGATATATTTTCATTTAAGGCCGAGGTTAATTGTCACGTATCCATTGATTTAATAATTCGCAACTGGTACCGCTTGTTGTCAGGTCCTATGAAATCACGAATTTGATATTTATGACCCTCGCGGTAATAGTTTTAATATATGTATGTGCGTGTGTGTGTATACCGTTTATATGGGACTTTGATAACGTGACACATTGTATTTTTCAGGTAACGGTGTCGTGATACATTTGCCAGGATTGTTCGAGGAATTGGAGCAGAATGAGGCCAAGGGTTTAAAGGATTGGGGCGAGAGATTCATCATATCGGATCGTGCTCACATCGTATTCGATTTCCATCAACAGGTCGATGGTTTTCAGGAACTTGAAAAAGGCACTCAATCACTTGGAACAACAAAAAAAGGCATTGGTCCAACGTACTCGAGCAAAGCCGCCAGAAATGGTCTCCGTATTTGCGATCTCCTCGGTGATTTCGATAAATTTTCGGAAAAATTCAATACCCTCGTTGCTTCTTACCAAAGAATGTTTCCTGCTCTCCACGTCGATGTTAAAGCGGAGCTCGAACGCTACAAAGGGTGAGATCTCATGACAGAAAACCAACAAAATGACATACCGATTCTGTTGGAATATTTTTTTTATAAATTCAAAGGAAATTTCTTTTAATATCCGTTATGGAAGACCAAATTTAATAACTATAATATTTTAATCGTATCTCAAATATATTGAATAAAGCAAAATATCTCGTTTAACCATTTTTTTCACACGACTGTAAAGTTCCGGGGCAATAATCTAGCACATTTTTCGAATCGAGAGCTTGAAAACTCGTTTAGATGCAATACACAACGCTTACATTTTGTTCATTTATTTTCAGATACGCCGAACGTATAAGACCTTTGGTCAAAGAGACTGTTCATTATTTGCATACCGCTTTGAAAAGTGGCAAAAAAGTATTAGTCGAAGGAGCAAACGCAGCGATGTTGGATATTGATTTTGGTACTTACCCATACGTGACGAGTTCAAACTGCAGTATTGGGGGTGTATGCACCGGTCTTGGATTACCACCAAGGACGATTGGTGAGATCGTCGGCGTTGTTAAAGCATATACGACGAGGGTTGGTGACGGACCTTTTCCGACCGAACTTTCCGATTCTATCGGTGAACTTCTTCAAACGAGAGGTCACGAGGTTGGAGTGACGACCAAGAGGAACCGACGTTGTGGATGGCTCGATTTGGCTCTTATTAAATTCACAGCTTTGGTCAATGGGTCAGTTGATACAAAAATACAAAAATAAAATACTTTATATTATTTCAGTTTAATGTTCGGTAACTACATAATTTCTACAAAAATACTAAATACGGTACGAAATGCAACAACCTTCGTAACACATTGCAAAATATTAAGAAAATTTCTAGATTCGAAAAGTAGCCTCGAATTATTAATGGATAAAATAAAAAACTAATTGGAATATTAAAAATTCAGAGAAATGAGAATAAATTAAATTTTTCCGATTATTCGATACTTTCGTCTGTACCGTGACATTACAAAAACAAGTCAAATTTACAGAATTAACGTTAATAAGGTGCTATAATTTTTGTTAATATTGAAGAAAAACGGAATCAATCCAAATTCAATGGCTCTTTGGCGAATGATTGATGGAGCAAAGTTTGACTATATTTTTCGAATTCCCGAAACAGGTACACATCGTTATGTCTGACGAAGCTTGATATACTCGATACACTGCCGCAGTTGAAAGTGTGTATCGGTTATCGCGTGAATGGCAAGGAAATTGATTACTTTCCAAGTTCAGCTGTGGAGCTTGGACGTGCGGAGCCGATATACGAGACGGTCGATGGATGGTGTTCGACAACCGAGGGTGTACGATCGTTGGAAAATTTGCCTCCCAATGCACGGAAATATGTTGAATTGATAGAGCAACATTTGGATATTCCAGGTAAAAATGTTATGCGCCTAAATATATCGATAGCAAATCAAAATGCAATTGTTCCATTTTAAATATTATTGTTATTTGACTTTTAAAAATTGTTTTCTTTTCAGTCAAGTGGGTCGGTGTTGGAGCAGGCCGAGAAAGCATTATTTCCCTCTGACGATTCAACGGGCTTAGCCAATTACTCGAGCGCACCATTTTCAGTGTATTATTAAGGATAACTGCTATAAATGTATTGTTCACAGTTAGAAGCTGATGCGCGCACAATAAGAAATGAACATAAAATTGAGGAACTTAAGAGAAAAACAAAGAAAAACAAGAGATTTGAAAGGTTTAAAACACAAATAATAAAAATACCAGCTTGTATAACAAAGGTAGAGTACATTAGTCTGAAGAAGGAAGAAAAAAACAAAAGCGTTTTAACTTGATTCAACGTGAGTTATTGTATAATGTAAATGTCAATCTTAAAATAGTCATCAATCGCTGTTTCATTTGAATTTATGAATTTACGGGAAGAAGGGCGAATAATATCCTGTTATTTGACTTACATGTGTTGTATATATTCGTCTAATCCATAAATAGAATACTATACGATATTTTATAAATATTCAATGACCACCGTCGCTTTCAAATTCGCTCAATGAATCTTTTTTATTTTTACTTTTTCGTATTCCCTTTAAATCTATTACATTATCGGGCGATAATTTGTTCCAGGAGTTTCCAAGGATCAATGAAAATACCGCATTCACGTCTTTCAATACAGCTACTAGATCGATAATCCAAGATTAATAATTCATGAAGTATTCGTCAATGGAGATTTTTCGTCCGGCGAGTTTAATGATTTATGTCCTAATGATCCCTCCTCTGAAATGATTGTTATGTTGCTACCGACTATTCCAGTCTCTCTTCTGTCTCTCGCTCGACGATTTTGAAACCAAATTTTGACCTGGAATTCCAGAAAAGCATACAATTTGTAACGATCAATCGAATCCTATTAATATGAGTAATTTTTACGTTGGATCGCGTGTGCGAGGTCAGGGAAGCTATGACAATTTGTTGAGCGACTTATCGATGCTCACTTCTCACGGTTCGTAAACTTTATATTGCTCTTTAAGGGGTTTCATACTGCGTCAGAATTCTGTTCCGTTCGGTCGTCAAAAAAATTATTATGCACTCCAGGAAATGAAGAACTTGAATTGAATTTCAATGTCATGTCATTGAAAGAAATAATACGACATAAATTTGTTTACAGAAACTTACGCGACTCTGAGGCAATCTCAAGGTCGTTGACAGATGAACAACGTCTCGTCGTGAAAGATAAGCGGTGGTTCGATATTTATCTTCAAGGAATTGAATTTGGAGGCCAGTGAATGGAATTCTGGGATGTGCGCCGGGTCTTCTCTTGCCAATTTTTCCACTGGAAGATTTACGTGGTAATTTTGGTGGCCTGTATCTCGTGCATTGAAGCCAAGGGAGTTCGTTTCTCCCAAATTTCAAACTCTCCGTAGGATGAGTTTGTGGAAAAATTTGAGAGAGGTTTGAGGTCGATGAAGAAGGCGAAATATTAGGAGACACATGAACACTGTTTAGTACAACGTCACTGGTAAATCCAAGTCTAGAATGATCGTTAAACTGTGGCACTGAATATTTCGCGGTTTCAGAATCATCCGAACAATTTTGTTTATTCTGATGAATGAATGGAACATGTTGATCCGAAGAACCGAAGGATTCGCGGCACCTTTTTTCACTGTCCTCCTCGGCCAAAATACGTTCGATACTGAAATCGCTGGAGAGCCGAGAGATTTTATGTGGCTGGCTCATTTTTGGCTCATCAACTGAATTCGCGAAGCTCAGCAACCCTCATATATAATAAATCGTTGGGTACATGGTGAGGACGAGACGTACGAAGGAAAAAGGAACAATGTTGCTCTGTGCTGGTGGCGCGGTTCGCCACAGTATCTGTTTCACGAACATATCTAAATTAAACGCATAGTTGCACACCTGATGGCTATCATATCGTTGTCCCCCCAATTATCTCTCTCTTTCTATCTCGAGGATATTCTTTCAAGCTTAGCAAAAATATCCCTACGGAGAGACTCTTTGGTACCTGCGCCCCTTCATTGTTGCTCTTGCTCTTATACCAGTGTATTGTATCTCGAGCAAATCTCCCGCAGTCCAATAACAACAATGTAATTGATACTCGACAGTTCTTTCGTTCATATGGGGAGAATCGTGTCTGTGCGAACCATAAACTTTGCCAAAGGGCGCTACCGTATTTTTATTTTACAAAAAGAACCTGGGCAGAAGGGCCAGGGGGGGGGGGGGGGCAAAGAAGCCAGATGTCCTGAACGCAGAGAGGCTTGTCTAATCGAAAAGCCACAGGGGTCATCTCTGTAATCCGGTAATACGTCTGTCTATACCGAATGTAAATATTGAATACATCCTCCCCTCTCTTTCCGCTTCAAATAGAAAATCGGCTCAAAGGAGACTTTTCGCTCCCTTGTTTCGCTCCTTTCGCAATACTGCGGCTAATGTTTCAATATGTATACGATCTTTATTACATTTATGATTCTTCAAAAGATACGAGCACGCGATATGCACTCGGATTATTAGGCTTTAGAAAAATGGGGGAACTCACACACAGCTCGATGACATTAAGCGGTTGTGTGTTTTATAGGACTGGTAAGTAGTAGGAACTAAGTTTTCCATTATTCAATCTCCAATTGTGGACATTTTTGCAAATATATTGAACACAACAGCCAGGAATTTCTCGTTCAAATGTTTAACGTCATTTATTTTCATATTTCTCAGTTACAATTAATTATTCGTACTATTTTTTGTATTATGATTGATCTTTATTCATTATTTTCTTATTATTCCGATAAATATCTTAGGAAGATGAAAATAAACCGCACTCTTCGAGAAAACCTTCTCACGGTCGATATCCTCAGAATAAGAGAATTAGATCAATTGCTAAGTCGTTGAAATGGTCCGTTTTTGCACACACCTGCCCTTTTGTGCCATTTAAAGAAAGAAACAGTATATTCATATGTATTCGTATACTAGCCGTGACCGCTCCCCCCCTCCCCTCTTTGAACTTGAGATTCATCACAGCAGAAATAGCTTCAATAGTAGCAAAACAAAGTGCATTTGCAGTTAAATCGCGGACCATTCTCATAGCGTCTGCGAAATTTTTATTCAACACCTGAAAATATCGTACTTCCATTCTGCTACTAATTATGAATTTTCAATTTTTTTTTCACTTATTGGCCTTTCGAACGTTGAAAAACGATTTCCTTCATTTTTCGGCCGGGCTCTAAAAAAAGATCGTTTTTTTTGCATTCCTTCACGAAAATTAAAGTTCTTTGAGGCGTACCTTAATTTTTTCTTTTCAATTTTAATATTACCTGGAAAACGGTTTAACTAATATATTTTTCACCGAAAAACTATTCCGCGCTCGATTCCGCGTCGATTAGACCCCTGGTAAACCTTGCATGAAAATTGTAATTTTTGGTGCTAACTTTATAGCGATTTCAAGGGTAATTAGTAGTGGCTAGCACCCTCAAGAGATTCTAGAAAAGAAACTCAATTTGTTTGCATTGGGGAGGGGGTCTAACTCGGGGAAGGTCGCGACTCGCGCCATTTACAGATGAGAATGTACTTTTATTTTTATTAGAACTTGAATTATTATTTCCTATCTAATCGACCGATACGTTGATGCTGGTAGCGAGTTTCGCCACAAAGTGCCGAATAGCGTGACGCCTGACAAGTTCGAAAGGAGAAAAGAATTAAAAAAAGAAGAACCGTTGTTTACTGTTCGGCCATTCGGAAAGTGACGTTTGTGTTCTGAGATGTCACGTGTGATTATACTTTATTAATCTGGAACTGGCATTAAAGATGAAATTCATCGAAAGAATGTGAAATTACATCGGTATCTCAAATTGACATCGAATGCTGTTTAATCCATAAAAAAATGTGGATCGAAGAGAATATGAATGTTAGGTTATAGCTGCACGCTAAATGAATGAAAACAAACAAGAATGAGACGAGACCAAGACAACGAGAGTTTTTCGGAGAGATCCCGGTGTGAAGGAAAGGAAAACAATCAGGTAAAAAAACCTTATTTTCATTTAAATATAAGAAATATCCAACGAAGTACGATGTATAAGTGAAATAAGTGAATTTTTATTATTTGTAAAAGACAAGAGTAACAAGCTTAAAAGCGAAAATGGTAATAAACCGCATTTTAAAACTATTCATTTGTTTCTCGCCTTATTAAAGTGTTTGTTTATTTAACTCAAAATGGGAAATCAGGATGGTTTCTAATTCCTTTGAAGAAACAGAAATCACAAACTCTGCCATTTTCGCCTTTATCCAATTTAGCAAGAGAGCTTATATCCGTGTCATCGAGATCCCAACCAAATAAATCAATATTTTCTCTAATACGTTTGGGATTGGTACTTTTTGGAATAGCTGCTATATTACACTGGAGCAAGTACTTAAGAAGGACTTGAGCCGATGATTTATTGTGCTTCTTAGCAATTGATAGAATTGTAGGATTTTCCAATTGATCAGGGATAGCTTCGGTTTTGCCGAAAAGGCGGACGGTGCCTCTAGAACCCAAGGGTGAATAAGCCGTGATTGGTATTCCTTTTTCTTTGCAGAATTCAACCTAGCAACAAAAAACGAATCAATTAATTTAAACTGAAGAAATTTAATTACTTCTTTCTTTCCTTCACAAATTTTATTATCTTTACCATTTCTTTTTGCTGGAAATAAACGTGTAGCTCAATCTGCAAATTTGATACGGGCAATTCTGCAGCAGAGAGAACTCTTTCGATTTGTTTTTGGTTGAAGTTGGAAAGCCCTATCGCTTTGGTTAGTCCAGCTTTGACTTGCTTCTCCATTTCCTTCCACACTGCAATATGATCCGTGTTCTTGTCCAACAGTATTTCACCATTTTCATTCGTTGGAGCCAAATTGTCTCCAACTTCTTCTAAAGCGAAGGGAACGTGGACCAGATATAAATCGAGATAATCCAGTTGCAGCGATTTCAGAGACGTTTTGATCCATTTTTCTACGCAACTAGGACGATTTCCAACAGCAGGTAACTGCAAAAAGCGTTTATATTTTTTGTTTATTATTCAACTCTTGTTTAATCCATATCTGTGCCAAGATCACAATTGAAGGCTTTGAAAATTATAAAAACATTTTGTACTGTATTGTATTAAATGCAAATAACAAATTGAGTGCGACTTTTATATATTTTGAAACAAATTCAACACAGCGTTTGATAGTCTTTTTTTTTCTTTACACAACGATGTTTCGCTTCAACCAGAGAAATTAAAAATCGTCTCACTTTTGTAACGATGAACAAATCTTCCCTTTTCACTTTTCCAGAATCGAGCCATTTTTTGAGAATCTTTCCTATCGCGATCTCATTTTCGTATACAGGTGCACCGTCGATATGTCTGTATCCAGCCTGAAGAGCCTCATCAAGGGCTGTACACACTTCCTGTTCGCTAGCCTGTAAAGAGCGATTTTTATTAGGTGTAAAAAAATATTGCAAATAAAGGCTCGACAGTTCTCGTTGGCGTATTGAATAAAAACTACTATAAATTTAATTAATTAATTAATTAAATAATTAAATCAAGTACGGGCGAACCCAGTTACAGAGTTGACGGTTTCGAGTCACCCGAATACAAAACAAAATAGTAATTCAAATTCACAATTTGGCGGAGTTGGTGCTTAAAATAAACAATAATTGAGAGATGAGACATCGCGTGACAAAAACAAAAACGAGGCAAGATAGCAAATGTGACGCGTGGCAGTACATTTTATACCGTGATACGGAGTATGAAAGGGAGAGAGTTGAGAAAGTGAGAAAAGAACAGATTTTTTTATGATAATAAAATTTGTCATGAACTTTCACCGCTTTTTCAGCGATACGGAAAGTGCTTATTATTCTCGTTTTCGAATTATCTTCAAATTGGTATCGCGTTGCCTTTTCATTTTAATACTTGGCGTGAAACCGCGTTTTTGCAAGCCTCAAACAATTGCAAATAAATGGTCCAAATTATCGAGCTTTGAAGATCTAGGTCAAGAAAAACTCACCTGCCAGGTACCGAATCCCAATGCTGGCATCAATTGACCAGTTGGTAATTTGATCGTTACTTGGGAAGACATTTTATTTTGTGGTACCGAACAGTTGTACGAATGCTTTAAAACTGACTCGCTTTAATCTCGACTCTTACGAAAAACTCGGATCGTTGAAGCTGTAGAGTATAACAAATGCCTCGTGATTCCCCACCGGTTTCTCGATGTTTGGTGATTTACAAGACTTTCACTTGGCTGTAGGAGTGGGAGAGCAAGTTCGAAACACTCAGACCTACATATTATCTTCTCAGCATAAAATCCATGTTTTGTCTGTTATTCAAATGCTATCTTTTCATCGAACGAAAATATTTACTCCTAGCAACCGAAATGATCACTTTTAAAAAAAATCTGATGTACAATTACGTGTCAGGTTCAATATAATGGAAAAAAGATTCATGCAATAGCGATATCACTTTTTATCCATATTCATACAAATTTTATTTTCACTTACTCCTGATTATAATTTCAGGAAACGTTGGTGATAGGAATATGTACACGTGTATAAATTGCGGTGTGGAAGTCGAGGAACTCTACAGACGTTACAGTCCCAGTGTTCTCAAAGTTTTAAAATGTGTAAGTTTATTTTGAAGGAAAGTTTCATTTCACGAATTAACATTTATAAGAACTTTTTTATACTTTAAAGTTGACCATTATTTAATTAAGGAATTTTACATGGTGTAAATTCGAGAATTCTAAGGCTGACCGTATTCCGATATTAACTGCCGCATATTGCCAGCAAGTGCCGCGGTACTTCGAGTACGTTGTACGATATAAAACGAGCTTACGGTACATGTAACGAATATCGGAACACGGCGACCAATGTAAACCTGAATTGTAAAAAAAAAAATAATAATAAAAATATGAAAATAATTACAGACGAAATGCGGTAGTTTGGCAGACAAATACATCGAGTATGATCCGGTGATAGTGCTGGTGGATCTGGTACTATTGGAGAAGCCGGCGTACAGACATCTTTTGTACAACAGTGGATTTCAGGCTTATTGGAAATTGATGGTAGTATTATTACTGAGTGAATCATTCAGAGTATGGTCGTCCTACGACCGTGACAGTGATCGTGAAAGTGTAGCGCATTTGGATCGTTTGAAAAACGATATTTTCGACGGTGAACGAAGTTTTTACATATTACTGGCACAAACGACACTTTCTCTGAGTGCGTTTGTCTGTGCGGTGATAATTGGAACGGAACTGAGATGGTTTTTTTTAAATCGTCGTCCTCACAAGTACAAAGCTACCGATCTCGTTAGAGCTTTGACAGTCGGTGGTTGTGCGAAACTGTTGGGACTATTGGGCCTGGTATGGGAACACGTAGCCCATGATCCTCACTACGCTCTGATACACGGCTACACGATGCTCTGTCTTCTCACTGCTTACTCGGGTAAATAAAAAGAAACCAATTAAAATCATATTTCGATCAAATAACATGCATCTTATTTGTTTTTTGTATTTTTTGTTTTTAAACTTATATTTTTAATTAGCAAATATTCATAGGTGTTTCTAACATAGCACAATAATATTTATTTTTTTGTCTCGAATGAATCTTTCACAGTCGTATGCGAGAGCGGAAGGGGCGGATCCTTGATTGGACTTGCCGGAGGATTTTTGGCTCACGATTATGTTTCTAATAGCGTATCTTGGTTGTCACAAGCTACGCCCAATATCACACTGATACAGAATGGAACATAGCGGTAACAACGATACAACAATGTATATTATTGTTGCAATAAATCAGATTATTACAATTTATGATTATTTACACCGGAATCTCGATTCTAACAATGACGAGAAAGAGTAGAAGAGACAGAGACAGATAGATAGACAGAAATAGGGAAATACACTCGAAATGTCAAAGTACACCACTGTAATCCACGTCGAATCCACATTATAAGAATCGAGATTACACTGTACGGGGAATAATTAATTTTCATTAAGCGTCCTTAACCGGAAGTATACTCCAACCAAGGACAAGTCTATCGAAGCCGCAAGAGAATAAATTGCACGGTCCTCCCTCCTCTGTCCAAGCAACCGAACACACCATTCTACGGTGGCCCTGAAACATAAAATAAAACGTATGCTCGTATCAACGGAATCGTTCTGTCCACTTGTTTCTATCGATTATATTCACAACTACAACGTAAAGTGATTATCGCTCAACACATTTGAGATTTAACGATTTCTATTCCTGTTCAACCGATGGAAAACGTAAGGCATATAATTATCTTTCGCCGTGGTTTTCCAGAGCCGATACCGGCCTAACGAAAGGTCTAGGGTCGGTTCTTCGGTCCCGAAACCACTGTCCAAAATCCCAATTATTATTATTTCATACTTTTTATAATTTTTTAGTTGTTGTAAAATATCTAATTGAAAATATGGGTTTCGGAAAAATGATTCACTTTGCTTAGAGAAAAGAAGGAAAATTACAAAGTTAGAATATTGTTGTTACGTGAATATCAATTTGCATTCCGTTGTGGAAAGATACGAGTACATGCAAGAAAATTGTACTCTTTCATTTTTTATTATACCTGTCTACTGGTCCGTGGTAACCTTGCCAGTCTCTGTCCACTCAGATCGAAAAGTCGTATCTGCCTATTATCATGAGGTATAGCTACGACGCCGCTACTGGAAACAGCCAATCTATTCGCTGCGCTGTCTCCTCTTATCGTCGCGAGAGGACTACGAATATTTCGCAATTCCCAGACCTTGACGCTTCTGTCATCGGAGCCCGATACTATTTTGTCCTCGCGGGTAAATACCGCCGATGTAACAGCCCTGTATGATGTGGTTAAAAAAAGTGATGGGCAAAAAATACAAAAAGATTAGAACATTACGTGCTACACCACTGCGGAACCAAGTATCGTGGATAATATCTCATTTTTTTCTGCCAATTCCATTCCAATTTATATTATACATTTAAATTTAAAAAATATCGCTGAACCGAGAAACAAGGCGATTTTTCTTCTCTCATCGAGGAAAGCTGATAACTGCAAATAGAGAGAAAAATTACGAAAGCCATGCAACAGTATAGCAAATTAATAAACTGGTACAAAGACCGTGTGAATTTGTTAGAATTAGTACCAAATCGAAGACCGGATTGATCTAGAAGAAAACTTTGAAGTTTCGCAAAATATCCGCGACGAATAATCATTAATGGTACAAAAAAGGTGAGTTGAACCAAAAGTTTCTATTAAAAACTTAGCGCTTATATCTCGAGTGGCTCTTGACCCAATTCGGACCTAATTTTTCATTGATTGTTTATCTCGCGTATAAATGTAATCGAGTCTCACAATAGAAAGGTTTTTCGTAGTGACTAATAACCAAGGAAAGCAGCTACATTGAGATAATTAAACAAAAATGAAGCAACATGGAAATTCGCATAGTTACTTGTCTAGAATGAGAGAAAAGATGCTGTAAATCGACTTTGACTATCGTTTAACCGATTGATTGTAAAATTTTGGGACTGGATTGAGATAAAGGCGAAGCTTAAATGAGCGGTTTGAAATGAGAGCTTACTCGGTATGGCCTTGAAAAACAGAAACCGAATGAATAGGTTCTCTGAAGTCCCATAGACGAAAGGTGCTGTCTCGACTAGAAGTGACGCAAAGCCGTTGAGCATGATGAGTTGATACGTGGGTTAATTCTTGATCGTGACCACAAAGGGTGTGTATAACTTCGCCAGTTTCAGCGTCGTACAAATTGGCTGTTCGGTCCCATGAAGCAGTGACCAATTGTTCAGCACCGGGAAGCCAATCAGCGGACATGACGACGCCACTGTGACCTAATAATTCTCGTACAGGAGTTCTCAAGGTCGGAGCTTCCTCGAACTCGTCGCCGCTGCACAAAGCATTTGTCGGGGTTCGATCGGTGTTTGATAAATCTTCCGAAGAGGATTGACGCTTCGGAATGTCCCAATTGACCGATGCTTGCCATACGTGAGCCGAACAATCGCCACTCGCTGTCAACGCGAGATCTCGGCTCGGATGAAAACGTACAGAATTAACCGAACCGCTGTGGCCAATGTATTGCAACAAACAACGACCGCTTTCCGTGCCCCAAACACGTGCTGTATGATCAGCCGATGCCGTTGCTATTATCGGTTGACCAGAACGACCCACCGATACTTCCCAAACACCATCTCGGTGCCCCGTATATTGCCTCTGCATGCTACAGCTCATCGTTGGATTCTTAAAGCTCGATACTATTTTACTCGTCTGAGCTTTCAGCTTGTGCGACGCTTTCACCTTTTGTCCTGATCCTCCGCTCGAAACTGCAATCAGATCAAGAAAATTAACGACCATTTTCGCTTCAACAACAGAAACACATAAAATTGCCTGGTATTTCGAGTCATGAGTTGGCAAAAATGACACAATTGTACGTGGAATTAGCAATCATAAAATCGCTTACTTTGTTTACCGTGTTTTTTCCCTGGTACAAAAATTAGTTCAAAGTCATTGGTTTTTATTTTCACTTATTTTCACCTTAACAAAATATTCTGCTATAATCATTCATTATTCAATTGTTCAAAGAAAACATGGTAAATGTTGATTTTATTATAAAATATTCTGTGCTACATCTTTTTTCTTTTATATTTTCTTAGATACCAAATGTCAAACTATAGACATTGAAAAATTCATTGGAATTCGTGGCCAAAAAAATTCATTGCCAATCGTGGCAATCAGTCTTGTGGTTTCTATTTTCAAAATTTTATGGAGAACTGGTGAAGAATTATTATTAGTGCAAATCTAATACATTAACAAATAATTTTTATCGATTTCATATTGCATGAAATAAAAATCGAAATCTTTTATTTACCTTTTGGTTTGAGGGGACTTTTGGTGTCAAGGTAATCGACAAGATCTCCCGGCGGTAAACTTCGTTCTCCGGAGCCATATTCTCTCTCTAGTCTTTCGTTCAATGCATCCACTTTTTCTTGTACTGTAAACAATTCAATTTGTATAGTCCAGGTTCCTTCCCCTTTTCTTAATTTATAGATTTAACAGTATATTGAAAAAGTCCAAGAAAATGAAAAAGATTTTCAATATTTTTCTTCCATTGGTAATTTTGAAGAAATTAATTCAAAAGAAAAAAAAACCATTCCTTACATCCAATATTCTCTAAACACAGCGTCTCGAATTCCTTCTGAATTTGTTGAAAGAGATCAACCAAACGGGAGTGTACAGCCGGTGGTATCGGACTGTCATCAATGTCCGATCTAAAACTTGCATAGTGCATAGCCATAGGTTGCAAGGGTGTCGAGCCGCTCTGGCTCATTTGCGACTGTAATTCGTTATCAGTACCGCTTTGAACCCTCGGTATAGAGATCCTTTTACAAGATTTTCCGCTTGTTTTATTTCCACCCGATATCGATGGTTCTCCCGGCATTTCGTTTGCACGTTTCACCAGTGTCACGAAATTTTGGAGATTTAACGTTTTTGCGAATTCATTGGTACCGCAATTACGTAATTCACGAATTTCACCACGACAATTTTCTCCCTTCGCACAATTTCGTTTTGGGTGAAAAAAAAACGAGGGGTGGTAAACGTCAGATTTGATTGATCATTCACGCTAAAGCGTCAGAGAAAAAAAAACTCCTACGTATAGACGTCAATGGTTATCCGTCATGATGTATATATTTATGGATTTATTCATCAATCAGCTGTGTGCTCAGAATGAAAAGAGATAAAGCGAGAGGACCCTAATTCGTCAATGAATACGCGGTGCTTGAAGCGGAGCCAATGATAATTCAATATTTTTTTAACCAATCGGTAACTCGACTTAAGCCTCATATTCACTGCAAATACTGGCAAGTACCGCAAGTCGCAAGTGCCCATGACTTTTTTATAGCACATAGATAAAATAAAATTTCTGAAATTTATATCGATAAATTCCAAAGATAATACAAGAACTCGAGTTTTTAGAACGTAATAAATGGAAAAATGGCGTAATAATATATTAAGCCGATGGTTTTCATGGAAATGCGCAAGCATCCGCGACTCGGATATGACGGCGGTGACTGACACAGCCACGCACACGCGCGCGCGCGTGTATATCCATATGGAAAAGCACTGACAACTGTCAACAGTGTCAACTTCAGTTCTGATACAGCGTCGGGTCAGATAAACTAGAATTTGTGCATATATACTTGTCGTCGGTTGCAAAATACCGAATACGTGTATAATGACGCATTGACATTACAATTATTTGTTTAACGTGTTTGCGGAGGTGGGAGGGCGGGGAATTAATCACGGTTCACAAAAAACTGGAGGGGGACGTAATTTATCAAAAACCTTCCGACTGATTGGTTTTTTTTGTTTTGAAACAAATAAACCAATACCAATGCTGTCTTTTCGGACACTTGGAGTAGTCTCTTTCGGAGTTCGTGTTTAGGGGTTAGAAATGAAAGTAATTCCGAGACTTAGCGTTGGCTCCGCAAGCTCTACGTTTATATATTTATGTTTATAATTTAAAAAATGTGAGTTTCGTGATCTTTCGATAAGCTAACCTCGAATTGAAATCTCGAGGAAACGTCACAAACTGCTGAAGAATTTTGGCGAGGAAACTAAACAATTAAAATACATAGCGAACAATATGACCGCAATGCCATTCAAATTTTTTAAAATCTTAATGGTCATCGGAGCCGCTCTGTTTATCACTTGCTGTACTCTGACATATCTGATGCTTGCCGATCCTACTCTATTTCCTAAAGGACAAACTTCTAAACTTTCGATTGAAAATGTAAGTGTCACTGTATCATCTTCAAGCATTCTTGTTTATGTTTTTAGAATCTGAACATTCAGATTTACATTGTAACTACACGTTTTACAGTGAAATAATAAAAAACTAAAATGATTTTTAACAATACACTTCCTATTATATGAAATTCATTTCTCGTTCTGCTTTTGTTTTTTGTATCATTCTGTCACAAGATTCCACTGATTGTGATATCCTGTTATCTCAAGTAATATGTACAAAAAAACAATATTCATGTAAAAATTGATTATCGTTCAAATACCATAAGAAAGCCTATGTCTCAGAGAGATAATTTTTCAAAGTTCTTAATTCTTAAAAGTAAAATTTTGCTTTCAGTGTTTTATTAAATGTATTTTTGCATTAACAGAATCAAAAACAATTTTTTATACGTAGATATGATATTTCTTTTTGTTGTTTTAAGATGATGGATCAGTCACCTCGAATTTTCGAAATAAAAATTCTTCGATGTTGTTTTACTAATCAAAAAAAAGGCTGTGTCAGCACACGCGGGGCGATGGCAAAAATCGACTGACAGAGGCTTTTTTTTGTTGGTGAAACCGTGTCGGATATATCCAATTTAAAAAATTGCAGCTATCTCTCTCGCACTCACATTCCGAGAAAGCGACTGCTCCATCACCTTAAGTTTGCTGCTCAAATTAATTCAAAAAATCTATTATTTGGTAGATTATAATATTACATTGATTTTGACTGAGGTTCACTCGAAAATAGAGCAACTTGAAAATATATATATTTGTTTACAGAATGAATGGCTCCACTTTGAGAATAGATTGGCAAAGCTGGAAGAGGATTTAAATCGTCACCACAAAGCTATCTCCGCAATCAAGGCAGCCTCAGAAACAGAACGTGATATAATACCCCCGATACAAACTGTTAAGTCAAGCAATCATTCAATAATACACAGCGATCCTAATTCAAAAAAGCTGGAAACATGCAGCTTCAACATGGAGAAAATACCTCAAGTGAAAATTCAGATGTTGGAGGTTTACAAGCAATTGGAATTCGAGAATACGGACGGGGGGGTATGGAAGCAGGGGTACGGAATAACGTACGACAAAAAACAGTGGCACCCAACAAGAAAACTGCACGTTTTTGTGGTACCGCATTCTCACAATGATCCTGGCTGGTTGAATACTTTTGAGAATTACTATGCGACGCAGACTCAAAGAATTCTCAATAACATGTTAACGAAATTGGCGGAGGACAGACGACGCAAATTTATTTGGGCAGAGATATCCTACTTTAAAATGTGGTGGGACGAACAATCGGCGTCCAATCGCGACCTCGTCAAACGTCTGATACTTGATGGACAGTTGGAAATCGTTGCTGGTGGTTGGGTTATGCCTGATGAGGCTGTATCTCATTGGATCGCACAACTTACCCAATTGACTCAGGGTCATCAATGGCTCAAAACTAATTTGGACTATGTACCGAACACCGGTTGGGCGATAGATCCTTTTGGACTTTCACCCACAATGCCTTATCTTTTAAAAGGTGCTGGTCTGGAAAATGTTGTGATACAAAGGGTCCATTACAATGTAAAAAAGCGTCTGGCGAGAGAGAAAAATTTGGAATTTCGCTGGCGTCAATTATGGGACAACGATGGTTCCACTGAAATTTTAACGCATATGATGCCATTTTACAGCTACGACGTGCCTCACACTTGTGGCCCCGATCCGAAAGTATGCTGTCAATTCGACTTTTTCCGTTTGTCAAGCTTCGGCCTCTCTTGCCCATGGAAAGTTGCTCCGCAAGTTATAACACCGGGCAACGTTGATAAACGTGCTTTGCTACTGTTGGATCAGTACAGAAAAAAATCGCAATTGTTCAAAAGCAATGTTGTCCTTGTACCACTTGGAGACGATTTTCGATACTCTCAGAGCACCGAGTGGGATGCTCAGTATGGCAATTATCAGAAACTCTTCGATCATATGAACAGCAATGACCATTTTAACGTTCGCATACAATTTGCTACACTCACCGATTATTTTAATGCTTTGCGAGACGAGAAAAAAAATCTTGAGGAATTCCCCACTTTGTCGGGTGATTTCTTCACATATGCCGATAGGGACGATCATTATTGGAGCGGATATTATACCTCGAGGTACACTATTTTCATTTTTCAATTCTCCTTTCAAAAGAAATTGATCACATTTCTTCAACCACCGATATTCATATTTTTCAATCTTTGAACAATCCAAACTCTCAGTTTTAATCGTATTTACTTTTTTTTGGGCCATTGAAAATATGTACACATTGTTTAACTGATTTTATTTTACAACATTAAAATTTCAATGGAAATTTATATTCATTTTTTTCATAACTTTCATGGGTATGTATATTTTTTTGTTTATATTTTCCAGACCGTTCCACAAGCGATTGGACCGAGTTTTGCTAGGAACTTTGAGAGCAGCTGAAATAATTGCGGCCATAGGATGGGCAAGAGGACACGAACATTTGACGGAAGGAAATAACGAGGATAAAATTGACGAAGCGAGACGTTGGCACTCGTTGTTTCAACATCACGACGGTGTTACGGGAACCGCTCGTGACAATGTAGTCATTGATTACGCCCAAAAAATGATAGTAGCCTTAAAAAATTCTGGTCACATTATACAACAATCGGTAGCTCATTTGTTAAGAAGTCCTCAAGGACCTCGACTGGACGGGAACTCCCAATATTTCGTACTGGACGAAAAGCGGTAAAAAATAATCTAAAATGCGTTACCACAACATTTAACTCGCAAATTTGAGCTCGTTGAATAATAGAAATTTTTATTTGCAGATCTCATCATACGAGTATTGGTGAACGATACACGATCGAGTTCGGTGACGATAGTAAATCACAAAAAGTCATTATTTACAATCCTATGCCAAGGCAGCGAACGAAAGTTCATTCGTTTATCGTATCAACGCCTTACGTACGAGTTACCGACCGAATGGGTCAAACGGTGCAATGTCAAATATCCCCCGTATGGATCGGACCAACTGCATTGTCCTCAACGAGATACGAACTTTCCTTCCTCGTAACTGTGCCCGGTTTCGGCATCTCGACTTATTTGATACATCCGTATCATGGAACCAAATTGCCCGAGTTAGTAATTTTGTTCTCGTCGAATATTTCTGTTTGTTTCTCCAAAGACCTCTCCAAAAATATGTTTCCAATTGGCTTTACATACTGTTCCTATTTTTTCGGGACTAATTTTGTAACAGAAATAATTTAATTATTTATGGTTTTTTTTTTTACAACTAATTGGATGTACCGTTGTTATTATTAGAGGAGTTTATCACGCTAACGTGACGCTCTACAACGTCGCAATCGCTCCATCTCCGGTGTCTGGATTTACGCATTTACAAATAGTACAAATGAGCCAAGAGTTTTCGATCGGCGATCGAGCCAAAATTTCTGCATCTTTTGGCAAATCGGGACTGTTAAAAGCGTTGCGAGTCGGTAACACAACCTTTCCAGTTCACCTGGAATTCGTCAAATACGGGACTCGAGGAAGGAACCAGGACAGAAGCGGTGCTTACTTGTTTTTACCTGACAAACCGGAACCGGATCCGATATATGCGGACACCGAGCGCGTTGTTCACCTCGTTACGGGGCCAATATTATCGAGGGTTTTCCTCGAGTTGCCGAATGTACGACATACTTGTACTCTTTTCAATTCACCGGGAAGCGACGGTCTCGGATTGCAAATACAAAACGAGGTCGATATCGCGGAAACTCAGAATTTCGAGCTCGCAATGAGACTCGACACTGATATCGCGTCGGGCGATGAATTTTTCACCGATTTAAACGGTCTCAATGTGAGTTCACATTATTGTTCGAAGAAAAAAATACATTTGTTAAATTTATTTATTATCTTGAAATTTTGTTTGAATTTTTCGTTGCAGATGATTCGACGACAACGTTTTGCAAAATTACCCACCCAAGCGAATTACTATCCACTCGCCTCCGCTGGTTACATCGAGGACAAACGAGTCAGAATGACTATCGCCACTGCACAACCCCTTGGTGCGACCTCTATGGCTTCGGGACAATTCGAAGTAAGTCCACATCTTTGTTCGATATCCAAAATTTTCAAGATTCAATGCTTATTTTAATACAAACCGTATCCCATGATTCTCACATCAAAAAGTAATCATTATATTTATTTTTCATGGAACATTACTTTCTCTTCTAAATTTGTCCCATGCAGTTTTGTTCTATGAAAACGCTGACACAACGATTTTCATATGGTGCATGGATTCGCCAATTGTAATGGTCAATAACTATTTTAAAGTTATTTAAAAACAAATGTATCAGGTTTTTTTTTGTAAAAAAGTAGGTGTATATTTAATTGTGCGCATTGCTCGCCCTCATTCTTACAAATTAAATGCGAAGCTGAATAATTTATGGAAAATGATTGTATACAATTTGGATTTTATTACTAAACACAGTATTTTTTTGGCCTGTCTGAAAGTTTCAAAATTCTATAGAATCAGCCTTTGAAAATCAGGATAAATTGAAATAAAAGTTTGAAGATTTTTACCACTGGATCTTTCATGAAAGTAAATAAGAAAAAAAAAGTATACTCATGATGAACCGAATTATTCGCAGATAATGCAAGATCGACGACTTCTTCAAGATGACAACAGAGGCTTGAGTCAGGGGGTGATGGATAATTTATTGACGAATCACGTGTTCACTCTTATTCTGGAGAAAAAGAGAATTCAGTGCGAAGCTTCATCGAAACCGGCACCGAATCATCCAGCTGGAATGCTTTCACTAGGTGGTCATTTGATCTCGGAAGAATTATTACATCCGACGATAGCTCTTCATCCGCAACTGGCATCGTCCTTCCATTTAAATGCAAATTTTGTGCCTCTTCGTGTGGATCTTCCGGTTGATATGGCAGTAATAAGTTTACGTGTATTTCCAGTGCCCGAAGGGGCTGGCAAGGGTATCGGGATGGTTTTGCATCGTCAAGCTATCGATCTTTGTTGGGGCGAAGATTCGACTATAAAAAATTTCAACGTATCGAAAAACGGTGAAATAAGCTTGACAAAGTTTCTTAGTTTTACAGAAGATTGGACGATAAGCGAAGCCCCGTTGACTTTTCACAATGTTGGACCATCGATCAAATCATCGATAATCAATATCTGTCCTCATCAAATATCCTCCATACTCTTTCACAAAACACAGTCTTAGAGAACCAATGAAATCTGTCACAACTTCTCGATACTCGTAGCATTCCTCGCGGATGATAGTTGTTTTTTACTCAGGATTACGTAATGTCGATTTTCCGATTCTGGCGGGCTTGTTTTGTCCAATTTGTAACTGCAACAGTATTAATCACGTTAGAACGGTTGTTTCGCGAAAAAAAAAAAGAAAATGAAAGTCGAAGAGACCGAGAGAAGCAAATAAAAAGGTGCACAAGCGAGGAGGGCGAGCTCGGTAAAAAAACTAAATGGTTGTGCATCGTGTGAAAAAATAATTTAGTTTTAATAATCCGCATGTTATATAGTTTGCGTAATTGTTGCTGGTATCGTTCGACTAATTACGATATCGTTGGTGAAATTGATGCGCAAGAATATATAGAAAAAATCAAGTTGACAATGCGTTTGTCAATATTTACCAGGAAGGGGCGAAATTTTCGAGTTACTGGAATTTTCAAACATCTGGTAAACATGAATTTGAGTATAATTTCAAATTTTTGCCCATCCACCGGTCACAAATGATCAACGCGAACAAAGAAAACTAGCGTAGGGTCGTAGGACTTGGAGAATCTTATAATAAAGCCTGTACCCCAATTTGTGGAAGAACGGAACGGCGATGAAGTTTTTTTTGCAAACGGTCAGAATTACTTTCTGCATATGATTTTCCAAAGCCATTGACTCGAGAGCTATCATCATGCAGCGGCCAAGGCCTTTTCTTCTCGCTGTTGGTTCTATCTGTAATTCGTAGCTGTGAGAAAAATAAAAAAATATAATAAAATGAAAACAATGAGTATCTGTATAAACATTACATATGATGTGAAACATGATCAAAGTTTTTTTCCCATCAATGCCATCGATTTCGTTTTAAAATCACGAAAACTATTCGTCAACTCTCAACTTTTCCCACAATTCAACTTTTTTCCCACATTTCTGTAAGTATTAAAATCAAAAATAATAACCATTGACCTCGGTATTGACTCTTATTACACGACGTTCAAGTTTGCACTTTTGGAACGTAACAAAATTCTTATGATTCATCATCACAGCTCAAAATATGAATTTTTATGTCGTGTGGTTACGACGATTAAACAATTATCGTATCGAAATGAGGACGAATACGATAAGTTGAAAAATCATGAGTAGAAAATATTTTTCGGTACGTTCTAACGACGCATATTTCGCAATATCATGCACTTTATCAACGTTTTTTTTCTGTTTAAATATTTTTGGTTAAAAAAAAAAGGATGGAATCTTGAAAGACTGAAAAGTACAAGTATTATTGACATGTTTGGGTGGAAAGAAGGTTTCAAATCATTCAAAGAATGGAGTTGCGTTGAAAAACATTTGAAAAAGCAGAATTTCAAAAAGGTAACATATCCTAATGACGCAGTAATGAAGCGTCCAACAACTTTCTGAACTGCTTTCGTTTTGCTATTAAGTTGTTAACTTTTTTGCATTATAATTATCGGAAATCAATTCTCACATTAAAAAAAAAAAAAAAAACCACAAAAGGCAACATTTTTTAGATTCTCGTCAAATGGCCGAGTAGCCAAATTTTCATGATGCAAAATACTTGACACAACAAAATATGGAATATCAGGGAATTAAAAAAATTCTTTTATGTACCAGTACAAGACTTCCTCTCCGTAATCCATGTCAAAACGAAAATGTGAAAATCCGACTGATTTTCCATTAGAATCGGTTGCTATCAAATACCAAGCAGCAGGCTCGGTCAACTCCTGTTGTTTTTTTTTTGGATTCCAACCCCAAGTTTCTTCATATATTGTTTTCATATTTCTTTCCATGAGATCAAAAATCCAATTTAGTGTTTCACTACCGAGATCTCCGACCTTGTTACATTTCAAAGAGAAGATATCTCCATCCGGGGATTTGTAATTTCTGAGTGCGGAATGCAGGGGATCATCCAGGGCGTTTGCAGCATCAACGTGTTTTTTTGCTATCGTCGCTTTTTCTGCCAATTGTTGACGTCTCGTTTTGCGAGGGGTTTTCTGTTCACAAGACAGAATTACAATAAAATCGAAATTTAACGTACGCAAATATAGCCAACTGAGGTTTGGACATTAAGAATAAACGACGTTAAATAAAAGGGATTCAAAGAAAGAATTGAAAAAAAAAAACAAATTTTACCTTCATTGTAGCGGCAAAAGAAATAAACAATGTCACGTTTACCCGGCGCGCTGTTTCACTTTTACACAAGTGATTTCTTGCAAAGTTGTTTTTTTGTTTCGTTTTGATCCTTATTACAATCGATGATTTTTCAATGATTTTATTTTCAATAGCGATTCTAGCCAATGAGCTCGATTTTTTGTTATTGTTGAATTAACAGGGGTTTCTTTTAGTCAGATGTTTTAAACGATCGTTCGACCTAAATACGAAAGCGCCGACTATACGATAGAGAGGTTATGAAGCTACCTTTTCGCAGTGTGACTCACGTCTCACGTCTTGACACACATACACGCGTATACACACTTGTGAAAAAAGGGGTTAAACTCTCGTCTAAATTGCTCCTCGCAGCAGGCTGTATCAATCCACTCGCAAATTTTGACGTCTAGTACTTGAAGCGTACATTCAAATGAACAGTGAGTAATATTTTTGCCTCCATGATAATTATGTTTTGTATAATATTTTATGGAAGGGAAATAGGCTACGAAGAATTGTTCGAAAGATTATATGTCTGGGGGAGGTTAGGAAGCTGGACCAGTTTTTGACAGGCCTGGAGATTTTTCGACTCATGTTCGCATTGTAAAAATCATTCGGTGTTCAATGTTTCTTCTTTATTCAAATTTGCGATGGCTTTATCAATTTATTATTGAAAAAACGTCAATATTCATTCCCAATTTTATTTTCATAAATTCTTTTTATTTCACGGAAATCGAGCCTTTTTTTATCGCGAGATTCGCTGCAAATAATTCAAAAAAACAAAAAACGATGTAAAGTTCATGGTCAGTGTTGTATAATAATAACTGCACGAAAGAAATTTCACACATTGAATGATTTTACGAAAAGCTTTTTCATAAACTTTCTCACACAATTTTCTAATTGTATACAATTGGAAAACCGTAAATTACTTGCAGAAATATATTGAAAATGATTCATCAACGATATTGAGGCTACTACTTTTTACTCGAAACTTATTATATAAGAGCTCTGAATTTAAAAAAAAAATATATCAGAACGAATTGCTTCAGTTTTATGTCATTGTCATTGTCATTCAAAAGATCGTTGGTTGAAAATAAAAATGCATAAAAACAATATATATATTTTTTTACTTGAAAAACATAGAAAATGAGATAAAAAGTGTTACTCCATTTGGGAAAATATTGAAAGTAACGCCATCAAAGCACATTAATAAAATGATTAAATCAAAATTTCAATGACTAAAACTCCTATTGTGGGAAAATAATCAATGTCTTTCGCTAGATATAAAAAGACTGTATTTGCATTTGCATGGGAGATTAAAGAAAGTGGATAGTTTGTTGAAGCCCATTGAACACAAGAGAAATGAAAAACGTTGTATTAATAAATTTTTTGTTTTTTATTAGTGGTTTTATGAATGAAAAAAAAATTTATTTGCTTCAATTAATTCTAAATATTCACACAAAAATCCTTAAAAGAATGAATTATAAATGTTTAATTTTTATATTGACAGAACGTAAAAAACCAAACAAAATTGAATACGATTTGGGAAGATTGTGAAATGATGACTAGGTAACGCAAATGAATAAATAAAACGGAAAAACTAGAATTTCCTTGACACGAAAATGTAAAATTCGTAATACGAAAATTCGGATGGTAATAGAGTAAATATTTCAATAAAAATTGGAATAATTTGCAGGAAACTGAACGAAGCGAAAAGCCTGCAGAATGTCGGAGAACGCGAGTGGTTCGACAGTGGAGGAAAAAGAAGGAGCTGGTGCATCGATGAGTCAATATTACGAGAATTACATATTGGTGGACGTGGGGGCAAATTTAACAAATAAAAAATACAGTCGCGATTTGGACAGCGTTGTGCAAAGAGCAAAGGATGCGGGTGTGCAGAAAATAATGGTAACGGGTGCGAGTATACGTTCGAGCAAAGAAGCGCTGCGTTTAACGCGGATATATCCGGGAACGTTGTACTCGACGGCTGGAGTGCATCCCCACGATGCAAAGTCGTGGGAGGACGAGGAGACGTTGAGCGAGCTCGAGAGCATAGCAGCGAATCCTGAATGCGTTGCCATAGGAGAATGCGGCTTGGATTATAATCGTGATTTTTCTGATCCGGAGACTCAACGCTCGGTATTTCACAAGCAAATTGAATTGGCTTGTCGATTGAACAAGCCTTTGATTGTTCATGAGAGAGGTGCGCAGGGCGACGTTCTCGATGTACTGGGACAGTACGAAAATTTGCCACCAGTAATGATACATTCTTTCATTGGAATGGCCGACGAAGCGCAGAGATATCTCGATCAAGGCTTTTATCTCGGTATAACGGGCTATCTGTGCAAAGACAAGTCCGACAGCGGAGTGAGACAAATTCTAGAAGGTGGTCAAGCACCTTTGGATCGAATATTAGTCGAGACCGATGCCCCCTTCATGTATCCTAATACAAGAGCTTCTAAATTACCGCCACACGTTAAAGATTCGTTGACTGAGAGATCCATGACATTCCTTCATCGTTATTGCACTTTTCAGCGCAACGAACCTTGCGCTCTGCCGGCTGTTGTCGAAATGGTCGCTGCCTTTATGCATAAAAAACCGGAGGAAGTTGCTCTCGCCACTGCTTTCAATGCTCTCAAACTCTTTGGTCTCAATCAATGATAAGGAATCATTCTTTTTACATTTTTTTTCCGTTCGACAATAATCCTAGGCCTGACTTGTCGTTTTTATTTCGTTTATCGTCCATGAAATGGTGCTCTTGTTGGTGCTCCACAAGGATTTTACACGGTCCTATGTTCCCTGTAGGCAGCTCTTTTTTAAATATTATTTTCTCATTTATATTTGAGAAATTTGTTGCTACTTTTATTTTTAAACTCAGCCAGCCATATATTGCCTGCGTAAGCAAAGAAAATATATATATTTTTTTAACGCGTGAGCCTCTCAATTATCCAGGGTGTCCTTTTGAGATTATAATTCTCATCAATTTTAGGCACTATTCAAAACGCGAACCTGGTTCATTTCGTCATGACTTATATTATTAATGAGTGAATTGAATTCTTCATCATTGCAAGATTTTTATCAGCGATTGATTAGTTGTGAAGTCAAACATCATCAATTATTGTTGACGTTCCTTTTTGTATAAACATTTTATTATATTGATTCTAAGAATGTGACAACGTACGAGTCGCATAGAAAGAAAGAATAATCGATTTTGTAACCGAATTGCGATACATTAGTCTGTCGTATGTACAAAAATTGCAGTTTTATTGTCGTCGAAACGTCATGACAATTGGAAAAAGTTTCAATTCATTTTTTCATCACTCTTTAGCTACTTGGATATTCCGAAATTGCTCATATTAATGCCTTTTATTCTATGTATCGTAGAACTTCGTAAGATCGAACCCCGAAAACAACATATACAATTTTTATTACTTACAAAAACAACGATGGAAAAGAAACATAAGAAATGAAAAGAAACGAATTTTGTAATTTGGGCTATCCGTGCATAAGAACCAAGTAATAATAACGTAGATTAGCAGTTTACGATCTTTGTACCATATCGCCTGATTTTATAATCCTTGCATTTTTTTGAATTTTTAATGTTTTCTTTTCCTCGTTTTTTTTTCAACATATCGGATACTGAGTACGAAAAAAGAAACGAAAACTCTCTATATTCGCTCGGTGGTTCTTCATACCCTTAGAAACGTTACATACCCATTTTAGCGGATATTGACACTTGGCTTTTGACCTTGAAAACTTCAATTTCTGTTCCATTTTAACATCATTTCGTTCACAATCAAATTTTCATGAAATATACAACAACTTCGTATTATTGATTTAAAAAAAAAAAAAAAAAAAAAAAAAAAAAAAAAAAAACAATACTGTAAAGTTAAGAGTTTTCGACGAGTGTCCAATTCTGCTCATCAGCGATAAACGAGTGGCTTGTTAAACTAAATCTATGTGTATTTATATATATACACGTATGCATACTCGTATAATGTAAATCACAACTGGAGCAATTATACAATGATTATATTTTATTGTTGACATATTACCTATTTTCATATAATAAACTGTTGAATAAGTTTGTGTTCAATTATTTACGTCCTCGTATTTGTGCGTCGTTCCTCAATTCCCGAGACAAAGGATAAAAAATGCAGAAAATATTTATTAATCGTCCAATTGGTAAAAGAGCATGTATATTTGTTTGGGAAACAGGTTGTGAGCAAAAGACTCAACCCTCACTCAACGGTTACCTCTAAAATAATATATTTTTTGTTCATCCGCACGACGCGTTCAACTTTTTTACATATTTTCTTTGTTTTCCTATTAAGTGAAAAATGTATGATTTTTCACGAATTAACAGAAACGGATTGCTCGTCGCACTTCAGCCGGATGGCTTGCATGAGGTAAGGAATTTGCTCGGATGCTGGGATACTCATCCACATACTTGATCGAATCGGTATAACCGTGTATCCCGAAAGAGCTTCCAAACTTTTGATTTGCAACGACCAGGCAGCTTTCAATCTTTGAGTATTGATCGAGTATGCGTGTTGAGACATATTCAAAATGAGAATTCTGAGAAACAAAAAAAAATTTCATTATTTTTTTGAGGTTGTTGTTTCCTTTTGAATTTTCAGGAAAAAATGGCAATGATTTTTACTCACACTTGACAGTCGGCGGGTGGCTTGATGTCTTCGAGCTGTACCACCGAATTTCCTTCACTTTTCAAGTCATTCGTATTAATAGCGACCGGAAAACCTCCCTTTCGCATTACGATAGCATGATCTATCGTAAATACAAAGAAATATAGGTCAATGACGTGCAAGGTCATACGCATGGTCTTGTATAAGTTCAGTGACAATTATGACAATCTATTTATAGTCAGAGCATTGTAAAAGTTGAGAAATTAATAAAAATACAATTTTCGTATCATTATCTGATATTCGATATGTAGGAAAATGGGTGTGATGAAAAAGAAGATGAAAAATAGTAAAACTTACCGATGACATGACCAAGTTTCGATCTTAGGTCGGAGATTACATAAGACGAACCGCCGAGAGCTCCTTCCAGTGAAGCTTGAAGAGGAAAATCGTGTATTCGATAGGGGAACTGTAGTTCTGAAACGTTTTCGAACGGCCATGGTCCGGAAAATTGAGGATAAAGAGTTTTAACAGCTTGATAAACAATCAGTATCCTTCTTTTTTCGGTGCCTCGATAAAAGTTTCTTCTAGCACATTGTTCAAAGGTTTTTTTCAAAAGTTTCGGACAGTAGACATCCAACGCTAACAAATTGAGAGACAGCTTCGACAGTGGAAAGTGTTTATCCTGAACTTGAAGCATTCGGTCGCTCGTAATCGATTCTTGTACGACATCCCAAAAAATCGGTTTGTAATCTGCCGCGGAAAAACCGACCACAAGATCGGCAATTTCTTCAGGCGAACATGACTCTAATAACGCTGGATTCTCAAAACATTTTCCTGCGATGTAATCCAAAAGTGATATTTGCGTATGACCGATTGCTACTAATCTTGCGAGAAGACACATCGCATCTTTCAGGCCCCAATCTTCGGATATTGCCGACGACGCACACGCGTCAATGAAACCTTCGTGATAATAATATTGTTCTCTGTAAAATAACAAGATCAACCAATGATTGAGTGATAACAAGTTAGTAATATTTTTTCATTTTGCCCCCTCCTGGCGAGTTATTAACCGGGCCCTTTAAAATTAAAGCCAATAAGGATTTTCTTTTTCACACAACTTTCAAATAAAATGATTTGAACCCTCCAACTTTAATAATTAATAACTCATCACGTCAGAAGAGAACTCAATAAAAAAACATTCGTAGACTTTTTGATCTGGATTTTACTCCTGAAATTAAACTGATATTTTCAACGATTGAATAAAAGAAAAAATTCTGTTAATACTACCGTGCTCTTAATTTCCGCCCAATCATCTTGAGCAGCATGAGAATGGCTGTCCGATCGAGACGATTGACATGAGAAGCAAGTATATTCTGTACATAATTCAGAGCTTCCGGCAGTTCATTCGGATAACATTGGAGATCGCAGAAAGACCACAGAATTGATTGGGCGATTAATGGTTCAATCGGCTGTTTACAGTCCATCAAGGCGTGAATGAGAATGTTAAACGTTTCTGTATTTGTTGATCTTTTAGACAGATACGAAAGGGCGTCTTTGATGCTTAAAATATTTTCACGATCGAGTTTCGTAGTTAAATTAGTCTCGTAGACGATCGGCACTGCTATCAGAAGTGCGTTGACAAGCGGTGTAGGTTCGCATTTTTCCAATAAAAAATCGAGAAAGCTGAGCCCTTTGAGACTCAATTGATTTATATTATGACGTAGCATTTGTAAAATCATTTGGACGATTATACTAGTCGTAGGAACGTCAAAATATACCATTGCCTTCAAAGCGCCAACGCAGTTTATTGCGTTCAAGTATCTCATTCTATTTTTCAGTATTTCGCACAGAGTTACAAACCCTGGGTTTTTATACATTTTTTCTGATTTATCCTCTGAGGTTTTATATATATTCATCAGTGAGTTAAACGCGAGCATCGTCTCTTCCACCATCATTACCTTTTCGTTTGCTCTAACTAAACCAAACAGTTGTTCAGGTGATTTGCTTTGCTCCAATGCCATTCGCAACGATTTTTGGTTGAGCTGCGCAGGCGTCCCTCCGTCTGACAAGTATGGCCTTGCCGAAACCAGTGATTCTAAATGAGAATTCATATCAATCGTTAACAAATGTATTATGTATATATGTGAATATAAATTATTTGAAAAACCAGATTTCAGTTGGAATGTTAAAATAAAAATAAGGAATGTTCCAAGAATAATAATAAAATATATATGCAAAAGGATTTTGTGTTGTAATAACTGACAATCAAATTAGTTATAAATTTTTTTTTTCACATTACCTTTCTTAGAGTTTGAGCAGTAATAAGCAGACATTCGAGAAAATCGTTTGGTCATCGTGTAATTTGTCAATACTCCTAAATTTCGCATCACCATCGATATTCTTAAGAAACTTTTAATCGTCGTTGCCATTGTAATATTGTATCGATACCGGTCGTTCTGGCTGAAACGAGAGGATACCAGTTATTTTCGTAACCTCACTTTTCAATGATAGATTCGTGCATGAAACCGATGACTGATTCAACACTGGTCACGAGTCAACTGTAACTTACGTTAAATTGACTTGAAATTACGAAATCTCTTGTGTGGAATTTCCTGAATTTTTACACAACTATCAAAATAGTTATTCAACAAAACATTAGAGTGTAGTTATAGTACCGCAAAATGGTAGGTTATAAAAACTCGCGCTGAGGTTAGAGTCACCGTTGTATAACGTCGTTTTTAATATTTAATAATGTCATTCCCAGATATCAATGTGGTAACAAGCTCAATTATTGTTGTCAACATTTTTATTATTCATCAGTAGCAGAACAGTTTTGTACAGCTTAAATAATGAAAAAAAAGTCGAGCCTGTGCAGGTTATGTTGTAGCATAGGCTGCAAGCCCTAAGGTTACAAGTTACGAATTGCAAGTATTCAAAAATAGCGCACACATGTAAAATCGTCGTCGTCGTTGGAATCCTTCCCTCGCCCCCGCCACTGTTAGTGTTTGGTTGAGAGCCCGACGGGTTTCGCCACCTGGTGAGCATTGTGGAAAAAATGTCAAAGCGTCAAAAGTGGTCTGACAGAAAAAATATGTTATATATTGATATACAAATTGTCGAAACTGAGATTAAGGCTAATTAATTATCAAGAAAGTTACTGATCACTGAAAAAAAATTGTTACAAAGTTCCACGTGTGACACAAGTATCTCCATGAGATTTGCGTTACGTGAAAAACGTTCATATTTTTTTCTCTCGCTACCAAAAGGGTCGTGCTTGAACGTTTTTTTGGTAAACATTGAACACCACGGAAAGGGGATTGTAATTTTTACGAATTAAAGCACATGTCATCTTGTCGCTATAATTACATTGAACATGTCCGTTACCGAGGAACGGATACAAGAATTAGATCGAAGATTTCTCGAATTTATGAGCAAAAACGATAATTGCGAAGCTGCCACCAAGGAAATATACGAGGACCTCCTTGACGAAGTACTCATGGGTTTTGTCTTTGATGTGCATAGAACAATAAAAACTGGCAGTTCTGATGTTGAAGAAGGAATTCCAGATGATGAGTCTTACGCCATCGTAGGTAAGAAAAGTTTGTCCTCGAAAGCCATAATGTATGCGTACACATTCTGGTAATATGTTTGAATATATGAGTTGATTACAGAATCTATCGAAATGCCAAACTTGAGTTTTATTACATATATGGAAATATGATACTTGGATTTAAATCAGAATACAAACAAACAAAGATTATCTACTAAATTCGGTCTAGGGTTATATTTATTTTGTGGTATTTGCATACTTCTTCGATCTTGATTATATTACTGTGCATCGAAAGCATTTTCAACAGGCATTCAATTCCCAAATGGCCAGAGTGCTTTATTTCAACATTATTACATAGGACGTATTATTATTCACTCACTAAATGATTTATTATTAAATGCATTATTGTAATATTCCATCAAATTGATTAATTTTGGGTAAAAACAGAAAAATTGGGCACTGTAGTAATTTGAGGCGATACTGGATTTGGTTCAGTCATAGCACATTGCCTGCAAATGAAATTTTAAGATTCAGTTATCAGTATCATTGTAATTAACTACTAGAATGGAAATTTTTTTTTTTTTTATTGCATTTCAATCAATAGTATTCGATTTTGAATGAAATGGAAAAACAGATTGGTAAAGATAATTTATAATTGCAGATTCGCCAGGTCTGGATGTCTTTGGCCAACATCCGGTGAAGAAATCGCAAGAATGCAATTGTCCGAATTGCGACAGAGGAGTGGCAGCATGCAGATTCGCAACTCATTTGGAGAAGTGTATGGGAATGGGTAGAAACAGTTCGAGAATAGCATCGCGACGAATAGCGAACAGTACGAAGGACATGAGTAATTTCAGCGGTGTGATAAGTGACGACGACGACGATGTAGATTGGAGTTTGACGAACGATAAGCGAAAGCGTCGTAAGGATAGGAACGGTATAAAACGTTCCAAGCAGCCGAAAAGTAGTCAGAGGAACGGTGACACGGGGGTCGATCATGTGCAATCGAGCAACGAGAACTCCCCCTCGAATTATGAGAATATGTCGATCGAGGACAAACGAACGTTATTGACGCAAATATGTGGTGTTATATCGGAGCATACGAAAAAATTGTGTACTCGGTCGATGCGATGTCCTCAGCACACGGAGGATCAGCGAAAAGAGATGCGAGCGAATCTAGAAACATCCGAAATTGCACGTACCAATCAAGATAATTTGCACGTTGATGTGGACGCCTACGATGAAAATGATGGACAAAATTTACGAGAGGCCCTTGCTCGTTGGGATCGCGATGGTTCGAATCATTCGAGCCCAGCCGATTCAACCTCAACGACTTCGACGTCTTCCCTCAATCGTAAACGCGATAGCAAATCCAAGGGAAAAGGAAAAGCCTCCAAAAGAGATCGAGGCTCTCCAATTTCACAGGGCGATTAATTCATCTTCGAGATTTTTATACTTTTCTGTTTTTAGCTCCGTGTTCTAATTTATTTCGCGCTTAGCCATTTAAATGTTTGTCGTGTGAGAATATTATGTTATATATTCGTAATGTTCCTATGCGCATTATGTACAAAACGTCGGGATTGTAAAGATGTCATTTTTCGTTAGGATATTTATTTGCCTAATAAATTTTCGGTCGTACCATTATTTCAATGTCTTGCATCAATTTTCTATCCTTTCTGCAAAATTTTATTCTCTAGAAAATTCGACGGTATTCTTATCGCCAATAGTATAATCAACAATTGGATGACTGGTCATTAAAAAAAAAAAATTTCCTTATTCACTTTCTTATCAAATCGTTATTTTCATGAGTCTTCCCGAAAGAGTTGCAACTTATAAGTAAGGGGACGAAAAAATGCGGTAGTTTCGAAATTGAAATTTATAAAAAAAAGAACGAAAGAAAGTCTCGATATCTATTTTCGAGTAAACATATACCAAAACAGAAAAAAATAATAATAAAGCTTATCGTTAGTAAAATATGTCTAAAAAACATCAAAAACATTCCAAAATCTCCAATTTCTCCGCTTTCATAGTGAATTGGATGAATAATTGGAGGTTTTTAGTATTCAAAAAAAGCGCCATTATCGCAATAAATCACTCCGGCACTCTGCGTATGTGAGTTTCCGGCAAATTGGGTACCGGCAGCAACAACCACCAGTTGGCAACGTTGCAAGAGCGATACCGGCGTATCTCGAGCAAGAAAAGAAAGGACCAATGAAAAAAAAGAACACACTGTGGGCGCGCAAACTAACAGGCTGCTACGAGAAATTCAATTGGCAGGTCTGTAGGGCATTGTTGTCGGTGTTGGTCGTCGGTTCACAACACGTGCGACCATGCTCGGCCTGCTCTAACCACTCGAAAATCAAGAGAAAAGGACGCCCCTCTCCCTTTTTCAAAACTTGGTTCCGTATTCACACGTAATCATACATACATATAGGCACTAGGCACATGAAAGCATAGAGAATGAGAGAGAGAGCGAGAAAGGGGGTGGGGGCAGGAACGAAACGGAATGGAACGAGTGACTGCGCGCGCGGCGTCTTGGTCCAAGCTCAAAAGAGCCAGACCGAGCAGAGGGGTACACTCACATACCGGGCCAAGCCACGCTTACTGTACACGGGCTCCGCCGACGAGACACATATATCGTAACCAAAAAATAAATCCATTAATATCGTCTCAATCGTCATGGCGGAAGAATATCTTTACGGTAAATATAAAGCTCATTCGTATGAGGTTTACGAACGTAATATTATTTACGCGATTTTTATTTTACTTACATCACGTTGTTCGAGTTAAAGTGTTAACGCGAAACGCTCAGGGCATTGGGGGGGAAAATAACACGGGACGCCGGCAAGTCGGCCATTGTGAGACTGTGATAAATACAAATAGTTCTTTTTTTTTTTAATTATTTTTAAACACATCATTGCCGCGAAACTAAATCACGATAATTCTCTCTACAAAAAGATAAATTCTCAAATTTTCATTTTCTTCTGCGCGTCGTCGATTCTCCTTTCGTGACGTATTGTATAGGAAACTAAAAAATTCGCGCCTTTACGCCGTTGTCGCGGACATGCATTTAGATAATACGATGAAAACGAGTTATTTATCGCGTGTTTTTGTGTGTTTCAAGGAATTACTCTTGAGGGACCCAATGCCAGCGAAGTATGGGATCCTGAAAGAAAGAACGATGACGCCGACGGTGCGAATCAACATTTTGGCGTTGACCAAAAACTCATCATCAAAATGGTAAGTCTTTTGATGATTTTTGTTCCCTTGGAAAACATGGAAATTACAATGGCCAGTTGAAAAACATTTTTCTTACAATTTCCAAGGTTTACGCATTTTGTTGTGGAATACGAGAATTCATTGTTTCTTTTTTTTTCCACGACTTTTCTGTTGTTTTTTGCCATTCGAGATAAAAAGTTTTCTGCAAATTTTTTCGTACTTTTTTTTATTGCCAAAGATTTGCTAGCAAACTCCTCATGTTTGAGATGCCATCTAGATCGAATATGAGAGTTAAATTCATACATGTTCCGCATTAACCTAACCTGAATATAATTTACCGGTATTCTCCGGCCGGCCGCCCCCTCGCTCTACACTTTCGCCCTCTCCCTCGTTTCTCTTTTTCTACCAATAGCGACTCACCTCTTAACGTCCATTTTTGCGCGCCAATTATGAATCGCTATCTTAACAATCTTCTTAATCTTTTTCTTCCATGGCTGCAAATTCTGTGATCGTTAACACTTGAAATAATAAAATCTATGAACCGTCGTAAAAATACGGAAAAAAATAGCTTTAAAATCGTTGGACTTATTCTCCATGTTAAGCTCTATTTTATGGCTCTGTGTGACCTTTCAGCCTCCCCTCCCCCCTTTATGGTTGGGAACACCCCATGGGTCCTTTTTTCTATGGTTAACAAGGGGATCGGGCAAGTCTAACGGAAATCGGGCATAAAGGTGCAGAACCAGAGGGGGGAATGTTCCAAAATGTATTGAATGTATCTGATGAATTTTTTTCCAACAAAATTTGCATCTTGAATTTTTTTTTACAGTTTGATAATTATTCATCATTTTATTGAAGCCCATTAAACGATCATTTATTTCGTAGATTTTTGTTACATTCTCCAATAAAAGATTAATTTATTATTTCAAATCAAAAAAATTCTGCTCATCGGTTATTATTAGTATAGACGTTTTTGGTATTAGTAATCGATCTCATTTTGCAAAACAAAAACGAATAGACTGTTGGCCAAAGTTTCGGAATAATTGAACTCAGTATGAATTAAAAAAAAAAAAAATTATTTTCGATACATTAATAAATGTTGTAATTGTTTACAGGCACTTTTGGGACCAGAAGCTAAACCGGGTGAGCTCAATGTCCTACAGGTAGAGGCAATGGGACTTAAGGGTCTCATAAAGTGTCCCATCGCCCTCCTCGAAGTTGGCAGAACGGTGCAAATTATCCTCGATCTTAGTTTTCCGGATCCACCAGTCACCTTCACCCTCATCAAGGGCAGTGGACCCGTTCACATAGTAGGACACAATCTTCTTGGTAAGAAAATCTAAAAAAAATTATTATTTATTCATAAACTCAATATGGTTTTAAAAAATTCATAGATTTGTCTGAGATTCATTCTCTCATGCCAGACAGTTCATCAAAAGTTTGTCTTCGATTACTTTACACAACGTAATTGATTTGCAGGAACACACATGGAAGAATTTGATGATTTGGAGGATGAAATGGAGGAGGAAAACATTGACGATGAGGATGACGAGAAGGTATGAATATTTCATTTCTTATCTTCAGCTTTCTCCCTTCTTTACGATCTCGAATCGAATTTCCGAGACTTCAAACTTCCGACGAATATTTGATTTTCGGAAAAAAATGCGAAAGAATCTTCTTTTATAATTCTTGATTTTGATTTTTCGATTTACCGTTATCTACTCCTACGTTTTCGAAGTTTTCATCGGTAAATCGCAACGAGAAATCTTTTTTTCATGGAAATTTGTAGAGTTTGAGCTTTTTAATCGGAACAAAGTTGAATGAGCTGAAGAAAGAATCTCTTTTCTTAGCTCAAAACTGCCTGCATATTTCGAACAAAGGAAAAAAAATTGAAATTCCGTTGCGTGCCAATGATGCAAACTTCCACTTCTCAGTCTTCTTTCGTTCTCTGATTGCTTTTGCTTTCTCGTGTGTAAAATTATAAAAAAAATATTTCCAGGCACCCCAAAAGAAACGAAAATCAACCGCGGACGTTAAAAAAAATGGCACCAAACGTGCCAAGATGGACGAAGCAGTAGACAAATAATGCGTTAGATAAAAAAAAGTAACATATAAACGAGCTAACAGCGTCATTAAGCATAGCATAAGTTCTACGCCCGAGTTACTCGAGTCTATCTTATACTCAATTTTTTTTTAATACTGGCTAAAAAGTGGCGATTTCTCGATTTCTTTATAATTAAATAAACACAATAATAATAATAATAATGTAACGCAATTTGTGTTTTAATTTTTAATTTGTTAACTTGTTTTCGGTGAAATAAACATTTTGATTTTCGTAAAGAAGCATTATTCGTTTTCTTTATTTTTCTTTCTGTTGTTCGATATGTACACTTCACGCTTCCTATCGCTCCATCTTGGCACGCGTTTCAAGTTCAATACTAACGCCTGCGACAGTCAAAGTTCCCAATATTTCGTCAATCGACGTCTCTTCAAATTTATTTCGAAAACACGAAGTTAATAAATGACAAACAAAAAACGAACAATTTTCTAAACAAAGCCGTATTTTCCAAAATCTTGAATGACAATGACCCATTTTACGGTTCGAATTTGGCGCGAGTGAATTCTAGAAGTTGCCTCGAATTTTCCATAACCCGAGATTGCCTTTTTTCCTCCCGTAAGAAGATTTTGACCGAACGACCCTCGAAGATATTTTAAGGACTGTAAAGAGGAAAACGAACCAGGTGTGTGTGTGTGTCTGAGATGTGTATAGAAGATAGAAAACCAAAAAACTTATTTGCGGTACAGGATCCCGAGGACGAGGACGATGAGGACGACGAACCTAAGAAGAAAAACGCGAAATTGGCGGTTGCGGCCAAAAATAAAAACCAGGCTAACAAGAACAAGAAAAAATAAGCTCCAACTTCAAGCGACGGAGTACGACATCATCAACAACAAAGACACAAAAAAAACTCAACCAATCTTAGGCTAGGCTACTAAGTCCATCTCCATCATCCGCAAATGCGCGAATCAGGAAAGCGTTTTTCAACCGACTAAAAAAAAGAAAAAAAAAACAAAGAAACGGAAGTTTGAAGGTTCGGCAAATAGCCATTGCATCTCTCGCATTTCGATGTTCGAAATAGCGTCACACCAATGCAATTTACGAGTAGATTTATTTTTTAAAAATCGCCAACTACGAGTGTGTCCGGGGGGGATACGTGTAAGAGAAAAAAACGTGCAGCATTCTGATTTTAAACGTTTTACCGGCGTGAGAAAAACCGCTGTTACGCTCCCTTCAGTGTTTTTTTATTATTTTTTTTTTTTTTTTCAATCAGTTTTCTTTTACCTTCGACACCGGTTTTTTTCCTCAAACTCGGTCTTCCATTCGTCGTCCAAGTTATTATTTTCAAGGCTGTATGACTAAATAAACGTCAAGAGAAAAAAGAACACGAGAATATTTTTCGGAATAAAAGTTTTGTTTCGTTTTTCTCGACGGTTAAAGTCGATTTTCTTTCTATCGACACCCGGTGCTTGGAGAGTCTTCGCAGGACGAGCTTTTGATCATTCGAAGTGATCACTCTTTTAACCGGGCAAAAAATCATATTTTTTGAAATCAATGTTTCTTTCTTGTCGTCCGACATTTGAATGTCCAATCGAAAACAAAACAAAAACTTTTTATCGACGGTCGATGACAATTCTATCGCAAATACTAAAAAAATTGAGGAAAAAAACAATAATTATACTCACATGTCATTTATCGACATTCATTCCACTTTGATGGACGATAACCGACGCGAAAGGGTTCATTGGTGTACAAACAAACAAATCCATGTGTATGACATTTGTTTTCTGTCAACATGAAATGTCATTCCACGGTAAGGAAACGTCACTCATCGACGTCAAATAAATCATGAAAAAAAGTCCTGACCTATCGACAGTAGTCCGTACACCTTTTTGTACATATACGATACAATAAAACATTTCACACTAACTCGAACCTCGTTTTTCATTTTTTTTTCATTAAAAACGATTGGACCTCATCCTTTTTTGAGATAATTAAAAAGCAGAGACACATTGTTCTCGGACAGATTTCGATATTTCGAGAAAAATAAAAGTTATACTTTTTTTCTCTGACGAAACGAGAAGAACGTGTAGCTTTCATTTCTCATAAAATATCAAACCTCCGAATAAAACGTGCAGCAGGATTTTCACGTTCAAAAAGAGGAGAATTATATCTGTTGAACGATTCAAAAACGTATTTTACAAACAAAAAAATATATTGAAAAAATTGATTAACTAATTAATAATATTCAAAGTATAAATTTGAAAAAAATATTATTAATTATTTTTGAAAACAATCTCTTTTCTCGGTCATTTTTTATGATGCTTTAATGAGACTTTGCTCTTTTGTTCTCGATACGTGTTTGTTGTTCCAATAGGAAATGTTTATTTCCGAAAGTGTGACGGATGACAGAAATCTGGGTGTTTTTGGTTATACCACGACAATTCGTGTTAACTGACTCGTAAAATATGATTGTTTTTTTAACATGATCGTTTGATTTCCATGATCCTCGAACGTCGAGATCAATGTCGAGTTAGTGAGGAGGGTGAATCGGCTGAAAGTACTCTCAAAGCTAAACGATAAAAAAGCACATTCGCAAAATTTGGGAATCATTTATGTACTTGAATTTTGAATCCAAATTAGGGTGAGTTGTCAAAACTACCATTTGAATTCGATAACTCGTTAACCACGTGATGAACATATAATAATGCTTGCATTTCTCTAAAGAACAATAACCATTAGAATAATAATAATAATATAAAAATAGAAAATTGTCCAAGTCTTCGAAAAATTCGGAGGAAGCGATTTGCGGATCATCTGGTAGAAAAAATGATATGCAGGGAGTCGATCTTGGTCGAAATCTTGGAGACAATACCGATCGAACGAGTTTTATCGAATCGTCGGAATGTCATATATTGGACGATGTGACGGAACTTCAACGGCAGGTATAACGAAAATAAATCTTATTATAACAAATCTTGGATCGAGGAAAAAAAAATATCGATAAAAGCTTTTTTACAGCAGAAATGATTAAACTCGATCATTTTTTTCATAAACACAATTTGTCTTTAAGGTTTTCTTTCACAAAAAGTTGACAAAATTAAAGATTCTAAAAATTGGGATTAAGTGATAAAAATAATCTTTTACAGTTCAAACGTGTAGGTGAATTTCAATAAATACAAGATCCAAAAAATGTACATTTTTGTTCAAGATAGCGGATCTGAATGAAACGATTGGCGATTTAAAAAATGCGGTTCGCAACAAAGATATTAACCTTGGAAACATTCAACGAGACAACGAGAGGCTAGCTTCGGAATTAAAAAAGCAGCAACGATGCAATCGAAATCTGAAGCGTAGGCGTATTAAAATGAAATTGAGTAGAAAAATAATTTCAACGACGATAATATAATTCGAGATTTCATTCTAGAACAGCTCGACGATGAGAGATTCTTCTATCAGCGGGAGAAAGAACACTTTTGTCAAGAGATACAAACAAACAGGAGCAAGTGTCAGGGGGCAAGTGTTACAACGAAACTTCAGCAGCAACAGCAAAAACGACAACTTGACGAATTACTGGAGAGCTTGGAAGACGAGAACAAAGAATTGAGAAGAGACATTTTAGAAAAGAGCCAAGTTACGTACAATCTTTGTATCAAATTTTTACGTATGAAGGAGTCTCGTGATTCGTTCAGGCGAAAGCTCGATCATTTGCTTCAAGAACATTTACAAGTTATGGCAGAAATGATGGAAAAACTTGACGAGGCTAGAGAAGAATTGAATATTATCGTGTCGGAAAAATTTCAGGAACCATTGCCCATTAGCAAAGCCAAGTTTCTGCAGGTAACCACCAAAAATATTTTTTAAAAAAGAACTATTTTGAAAAAACGAAGAATAATAGTGCAAGAATTTTAAAAAACTGAATCGATGATCGAGACACACGTCGTTAAAAACATGCATTTAGATAAGCATCTCAAATATTTTTTTCCGATTTGTTCAAGTTGAAAAAATTGTACTCTATCTCCAAGAGAACAGAAAAAACTAGTCACTTTTAATTTTGCAATAAATATATTTCCAGGTCGTTCAGAGAAACAGTAAATTGGTTTACGAGAATGCAACATTAAAGTTGCACGTTCAACAATTGACGCAAAACATCGAGCGATTGAAGGCCGAGGCACAAAAGACAAAAACGATAAACGTCGATGCTCGAACCATTGAAAAATTGACAGAGTGTGCTCGAAGGAGACGCAGCGAAGAGGCTACAAAGATATGTTCGGGCGCGTGAGTTTGATTTTTTCGAAAATTATTTTTTTGTCGATAAAAAAAAAACAAAACTAAACACGATAATACAATTGGATAAAAAATGAATCGATATTGGATCGCCTGCAGATCTTGTTGCCCAATCCCAAAAAAATCATCTCCGATAAGCAAGTCTCCAAGTCCAACGAATTCTCCATTGAATTCTACGATGATCCATAAATCAAGCGATCCGAAAGTTATTTCTTCGTTGAAATCGAAAAATCGTGGTAAATTAACGATCAACAATTGCGGTGATTCTGAACAATGTGGTTCGACCCAAATTCACCCAAAAACAATACAAAGTGCGCCAGAAATCGTACAAACGTCGACATTTCGTCAAGTACAATTTTTCGAGACTCGAACCAGTTGTACCGATAGTTCGGAACGCAGTTTACAACTTCGTGACGCTGGTACGAACACTTGAACTCGTGTCTCGACCTCTTCAAATGAATTTGCTAAAATAATAAATTTACCACTCGACATTATAACGAATGAGAATAGGACCGAGAGCTGTCTTCGAACGTGTAGAAAATACGTCACGTTTGACTATATTCCAATCCAATTAATATATTATAATTAGTATGTAATTATGGAGAAGATATTAATATATTGTGTTTTATCACGTTCAAAAAATCTCCCAACGTGTGATTCTATATTTCGAATATTCTACGATTGTTTTTATCGAAAATTTGTTCGAGGAAATAATGATTTTTTATATCAACGTGACATTTACGTAATATTCGTTTCTCCGATTTTCAAAATCGTCAATGAACAATAGCTGAAAAATGGATTTCCATTTAGATCGAAGATGCTTGATATTTCAAGAAAAATAAAATATTCTTTAACGAAAGAAGGACAAGACGTAACTTTTTATTTTTCACTCGAGATTCTTTTTCTTCTCGTTTGACGAAAGGAGACCAACGTGTAACTTATATTTTTCTCTAAAAATCAAGCCTCTGATAAAAATGTGCAATAGAATTTTTACCGACGAAACGAACTGACAGATCACATCATCTCTCCTGAGTAAGTTCCCTCGAGTCAAATAAATGATCACATCGGTTTATTTCGATGTTTCTATAGTATCGACCAGGGTTCAATCGCGTCGGTAAAAATTTTCTGTCTTCTCGACAGCAGCAACTTTGTCCATATAGAAGAGAAATAACGAAGGACATTACTAACAGATGTCCTCATCGGACAGCATCAAAAAGTCTTTTCATGTTGCCACTTATATTTCGCAATTACCAATTAGCTGCAAGAATTTAATTACACGATGCATAATTACATTTTTTTAATCGCTACATTCTCGTACGTTCTATACGGATCGTAACATTTAATTTCAAGGTCAACCAATTAATTATAAAATTAAATTAAATTGTTTTCCCAATTTCTATTTGTTTAAACATAATTTACGTATTACAAAGGAAAAATACTCGAATTTTTGCTGTAAGCTTAAAAATTCATGTGTCGAGACTTACAAATTCATTGAAAAATTTAATTATTTGCAGCAAATTTTATTATTTGTGAGATGCGGATTTTTTTGTTGGTATCGGTGTATCTTCTGAATGAATGACTCCACAATAATAAAAAATGCAGGCAAACGCACTGACGAACGTTGACACAAAGAATTTTCATATCGTACGTTCAATCTTAGCTGCCAAGATTACGAAACTGAAAAAAGAAAGAAAAAAAGGATGAAAAACTGCAATTCACAACAGTAATCGCATTAATTAACATCGAGTATTGATACAGTCGGAGAATTGATATAATCCTCGAGGATTAATTCTCGATCAATTAATTGTGTCGATATAATTAGATATTTATCTGAGTGAGCAGAGAGTGGAACAGAGTCGTATACCGCCGCGGCTTCATTATAAATCGTACGATTATCGTTACGAGCGAGGCAAAAATCACGGTGTAACGAAGAGACCGAAGATAATATACGACGATGAAAATTATATTTTCAGTTCTCTCGTTGCTCGTTGTCTAAACTTATTATTATTTCACAGCAAAAAAATGAACAGTAGAGTTAACTGTTTTTTTTTATTCATCAGTAGAACCTCCCGGAGCTCTGAACGATCAGTATTTCATCCAGTTAAAAATAACATTAGCACATTTCTTTATGATAACAAACTAACACCATAAGTGACATAGCAAAGGTCAATTAAAAGAATTCTTACAGAGTGTAACAGTAAAAAATATAAAACTATACCAAGTCAATAAATCTTCTAAACTTTGACGTTTGGATTTGAATTTTGACTGAGGTCACAGGAATTTCTAATTTGTAATTACATTTGATTTTTCAGAAGGTCGTAGTAGATATAATTTTCATTTATTCCAAACACAATTTTTCACGTAGATCTTTCAACATTTCATACAATTTCGAATTTTAGTACAAAATATTGCAGGTCATTTATTTTTCTATGTATTTTGAATATTTTCTTGTGAGCATTGTAAATTTGACATTTTATGCACAGTGAACTTTTTCGTTTTTTTTTCTGTTATTTCTTTTATATCATTTTTGTTGTTTATATATTTTTGAAATGTCAAGAATCCATCAAATCGGTTATTTTATAATGTGACACCCAGTGAACCGATTGATTTACACTTTTTAACTGCATAATTGATTTATTTAAATTTCAGTAGTTTTTCAATATTGATCACAAATTTTTGACTTAAATTTCAGTAATTCATGAATATTGAAGTCGAATTTTTGCAGATTGTTTTTTTTTTTCGTCGTGTATTTATTTCTCTTACGTCATATTCATTATTCGTCGTATACGAAGAGGTCACACACACATTGTACTGAAATTTTGGCATTTTGGACGCTTGAAAAGTTGATTAAGTCAGGAAGTACCGATAGAACGTCTCTGTCGTGTGTTAGACGTTACCAGGAGGACCGAAAGGATGCGTATATGTTGATATATCTGTGTATCGTATTAATAGTATATATGTCTATAGTAAATCGGTGGTATACGGAGAATAAGAGAAGAAGAGCGATATATAAAAGAGACTGAGCCGGTTCGGCAAGCGAGGCCGGGTTTTAACGATCGGTCATTAAGCCGCGAAGAAAATTGAGACGTCCGACGTTCTCTCTTTCTCTTCCTTGTGTGCGTGTGTTCTTCCTCTCTGCCTTGTCCTCTCGACCGTTTTCAGTCTTACATCCCCAATCGAGACCGAGGGCTTATAACGTGGTGCTCAGTTTTTTTTTCTGTTTTATTTTTATTTTTTTCAATTTTTATTTTCAAATATATTTTTATTATTTTTTTACACATATATTATAGAGATCCACGGTGTGGGTTTCATTCGCGCATTATGAATATACGTTTAATAGGATAATTATCGGTTTGACAACAAATTTGAAAAACCGAGGCGAGCCCAAAAAATAAAACGTTAGTAATAAATATCGAGATTTGGAGGCAGCGAACGAAAGATAAAACGACATTTCCCCGATAAACGCTTGCATTAATTTTCTTTTTTTGAGGAAAATTTCGATATTTATCAAATTTATGAACTATCGAGTGAAATCCCGCACGTAAATGATGCATCGGAATATTTTTTTTTGTATATTTATTGGGTTTATTTCGTGGGAGGAGAAAAAAAATCAATCTTTCCACCGACAAAAATTAATCATATGAGATTTATTCAATTATACACGAAAAAAAAAATGAAAAAAAGAAATTCGATAGATACGTCGCGACTCAACCGAACGATTTAATTCTTTATTGGTGTTTCTTTCTTTCTTTTTTTATTTTCAATCCTTTCTCTCCTTACCCGGGGACCTGGTTAAACGTCGCTGCTTTATAAGCGCCTCGGTAATTCTCTGGTTTGGCGCTCAGAGCAGGAGGATTCGAATTAAGTGCGACCGGTCGCGGTGAACAGAGATAAAGAGAGTCTTTCACACGTTTGTGCGTTACTCCAAAGGTATGCACGTTTACACACATGTGCACATTCAGTAAACAAATGTATACCAGTGTACAGGGTGGCAAAAAATCGTCTTCAAGATCCAACACAGATGAAAAGTCAATGATATTCTGATGAAAAAATGTTCTTATTCATTTTTCTTTTCGATCTACCGTTTTGGGGAAATATCGATTAAATAGTTTTAGCCAATTCGATGCAACGAAAAGAAAAAGTATGAGTAGTACGAGCAGAAGGGTTGAGATTGAGCTTGTTCGCTTAAAATAAATCGGGGCGGAGCAAACCATTCGCTGGTTTTATTACATATCGACCCACCGGAATGTCAGTCGCTAATAAAGCGACATTTCGGAAACGGTACGTCGGAGAGAAAAATCGAAGGAAACTTATTTCTTCGATATTTTATGATTCAACTCATGCTCAACAAGTCCATGCGATTAGTTCTATACGTTTTCGAATACACTCCTTATATATTTCCTAATGTGTGAAGATACGCACTGTATACGCAAGGACATGACGCGGTGGTGCCGCCTACTATATATAGAAAGAGAGTCGAGAAATGCCGTTCGTGGCATTTCATTGCCCACATATCTTGGGCCATTTAAGCCGGGCGCGTTAATTGGCCGAACCAATTAATTCCAACAAGTTTCCTTGGTGTGCGATTAGTCCTGCCATATTGGTTTCGTATATAAGACGAAAGAGATACTTTTATCCACAAACTTTTATATCAAGGATTATATATATGAAAATAAATACGCGATCTTTGAAGAGTAAGTGAAAGGTGAAATAGAGTCACTTGATACTCTTTGATTTTTATTGCAACGATTTTCAAGTCTTCCTCCCGGAAATCCAAGAACCAGTTCCTTATGAAATTTCCAACGAACATCTCGATCACGATAATCTGCAAAAAGAATATTCCAAAGTTTAAGTTAAAATTTTGTCTCCCTAGAGCTACGTTTTCCTCGGCAATCTCATCATCGTATCAACAAAAATGATGCTCTCTTGAAATAAGAGATTTTTATAATAGTTCACGTGCAAAAATCTTTAGGATCCGAAACTGGAGTATCGGTGACGGCGATGTAACGGATTGAGACATTTCATTCCAACGGGTTTGACTCGTGTAAAGTTTTACAGTGAACCGCTAATAATTAACGAGTTTTAACATCATTACGAAAAAAAGAAACACCAGATACGTAACTTCTAATTCATAAGTAAACGTTGAAGCATGAATGACTGAAAATTCGTGTTTACATTTGATGATGCGATGATGAAACGCGAAACGAGATATATGAAGAAACGTTTCATCAAATGGTGTTGATAGTCCTACAAAACGGCCGCGAAGAAAATTAACGTTGAAAGATTTAAAAAAAGTGGGGGAATTCAGTTGGCACACAAATTTATTATTTTTGTATTTGTGCTACAAGTTCATTATTATTTTCATTGAAAGTTTTGGTTAGTTTAAACATTGTTCGTAACGAAACATTTCAAAATCGGCGCCGTTTTAGCTACAATATGAAGAATTATATGGACACGAAATTCTACAAGAGTGCGATTCTGTACAGTCTCCGCACTATAGATCAAATGCTTCTTCTACAATCTACCGACTTGCTCGACGTTTCTTCTCGTCTCTTGATACTCTGTGGCGCTGCATCAACGAGGGAGGGGGAACTTGAAAGACAGAGCGAAAGAGAAAGAGAGAGAGAGGTGAGCAGGAGGTTGATTTATCGGCCAATTAGTCCGCAGGGTACCGGGTGCGCTTCAACGGTGCGTCTCACCTTACAGATGATATCCCGGAGGTAGAGAGAAACGGGGAAGAGATCTTTACGTCCAGAAAGAGAGAGAAAGAAAGATAAAGCGAAAGAGAGATAGAGAGATAAAGCGAAAGGGAGATAGAGAGAAAGAGGGAACTGGGAAGACACTGGGCACGTATCGTCTTCACCATGTTCGTATAGCCATAACCCGTACGTCTGCGCGATTGTCCACCATATATATTTGTGTCTATGGCGGTCGAGCTAGTGTGGAAAACGATGAATGTCTTGGATACCTTTGTCGAAGCTTTTTGACCATTTGCGACATTCTCACTAACTGCAGGTTTCAAAAAAATACACTTTATGCAAAAAATCAGATAAAATGGTGAATCAGGTGGTTTCCAAAGATTTTATTACAAATGACTGTCCACCATTTTGATTAGCATGAATGGCCATGTTGTTTAGAAGAATAATTCGTTCTTTACGAGAGTCTTCCAGTTGATTTTGTGCTCCAAATAAAAAATGACACACCGGGTTTTACTTAAAATTAGAATTAAAAGAGTGGCATGATTGAAAGAGGCACGAAAGTGTGACAGGAAATGGAAGAAACTAAGCGAATAACGAGAAAGGACAAGTTGTTCTGATTAAAAGGCCTGAATTTAAATTGCTCGTGACATCGTCGTCGAGTGAGGTCGAGTCAATCTCTTCTTTCCATTGCCTCTTGTAACTTGTAACTTTATCTTCACGCTGTCCGGATTTGTCGTGTTTCCTCATTTTCGCACACTTTTAACTCTACAAACCAGGCACTTTATTTATGTAAACATGTAAATATTATTAGATACATAAGTATCAAGTTTTTGTTACAGCCTCGCTAATTCGTGACAGGTTTACTTTTATATTTCTATCACGTGCTGGTCGCATATATCGCGGTAGGTCTGTACTGTTTATACGGTCTGTCTTTTCCCGGCAGGATGAGTTTCTCGCTTTTGCACGCTCCGTCGACTTTCCTAACGAGACTCTATATCCCCATGGCGCAACGTATCACGTGTACCATCGATATTATAGCGTCAACACGCTTTCGTTCCTCAGTCGTTCCATCTAATATTTCCGTTCAGTTATTTCCTTTATTTTTTTTCTTTTTTTTCATTATACTTTGATGCGATACATGCTCTTTCATGGTATCATAGAAATTATACTTTTCGAAATGGATTTTACGGATAAAATCATTCGTGTTTTCATTATTTACGATTATTTACGATTCCTTAGCAATCGAACGAGGTCGGACTTCATCTTGAGGTTCATATTAAGAAATGATGGTTGAAATTGATGAAAAAAAATATAATTATTGTTATTCAATCAATATTTTCATCGAGGGAAAATAAATACGAAAAGAATAATCCAAGATTCATGGATAAATATTGAATAAACTTTACACGGAAGGAAAACATTTTGAGGCGATAACTCGAGAGGAAATACGATAAAAATGGCTTTTTTCATGATTTCGAGTACGATACGTGCACCTATATAACGTCGAAAGCTATTCGGAGTACATATATGCAGATCGTTTAAATTTTACAATGATGTTGGTGAGGCGAAAATAGACGGTGCTGTCCTCCGTGCTTGAGAGTTCCCAGAAAAATGCCTAACACTCGTAGAAATAAAATTAAAAAGCTCTCTCTCTTTATCGTCGACCCTCGGCATCACTCACCGCGAGAAACAGTCACCAACCCACACAAACGCATACAAATTAAATAATTAGAGTGTGTGTGAATGCTGCCGAATATGTTTACAAGAGAGAGAGAAAGAGAGCGAGAGCTATTTCGACATTATAGAGGTGTGTAACGCCCCCAATTGCTATTTTTTCACTTCGGTATTGTTGTCAACAAAATTAATACAAGAAAAAACGTTTTCTTACTAATAAAAAACGTTAAAAACAAATTTGCTTTACGCAAGCAAATTATTATAGCGTTAATTATTCGTACTGCTTGGCGAACACGTAATCGTACGAATTTTTTTTCGCTGTTTTATCGGTTAATTTCTCCAATTCAGCGGAAAGTACATTGCGGCTCGATTGCGTCATCGGGCGAAGATGAAAGTGCTGTTATCAGTTCCGGAAATTATTCAATTTATTGACTTTTTCACATATATGTCATTATCGTAAACAGATTTATATTTTTGAATATTTGCACTGATAAAAAATATTTCAGAAATTACCATGGACAATATTGTTTAGGAAAATGAATCCAAGTCTTTCGATTTTACCAAACGACACAAATTAAACTGTGTGTTTACAGCAAAAAAAAATCACGAATAAATATTTTAGTGCAAGATGAAAAATTGAAATATATTGATTTTTTTATTCACGAAAACTTAATTAGCGAAGAATGTTTATCGTGAACTTTCAGCCAAGATTTATTTAACAATTCTCTTCAGATATAAGATGAGAGTTAGTTGGTCCATTATTTGATCGGCTGTTCAAATTTCGTACAAACTTTTCTTCATCGTAAATTAATGAATGGTTTGGCTTGTAATGGACTAGCAGAATTTATGTGTGATGCGATAGCCGTCATGAATTCTCGAGACGCCCGACACACTTCGTACGTGTTGACTCGGGCTTGCCACCATTTGATCTGCCAGCTCGAATTTCAGTTGGACCGCGCTAGACTTGGTGAAATGGTAAAAGCCCCGTAACAAAATACACGATGTATATATATATGGGGCAAGTTTCTTCATTCTGGCCTCGATTAGAGGCAAGAAGTTCGACTTGTATACCCACGTGAGCTAATTAACCGGTACCGAAAGCTCATCAAGACCGAATCCAATTAATTATATTTAAAAATATATTCAAGGTACACAATTATGAGAAATTTCGTTAAAAATGAAATTAGTCGATCGAATATAAGTTTTTCCGAATATTTTATTAATAATTGGCATAGTTTTTCATATCCTTTTCCATTTTAATTAAAACGAGATGTATTTACATTCGATGACTTATCAACGATTGTTTGACACTTATATTTTGTGATCGGAATGCCACGCACGAATTCCTTTGATCAATTGTTGTGCAATTATTAGAGTAAATCGACAAGGAGAAAATAAAAATTAGTTTTGATTATAAAAAAATATATAAATAATAATAAGGCATGGGCAACAGGAGAGAAATGGTGGAAAATCTTCATTTCGCTACCACAGGTAGGCAGACGCAAGAGGTTTACGATGTTTTGTTTCATAGCTCGGACACGAGACCGATGCATTGTTAAAATATTAATATTCATCTATATATCGAGGGCACGCTGCGTTAGTTGCTATATCGCAAATACACATACGTGTGCATGTTTATATACATCGGATGGTGTGGAAACGCGTGAAAGCGTTTTAATATCCTGTCTGCGTTTAATCGTGGCGCGGGACGTTAAGGCCCCCCGTTTTTGTCCCCAGGTGGTCCCATTTAACACCATGAGCCACAGTCTCACGTGTGGCTTACCTCATTCATGGATATTCTTCTTCTTCTTCTCAACCAAATATTCTCGCGTTGACGACAGAACCTTATTCATGAGCTTTTGTCCTTGATCGTCCACGATCAAAGATTTACAACGGAATTTAACGTTTTCATTCAATTCAATTTGATCTGAAGTTATTTTGTATCTACTGTAAAGCTTTTTCATGATAAAATACTGGATTTCCTGACAATTAGTTGATCTTAACGGGTTTTTTAGTATCGAAGTATTTTGAATGAAAAGATCGTAACGTGGTGTTGAAATTCTTGAATTTTTAAATGTCAAAACGTTAATAAAATCCGTTCAAATAATCAGTAGTCGATTTTTAATTCATCTCTTTGATGCTTTTTTTAAATTCTTTCAACGACTGACCAATTCTTTGACTGCCAAAACATCAAGTCAAGTATCAGACCTTGGAAGAACTTTACTAGGCGAAGATCAAGCTTTGGACGTGCTAGCGTTGCGATATTCATATAGAAATGAAAACGAAGCGAGAAAAAGAGAAAAGTTAGAGAGACACGAGATTGAATAATAAAAAAAAAGATGGGGAGCACGTGGGTCGCGAGTCAGTAATAAATAAAATAGAAAATGAAAGGCAGGACAGATGCGCCAAGGGACCACTATGTCTGCGGCCGTAAAGTGCACACAGCAGTTAAATTTGTATTTGTAGAGCGCTAACGGGAAAGACTTCACTCTGCGTATCTGTACCATTTCTTCTCACGTCGTCCATATACCATTCCCGATCTTTAAGATATATTATATTTATGTCCAAAACACTCACTAACACATAAACAAGCGTACATGTATTTTTACATGAACAATTTTGTAGTATTAGTGGTTCGAGAAGAGAATTTTAGTCGCGAGTATCCATCGTGGAAAAGCTCGGAGAAGAGAACTTTGAAGAAACCATGTATACGTCTCGTCGAGCTTTAGTCATTTAGTTACGCTGTGGTCCGGGTCGAATGCCGAGACGTGAGAGAAGAAGAACAAAAACAAAATTAACGAGTGACAAGCACGCCGAAAAATTCAAACTGAAATTTAACTTTAGTTTTAACTATTAAAAATATACGAAAGTGATATTTACATTCATGGCCCAGTGGCTTGACCTTGACCACGTTCAATATTTCGAGACCAACATTTTGGTTCTCAAGTTTCAATAATATTTCTTTCATCAATCTTTGAATAAAAAAAAAACGCTAAAAATAGAGTAGAATTTTTGTATTTTTTCCCCATTTCAACAGTTTTCCAGATTTTTATTATTTTTCAGATATTTTATTATTTTTGTTACTCGTACTCGATGCCGTCGTCTCTTTGCTGTTCATTTTTCATTCAAAAACCATTTGCAACATTTATGACATTTATAAAAGTTCGAAAAACAAAAACGAAAACAAAATTGCAAATAAAAAAAGATTGTCATACAATTTTACGAGTGTATAAGTACATCGAGTAAAGGGACGGGATGTAGTGGCGAACGAGGATGAGGGAGACAGAAATTCTGGACGGATTCTCGAACCCTCGGGATAACATGATCGAGCTCAAGGGTGAGGATGAAGGCGAGGGTGTCACCGCGGATTTCTGTGTGCGTTACAGCGGTTGCTCTTTTAACAGGCTCCCATTGTATGGGGGATGATTTTCCTGGCCAAACTCGTATTATCGTAACGAACAGATAAGTCGTCGGATAAATGTGTCTCGTCAGTTCGCACGTGCTCACGCACGTACACATATGTACATATATATTTATATAAAGAATAAATCGATTTGAATAAATACACTTTGTGCGTGTACGTGTAGAGAAAAACGATCATCCTCGCGTTCTCGTCGTTCTATCGGATGCCAAATCGGTGAATGAGCGTGTGCCGATAAGTAACATAACTGATTCTTTTTATATATTCAACAGACCCTCCGGTGGACTTGGTGAATGAAGAATTTCTGTACGTTCACCACCCTCGTCCTTTGCCTCTAATCTTGTAATTATCGAAATTTATATCTCGGCGACGATAAACTTTGTGTTATTGACAACGCGTGCAAAGATTTTTAGGACGAGATATGGTCGTTTCAAATAATTTTTGGTCCGTATTCAATGTTGAAAAAGACTGGAGGAAAATTGGGTTTTCTTTTTGGCTATTAAACAGCTTTTTACTTTAATTGAGTGTGCTACTTAGTAGGCCTGATCATTCAAACAAATGAAAAGATATCAGGGAGAAAAAAATGTTGCTTGTAAAAGCGTGTGTGAGCGAAAAAAGAATGAAAGTTGTTTGAAAGGAAGAGAGAGAGAGGGAGAGCTAGGTCTTTCAATTATCGAGCGTCGTTCGCTGGGTTGGGCAGCCATGTTGCACAATCCCGAATGTCTACGTCCAATGTCCATTCTGTGGTCGCGAGGACACTCGTTCGCCAGGACTACGAGAGAAACAGAGAGAAAGAGGATAAGAAGAAAAAGAAGCAGAAGAAGAAGAAGCAGAAAAAGAAAAAAGGAAGAGGAGATGCCAGAAACCGCGACGACGAGAGACTACCCCCTCCTCCCACTGCTGCTAGTCCTTTTCTTGGCTACTGCATATGTATTATATGCGATTGTGTTCCGAGAAACTTGTATTCGATACGAGAACTCTGTCCACTCTCTCAAGTCAACGCTTTCTTATTCTCCTTCTTCCTTCTCCCTTTCTCTCTCTCTCTCTCTGTACTTCGTACTCTCTTATTTTCTTGGTTCTTAAAGCCGAGAAGAGAGAAAAAACATTCGACGTGTATAAAGTCCTGGCGATGGCGAGGAACAGTAGCAGAAAAGAATAAAAATAAAATTGAGAGATCGAGTGAGACAGCGAAAGTAAAAAAGAAGAGGAAAGGAAATCAGATAGAAAAAAAAACGATTGCGGGGGTCGAAAAGGTGTGCAAAAGTTAGTGTGGATGAAGGAAGGATGGAAAGAAGCGAAGAGAAGATCGAGAGAGGCTTAGAAAGAGAAAAGGAATATAATGGGAAGAAAGAAAACACTATGTATATAAATATATATAATGCATAACTTTGCACCTGGTTCAAAAACTTAAACGCTTCGGTCTCTCTCCCTCTCTCTCTCTTTCTATTATTGACCCTTCGAATGTTTCGGAGCTTCCTAAGATATCGTCGTCTCAGCTTCTCTTAGCGTTTGGAAAAAGAGACATAAAAAATCAAAGTAAAAATATTAAAAAATTCCAAAACCGTACACTTGTGGCACATGTTTAAGTCGTCGTTGGCCACCGGTAAAGTAACGCAAATACATTTGCGAAACCACGAATCTTATATACTCGCCCAAACGTCATCATCTCACGAACGAGAACTCAAAATCGATGCCAAATTTTTTTTACTACCCTTTTTCAAAAATTAAAATCCTATCCTGACATTTCTTTTATTATTTTCCCGCTGGTTCGTTCTCGATGACTATATACAAAGTTTCGAAGTAAAGTTTCAAGTCAAAGCGTATCACGATCTCAAATCGGTCCCTTTTACACATCGGACAGTTGTAATATAATAATAACACGTGGCGGAAGGAAAATTTCTAATATTTTTTGGAGACCCGAGTTTTGTGGGAAGAAAATGTCTCGGGCGAATGAATTTACGGATCATTTGTCATCAATGTCGCCGATGTAGCCTCGATTGTTCGTTAGATCGAGGCCGCCATTTTTCCTTCCATCCACCTTACTCTAAGGCTACCCTTCGATAGAACCTAATAATAGAGTTGGCTGATATTCACCAGTAACGCCACCACCAAGTGATAAATCGTTAAATAATCTTGTAGGTCCCATTATGTCAAATTTACAAACGGATGACCCCGCGGGACGCCGAGATATTCCACACCCCCTCAGGGCATCAAAAGGAAAGAGCAGCGCACAGATCTCCGCCACACGGAGTCACTCGTCCGTGCATTTTTTTACGATCTCTCATCCCCTACCAGTCCTTAAATACTATATCTATAAGTATCTTTTTTTTTGTATACATAAACGCGTAGAAAACTGCAGTAGCTACGTATAGCTATAAGTGTTAAAGCGCAGCAAACACTAAACCCATATAAAGTTTATTATAAAGCCTCGTAATACTTGAGTCGAACAATAACAACTATGATATTACTTAACAAGGACAGAAGATGAATTTTTTTCCCAATGAAAGAAAATTTTATCTTCAGAACGAATTCAAACTCTATAAATCGTGCTCCATCTGATTTAGACATTCTCCACGGAAGATGCTTGAAGAAAAATAGAAAATTTCAAGAGAAATATGCTCCGGATGATTTACAGTACACAAGGACAAATATATGAGATGGAAAATAATTTTTATGTGATTGAGTTAATACATTTTTGAAGAATTAGTCACTTTTTTTGAATGCAATTGAAAGAAGATAATTTTTTTTTTTTAAGTACTTGAAAAATTTTGAGTTCTTTCATCGTTTAGTTTTTAAGATATTGTAGCTTTTCGAAATATTGCGATTTCGAACAATCCACGAAATAAAAGTTTTTGCTGTAATCCTCGATATGAGCATTTTTTATGAAAAATTGACAATCGTACATTTATAAATTTAAAAAAAGGACTTACATTTGGACTCGACCAAACTTTAACTGTGCAACTACCAGCGTTAGAAAAAATGCACCAATAAAAGCAATTTCATTGAATCAAATTTTGTTTATAATTGTGTGTATAGTTTAGAAAATAAAAAAATGATGCCAAATTAACGTGAAAAGTGACGTCAGCAAAGAAAAATCTATTGAGATTTCAAGCTGAATGAACTTGCATTGATGGGTAAAGAAAAAAAAGACTTCTCACTACAACAATTGATATGCAACTGAATGACACGTTCTCAGTTATTCCCTAAAGTATTAATACAGTGAAAAATTTCCATACGTTTAAAAAACGTCAATGAAAAAGCGTTGAGATGGTTCTTTTTTCTCGTCAATAACACACTCCATGAACGACAAAATAAACCGTGAAAAATCCATTCTCCAAAAACATTCAGCACCAAATTTTCGCTCGTTTCTTCAATGAGAAACGATGACTCGCAAAACTTTGTATCCGAGAAACGACTAATGGAATGATTTCACTCGGAAACGGAAATTATGAATGAAAATTCTGTAGGATTGAGATTCAATAAAATTGCTTACAACAAACGCACTCGTGCAAGGTTTTTTGTTGTCGTACAACAAAATTGCCCTGGTTCGACAATTAATGAAGTTGAAAAATCAAAGTTTATGCTAATTAATGATTCCAGCGTGACGAGCAAAAGAGTTTACGCTTTTAGCTCTTGACTTCGAGTGTTTGGCTATTGTGCCCTCGGAGTATGGCAAGCTCTTGACGTTTTTCTTATATTGTTAATGGAGTGTTGCCACAAATCGAGCGTCAATGAACTCCGCACCAAGTACCAGTCTCTTGTGACTTTTCGTTTAATGTCACGTTCGTTCTACTTTGTAGGTTCTATTTTCAAATCCTACATTCTTTGATTTTCTTCCTTTTTCAGTACAGCCGCGAGGGACTTATTGGATGATGAATGAAGGAATAGAAAAGAAAATGTGCGTTGAAATATGAATGGAGAATTTTCCAATAGCAAGAATGAGAAAAATAAACTTTGTCCGAATTATGCGAAAGTTTTTTTTTTTTGCTTTATGGATTCGCGTTGTTTCAAGTGGATATTGTTTTAATTTTAAAGCACGCAGAAAAATGGATGTTTTGTTATTATTTCTATGTTTTTTTTTTTAAACACTAACAACACAATTTAAAAACGGAGCTGCATCACGGGTAAATATTTATTGAGCCCCGATAAAAACTCGTTTAATTTACATGTATCCGTTTTTCTGGATGTATCATAAATATTTGAGTCAGGAAATAGGATCATATAAAATCGTAGGACTGTCACGAGTTTCCAAAAACTCTATATAAAATATCGACAATTCGAGTGATAACTTTTATACACGTATATAGATATGTACGTTCAGTTTATACGAGAATGGTCGTGAAATTCTGGACACCGGTGAACAACTCTTTTTATTTTTCTCTGTCACCCTCTGTTCTCTGTTCAGACTTTATTTTCTCACATGCAAACCCATATGAATGACATTTTTAACTTTTCCTCGAAACACATGATATATATTCGTTGCAATACGCTTTTTCTACGCGAGCACTTTATCGAAGTGAAATTTATCCGTCAACTCGTCCATCCGTTTCGTTGATGGAACATTCGTTGCAAAAAAAAATAAAAAATAAAATAAAAACTATATAACAATGCCCTCATTCGGCTTTTACATATATATTTATATAAACGTTTGAGGGACGAAAACAAAAACGGAAGAAAAATATACAAGGGAATGACGAAAGCTCCGCAGGTTTTACAGATTTTCCATTCCCTCGCAAAAATAGCACAATAGCTCATCTCCCTGCACGATGATAGTACGTATACGTTTCCATTCTCCACCTCTTCTCGCTTTTCCGACTTTCCGTGCTACGTTTTCGACTCTATAAACACGTTGAAAGCAAGAGAGAGCAAGAGACTCGGGGGGTTGGGGGAGAGGGACTTCTGACTTATCGACTGAAGCATATTTAATTTCCGTTCGAAGGTATAACATTCACGATTCTTCATCCCACATTCATACGAGTCTCTCCCGATTCACTCCCTTTTTCACTCATCCCCTGCTACTCCATATGACGCCTTATCTACCCTTTTCCAATAAGACCATCCCTCTTGTGTCCAATTGTTCTTTTCTTGTATGGAATGAATCTCAATGCGACCTCGACGTTATGCGAAATTGTTTATTGTTATTTTTTTAATGCTTCGCACGTCTTTTTCTACCCGTCAATTTCCGTATTGCTATTTTTTCTTTTCGTGGACTATCATATTGACGGAAAAGCACTTAAAACTATTGACAATTTAAGTCAACGACTTTTTTCAAAATTTTTATTAACCATTCAAATGTAAAGAAATTTCATCAAATCAGTTGAAAAAGTTTCTGAATATATTTTAGAATGATCAATATAAAACATGTCATTGTATACATTATGATATCAACGAATAAATTAGTTTCAGTAACAATCAAGCGGCAAGAAAATCTTTGTGAAACATACAAACACAAGTCAGACTAGTGGATTTGCTCGCCTCGGTATTAGTGACTCAATTAGAACCAGAAACCGAAGAATTATATTTACACAAAGGTGATTTTTTTGTTCATCCGTCGATGGGTTGTCGAGTTATAAATCAACAAACAAACTTAAGATTTTTAATAATACTTATAAGATAAAAAAAATCTATTGAATGAGACACAAATACTAAGAATTTTCTAATAATTAATTAATCGATAATCAAAGTATGTTTATATTGGAGCCGAGTCAGGTTTATAGAATCTCAGCCCCTCATACATCAATCGATACATAAAATTCATATACGTCTGAGTATACATATAAACTCTATGGTAACCCCCGGTAAACCATACGTAATAGACAAACAAGAGGAAACGTATGGGGACGATCATTGGGGCGTTTTGACTCCGTATTTCTTTGTACATATATCGTCTTTCAGTTGACGCGTTCTCGTATTGCATTGGGGTGTACGAAATCCAAGGGAAAATGCTCATTGAATAATTTTAGTCTCGCCTTATACTCAAACTCCGAACAATGTCAGGACAAAAGCTTTTCTTTCGTTGAGAGTAGATAGAAATCCCCAATGGTCCACGGGTAGTTGGCTCACTGAGATTCAATTTAGTACTACTACGGTCGCATTAAACGGCCATTTATGTAATCGTTTCATTTCAGACACCCACCGATAGTTGTTTCGAGACGGGGGGATGACAAAATCGATTATGAGGTGATGAAAAAAAAAAAAAAAAAAAATTAGTCGATATGTGTCTTTATAGATTAATATTCAAAACTTGTTGATTTGATTGCGAATATTACATCGATTCAATACTTGATTCTATTTATAAATTTATGCACTTAGAAACCATCTCATGTTTGAAATTTTTTATTTCAATTGAAATTAGTCTTTTTTGATGATTTGCGAGGATCAAGACAAAAAATCGACAACAAATGTCGTTGTTTGTATAATTAAAGAACACGATCTGTTCTCAAGTCTCTAGAAACAAAATTCCTCCTTACTCTGTACATATCCAACGGTTATTAATACCAGAATTAGAATTCTGAGACAATCGACACAAGTTGTACAACGCAGGCTTGTAGTTTATATTTGTAAGATTCTATTATTCCACATTTAATCAGGGTACACCAGTGGAGCTTTCATTGTTCGACCATTTCTGAAACGACCGGGGTGTGTGCTCTCGTGCGGCTTTTGTCATCGTACTTTCTATGTCGAGGCGAGAAATTCTCGATCTTTCTCTCTCCCTCTTTCCCTCTCTCCCTCTCTCCTGCTTCTGCTCCTTTTGTTTCGATCATTCGTCGCTCGTTCACTCGCGCTTTTGCCCTCTCCCTCCCTTCCACCCACCCTCGCAACCCCCGCCATATTTGCTGTCGCATATACCCGCGAGCCCTCCGCGCGAACAAGTTAGTAATTAATTTTTGTGAATTACTTGGCAGTCGACGTGATGCCGAGAACCCGAGTCTTATATATATACACATAGCGTTTGTGTTCTGAACGGAGAACTAGAGCGGCGATATCTTTCCTCGCTCTCGTTGTCTCCTCCAATACTCCGCCTCTGTCCTACTAGTAATGGGTACGAACAACCTGGGAATATTCTACTCTTGTGGAAAAAAAACCCTAACTTTTGATGTTATTTCAAATTTTTATTTACTCCTGTGAATAAAAATCTTTGGAGTATAGACAGTTCTTTTTCCGGGTGTTTTCACGATGAGGTCAAAATATTATGAAAATTCATCCAATTTTTAATACTTTTTCAGCGGCTCATTTTGATAGAGGCTGATCGAAAATAATGGATGAAATACCGTTCATTTTGTTTTTTGCTTTTCATCAACGATCCATTGAGAAATAAATTTTTAAGGTTTTTTCCAATGTCTCTATTTTTTAAAGTCAAAATGTCAAAAGTTGGATATAATTGATGAGGAAACAATAAAAATAAATCGATCCCTAAAAATTGTTTGATATTTCGAGTAGTTTAATTCCATCATCATCATTGGGACATTCTGCTACCTTTCGGTCTCTCATCCTCCGCCATGCGCAACCCCCTCCGGTCCACCCTGTTCTCCACACACAACTCAATTTCTCGTTTCATTCTCCAGCACGGTGCGGCGGCGCCTGTGCTCTCCTATCTCTCGTTCGCCCGCCTGACTTCTCCCGGCCGACGGTTGCGTATAATACGCCACCTACCACAGTTATAATAATGCGACGAGGGGTTGATAGCATACGTATGTATATGTGTTCTTGGATGCTACGAGAGTGTGTCGTTTCATCGTTGTCGTCCTCGTTGCGAGAATTTCCTCACAAGCTTTGCTACGAATATGTATACAGAGTGTCGCAAAAGTTGTGTGTTTAAGGAGCTTATGTTGGACGACAGAAAAAAATGAGATCGCAACATATTTTCAATAGGAAAAAATTCTGATACGGTTTCTTTTCCATAATTGACAATTGATCGACTTCAACAGTTCGAACGCAAATAAACTCGAGGTCTCCCATTTGTCTTTACCGCCGAACTGCATTGTCTAGATCACTAATTAATGAATATCTGATTAACGGTGTATTTTGGGGATAAAAGTTACACACAACTATGATTTTCTTCAGATTTGCAGTAATTACATAATTTTTTTTTTTTTAATGGTTTGGATAGAAATTTAGCAACTGCCTGTATACAAACACATATATATAGTAATCTTAGTCCCCTCTATGCTATGAAAGCTGTTGGCATGCGGTGGTAGTGACTGGTATTGGTTGATATTTCCAACAGTTATGTAATTTCCTGGGTATTGTTGGCGCTCGCAACTCCTATCATCCGCAGACGTGCTCAGGATCCAGCAGTCTTTCTCTCCCGTGCGGTTGCTTCCCTTATGCTTCTTGCTCCACCACTTCCACCATCGCCAACACCTCCCCTTTGGACCGCGACACCCTCATACCTTTTCTTCCATCGTGTGAAGAACGCGCTTTCCCTTCGCGCATCAACCTTCTCATATACACATCGATCAACATTTCTCTCTTTCACTCCCCCTCTTTCTCCTCCTCCCTCACCTCCTCATCCACCACAAATTTTCCCCTACTCCTTTTCCACCCTTCGCCCGTTACGCCACCGACGTTGACTCCTGTCTTTCCTAAACTTTCGTCCTGACAAAGAGAACTGTCGGGAGATGTTCTCTCAGAGTTACTCGGATAGTACATCGGCATAGAAAACAAATGCGAGGCGGGTGTGACAAAAACGAAATGGAAATTACGAGGACATGAGGAAACAAGAAAACACCCCGCAATATCGGATAAGCGCAAAAAGATGATAGACAAAAGATTCCAAAAAATTCTTAGTTTCGTTCATCCGTACGGTTGCCATTAAATAGTTGAAAATATAACGATGTTCCGTGGCTTCACTTTATTGTCGAAGACAAGTCCATTCATTTAAATAAATTCGTTCAACGGTGAAAAGGGTTCTGATTGAACATGAGGGTGTCTGCTTGTCTACGATGAATCAGGTGCAAAGAGGTAATGGGGGATGAAAAAGAGAGTAGAAAAGAAAAAAGAGGCGCTCGGAGGCTCGATAAGGGTTGTGTCGCTACCTCTCGATATCGAGGGTGTCGAAGCTTCCTACCCGGTAATTTCCTGGATTTTATGGTCCGCCCGACAACACACCTATCTCTATACATATGTACATAAACGAGGTAGAGTCTGACGATGGAGAGAATTAGGCCGCAGCGTTTATCTGCATCTGAGAATCCAATAAAGGGTTCCCACGAGTCATCCCGTTTATTTACATCGTCACCGAACGCTTTTCGTATAAAAAACAACAACAAAAATCGCTCGAATTTCCATATTAGAACAAAACTAAAAAATTACACTGCGTTGATAATATAAGTTAAAAAGAATAAAATCATTTCAACGAATTAATTGTAAGAATTAAAAATGAAAATACGAACAAATATAAATTGTAAAAGATGACACGATGAAAGATTGACAAAAATGGCGTATTCGAATATACCTTCTGTTTCGATGAATTATATATCACGAGCAAACTTCCGCACATAAAACACTTGCTACAATAACGTAATATCGACATGTCTTCAGAAATATAGGTACTCGATATTCAACTTCGTATTTCTCGATGTATTCTATACTCATAATAGCCGTCTCTTCTCACGACATTTCTGCGCCTCGTGTGCATTAATTCGCCTTCGTAATTAACTGCGAAGCGTTATTGCCGAGTGTATTATCAGGAATTTCAATGTGAAACAGGAGCAGTCATTGCGTTTATGTCTAACACTTCCTTGACATTTTTTGTTCAGCTTTACTTGGCTTTTTGTCAATTTTAATATAAAGACTAGTCAAAATTTAAGAAAAAAAAAAAAAAATATTGCACTGCGCAATAGAATGGATGTTTAATGAAAAATTATTTTTTTTTCCCTTACGAAACGATTTTTAGGTTTAATCTTTTAAATAAGAATATATTTTTAACAGGTTGTCGATAAATCGAGAAATACCATTGAATTATTTTATATGTTAATTCTATTCAAGTCACACTATCCTACATTTGTTTATTACTGCAGTCTAACGTGCGCACTTATCTGTCATTCGGTTTCCCATTCGAAATTCTTCATTGCAGCTGATGAATAACATGCATGTTACTCCACAATGAGGAGACGACGACCATTCGTAGTTTAATTAAACAATGAGACGCGTCAGAACGTCCGAAGGTTTTGAATGCGATGACAATGAGAAGTTGTCCCTGAGAACAGAGGGAGAGAACGAGAGAGACAGAGGGTTGATTTACTTTGGTTTGAGGGGTATTGGTTCCCAATAAAGTGTATTCTTCCAAAGAACAGTTTTTTTTTTTAATTTCTTCATAATTCCATTCTTTTCTTCCATTAATTTCAACCCTCGAAAGCTGTAGATCGTACATTTGAATAAAAAGTAAAGTATTTAGCTGCAAATATGAACAATGTAAACGTGTATTTCGTACTGCGGAGAGGGAATTTTTTTTTTTTTTTTCATGCAATCGTTTTTCCGAGGCCTGCTGTGGAGATGCGCGAAGTTGGTCTCGCGTTTACGAGCAGAGCGTCATGCCAGCCGCGGTTAATATTGACTGGCAGTGATTACGCGTGCGCCAAGTGGAGCAACCCTTGGTTGAACCGCCCTCCCACACGTTAAATTCGTTTCCCAACCTTATTTTAGCGTCGGGCCAAAGGGGAGGAAAAAGAGATAGAGAACGAAGCTGGTGGCCCCAGAGTGTCCGCGCCAACCGCAATACATAGGTATATGACTAGCAGAAGTTATTATTATTATTACTATTATTATCATTATTATTATTATTCTACGGAGCTGTAACACTGCTGGGCAATATAACGAGAGTCTCGCGCCCTCTCGTGGCGAATCATAGGTTGATGTCGGGGGTTGAGGGTCGCGAAACTATAGGTCGCTCGTATCCAAGCCCCGATGGTTATGCTCTCACGTCCCATGGCGACCAACCTCGACAACTACGACGACGACGACGACGACGAACGGCGACAACGACGGAAATGTCCGACAAAAAATGAAAGCGCCACTCGACAATAAGTACCGAACGACTCTTGTAAGCACTTTGCGATAAGTATTTCCTCCCATTCTACCTCTTTTGTACACTATATGGGTAGACAATTGTGTATATATATATATGTATTTTACGTGAACTCCTGTTGGAGGTTTTTTGTTTTTATTTTCTATATCACGCTATTGTGTAATAACGACATATATAGGAATTGACAGCATATTTTCGAGATGACTGGACATTTATTTATCAGCTTATACGCTAATCTGATTCATAGAACATCTAACAAATGAGCGTTTAGGAAGGGGCTGGATATGCTGGCTCTATAATTAACCCTGCGAAAATCACATCGAGTCTATGAGGTTCTGTCGAAAACACTTTCATTTTTATCTCCTTCTATTGAAACGTTTCGAATTTAACGCTTCGAATATAGTAAATTAAATTGAAGTGAAAATTCTCTTCTTTTCGATGTATAAATTGTGAATGCAACCATTCTCAGTTTTCAGTCGCCATATTATAGGTATCAAAATCCAATGTGGCGCGATTGACATTCGATGGCTTCTCTCGCGTGTCTCTTTCCTTTCGACAATAATTGCTACCGATTCACGACCGCCATGCTTCGGGATTTCTAAGTTTTTTGCCACAACACTATACTCTTCGTGATGTCCCTTTCGCGCTCCCTCATTTTGCCATCTCCTTTTTACTCTCTCTCTCTCTCTTTCTATCTCGTGTTCACTTCTGTCGCATGTCTTTCTCGTCTTTCTTCTCGCCATTCTACATCATTCCCCTCTCGTTCTCTATCTCCCTTTCTACCTCTCTTCCGATTAATCTCTTTTGCGCGCGCAGACTCGCGAATCTCTCCTTCTTCAACCTATTTGCTACGGTTCAATAGTTCTCTCGATATATAACGTCAGCATCCTTCTCGATATTTTAACGAGTGAGAACAGAAATAGAAGGTATGCGCTTAAACGGTGATCGCTTATTGCATCTTTCTTCTACTATTATCCATCCCTTTTTCAAACCTTTTCAAACATCTCGCTTTTTCATCTTACCATTCCATCATTTTATATTCTTTAATCTCTTTGGCCAATCCATCGCCAGTTTCTCTCATTGCTACTGTTCTATCGGTTTTTCTTTCCGTCACTTCTTTCCTTTCTTTTGTCATTCCCTCATCTTATTGGCTCTTCCTTCTTTCTTTTATGTTCACATAACGGTTTCATTATTTTTTCCCTTTTTTCCAATTTTGTCTTTCCTTTATTTTTCTCTTTCACCGTTTACCTGAACTTGATCGTTTTTTTAAATTATTTTCGCAGGGACTGCAAAAATTACAGCTGCGGTTTTACAGGTTCTTCGCATGATTTTTAATAATTGACACTTTTATAATTATTGTGTCATGATTATTTTTACCGTGGCCTTTGGTTTTGAATTATAATTAATATTTTCGCTCTCCCTATCTCTCTCTGTGTAAGGCGGAGTCCCGGATAGTTTTATTTTTCGTCTTTCTTGCACGATTTCATTGTAGAAGTATAATGTGGATATATGTTCTAGATATACGTAGGAGGTAACTATCACTCGACCCCCTTTTGTCGCGTGGTCCATCCTTCTCTCGGATCTCTTCCACCCCCGTCTCGACTATATAACATGGCGGCTTGCTTCAGTGGCACAATTAGAGGCAGTCTGCGCACGCGGTTGCGACGACTACAATATCATTAAAGACCGCTCCATCTCTCTTCCCCTGCTCGCTCTTGCTCCCTTTCATCTCTTAATCTCACCAATCCTTATTCCCACATTGTTTCTCTCACGATTTATTTATTTCTTAATTAACTCAATTATTTTTATCTACTCTACTTCAAATGCTATATCTATCATTCATTCAATTTCGTGTCTGTTTATTTAATCGATTGATCTCTATGGCACGTTTATTATTTACTTAATTGATGTCCCAACTGATTATTGCATCACCACCAAATCCTTCAGTACTCCCCATTTTTTAAACCCATTAATCATTATCTCCATTTTTTACTCGATTGCACAAAAATCCAGTTTTAATGGTCAAGCTATTCAACGAAAATCTCATTTTTACCAAAAAGTAAAAAAGTTGAATGGAAATTTCACTCAAAATTTGCGAATGGGAGATAAAACTTTGATACCGTGATAAAAACCGAAAAGTAGACGGTTTTATTTTTTTGAAAAATTCACCTCTTTTTTGGACATATTTTTACATGTATCAAAAAATGCACATATCGCGTTACTCATTAATTCTTTTTTTGTTTCTGAATGTTACGGAGCGCTCACTCTACGATTTTTTGGTGACGTTTTTTTTTTTGTGAAATTTTCATGCACAGCAGCTAAAATTTGGAATATCCCCAAAAGTTGTCAGTTTTAATTTTTTCGCAATTTCTTATGACACACTCCATACTTTTGCACCCCATCCTCCTGCTTTTCCACGAACATAGACTCGTTATATGTGTGTAAATCGGTACGTGGTATCGAGCGAAAACGAGAATAAGAAACTGGCGGAGAAGAGTTAGAATGGAAGTCTTGGGTCTTGAGTTGGTGAACGCGGCACGATCGAGGTGAGAGAGCACACAACATATATACACCTCGCATCGCGAAGAAGCCTCCTCGTCGTTGTCGTCGTCGTCGTCGATCGTACATGACCGAGAGTAAGACAGTGGCCACGAAATAAGAAACCGGTTGGGACCCAATTTACTTAACAACGACCGAGAATCCAACACTTACGGTTGTTCGAATGCCTCTCTCGCGAACCGCGGGACGTTCTGTCCCGACGTGCGAGTCCGGGTGACGAAGAAAGAAAACATTTGGTTTTTTAGCCCATATTACAAGCGAAATCGTCTAAAAGATAAACCAAATAACTGATTTTTTCGAACGATCGATCATTAAAGAAAAAAAACTCCCAAATGTTCGACTTTTCTTCGTTGAAAGCACAGGATGCAGTGCAGCAAGTTCACGATTTTTTGCCGTCAATATTTTCGATCAATTATAAATAATGATTAATTTATGTGCCTTGATAATAATCCACGATTATTTGAATAAAAACTAAATGATGTCGAATGATGTTTCCTCGTATGTAAAAGAAGCAGGTGACTAAATCAGGTTCTCCTAAGTTTTCGTCTCGGCATTTGCTACGATCGTCCATGCGTATTTATATACGTATGAATTCTTCGTTTGTCTCCGTAAATGTTCATGTGTATCGTCGCGTGTGTGTGTGTATCGCGGGAGCGGCTTGTGTACGGTAGCGCGACTACTAATTTCTACTTCATCAGTCGAGATAAGACTGGAATTTTTGCCACCGCTTTACCACAAGGGTGAACGAAGCGAGAACGTTCGTTAAACGTTTTATACTACCTCTTTGAGTTTATAGTCTGTAAGAAAGATGCAGAGAGTGAAAGAGAGACAGAAAAGTGACAGAGAGAGGAAGAAAGAAAAACATTCAATCGTTCGACTTCGAGTTCTCAATTTTCCTGAGAGAATTCCTTCAAATATATTCATGCGCATAAACATATATCTATAAATGAATACGTTTATGCATATATATGTTTTTATACTTGTAAATAGGTATATATTTTAGTGCAAAATATATACTTTGAAGTACACGTTCGCGTGCGATCTCTGCCCACTGCTTTGCCGCGCGCTTACTAGTACCTCCGATTATTATCGGAATTTCATGCATAAGTGGATCGATACTAATATATATTTATATATATATCGCAATACATGCTCATGTACATGCATGTACATACAAATACATTTGCAATGGTTACATTCCGCAGGTATACGTAATATAGCCCGGTAAGTCTTAATTTCGTCAATTAGCGAATCGCAGCCTCATTTCCGGCAGTTATTCCAAGCTTCAAGTTTTTAAAATCCTTCTCATATCGATTAAGGACTATAATTTATCCAATGAATCGGTTAAGCTTTTCGCTGCGCAGCTCCCGTACAAATCGACGAGCTCATGATAATCATTTCATCCCGATTTTTACCCTCGTTCTCGCAATTATTTTATTACGAAAACGCTGATAAAATTTAATAACAAGGCATCACTTTCATTGAAATTATAAACGGTGGGAAGTCAGATCGAGATTGGTGTTTTTTATAATGCACTGAAAACCCAATTTTGTTTAAAGAGGCTGATTTTTTTGTTTGATACGTTTAAATAAATATTTTGCCACAAATAATAACATTTTCATTATTTCAACAGATATTTTATCATTCAGATAATTTCAGCAAAGAATACATCGTTGGAATATTAACAAATTTTGCTTCTACAGAAACTGTCGGTAAAATATACTATAATTGGGTTTACGGTGAGACTATATAAAAATTCCCAGTTTGATTTTTATTGAAGAGCGTATGGAAAAAATGTATGATTTTAATACATGCTCAAAAATTATGTTCAAACGTTAATATTTATGCAGCAATCGTTTTTGTAACTTTTACCAGCAAACTATACTTACATCGAAATCATTACATTTGTTGATATGAAGGAGAAAAGAAGGAGATTCGATTTCATCGGCTCAAACTCATTACGACTCTGATCAATTTTGAGATAATAAAAAAAAATTACCCTGCAATTATAATTATGCTCGAAACAACTTGGTAAGAACTCTCATTTGAAATATAAAAAAAAATATAAAAATATGATAGCGGTAGGAAAAAAAATTACGAAATATAATTGTTGACATAATAAAAGCTGTTGTTGAAAGCCAAAAGAACATAAAAAAGAGAGAGAGAGAACAGAGTTAACGCAGGAAGGCCTTTTCGGTGAGTAAATGATAAATAGCTGCAGAAGAGGTTTTGCGACGTGAAGCATTCAAAAGAGAAAGAGAGAAAGAGAGAAAGAGAGAGGGAGAGAGATGGAAAAGAGTAGAGCCTAATTAAACGATGTACAATTTATAACACCAGCCGGAAGGTCTAATGGTTCGCGTTCCTGGAAACTCGCGGTGTTCACCGTTCGGACCACACCTAGCCCTGTCCTCTTGCTTGCTCGCTTGCTTTTTCTTCTACTTCTTCTTCTTCTTCTTTTCCCACTTTTGCTGTGGCTGCTCAGATCCTTCTCTTTTGGTTCACGAGAGCCGCACCGGCCACCGAGCAGTGTCCCACAACTAAGATTGTCATCGCTTCAGCGACTACCTTGTTCCTTCGATATATGCATAATCCACGATACACGCAAGCTCCATAAACTTGTGGAATCGTGAAAAAGACTTTTTTTTGCCATGATTTAATAATTTTGGAGACTTTGAAACGAATTTTGTCACATTCTGGTCAGAGGGGGGTCAAAATTTCATTACAATTTTTTAGAATAACAATCGTGTTTTAATTTATTATAATAATTTCATAAAACACTGTGAAAAATTATTCACAGAATAAAACAAAAAAACTAGCAGGCATATTCGATGAAAATTTGAAGAAACAACTAAATTTCAATGGTTGACTAAATAAAATAAACAAATTTGAAGATTTAATGGAGAATTTTGTTAGATTGATAATTCATCCTATCAATTTATATCGAGTAATTAAATCGAAGCGGTTAATGTTATATTTAAGCCAAAATAACGTTAAAATTAATCGCAACAAACGAAAAATCGTACTACCCTTTTAAAATAAGCAATGAAATTTTTTTTCCAAGTCCATCCGTCGACTGCTCAATAATAATAAAGAAAGAAAAAAATTTGGGCCTCTTTTCATATATTTATATGTCTCAATTGTCGATTTTCGCTTTCGCTTTAGCGAAGGATAGCGCGCTCCCTTATTTCAATCATCAAAACTCTAATATACGTTCGCTCATAAAGATCGCTGTTTTATAGCCTTCATTCGAGTTTATTAGGCATAATTGGCCCGATACTCCCGAGAGCTAAAATTAAGAGATGGCCGCTGAGTTTTTTTGTATATTATTTTTATTTTTCGTACTTTTTAGTGCCGAATACTGCGCGGTTTCAAGGAGCCGCCATAGCGCTTTGAGGATCGGTGTTGTTATAGTTTTGTAAGAGGGTCGTGATTCCTTCATTTACTCGACGATATCATGAAACAATCGTGGCCATGTCATGATTTTTGTTTGTTTGCAAATATATAAAGCTACTAGACTATGAATTAATATTTAAAACCAGATTTTTTAAAAAACGTTATGTATATTTGATTATTGCAATGAAATCGGTTAGCCATCACCAGTCCCTCTTAAAAATACTCCGAAAAGATAAACGGTTCTAATTTTATGAAGAATCGCCCATACATGCGAGTTTGTTCGCTGGTTAGACATATATATCTATATATTTAAATGTATATATTTACTTTTCTGCTTCTGGGCATAAAACCATGGCAGGAGGGTTAACGTCCGTATTATTTTTCGGTGAGGTTGGAGCGTCAAGCGAAGAATCGTTGCGCTAACAAGGTGCCGCGCTGCTCACTGTGTCGTCCCCGCATGAGTGGCCGAATTCGGTGTTTTTCTGCAACTCTGTTGGTCCTTTTGAAAGTGGTCATCCCCTACCCCGTGATCATTCGACAACCGGCAACCATCCCACAATTTTTCCTCTCTTAGCCTTTCTGTCCTTTCGTCTCTTACCGAGGACCGGTACATAACGAGGGCCAGATTTTTTGCGCATTAAAATATCGACTAATTGCCCCAGGATTCTCTTGGGATTTTTTGCAACGCCCTGTCATCTCCTGACCATGAAAACCCACTGAGAAAGAGCACATATCCAAGATGAGAAGGAGTGCGGCCTCTATCCTTTCTCTCTCTTTCTTATTTCGCGAACGTGATCGGCCGATGAGATTTCCGAAATCCCGTTCGATATCCTTCACTTCTTCGTTGTTTCTATCTCTTCTTTCCATCTTCCTTGATCTTTCGCCACAACATTGTATACTTACGAGGTTCAAACTCATTACAGAAATTTTATCTCCTCAGTTTGTTGTCAACAATTCGCGCTATAATGATAAATATGCAGAAACCATAAGCAACAAAATAGCAGCCCTCTTCAAAAAAAAAATCATTAAAACCGCCTCGATCATCAGAAATTTGTGTTGTAAAATCGATGATTGTAAAATTCTCAATAAATATTTAGTCTGCTCAACTAAAAATCGGAAAGAGCTCCCAATGAATGTCGCGGCGGCAGATCCGGCGAATCGAGACATACCCATATGCACACACGCACACACACACACACACGCGCGCACGCACGTTAACAGACAAACACGTGCGAGTCAAAGATCGACGATAATATTCCCCTCTGGTGCTGCTGAAGCGGAGTCGCGGTTCGCGGAGATGCCGCGCGAGTGTATAGCGGAGCGTTAGTAAGCGATCGGCCATCAAGACCGGTAGCCAATTAGGCTTCTTCTCTCTCGTGTGTGTCATTTAGAAAGAGCGATCCGACCTTCCGCGGAAACGCATGCCTGGCTATATGTATCGTATATTATATACAAACGCACACAAGTATCGTAAATATATATATATATACAAATTAAATGTGTGCGAAGTACTATGACTATGCTTTTGGACGCATGGCGATCGTCGACCAGGGAAAAAACTTTCTCGCCGTAAATGTTGGCAACAGGCACGTGTGATATCTTTCAACCATATATATATATATCTTTATAAAGTATATAACCGATTGAGGAAAGACGTGCACCACTCCTGAGTACCGGCTGTACGCGAGTCTTGGATTTTAACGAGGGAAAATCTCGCACCTCTCATCCATTTCAACTTGCACCTAATCACAATTTATTTTAACTTCTATATATGTATTTATATGTTTATTTATCACAAGTATATTATTCCATTCATCCAACTAACATGTGTACAAAAATGTAGCTTGAAATTCTGGTATAATAAGCAAATACATTAACGCTATTTGGTTATTTTGTATTTTTCTAGTCTTGTGAGTTTCTACATACTTTTGATATACCGTTGAATTGAATTTTGTGTGAACAGAAAGCCAGTTGGGCTGGTGTCGTGTTTAGTCAAATTGTGTAAAAATATTTCGTGATATTTTTGCATTATTTTTTTGTTTTTTATCATCGAGAGATCGAAAAGTTGAATGAATCGAAGCAGAATGTGAGAAATTGTAGTTTCAACTTCAACTACACATGTCGCATGTTAATTCGGATTATGATAAACCATTTTTACTGCTGTGCTATTCGTACAAATGATGCGGTTCAATAAAATGACATATTTTTTTCGATTAGCTATGAAATATTACAAACGGCAGGATTTTATAGTTCGCAAAATCGCGTAGCTTTAATTTCCCCCTGCACACACTGTTATACACGTGCATTTATAATTATGCACACCCCCGGACATGCCAGAAAAGAAGGAAGAACGAAAAAGAGAGGGAAAGAAAGTGCTGAGCACCGTAGTCGGCTTAAGTCCGTGCGACGACATGAATTCGAGCATCGTTACACACCGCGAAACAGTGGCTGGCTTCCAATTAGGGATCCTGCGTCTTTCTCACTCGCTCCTTTCGATATCTATCTCTTTTTGTCTCTTTCTATCTTTCTCATTCCCTTCGCTTTATTCCTTTATTTCCTTGGCTCGTTTCCTCACTTTATATACATATAGAGATCTGTTTCTCTCTCTGTTTCTCTACAGCGATCGAATGAGACTTTCTGCTGCACTTCTCGTCTTCCTCCCTTGTATAAATTAGTCCCAGCCGCCACATAATGGCGTGTCGATGCGCTACCGGTATCCTCCCCTTACCTTCGTCCCTTCCTTTCGGTACCTGCTGCTCTACCCGTCCACGCACGCTTTCGCTACTCTTCAACGTGTTTTAGAACCGCCATATATCTCAAAAAAGCTTAAAATCACGAGGGCTACCTCACCATTTTCTTCTGAATAACCTTAAATACGTTTTTATGACTTTCACCCCTTAATCTCTCCGAACTTTATGTTTTTTTATGTTTTGTTCTAATAACGCAGCTGTCTCTTTTGCTAGCTCTTGAAAAAAAACTGTTTTACTCGAGCAGTTGTACTATTTTTGAAAGAAATGTTCAACTTCTGTCGAGCTTTCACATTTTCATCTAAAATTACTTTAAAGATGCAATTGATCGATTTAATATTCTACTCAAAATACGTGATCTGGAATATACGTATTTTATATCTCTTCATCCTCATTATTTTAATTTTTTTTTCACGCCTGTAATAATCGTTTTATTTTGATATTTTCTTTAAATTTTTCTTCTTCCTCAGCAATCATCGTCATTTGTCCTTTTTGTTTTATCTCTCACACTTGTTGTCTCACGCCAAATTTAATCCACCGTTTTTCTTTCACGTGTCTCTCATTCGTCCTTCTTGTATTACTTTTTCGAGACAACCGACTTCTTCTGACACGAATACACAAATGCATCCGTGTATATGTATTAATGGATCATCGAAATATAAAAAAGAGCCTAATTCCTGGTTTTTACCCGGCGAAATCGTACGAGTTACGCCCTTTTTTCATCGTTGATCGATATGTATTCACTTTTGCATTCGCTTCAGCAAGATGCCACCTTTCCACTTCGCTCGGATCGCGCGAGGGGGAGCATTTGTCCCGTTGAAACTAAGAGAGAAAGGGAGATAGAAAGAAAAGAGAGAAAGAGAGAGGAATCGACGCCGCCGCTGGGCAACTTTAATTTACGACCAATTAATTTGGATAAAACCGAATGAGGACCGTATACGAGAAGAGAGACAGAAAGCACTATTTTCGATGCGTTAACCGTGAATCGTTTTATTCACCCGCTTCCCTTTTCTCAAGGGATTCTCCTCCCCCCCATCCTCCCTCCTTATTTCTGTCGTCTTTCAATTGGCTCGCATTAAGCGTGCCCGTTCGCTTTATATTGCTGTCGATATTTCGACAATTACTGTATACATTCGAATCATTAAAGGAGGGAGACAGGTTTCTTATATCAATCAACATATCGACATTTACTTTCGTATAAAGTTTAAAACTGATCTTTGTGACCTAAAAATTAATTTGACGTTTTTTTTTTTCATATTATTTTCCATGGTTCATTTATCGGAATGGGTTTCCAAAGTTCAAAATGATCGCGCACTCGCTTTAATACTGGGAAGTTTTGCATAAAGACGTATATTTTAATCCATGGCACAAAATTCAATTCATTCAATCTATAACTAAGCAAAATATGTATATATATATAACTCAACAAAATCATATAACGCCGAGAATATTTTCATATTCGGTAATGTTATAAGATTATTGTACAGTTTGTAATATGTTAATTATCCAAGCCGTTGGACATTTAAGATAAAATATAAATTTATGGATACGGTGGATTGGATTTGAGCGATTTGTTTAACGAGCGATCGTAAAAACATTCAGTCAAGGAGAGAAACTACTTAAGATTTAATGGACGTTCATTTCTAAATGCCTAAACGTTTCGTGCTAGTTTTGTTGTATTCTTTTATTCTGATAATTTCTTAATTTACTAAATCATGTTTGATCATTAATTCGTATGATAAACGCGTATAGAATAAATAGTCGATTGCGTGCACTCGTCCTAATGTACTTAAGGTTTTTCGCGTTGTCGATAATTCAGCGACAATTTCGATCAATTTCCGTGCTCCTTTAGCCATAAAACTCGTGCGGAGAGTAATAAGTACCAAGTATCACGTGGATCTCGATCGGTTCACATGTTTTCTCGTCCGACGTCAACTGTAAATGGTATATACGCTCCTAAACGATTGCACTCCCCACCCCAAATCTCTTTCTTTTATTCTTCTTGTCTCTTTTATTTTTCTCCAACGAAAGAATTCGACTTCTCGTCCGATTTCTCCCTCTCCTTGGGCACGTTTCGCGTTAGCACGTACCACAAAATGGACACATGGCTAAATATATATACGAATGAGGCACTTACAATCGGCGTACTTGGAAGAACGCTTACGGGGGCTCGTGAATCTCGTTACCGGAGAATTTGTCGTCGATACGAGTCCCGAATGATTCTTTTCTTCTCATTCTCTACATCAGTAAAACCCTTTTAAGCATTTTCAATTCAACGTCCAGCTGATATTGATGTTTTCTTTTCCACAGAAGTATATTCGCTTGAAGCATAAAATTAATATTTCAATCGGTTTTCTTCCAAATTAACATTTCCTAGTCATTCAAATTGTGTATATACGATGATTGGTGTACAATGTTGCTGGTAATTGGGTCTAGAAGACCCAAATTTTTAGCTTGTAATATATAAGCTACTATAATGTATGAATTAATATACGTACAATATTAATGTCGGATAAAAATATATTTTTATGTGTTGACGAAGTATATTTTATGGCGCCACGTTGTACTTACCTTCGTCTTTCCTTTTTCTTTTCCTTCTCGATTCTCCACCTCATCCAACGTTTCCAAGAGGGTTTGTGTATATATAGGAAGTAAGTCACGTGACTTGTAGTTATATATATATACATAAAGGTATTATCCTCGCTCTTCGTGGCTCCTTCTGTGCTGCTTGGTATTCCGTTCTCGTCTCCTGGCATAATTGGCCGCCAACTGCACCGACTCTCCTCCTTACTATACATATATTTTAATATATATCTATATATGTATATGTATACAAATAATATGTGTGTGTTTGTATATCGCAAAGACAAGAAATTATTCTTTAATTAATTGTCAGTGAGCGTGCGGTTATAGAACGCTCTATCGGCCAGTTGTTTCTCGTCGCCCACAGCATTAAAGCTTTTCGAGCCTTCTTTCGTCCTCACTGTCTCTCTCCTACGCTGTATTCTCTCTTTGCTTTTTCTTCTTCTTTTTTTTCGTTGTTGTATTATATGCTCGCCGATACGCGTACATAAATATCATATAAGGGAGAGTTCGTATAAAGTGGCCTCGCGATCCTCTTTAACTCGAAGTATGCATTTCTGCGTGCATGCACTTTTCTTTTAAGAGACTAACAGACGGAATGGCAGGTTTTAATAATAAAGCAAATAGTACGCGCCAGGCGCCTGTATTATTCTTTTGGTCAGTCATTTTTGTTATTGTTTGAACGGTATTCTCGCTTGTATTTTATTTAAACTTACTTTCGGGTTTTGGAAACCTTTCAACGTCGAATTTGTACATGAAAAAGTGTAAACGTGAGTTAAGTTTTCATTCGATTGAACTTTAAGAACTCGAACTAATTGTGATTGATGCAACATTTATTTTATCGTTAATTAATCGTGTTGAAAAGTATGAATTGATTTTATTTCGTTGGGGGATTACGGGAAAAAAATTGACTGCATATATCAAATGATTCCTGATGACAGTGCTGCTCCTGGTGTGCAAATAAAAAATTTCTATGTGGAGAGAAAGTGAGAACACACGAATCTCATAGATATTTTATAATTAGCCGGCGGATGTGGACGTCCGAGGTTTGACGAGTCGTCAATAAATCAGCAGGTTGGATTCAACTTCTCTTGATATATGGTACGGTTCCTCGCGCTCCTACTATCCTTCCACTCTCGTCGTCGCGATCCTCTTTGATCCGAAAATAAGCAGAAAAAAAAACATGTTTAATAGTTGGAAAACCAATTAGCGGATGGCGAGGAAGAATTAACATATTTTTAATTACCGAAGCGCGCGAAACGGCTTCATCCATCATTGGTGGGCATCTATAATCCTTTTGCTTGTGACTCTCATCTCGATAAGTAAGTACATAAAAGCTGTTCTTCCATTTGTATTTATGGATACAAAATTAAATAAACCACTTATCAAAATTTATAATCAATATCAATAATAGGAGCAATTAATAAATGAATACATTCATATCGAATCACAAGTGAGTCAATAATTGATTAAACTATTCAATCATCCGTAAATCGATAAATCTTTGAAGACTAATAATTGGTAGTTATCGAAACAGTGCTACGTTTGGTTGTTACATTATTGAATTTCAAAATTGGAAGTATTAAGAAATTAATTATTTTATATTATGAATATATGATAATGGAATTTGACCCTGGAACCCGAACTCTATTTTACGGAACCAGTTTCAGGACATATTTTACGACCTCAAATGTTGCAAAAAATTCTGAAAAAAATCATAGTTGTTTCTTGCGGTTTCAACTTCGAGTTTCATCAATAATAATATCGGAAAATAAATTTTGGAGTTGTTGCTTAAATCGTTGGAAGGGAGAAAACATTTTCAGAAAGTTGTTGGGATTACAAGGACCCGAGATCCTTGTGTTCGGTTGCAGGGTCAAAAGAGGTGAGAAAAGACAATTTCACACGGAAAGACAATAGAGGATTTCTCGTATGGTATAGATAAGGGTAGCCGTATGATAGTATTAGTTATATTCGAAGTGCCGAAAGGTCGATGATAATAGCTCACTGATCGATCAATCGTGACGAGAGTACTTTGTTTTCTATGGATAATAATATATTTATGTATGCGTGAATATATGTGCAATGCTTCGATGGAACGAACAATAAAATAGATGCAAATACTCTCATGCACGAGTTGAAATATCTACGAGGATTCTATACACCCAAACACCTACACATTGTCAAGTGAAGCAATTGTCAGAGGAAGCCTATGGTGTATTGGAAAAGTTAAACGTTAAATAACAGTGTAGATTGTGCGCCAGATGTGTATATAAACTTACCATAATCGAAAGGTCACACCGTGTGCTGGGTAGTAAAATAGTGGCAAATTATTTAAACGATGACATGGGAATATAAGAAGCGAACGGTGTTTTTTCTGTTCTCAACGCTTTGCGACGCCTTATGAGATAAATGTTTATTCAATTAAAACCAATTATATGTTTTTATTTAAATTGTATGAAGAATCGTATTGCGAAATCCCAATTAATTAACGATGCAACGTAATAGAATGCAAAAAAAAAAAAGAAAAATCGTAATGTTATAAAAATTTACAAAGTTGCTGACAAGAAATCGTCTTTGTTTGATGGGAAATTTTGTTTATGTTCTTGTAGAACTCTTTTCAAGACTCTGACAAGTATTTATGGTTGAAAAAGATACCATCAATTTATTGTCACTTGGAGATGAAAATACTTATGTGGACTTTTTCGTCTTTTGATTCCTGTTGTGACGTTATTCTTGGAACTTTGTTTACGATAGTTATTTGGCTTTTAAATATAATTATTCCCAAAAATAAACTAATTAATTTTTGCACTCGTTTCTATAGTTGAAATGAAAGACTGATTATTAGCAATTAATTTGATAGGAAGAACGTTATTGTCCATTAGTCCCATGACATCAGTAATCTCCATTATCGATTATTTTAATCGCAATTTATTCTATAATGTGTTTTCATGGATAATTGATCCCATCAAATTTATTCAGACTGTGGGCAGACAAAATTTTAACTGTCGAAATATTCATTCGATCAAACGCCAACGTGTTTTGTTTTTTTTTCCCCTCTCATTTTTTCTTTTTCATTTCAAATATATTACCGACGTATAAAATTGAGCGAGAACATAAATATGAACATTTTTTAATTCATGAATAAAAAACAAATTTCCAATAATTTCATTTTGTGCCATTTTTTCATATCTCCAAATTCGACAACACCTGAAGTTTGCACGTGTTTTTTAAATTTTATTCTGCTCGCATATTTTACACACGCGGTACTGGGTCTCTTGTAATTTTTATTCTGCATTACTACGTGGTTCGTTTTGTTTGAATGGGCCTCGGGGGCGTGGAGAGTTTTGATCAATCGACCGGTAACGACGTTTCCTCCGTGCTGCATATCTCCGCCTCTTACCTCTTTCGGTTTCTTTCGCCCCTCACACTCGATGAAAATGAAATGAGATAATGGTCCGTAGTAGCGCGTTGTTAACGCTGCCTGGTGGTGCAATCGTGAGTTAACTTTATACGCTTGCCCGTAAGGTGGCAACATATCGTACACGCATTTGCGAGCCGATTAATGCGTGTGATAAGATATTGCACGTAATTAATTTACGCGTGCGGCCTGTAAGGACACTGTGAACTCGCGAGACCCCTCTCGCCCATTGCACTTTGCGTGAAAATATATATGACAGTTGAAAAAATAACACATCATTAAATATTTATAGGGAGTTCCAAAATATTTGAGCAATTTGCTCGGAACAGTTGATTGCGAAATTGTGTGACGAAATATTGTTGTCTATTTTTTTTTCTACGAATCAGCACTGGTGAGATATCAAGTGATTTGAAGCAGGCAACCAGGTGCGTCGATGAGGCCGCACTGGAATCTCTTTTTTTCTAACGAAACTCTCTAACGAGACAATTTCACGAATCCTGGAAAGTATGTGTGTTGAAAAATGAAAAAAAAAAGCAAAAACAAAAATTTCATTGATTTATTATTATTCAAAATAATATAGTAATTTTCTAATAAATTATATTTGTTCGGGTTCGAGATTATAGAGGAATATACGGAGCAAATAATTTATTCTCGTTTATTTTTATTCTTCTCACATTTTTCTCGAACGTCTAATTATTTACATCATTTCATCTCGTCCGGTTGCTGAACTTGTTGTTTTTTTCTTACAAATTATATTACAGGTATCGAGGTACAATATTTTTACCCCCTCTCCTCTTTAGTCGTAGAGCAGACAGTAAAGTGATGTTGGATTAATCGAAATTTATCCATCTTTTCAGTTTTGATGAAAAAAGTTTCAAAGAAATTTTCATAGAACAACATTTTTTCATCCCTTTTGATACTGCGCTGATGTAAAAATCATTTAAAACAGCATTTACTTCTGTATTATCGATGAAAATAATGCTTAAAAGATCATTTTTTATTTGCACCATTTGCACCATCAGAGAAAATAAATTATGTATTGGCAATTTATCTACGAATGCTTGTTAAATGTTCACAGAACCACTTTACCGTTTTTCTATCACTTTATCTCAAACAATTCGGCGTCGTTTTTTTTTATAATTTTTCATTAATAATCGTCATAATTATAATATTTACATTATTTACATAGAAAATACGTCTTGAATTTGAGATCAAGTTCACAAGGACTTTTCTTGAGAACCTTTCCGAGCCTTGCGCGGATTTTTTGTTGTCCAACGTTTTGATCGCGGTCAACGATCGATATATTTCTGATGTTTTAGAAGTTCGTCACGAGCTTCGTAATAGGAGATTTCCAATATATTTTTTTCTTTCAAGTGCCCTGTAGTTGAACTTTTTATTTATTTGTTTTAATAAACACCAGAGAGTTCATACCAAAATGAGACGATCTCGATCTTAAGGCCGATGTCCCGGTGGGCCCATAAACATGGCTGCTGTTGCAGCCGCGTGGGTGTGCCTCGCCATCGCTGCTGCTATGAAAGGAGGCACTCCTGGTGTACCTGGTGGTCCCACTCCCGAAAACATCAAACCCGTACCAAAGCTCGGATGCAAAAGTGGCCTTGCCGAAAGTCTCAGTTTTTCGATCTCTGCTTCTTGAAGTCTTTTCGCTTTTGCTCGACGATTTTGAAACCATATCTTCACCTATAACACAATTCAATCAGAATTCGATATTGAATTTTAATCAAATCTTATGTGCCCATTACCATGGGCGCCCATTTTTAATTCTAACCCGATATTTTGCTATTAAGTTCAGAGATGGAGAAAGTATTGATCGATAATTTTTCCGTTTACGTTATTTTACGATAGTTGAAGACTCGCGAAGTTTTCGCTGACAGTTTCCGTGAAGCCCTTATGTTACCAGACGCTAACAGGTGAAATGGGCTCACATTGTTTGTTCCGAACGTCAAAATATATATCTAAGTTTTTATATACATATATTTATGTGGGAAAACGCGAGGCTCTATCGCGAGTGCGACCCCCGCGTAGAAATCAATACGGTCCTCGTGACGTGGAAGAGGCTCCACGGAGGAGGATGCAGCCGGACCAACCTCGCGCCACTGGCCTCACCCACATGAATATCATTTCTCAGAATCCAGAAAAATCTCGACTCACCGAATAGAAAATATAATAATAATAAAAAGCAACAAAGAATTGATGCAAGAATTGAACAAATTGAAAGAACAAAATCAAATAACAAAAGAATTCTTCGACATAAAAAAAATATCCATTAGATTGAAATAGCAGGAAAAAAATATGTAAATTTAAACAATTGAAATAAATCAATAATCAAAAATGATAAAGAACAAAAGAAATTGTATCTTGAACTCACGAATCGTTCAAACAGAAAATAGTTGAATAAAACATGTGTTTTAATTTTAGAAAACTTTATAATTAGATGCAAATGCATTTAAAAAATTTACTGTTACTTTTTTTATAACGATTTTCAATTCAAAATTTAGTACGCAATTCTTAGTACGTACTATTTTTAGGATTTTAGAGATCGAAATATCTGCGTACAGGAGGCGTGACCGACCGGTTGACGATTGCGCTGTACCGATCGATCTCTTGGGTTGGAGCCCAGATAGATATCGAATTCTCGCGATGCATGCACAGTTGTAATATGGCACTACTAATACGAGAGATACTTTATATAGTTCTACGAGGGTATACCTGTATTACCTTTTTCCCCCTATAGATCAAGGGTTTTATGGGGTTTCCATATATACACGTATGGGGTTTGGTACGAAGCGTAACTGAAGTCTGGACATGGAAAAAGCGAGATTTCCCGGACGAGATATCTCACGATACCAGAAACATTTTTTCCAACGTTTGTCCGTCCGCTTTTAATCTCTCTTTTCTTTCTCTTTTGTACGATCACATTTTGCGAACTCGTACGATTAATGGCGAGAATTCCAGCTAGATTTGGATTGGCAGCAATAAACTCACGACTCAAATGGACCTGCTAACTATTATTTATGTTTTTTTCGAATACGGGGTTTTTCTTTTTATATTTACCATTATGATCCGATAATACTCTCCGATTCTAGCGTGCAATAATAAATTTCACGACTCATGATACAAACTGGCTACAATATCGAAAAGAATAATAAATTATAGTACAAGTGACATCCAATATCAATTGATTATATAACTTTGAGTTTGAACTTTTTCATGTTCATCCATTTCACTCTCATTCGTCGTCGAAAAGACTGTCTTAAGGTTATGGGTCAGTCAGTATCTCGCTCGCCAGCGTGTGTGCGAGAGAAATATCTGCCCATTTCGAAATTGGAATTCTTAGACACGGTTGACCGATAAAAAAAAGCTTCTGTCAGCAGGTTTTTGTCATCGTCCTGCTTCCGCTGAAAAAGCCATTTCATAATCAGTCAAACCATGTCGACAAATGTCAATGTCGAAAATTCGGATGCGAGGTTAGTCGACTGATTCGTTACTATAATTTTATGTCGAAGAATCAATTTTCATCTGCGTCACAAGGGCGGGAATAACGATTTTCACTCTGGATAATTAATTCATATAAATATCAAATCGAGCAAAACTTTAGTCCTCTAAAAAAATTGCCATTTTTTTTTTGGTACCTCGTACTATTTTCTTGAAAAGACAATAGTCACACGTTGATCGCTGGAGAGAGAGAGAGAGAGTTAATAGAAACGAAATGAAATCAAGCGGTGACCTCACTTGCAGTTATGGGGATTTAAAGTGTGGACGTGTCTCTTTGTCCAGTCGCGTGAATAATGTCCGGAGGGTGTGTGAGGTTTTGGTACACTAGACTATATTGGGTTAAGGGTAACTGGTGTATACGGAAGAATATACAGACTGTATAATTCGTATGTACTTCTTTTATGTAGAGAAATACATATATATTTATTTATATATACATCCTAAAGACATAAGGACGTAATTCCGACGATTTAACACGCGAACCCATTCGGTTTGAGTTGTTGAATATATAGACAATCAGAGTTACATAATGTTAAGGTTGGGGGTGTGCAGATCAAGCAGCTTATCTAGGCAAATGAATGCTATACGCGAAGCTTCATTTCCCGACTGATGCATTGTAACGAAACTGCAAAGTGTGCAACGACACGCTATATTGTCGTCGTCGTCGACTACTTCCAGGAGACCTTCCCTCCCTGATAACACTCTCTTTACAGCACAAGGGCAGGAACGACGACCACACTTAGCAAGTATACTCCCCTATACATAAAACGTATTTACAGCCATCAACCGCACAGTTCCGAAAAATAATAGCAAGTCGTTCGACGTATAATTTATTGACACTCGAGTTTGCCGGAATTAAAAAAATAAGTGTGTCACGCTCGGAACTAATGGAGTAAAAATTTATTAAAACGATTTTGTTTTGTTTTTTTTTTTTTAATTGTTTTTTCGAGTTTATTTTTGGTAATGATCTTTTTTTTATCGTGATCAGAATATAGAAATATGAACTGTGTGATTTAGTCTTCTGTGTTGTCTTTTTTTTTTTTTAGATCCTCTGCGGGCAAGTTTTGTTGCACTGTTTCTTTGTAAGTTTTTATTTTAGATGCTCTACTCTATGGGATTTGCCCTTTAGATCCAGAGAAATTATTGTAAACTCGACCGATACGGTCACTCGCTAATCGGTCACCTAAGCGAGTATTGGCCTCATTCGTGACGCCTTCTTTTGTGGAAATAGCCCAAGTTATGTACCGACTTAATATCTATCGCTGGCAACGATTTAAAAAAAACTATTTCTTGCGTTATTGCTGTACCTGCGTTTCCGTTAGATGAAGGGATGACGAAAATTCTGCTCTCTCGGCTATCGTGAGGTACTGCTTTTCCCGAAACTTTTTCTCGAGCGATAGTAGCTGTTGGGTGGTGAAAGGCGTTCGGGGTTTACGATTAGGTTTGTGTTTCCTCAGGGTGCATCTCACCGGTCCGGGACCTGGACCAGGTAGTCGAAGATCACCTGCAATTTCAATGAAAAAAAAAAACAAAACTTTATTTTATTATTCGAGTGGCGTTGTTACTGATCAGCAAAATGTAACTTTAACGAAAAAGAAAGAATCTCAATAAGATTGCAATTTATTCAATTTCATATTTATTTCACGATTAAAAAAACATAAAGGGACACTAAAAATCACCGAACGTTCACGGATTTTTTCATTACATTCGCGTACGTGACTCGATGAAGGACCAAAGCAAGCTGGTTAAATTTAACGGAGTTGATCGAAATTGCACTCTTAATTAAGTAGTACATTGTTAATTGAATCGAGAATTACCGCGAGGTTCTATGGGATAGAGCTAATATATATTAGTGAGACACGGCTCAAAACTATACTAAAGGTCGTTACTCATACTCGTATGTAGGGTCGAGGGACAATGGAGGTAGGGTAAAGGAGGATCCGGGGGAGGGAGGGAGGTGGGTGAGGAGAAAAGTCCCAAAAAGTACGAAGAATGACCGTTGCCGCCGACTTGTCTTCATCATTTTTTCGAGAGATTTTCGAGGAGTCGATTCAGACGAAAATATCTGCAATTCCAAAATACCGTATGAATGGCATCCAAAGTGGTGCTGCATTTTGAAATTTTGAAAGGTGCGATTTGAAACGATCTTTCGATACATCGATAAATGTTTTCTATGAACAAATTATCAAATCGGGATGACAATCGAAAAACAAAACGAGATAAAAAATAGAAAGAAACAAAAGAGGAAAAAGAAGTGTTCTTATACTTCGGCACGTCTTCCCTTCTCGAACTTACGTGGAATTGCAACGCTACCGATGTGCAGAATCGGCAAAAGTCTCGTTTCATCGATGCTCTCGTACTTCTATGTGAGTATATGTTAAAGCCGGACAACTAAGCATGTAAGAGTGAATCGACCGTTTCGCGGCGTTTGAAACGAGCATAACCGATCGTCGCGATCGGTATACATTTTTTTTTTTTTTTTTGGACGCTAATTAATTCCCGTTAATTACCCAGCTAGCTCTCGCCGTCTCTTTTTCTTCGTCTCTCGCTCTTTCGCTCTCTCGATCTTTCTTTTTTTTGTGTTACCAATGGGATGCCAGTTAGTCGTGAGCGTACCAGTGGTTTCTGTAGAAAATATTGTGGGTTCTCGACATACACACACTTACACATGTATCACATAGGCAGGTTGCTATCAAAAGGACGCAAATGAACGATTTTAACAGGTTGAAGGATGAGAATGGTTTCCTTTTGGTGCGTCATATTATATATACATATATAAATATATACATATGAACCAAAGACACGACTGTAAGTCGATCGAGTTGCGAGATTCGTCTGGGATACAAATTACACGGGGTTGCGTCTTGCATAAACGATTTCGATCTCTCTCTCTCTATATATATATATACACACAATTATATTATGTTTTATAAGTATATAGTAAAAGTATTCCAAACGGTATTTACTATAATACATGTTTTGTGTAACTGTCCGAATCGGTGCATCGTTTCTATTGCATTCGCATTTCAAGCGGTGTGCAGTTGCAGCGATCCGTACCAACTCATCGCTGGAGTTGGACGTAGTCGAAGCTTTTTTTTATTCCATCCGCTCGTAATCTCATTTTATCCTTATTACTTTGGATTTCTAGCAGTAAGACATATATGTACTTGTATATATACGTAATTTAGTTAAAAGTACATATATATTGTTTTATTGCATATATAGACTTACTATATGAGCATGAACACGTCCGTGCACTGAATATCCAAGATTTTCAACGTGCGAACGAGAGAGTGATATACACGAGAACCAGCTGCTATTACCTATATATTAGACAAATTGTATTTTCACACGCGAGAAGGCGATCTCTTCTGACCAAGTTTAACAGCTTCTCTCTCTCTGGCTTGGAACGAGGCGGTGTTATCTTTTTCGTCGCTGAGGGCTTTTGTTGCTCATTTATTTAGCTTATGTGTGCAACTTATCCTGCGGGTAATGTATACAGAGACTAGAAGGTATTTTCTGATGGCAATGTCACGCGGATGGAGGAAACGATTGAAAATTTCCTAAATCGGTCAAAACGAGCGAACTAAGTTTACACTCTATATGGCACCATCTAGCTGTATTTCGTTCTGTATAAATGTCCTTGTGTGTACGTGGACTCGTGGGTACGATACATGTCAAGTAACTGCTCATTCGCTTCCGTTTCTGCGATGTACACGCGGCAACATGTAACCGCAACGCTTTCACTTTGATCGAATATAAATTAAAGTGGACGTCCCCGGTAATTGACATCGTGGATCGTGAAAAAGTATTTATGCCCCGAAAAGAAATTTCTTTTATCGCTCGTTTGTTCTTTAGTACTGCTTGTTTTTTTTTTCGTTAATTGCATTTAATTAGGAGGCTCAAATTCGAATGGACGTTTCGGTAGCGCACACATTGTCGACGAGTGGATAAATCTTTTGGTCATTCTGCACAGATCGAAGCTGATTAAACTCTGATATTCTTTTCTTAGGTTTGAACTAAACTCAGTCTGAGCAGTATTGAATCTTTGAACAAAATCTTCATTGAATAATTTGTTCACTAATCTCACGAGTATTTAAGAAACCCACAAATCGCGAACAGATTATAATATTTTATTAGACTAAGCGTTGATGGGCCAAGTTAGATTCGTCGAGTGGATTAAAGTACCACAGGTGGAACTATTAATCCTCGCCAAATATAGATCTATCTTTTTATTTTGAAAAACGTCTACCGTGTGTTTGTTTCTGTTGGCAGTTGCTTCAATCTTATCAAATTTATTAACAGCTATTATTCAAATTCATATCCGATTCACGTACATGTCTATTAGGGTGATGCGAATAAAATTAATATATTTCGCGATAAAAAAATAATTCTCCCAAAATTGAAACTTGCAATAAAAATTTGTCTGGAATCTTTTTAATCTTGATTGAAATTTAGAAATCGACAAATCAATATTTCGATAACATTTGTTTCAGCTGCAATTAAAAAGTGTGAACTGAACGATGCCAGAATTATTAATCAAATCATTTGTTGAATATTTCAGCAGTACATGCTCTTCACATTATTTCAACTTATGTACCGCAATTAAATAATAGCGGGATTAAGAAAATGTTGATTTACAAAATAAATTTAAATGACACCGCCAAATCGGTTTTTCCGTGTATGTACACGAACATTTGGTGATATTAGTTTTATTGTATAAATCTTCACGTATGATGTATCGTATGTTGTACACTGGTGCTGATCTCTCGATGCGGGTAATTATGACTAGCAGGAATGATAAATCGTTTTCTGAGATTTCGTGGGACGTTTGTATGTACACGCATTATACCGGAGTTGGCGGCGCGAAGGAAGTTGGCGCGTGTGGGGCGAGATCCTCCTCTCGTTAATTTATTCTTGGTGTAAATGTGTTTAGATATGTATGTATATATATAAGAGATGAGTAACATTTGAACGCCGTGTCTTAAAGCAGCTCCTTTTCGTCTGTTTTTCTCACTGTGGAGCATCCCTACCGCACCGGTTATAAATGACGTTGAACCTCATAATATTCGTGAAATCTCGAGACTCGAAGAGGAAATTAAACAGAGAAAAAACGAGGGAAAGAGGGCGGTTGAAAGAGCGATAAACGAGGAAAGGGGATCGGTTGCCTATTCTGTCGTGCACACACGTTCTTGTCAGTAAACGTGTTAATAGTCCGTGAACACTTTCAATACACGACGCGACAGACCTTTTACTGGTTTCAGGATTTTTTCCGGCGTTTATAGGATTCAGCCTTACTTCCGGTTCGTTAGGGCTCGTTGTATGGTAATTTTCAGGATCTCCGTCTACTGCAGACACGTTTTGAAGCAAGAATTACTTATGACGAATAGTTTTATACGGTAAATAAATAAATTTACTTTGGTCATAATTAAAATGAAATAGAAAGTTGATTTTTTATTTCATCCTGCAACTTTTTTTTGTTCGTGTTGTACGGATGAAAACGTGATCAATGAACCTTCGACGAGTGATCTACAACTCGCATCTACGATGACACGAACTATCTATTTCAATCGTCCATGTATTTTATTGCCGGAGTTTGTAAAAAAAAGAGTTTGTCGTTCAATCTATTTCAATCTTCGATTCACACGATGTTGGTTATTTCTCAAAATAACAAAATAAAGCTATTCGTTCGATCGATCGCGAAATTCTTTACCTCTATGATTTGTATATGTCTAATTTAATCAAAAAGGACACGTTGAGATTTTTTTTGTACGATTCTGCACTCACATTGCTTTTAAAAAATCTTATGAAATTTGTTGCTCCTTCTTTCTCAATTTAATCGTACACCATTTAACGCATTAATTATAAAACTACATCAAATCGATGGTGACGAAAAAAATTGGTATTTAATTTTGTAAAATTTGGAACGCCTAATTGGATTGCATGATTAATTACATCGATTCTCACGATGCAACTTGTAGACGGTTCTTCTTTGTTTTTTTTTTCTTACTATCTACGTTTACAAAGTCGTATAACGAGACAAGCGTATAAATCAAAATGCGAAGACGTGGCCAAAGCAGGAGAGAAAAGGACACGACGGAACAAGCCGGGACAACTGCTCATTCAATGAGAGAGAAAGAGAAATAAAGAGAAAAAGAAACGAAGAGAAAGATGGAGAAAGTCCCGGTGATGCTGGTGCATGTGTCCAACGAAACTAAACACGATGGGAGGAGGGGGGGTTAGGTTACAGGACTTTTTGCGTGAATCGTGAATGCATTATTGATGCTACGAGAGTTATGTATGACTCTATCGTGATCCGGGATTGTATATACATATATATATATATATGTGTGTGTATCTGGTAGAAGAAACGACGTCGGATCACGAGGAACATTGAGGAAACAACGGCGATGTGGGCAATGGCTTAACCGTAGATCAGCACCGATCTTTTCTTCGTGTACATCAAGAGGCACTTCAAAGACCCAACAACGCATAAACAGGTGGGATAAACTACGATATGTTGAAAAAGCTCGAATTGTACACTTCTGGCATCGTTTGAACAGTTGGAAACTCATAAGATTGGTAAAAAATCAAATAATTATGGTTCTAACGGTAGCTACACTCAAGTCCAGAATAATATTCCGGTGGTTGTAATTATTCAATGGAATTGGAATTATTTTGCTGTCGAAAAGATTTCTGTAGAATTTTCTAAACAATAACTGTGAAAAAATGGCTTCAACTCGATTGTTTTCCCACTATACAAAAACTTTTTTCAATTTTTGTCATTATTTGAGTTGGTTTATAGTCACCGATGATTCTTTAGGTTACTGACCAACTAAAATCGCACAGAGTCCAATAATGTTCAAGCCGGGGTCATATATCTGTAGATAATCTCACGAGGATGTCTCTCAGACACTGACCAAGTCTAGCTCATCTTGTACGTGAGCCCAATCGCGCATGCTCGATTGCCTACAATCGTACACGCGCATGCTTTTATGTCTCGACCTGAGAGCAGCACCGGAGTACACCTCCTGACCGACGCACGAGTCCCGCAATGGCCACAGATTTCTTTCTCGGAAATGGCGCGAGTTTCTCTTTCTCTCTTCTTTCGTCTCTTTTTTTTGTCCACTTATTTGCCATCTTTTTGTTCAAGTCCGACGGCTTTACTACCGTTTGTCAGATTTCAACCGCTGGCAGATCTCTACGAGTTTAAACGATGTTCCGTCAGCAAATACGTGGTTAGGATTCAAATTTTTGGGAAAATGTTTTTATCACACAGAGGTGGTATTTCGATAGAGCAGAAAGCAGCGATTTCAGTGATTTCTTGCGTAATAAAAAGTGTGTGTAGTTTTTAACATTTTTTAAATAATTTGCTCATTAATTAAATGATTTTTCTCTTGGATTTGCAAAGTAGTAAAAAATTGTGCACATTGTTCAATAATTGCTTAATATTTTGGTTATATTGCTGCTTCATGCTCGGAGAATCAAAGTGTTTTGAGGGGAATGCTATTAAGGCCTTGATTGTATAATTAACATGACTAATATTAATGACTCAAGAATTATCGAACAATTTCTGATAAAAGTTTTTAATGGTCGAGTGCTCACTACTCTTCGTAATAAATAATAAGATAATAAGCTTATATTATCGTAACGGAGGCAAAGGTTGCTGATGAGGATAATTAAAAAACGACGTCGTGAATATGGACCAATTTACTCTAGCTTCGTAAGCGTCAATTCGTGGAGGATACGAAATAAACTTGATTCGGTAGCACTTGGTCGAGGCAAAGGATTATAAAAGCAATATAAATGGATCTCCAATGTGTATATATACGAAGTAAAATGAGAAAGAGCGACAGCTCGAATTGAAAGAGTGGTCTTATCAACGCGGGCTTATCTAATTCAAGGGGATGTTGATGCGCCGGACAAGTTTCATCGACTGACATTAAAACATGCACCAGAGTCCAATAATACTTGCACGTATTCAGTTTATACGGTATATTCCGTGTGCGAACCGAAACGCCGATGGTGAAAATCACTTGCATCAATTAGGCGCAGATATGGAAGATCGGTGAATAAAACCGAGTCGAATATTAACCGTTCTTGGGCTCACGGATAATTACATGGGAAATTACGGTCGTCGATAAGGGAGAGTCTTGAGATATCTCACTTAAAGGATGACTAGAGTCTCTTGCGGTCAAGCATATATATTTAGACGTTGCGAGCGCCCGAGCGCGTGATTTAAATTATGAACCTGAATAATATTATAATTCCGGTGTTGCCGCGTGTATCAAATTCTATGTATGTATATATATATATTTGTGGATATAGTAATAATCGAAGCCTGAGTGTAAAGAAGCGTATACGCATGAGTGTCGTTTGTGGGCGTCGGACAAGGCCCCCAACTCGTCGTATGCACGAGCTTTGACGTTCGATCTTTATTGATTTGAATCTTGGACAGTCGCCCTCGCGGCAATTAAGCGAACGGCGATACTCAGAGACTCGCTTTTTGCAATGGAATAAATTAAAGCTTTGACTCAACGCTCTGTGCTATGACCTACGAAAATTCGCAAAATACTAATTCCTGGAAGTTTTTTCTATAGCAATTAATGGAGATTCTAACGTGTTTCTATATATGAAGGGATTCAAGTGAGCAATTTTATTATTGCACGCGTTTTTCAGAGGACGGTTCTTTTTAATTGTTAGAATGGTAATAAATTGGCTATTATCGAAACCATGAGCATCTCGATTGAAAGTGGTTAAGACGCAACATCCTTCGGTGTAGCAGTAGAAAAATTGGTCTGTCAATGCCAACAATGTTAGTAATGATTGCATTACATAAATGAGACAGGTATTACACCGCTTTCGACTCACTTATACGTAATATTAATTAGCTGTGAAATTTTTCAAGATGATTTATGATTTATGATAAATATACTACAACACACCGTTGGGACTAGAGGGTCCACCGTGTGGTGTGTAAAGATGTCCATGTGGGTTGTGTGGATGAGGAGGTGGCGGTAGCCACGCAAACCCCGCCAAGGAATGTGGGAATCCCGCAGGATTCCAGCCTGTACCACCTGGACCACCGAGGTAAGGCCCGGTGGGCCTTTGAACCCCCGGATGAATCGGTTGAGGCACTACCGGACTTGACTTCTCCTTCTCTTGCGACGAGGAGTCGTGTTCTCTTTCAAGCTCGCAGTCCGAGTCCATTACGTTGAGATCTTCTGATTGGCTGATGCTTCTCACGTCCTGATCGTCGTCAAGATGATCGTTAGACGTGCAAACATCGCCCTCGAGGGATCTGTTTGCCTCGGAATCGCTTCTGTCGTCGAATTCCCGACGGATAGGCGATACTGAGCGATTCTGACCGATTCTATCCTCGTCCTGTTGCTGTTGCTGTTGTTGTTGATGATGGTGATGATGGCTTTGCTGACGTTCCTTCAAACGGAGTTCGTTCAATCTAACAATCTTTGGCGAGATGTCGGCCGTCAGTCGTTCCTCCTGTCTTTGCTGGTCCCGTTCTCTCTCCATATCCATTTTTATCGGCGATGAGGACTTGTCGTTGTTTCCCGTTGATCTCGAAAAATCCTTAACCGTTATTAACTCCTGATGCTGGTGATGATGATGATTGCTTCTCTCGTTACAGTTTTGGTTGGCTCGCTCGCTCGCCGTTTGCTGCTGGTGTTCAGCAGCATTAGCTCTTTGCTGCTGATGTTGTTGATGGATATGATGACTAGCCGCAAAAACACCGAGACCATGAGGACTTAGCCTTGCTAACAGTTCTCTACTTTGTAATCTCTGCTGTTCCATTATAAATTCACGATATCTAACTTCCGTTTCAAGACCCGCACAATTTTTCTCCGACGCGTCGAGCATTATTCTTTCCGTGTGATCAGAATTATTCGTGCAATCGTTATCAGCAGCCGCCGCTGCGGCAGCTCTTCGGGCAAAGCTCATCGGTGATTTTTTCGTACTGCTCAGCAACGAATCAACGCTAAAGCTTATTTTTCCACTACGGGGTTTCAGACTCGACGAAGCCGACGTCGGGCTCGCCATGTCTACGTCCTCGGATAGACTTCCGCTACCACTACCACTTCCAGTACCCGCCTGATGCATCATTTGCTGGAGGATTCTTACTTCACCGACAGCGTTGCTCATCGAGGTCCTTCGATTTGAGGATAAAACCCTCACTGAGGCTTTTATATCGTACCTCGACTAACTGTCTAACATTAAATTTACCAAATTGTGGTGCATTCACTCGTTTAAAACTTCTTGTCGGTGGATTATTCGTAGGACACGTTAATTGTGACATCCACAGCCTCAATCTGATCGTTTTTTTGGATGCTAATCAATTTTATCTTCACTTGCATTTGTTATATGTTCTTTTGCAAACTACATAGCATTTTTTTTTGTTATCATATTAACACCTGAAACTTTGCGGATACACGACTCCAGGTATATCTGGATGATTCTATTCTTTTCTTGGTTTTCATGATGAATCCTATGAAATGCACAATTTACGCAATTGCACTAGCACTAGTATCGCACAATCCGCGGTCGTGGTGACCACGTGACGATTCAATTCCGTCTTGGTCCATCCCTCAATGAATCGTTTTGATCAATTTCTAATAGAATCGCGAAAAAATTTTATCTTCATTCTAAAACGAAGAAAATTAAATGAGCCGCACCGGTTCGGAGGAATTTCCCGTAGGTAACACTCTCGCTGCACTATTTCACGGTCACCCACGATAACACTGCAGTATCGCGACCACCTCTTAAGATTAGTTACGTAGAAAAAGACGAAACAGAGGAAGAAAAAACCGGGTAAACACGAACAATTGAAAGAGTTAGAAAGGCCAGGGTACGTGGTGAAGCAAACGTAAGAGAGCGTTTTTACAGCGCGTGTCTGTTTTTTGGAAACAGTTTGGATCGCGTGGTGGCCGCTGCTGCCGCGGAAACGGCACTGATTACCAGTTCACCGCCGCCGCGAGCGGAAAGCCGGACCCTCTCGCCTGTTGGCGCGCCGCCCCCGCGTAACGTCGAGGAACGGGTAAGTTGTTCCAGCGGCAAAATCAGGGATTCCCCTCGTCCAATGCGAGCTCCTACTAGCGGAAAACGGGCGTGCGCTTATGGGCGTGTCCATCAAGCTATAGCAACCAATAAGGACATTCCAAGAGACCTAAGCGTTTGCAATGCCGTGCGATCGCTCTCGTATCTTCCCCACTTGGCGTCCTCGATGGTCTCCTACATCCCCACCTTTTTTCTCGCGATGCCTGATGCTCTACACCGCGACGGATGTTCTCGTAGAACGTTTTCGCGGTGTTGTGCGCGGTGAGTCGCGCGTGAAGAAACTCGTTGATTTGACTCCAACGACTGTGCTAGAGAAGTAAAGATTGAGGGAAAGAGAGAGTGAGGAGAGTTCAGTCGACGGAGAGGTGGTATTGTCCTCTTAGGGCGAGACGGTATGGCGCTTCCAAGTAGAACGGTGGGGGGATGTAGAACGTGGAACACGGCTGGGTTACCGAGAAGCACACGCCAAGAGAAGAGGGAAAACCATTCCTGGTTTCTATCGGGGGTTGATGCGCGCGCTATTCAGCATCCCCTACATCATCATCCGCGCTCCGTTACCCCTCTTCGTTTCCTCCTCTCTACCCGAACGTGACGACTCCTAATTGTCTAATTCCCGGGAATATAATGCCGCGCATTTACGCGTAGTAGCAAATGATCCAAGATGGATGGTCTGTTCGCGCTTGATTTCATAATCGATCGGGCGTCAAAAAATATTCATATGTGACTATTCCTTTTTTCTTTCACACATCGATTCTATTAATTGTCAAGGCTGATACTAAATACCCTTCAGCTCCCGTAACACGGCCACGTGCGTGGCATTATCGTAATTTTTTTGTTTTGTTTTTTAAAAACCTATACAACGTCGAAGTTGTTTTCGCCTATTTCGTAGCGGGTACATCCTAGTTACAGACCACCGGTGATGATGATGATGATGATGATGATAATGATGATAGTGATGGCAATGATACAGTAGTACTTGTAAATCAGAAACGGTATCTATGTATATAGGATCGAGGAAGCGACGTTCGCACAAAGAGGAAATTGCTAATTTATGTAGATGACAGGAGGTAGATCCTACCGAGAGAGAGAAAGAGAGAGAGTGTTCTGGACGTATGTTATAGGAATTCTCATCAAGGCTATCATCAATCATGGAGCGTTTCATAAGGCAATCATATGCATCTCATAACTTCCCTTCTACGAGAGAAGGATGCATCCATTTACCGTATTCATAATGTTTCTCGTTTTATCGATCATCTACGAGATTTTTGATGTTCAATCTATTATTGATAACTTTATTAGGCAGTTTATTCAACATTATTACTATTACCGGCGAATTTATAACTTTTTATAATGAAAGTGAGTTGCATAATTTTTATTTTCATTTTAGTCAATCCTTATCTTCATAAACTCAATATAATGTCGTTAATACAAATGACCTCGCGACTCATGAAGTTATCACGTTACACAACGACGATAATAAGCTACGAAGGGTATCCTAACTACATTTGGGGGTGCTTGGTATGCTTCATAAGCCGTCAGCCGGAGGAAGAAGAGTGAGAAAGCGAGATAGAGAGAGTGGGAGAAAATTGGAGGGTTGTTGGATCGCGAGGGTGAACGAATTCGCTATTGGCCACGAAACGAGATAATTAGGGGATGGAGGCCAATGAGAACGAGAGCAGGGTGTTTGATAGAAACGTTGCTCGTGTTCGTCTGTATGATATAACGATCGTGTGTCCCCTTACGAGAGTATCGCACCACGATATTGCCGGAGCAAAAATGTCTCTTCTCTCTGCGATATGTTGTTGCTGTTTTGTGCCTTCTCGTACAGCGGGCGGGTAATATTTTAGGATTAAACTAATCCGAAGGGTGGGACCGTGGAAACGGCCAAGTCTACCGCGATGAAAATGACAGCGAGTCCCTCGGGAAAGAGAAACAAAGTAAGAGTCGAGAAGAGGCCACTGAGGGTTGCGCGGCATAGAGTAGGGGAAGATGAAAGAATTGTTAGGCCAGAGAGAAGAGAGATCAAGGATTTTCAGTTAGAGGATCGAGTCAAGCCGCTTATCCAAATCTCGTTAGAACTGTCTGAAAGAAATGAGACATACTGTACAAGTGTAAAGCAAAACTGGTAAAGCTTCTGCTACACTATTTCACTGCTTCCCATACAATTTTCTTCGTTCGTATCCTCCATACCAATCATCTTTGATTTTTCACGCCCAGAGATACAACCACAAACACCATCTCGACAAACTTTAAGCTTTTAATCCTTACAACTGCACATTTCGATAAGACAGCTTTCGTGACGTTTAGTATCAGTTGTCTTCCTATCAATGTTGATGCCTTGGAATCAATGTCTGTTTACAAAATTCATTAAAATTTGGGCCAGACATCAGAGGTCGTTAATTTCATTTACTCTTTTGCTTGACAATTTTGAACTACGTATTTCTATTAAAGTTCTAGAATGAGATGGTAGCTCGTACAACTGTACTATTTTTCGTGATTTCTGACCCATACAAAAATGGTGTGCCTCGTTAGTGGCATGGACCTGAAAGTCCATGTAGCATGACCGTTAGAGTCAATGCAGAGGGAAATGCATAGTCTTTAACACGTTGTACCTTTATAAAAGTGACTATAGCATACTTCACAAACAAAGCAACGTAGTCCTCATTGGAAAGCTTGTATGCATACATGTATATATAGGTTGGATGTAATGCTGGCACAATGGAGTCTCGTCCGAACAGCAGCAGTTCGCGAATCCTCGAGTGTATACGCTTTCGTGGTACTCTGCACGGAGAGTTCGAGTCGAGTAGAAGAAGAAGGGGAATGAAGGAGGGAAAAAGGGAGGGTTGATTGTGGAGGGGGTTGTAGAATGACACGGAGAGCGTGAGGTACGCCATAATAGGCTTCCGAGTAGTCTATTAAGCGTCCTCAAAACCAGTTAGTGAGTTGGCAATCCAGTTTAGATACAAAATGGCTGTCGTTTAGCGAGGATTAATGGTCTAGGGAGGGAGAAAGAGCAGGAGAGAGTGAATACATCATATGTATGTGTATTTCTATATACAAGCAAATACGTTTTATATATCTGTACCTCAGCCACCTAGGGGGAGGATGGGCACAGCAGCAGTAACGGAGAGAATAATGGGACAGATGCGTTTGGCGGGATGGGATCTTTCTACTCTCTCCCCCTTCTCTTTCCTCCTTAACCTCATTATGTACACCTATCTGACTACGGGCACCATTATGCATCCTTTTTGCGGCGCTCTTGTTATAATACTATACGGTTAGATTCACTTATACTTCAGGTCACTTGTGTGTACGTAAACACTAATATATGTGCATGCATTTAGGGAGTCAAGATTTGTGTAGGATATATATTTGTAAATGTATCATGTTACGTTCGTATAGGTCTTCGGGAAAAAGGACCCTCTGCCCATTTCATCGTATCAAGAGCGTGTACGAGTGTCTTTAATATTATTTGGGAGTTATAGCAGCGCAGTGACGGAGGAGCCGTTTAGTATAGCGTTTCACGCTTGGTTGCCTCCCCTCCTACTTTATATTAAGGGTGCAGGCAATCTACCATACATGTAGATCTATTTAGGCGGAGTATATTGAGCGCACGAACTGATCCCACTTTTCGAGTTCAGATTAAATGACTCTTAAACTTCAGTCAACGCTTTTGTGTCGGCAATCTACAAACACACGGGCTCGTGCACACACAGAGCTATTCCGATTGAAGTGAAAGATTATAGGAATCCTGATGGTTATGTCGACAAAGATTTAGACTGTATTTAATGTAGAATTAGTCTATGGATTCTTATTTCGATTCCAACTTACTGCATAGCCGTTCATCTTATATATCATGTTTCCTCCCTCTATATCACCTGGAGTTCTCAATGTATCTCCTCTTTGTTACGTGTCTATGTAGTCCATTGATGCAGAAGCCGCAGGTTACGAATCATTATTTAGTCGATCGTCAAAGCGTAACTAAACGATAGGTGTCGCGACACAGTCGCGAACAAGACGACATACGTTCTTTATATGCCTTTTATAGGTTCGAAATAATCATTAATACTATTCACATAAGAAGTCTTTGGAATGAACTTTCCCATCAAATTAGCAAGACATAGTTACTGTCAAAAAAAAGAAAAATTCCTCACCGCAGAACATTATATTTCACAAAATATGAGAGTAGAGACAAGCATGGCCAATATCCTAGCTCAGTTCGAACGATTTACACTCGTTTTAGTGATCAAAATATGTATTTGTGAACATTTATTCTGCATCAAAAACATTATAATGATTATTAAACATTTCGGTAAACGGATATTTCATTATTTTAAGTTGAATTTTGGTTTTTTGTAAATATCATAATTGACAGAATATCTTGTATACATCCGGATAAACGATTCATTATAAACATCGAGCCAACCATTTACCAACTCGCAAGGGTTGAAGAAAATATCGATTTTTTCAATAGGTCGTTATTACATTGCCATTGTGTTGTATAATCTTCACTACAGGATTAGAGGACCAGAAAATCAGTAAAAAAAATAAGGATAGAGTATTCTATGTACATCGTTTTGCTGTCATATCCTGAGGGAGGGATCTTCGTCGATATTCCCTGGAGTCTCGGGATTTGCAAAATTCACGCCACGCCCACAGTTTAGGAAAATAAAGCAAGTCGTTTAAAAGTTACAATGGTGTCTTAAATACCGGTGGCTCAGTTGGGCGGAGAACGTGGTTTGCCCCCTCCTTTGTAACTTGTAACAGGTGAAAGTTCGATGCTGATCCATAAGTACAACGATTGTACCGGACCGGAACGATTTGTTCAAAAATTCTTGACTATGCATACAAATTTATATTCTAGAGTAACTAGAGAACGTGATTTTTTGAAGGTAAACGAAGATGTGAGTCTTGAGGTCAGGGTAAGGGTTATTCCTTCGCTAGGTCACAGCTTAGCCATATCTTCCTTCGCCCGAATATACATATATATACATTGGGCACTCTCTTTTTTTCTCCCTACAAGTTTTATGAACCTTCGTCTTCTGCTCTCTGTTTACGGATTAGGTTTCACCCGCCCTTGTATTTTTAACAACGTGCCGCGTTTTCTTCATTGTTTCCTTTTATTTTGGACCTTGGCCGAAGTATAAACCTGCGAACTCTCTTTTACCAGACTCAAAAATGTCAACTATAGACTCGTGTTGTGGGCGTACGAGCAAGCTTATAATCGTTGTTGCATATCCTAACGCGCAGTACACTGGTTTGTGCTTTGGTTCCTGGACTCTCTTGGCTGCTCTGGAAGCATGCTGATCGGACAAGAGAGGGGAAGAATAAAAAACTGAGTAAATCTGCGAGTCTCGTTCATAGATGGACGAGGAAGCGAAACGAAAACCGCGCCCAATCCTAAAATATCAAACACGCAGCTTTAACGGCCGAGCGAGTCGAACGGTGTGCAAACGGGATTAGAAAGAGATAAGGACCTTCTATAGACATCCTGGTGAATGTGGACGGTATACAAGGTGGTTCAAAACTCGCGTTGACGCGAAAGCATGTTTTAATGTGAAATTTGAAGGAGGATAAATAAATAAGTTATTAATAATAGCCACTTCCGCTCGTTGGTAAGAAGAAAAATGTCTGCATCTGATTCACAACCACATGAAAACTTTTTTCTTCGCTATATTTCATCGGATTTAGTGGGAGAATTCTAAGAGCAAATTTTGGGACACTCTATAAGTAAATGTAAGCGCGCGAGGTTGAAGAGCGATGGATAGAAATGTGCTGCTGGTTTAAACACGACAGTTTAAACCCTCGTACTGTGTTTAACGCTGCTGGTTGTTGGTGTTACTCATGTTGTCGCTGCTTTTGCCCCATAGCTGATGGACCAAAGCTTCAGCCACCTTTTACCTGGTATCGCAAACTTGACTTTCCGACTTACCGTTCTTACCGAGAATTCTGCGAATAGGATTTAGTTTACTCGTACCCGGAACTTGAGTTTAGACGATGAGGGTCTGGATGTAAAACCTACATCCTGATACCGTTCTTACATTCAGGGACTATTATCAGGGTCTCCGTTTTTTCTACCGTTTCACACGGCACGGTAAATCGACATTTCAAATTACCCATTTCCTAACCACTTGATTTTTATTTAGGGCCGTTTGAGCGATATACATAAAAAATCGTAAAAAGCATCCAACAAAGTTTATTGCGCAATTCTCCTCATCCTGAATTGTCAATCCGTCATTAACTATCTCAGCGTGGCAGTCCATTATAAAACGATGAAAAGGTGAGTTTATTGCTACGAATGAAGGCTGCATGGGCATTCATGCCTCGAGATGACTTACAGGTCCTAATTTAACCGCTCTTTAAAGGGAGCCCGATAAAGTGGTGTGCAGGACGAGGAAGATCGCTGCTGGTAGAGAATATAAAAAAAAGCATCAAGCCATTCATAATAAACACGAAAAATGCTTCTCGACGAATGATTTGTAACTCTCGAGGATCTCGTTGTTAGGGTTTGTTCCATGATCGTATAGGGACGAAACCCATAAACGATTCATGACCAATCGAGACGATTCTCGTTCATGGCTTCCATTACCTTCTCTCCTTGTCTCTCTTTAGGTACATCCTTGAGTTTCACGTGTGCTCGCACATGCAGTCGCACGCTGAGTGCACTCGAAGGGGGATAAATGCTTGAGTGCAGCGGATCGAGTGAGAAAGAGACGTTTGATGGTCTGATCTCCTCTTCATCTTCTCTATAGATATATCTATATATATATATACATACATGTCCACAAAAAACCAGATGGATCCCTCGAAGTTAACGCACCGCGACGAATGTCCCATTATGTTTGTTTATTTATTATTAATAGCAAATTCATAACAATCACATAATAGATACTGAAGGATGCTTTTTGATATTATATAAATATATGTATATGTGTTCCTGTATACGTCTACGCGGGCATATATTTATATACAAATACTTATGTATATATATATTCGTTGTAAATTTATACAGGCTTTGTCCCAAAAGGGTCGGACGAATATGTCCTCTGTCGTCACGCTTCGCGCGCTCTTTTCTCTCTCTTTTTCCCTGTTCGATGTCTCCCTCTTCCGTGTACCAGAAACGATAGATATTCTACGGATATTTTCCACGCCTCTTTGACTCGGTGAATAAGATGAAAAAAGAGCAGCATTTCTTTCTCTGTCCTTCTTCCTTCTCTCGTTATACATATGTGCACCCGGGTACAGTAATAGATACCAGTGTCGCGTGGTTCGAAGTTTTGACAAAAAAAAAAGAAGTTGTTGTGCCTCATTTAAAATCATTTATCATGTTTGTATTAAATTAAAACCGCATCTGTAGGAACGATATTTTGGTATGAAACATTTTGCTTCAACGATTTGCATTTCAATTTTTTCAAACCATTGCGTTTTTGGCAGGAACTTGAGCGATGGTTCTTATTAAGATTTGAGTTTGAGTATCGATGTCACAAAACATTATATACTCGCATGGAAGATTCTTCGTCATACTGAAGTAACTAAAATAGTCGTTTTCATGTCTACATAGATATGTTTGAATATATATTTAACTTTGCTTATGTACACTGTACATACATGACTAAGGCCATTTTAATCTCGTCACTTGTGGTATCCGCGAGTGGATCTCTCGTTGGTGCGAACTCAAGGGTGCAAATTCTTGGCTCGTTCAAAATTCAGGACAGGAAATTAGACGGGCGAGAGTCTCTACGTCGACGACCCTGTTCCCATAGAAATAGCCGCGAAGCGTGAGAGAGATACCGGGGAATTCTGTATAGTATACACGTCGAGAGAATCCCTCCCCATATTTCCCCCAACTCCTCTTCCTATATTCTAGCGAACAACCAAGTCCATCCTGTGTACGTCATTGACACACCAAATGCTTCTGTACATGTGAACACTCTTGGGGGTGTAGCTTAACTCTCCCTTTACTTCAACCCCTCTGTATACCAATAACGCTCGAGCTAAACGGGCATCGTGATCGCTTGAAACGAGAATGCGAACAAGACTTCAATGTTATTCAATTTCACGTTTATATTTACGTATAAAAGTATTTAAATTTTGTTTCATGGGGTGAGTGCGTCGAGAATGAAAATTAGTCGCTTTTGATTTTGAACCAACCATTTCTTTTTATCAAGAAATTTTACTACTCGCTTTTTAATGTACTTTGCAAAAGACTCATTCATATAAATATCGATTCTCAAGGCTCTCCCATTACCTAATGCAATATCAAAAAGTCCTAATGCAATATCGTCCAAGTCAGCTAAATGAGTGTTAATCCAATTTAATACTTCCCTACCCTATATTAATAATGAGCCGTGTTGGAACAAATTGAAAAACGAAAAAGCTGTCAAAAAGGATAAGAAAGCAATCATGGGGAAAAAAATATCATCGAGTCTTGTCAAGATTTGTCTTGTTTTCCTTAGCGTAATTCCCGACTTGGTGACAAGTTTTGACAGGGCGGTGCGAGTCATCTAATCTCCAAGGATTAGCCTCGGGCTTAACAGGTTTTTCGTCTCTCGTTGCAGAGTTTTTCAACATCTTCTTTCGTTTGTTCCTCTCGCTACGTTATTCGTCTTGTTCGATCTTCCCGCTTTCACCGCGGGATTTATTCTTTTTGATTCTTCCTCTCGCAACCTCTATACCAGAGAACCACGATCTTAAAGGTCGCGCGAAGTTCAACTTCTCCACCTTCTTCTTCTATTTCATATCCTGGTGGTCCGTTGTTCGCCGTTGACGCCGTCATATTCTCTTGTGTGTACGTATTTTCTGACGAATACGTATATAGTTTCGTCTCTTCTCATCGAGAAGTCTTTTCACAAACGATTTGATCCAGGTAAGAAACTAAACCAGTAACAGAGCTACGTACCACCAGTAGAGAATTATAAGCCCTTTACCAACAGTTAACTTCTAGTCTCGACCCTACTTATACGTCCGGATTTAACTTTATTTATTTATCTCTCTATTCTTTAACCTTGGAATTCATCGTTTTGCTCTTTCTCGTACTGTCTCACCACCTCCGTTTTTTTCCCTCGGGACTTTGTGTTGTTTTACACGCACTCTTCCACTTTCTAACCTCTAATCCAATTTGCTAATCCTTCAGGACCGTTAGTTTGTTTTGAAATGAAAAGTACTTGTCGTGTAAAGCAAGATAAAAACTTTACGGGTGACCAGAATTTTAAACTGTTTTTTCTCTAACACTAATTTTTCGGTAGATTTTTCGAATAAGCTCCCATGTAATTTGTTATGTCGAATCGTAACAAATATTTAGCGTGAGAAACAATTAGATTTTAAAAAGTCTTTTGTGTTTTGTTATTCCAAGTTATATTGTTGGTTTATTTTTATCATTTTTGTTAACTAAGTTAGGCAATTTGACAAATACTGTTGTTTTCGTGTGTTATTGTAATAATTAAATACAGATCAGCCACACGGGAAATTCAGAGTTGATTCGTGGACACGTCTGGTAATTGGGACCAATCGACATAAAAAGTTACTCCGTTTCTGATAACTACAGTAAAAATAATATTAATATTACACTTAACGATTTTTTTTTAACGATTTCAGAACTCGGAAGAATTAAGAAAAAAAAATGTATTAATCGTCGTAAATAAGGAGTATGATACTCAGTCCCTCGAACAACTCAAGAATTAATTAATTATATTTTCGGAGAAAAAAAATCTCGTTTCGGAGTGTTGTGCGATATAGTCAGATGTATAAGTTTTCTTGGACAAGAGATAAGAGCTCTTCTGGGAATAAGAGAGTGTGAGAAATCGAGAGACAGAGAGGGAGGGAGGGAGAGTAAGAAAATTAAGAAGATATCCAAGTGAGAAAGGTTAAAAATGATAATAACAACTCAATGACAACACTCTTTCGTGATAATGCTATACACATATCGTGATAATGTAAAACGAAACGTTTTTACTATAAACTGCGTCTGCCTCGAAAGTAAGCGCGATCATCCATGCCCGCAACAGTGTCAACGCTCTTAAAGGAATAGAAGATAAGAAATAACGAGCTTAATACCGAGTGACGAAGCCCTCTGGACCATTTTCATGTTTGATAGAATTTCCATAAGTTCATGACGGTATGACGATAGATTAAAAAAAAATGCTAATTAATGTGTAATACAGTGATTGTAAGAAAATTAAATGATGATTTTTTCATTCCCAATAAATAAGTGATCGAAATTTAGCAATTTTTCGTGCAAAATTCTAATTCGTTTTATTGAAAGATTTATTCGTCATTTTCGGAATAGCAAATCGATGGAATTAGCCTCGTTTGGTTTTGCTTATCACAATGTGAACTATGCTACTCACAATTAGTTCAAAACACGATAATTCAACTCATTCGTTAAAAAATGCTTGAAGACGAAGCAAATCAATATTGTTAATGTGCAGACATCGACAAATAGAGTGGAGAGGAAGAAAGAGGCTATGCACGAGGCATTTCATGCTGAATATGTTATTTGTGCTCAAATTTGTTGTTAAATCGTAAATCATAGGGGTTAAACGTTACATCATATATATTTCTAGACATGTCGAGATTTTAACAGAGAGAGACAGTGTTTCAGGTTTCATTTTTTTTTCTCAATTTTCATGATTTCGTTCGATTTTCTTTTCTTGTCGTCTCCAATCATTAGTTATCAGTCGTGATATTATTACGTGCAATAAAACATCATGTAAGAACTCTACATATAGAGATACTAAAAAGTATTTTAAAAAGTATTACGAAGAAAAATTTACAAGTTCCCTATTTCGAGGACTACATTAATTGCTGAAAATTACGCAATCAATATAAAGAACCGGGCGAGTGAGATGAAAAAAGCATAAAATTGGCAAACTTTGATGCATGAAATTAAGTGAGTTACGCCTTTTTGTTGGTCAATATAGAATGCATAAAGTGAGTATGTGTTGAGAAGCATTTGTTTCAAGAGCAAAACATAGCATCGTAATAAGCGCAATCAACATAATTAATTTCCTCGAGAACTCCCGAGCTCCGAGTATTCTCTTCTCTCCTTTTATTTTGTGTGCAATTCTTCCTTTTCTCACTCCGTCAACGTATAGTCATCTCGCAATTAAAATAATACGTTAATGATTTGCGAAAAGTTGTTTTGTTGGAATAAAGGCGCCGGGGGTGCGCTGGAAAACGCAGGGAGGGCGTATATCAAGACTCGTATAAATACATGAGTAAATTGTATAGTTATAGAGGATGGGCATTCGTTGAGTGCCTTATCTATTTCTCGCCGCCACCGCAACCTAATTATAACGTCTCGTCGAGCGTTCGCTGATCTTTTTCCTTCTCTCTTGGTGTTTAAAACGAATAAAGAAAGAGTAAAAAAAAAAAAAACTTTCGAGCCACCCTGATGTACCCTCTCTCCAGTATAATTTCCTCCTTTTTCTTCCCCTTCTCTGTTCCGCAATTATGCACTTGTGAAGACTCACGTAACTGGTGGATGAGATATATCGGACTTTATATGCTTCATATTTATAGACGAGTTTCATTACACTGAAAAAATGCAATCAGTGACCAAAACAGAATAATAATTTTGACGTGAAGTCTTGTTTATTCTTCGTTGAAATATTGGAGTGAATCGAACATCGTCCCCAAAGTCGTACAAAGTCATCTTTGAAATGATTTCAATATTAATAGCTCTATCTCCGTTCGCCATTAATTAATTACATGATTAGAATTTCGGAATTATCGAAGGGTCCTCGTAGGGGACGATGACGTTTTATTCATTTTTAAATAATCTTCATTTTCTCGAGAATGATAATATCTGGTAACTCTAATCATTCAAGCCATGAATTACTTTTATCAACCAAAACGTTTTTTGAATTTTTTCCCGAAGAATTAAACAATAATTCTATTTCTTGACTACGATCATTGGAAAGATGTGAGTTATGAGCAGTCGAATACAGAGGGACAGACGAATTTTTATTTTCCTTACAGATTGATACAGAGAGATAAAAACGGAGGAATGGAGATATCTATAAAAGCGTATGGCGTCTGATGTATACTTCCTTTTTCTATGAACTACAAACATTCTCATTTCTCTCGTCTACCCCTTTTTTTTGTTGTCTTTTTTGTCTTGTTGCCCCAAAGACATGATAAATACGTATAAATGCAGTTTAATCATGAATACATTGACTCAACAGTAAAATGAGTCTGTAAAAAACAGTTGAACGATAAAAATAGATTGAAAATTTTGAACTTTGGTTTCGTCACACTCTGTTTATTCTGCAGTATTTTATAAATGTTTTCTCAATGCTCGAAAATCGATTATTTTATGTCAATACAAAATAGATTACGAAATATCATCGATTCTTCACTTTTAAACTGCTTTAAAAGACGATCAATAATCCGAAATTGGCAGGGTTCACCTGCATCGTGTTCAATAATATATTTTGATGTTGTTTGTGTTAATAACATTTTTTTATATTATTGCTGTTCATTGTAATTTATATACTTGAGAAATATTTGTATGAAGAATTAATATTCATCGTATTTTTGTTGTTAATTATATTCGAAATAGAAATTCTATTAATTAATTATGATCTACGAGTTAAACTGTATCTCTGCCGAGTGGCATGAGCATATACTGGAATAATTTTTAATCGTCAATTATTATAATTATGAAGGCGTATGGATACTATAAATCGTTGAATATGTACATTATTCGTGGCACGGATCGTTTGGGGTCGCCGCGGCGTGAAATACAACGATTTATATACCATGCCCGTGGAGTGTCTCTCGCGCCAAACTTACATTTAGCGAGATAAAAAAAAAGAAGAAATGAAAAATCGAGAGGCGAGAATCTCTCACACTTGGCTTTTATTGCGATTAAAATAATAATAATTTTATGCACATATATATACGTATCAACGTTCGAATTATAACGCTGCGATGATAAGTTTTTTTCCACCAGCATGCAATTTACGGTTATTTATTATGACTTATTGCTCGCCTCTTAATAATATCGTTTCATTACTTTTCGCAGAACTAATATGTGGCATATGAATGAGAATTTTTGTATTATACGAAATTGATAAGAGCTGCTTGGATTCTTGTTTTGACGAGATACATTGACGTTGTGATACATAAAGTTTCGTAGTGTGTAACGCCATCGTCAATAATAATAAGTTCAATAAGCATTATAATAATGATTCCAAGCAGAAAAAAAATAATGATGACTCGTGCGTCGTGACGCGAGAACTTTAGCGCGCGGGGCCGGTTGTTTTCCGTTTAAGCGGCCGTTAATTGGCAGTGACTAATTGCCAAGAAGTTATCGGCGAGTTATCGCGAGCTCTTGCTGTGCTAGAGAGGATCATACTCCGTGTGTCGCCTCAAATCTTCACTCCCGATGTCGTAGTGTGCGCATCGAATAAGTTTTTTTTGTTTTCTTTTTCAATGTGCCCGCAAAAAATTGTCAGCTACTGAACGCTTTTCATCCTCGCATCGGATGAAATAATAAGTTGTTTCCTAATGCGATCTTGTCCTCAATGCATTCATTTTGTTATTGGTTTTTATGGGAAATACAAACGAGTGCTACCATGAATTTAAAAAAAAGTTATTGATATTCATCCATTTATAATTTTGTTATGAACGAAAAATGATTTCTCATCATTTGCATTGCACCAGGAAAATTAGAAAAAAAAATTATCTCTTCATTGATATCCCTGCAAATGTTTATTACGATGTTCCCATTTGGTGTGAAGTTTGATCAATTTTGGTAAATCTGTTCGACGATGTCATAAGACTAAAAAATAATTGTTTTTCGTAATACGTTGTAAATTAAAAAATTGAATACTTTTTTTAAGCGATTCATGCACGTAAACTCAAATGCTCTCGTGGCATGTGACACGAGATTGTTGGTGAACGTGCGACTAACAAAATAATCATAATAACGATGTGCTGCGTGCCCGCTGTGAGTAAATTAGCGAGCATTTCATTTTACCTCATTAACGTCCCGTACAAGTTGAGCTAAGATTGAAAAAGCAGACGCATGCAAGCGTTCGACGAATTTGTTCTAGAATCTCGGGCGATGAAAATTAGATCCGCTAACGTCTCATTCACTTTCAGATCGGCGTAGATTATATTTTTTGTTGTTGTCTTATGTCGTGAGAGAATCCCTTCCCCTTTTACGATCTTACGTCTCGTGACTAGAAATCGCTGTTTTACTTTATCCAAGTACAATATTCCGAGAACTAACAACATATAGTTATACCAATGGTTATTATACATTTTATGTATATTCATATATGTATATACTCAATGCACGCGACGACTAATTGTGATCTTCCTTTTTATTTTACTCTGGCGGTAAGTTTGCGCACCGGTAAGGAAAATGTACACAATGTACGTATTTTACCACGGATATGCGTTGTACCGAGAAAACGAGCTCATTTTTCACATCCCAATCTCGTTACAACAATCTCATAGAATAATCTTGTATAATTGTATCATTCAACCTCTTAATCCTTACGTAAATACCTTTGTAGGGGGGGGGGGGCAATAATATAATGATATGGAAATTCTAAGGTGAGACAAAGAATTACACCACAAATTTTAGTTTTTTGTTTTGGAACCGCTAGATCTTTGAAAATGATTCGTCGAGAATAATAATCCTCCGGGTTTTGGCTCGAAATTCACAAACCGGAAGAAAGGGCGTTTGGAGGGATCAGATGTTTTATGAAATACTGAAAAACAAAGTGCGGAAGAGATGCTGGAAAAAGGCGTGCTTGTGAGGCCTCTCTGTTGGGCATTCGTAATATATAGGCATCGGAAAAGGGAAAAAAAGAGTCTAAACTGCCGAAGGGACGAACGACTGATCGGTTTCATGCAAATTGGTCCATATAATCTCTTTCGCTCGCTCTCTCTGTCTCTAACTCTCGCTTGACTGTACGGTTATTCGATGTTTTAATGGGCTCGAGAGATCGAGAACGACGGAGAGAGAATGCTGTCGGAAAAGAAGGGCGTGACCACGAAGATTTCTTCGACCGGGTTTAAATGGAATTTTCCGTCTCAAAAATGCTCCTGATAGTTTGCTGTGCATAAAATGACGGAAAAAAAGCACAAAAGACAAAGGAAATTCGCGACGGTTATCCGCCGGCTTGTTTCGAAACGATTTTCGGCTCTTTTTTGCCACGCCCTGGCGTCGCCCTGGACCTCGTCACGAAATTCGACCGTCTGCCTTTCTCGTTCTCCTTTCGCGCTAAAACTTTGAAATATATATAAATTATAAGCAACGCGTTTGACTTTCGGTCAAACACGTTTTTGGAAAATGAGAAAGAGAGGGAGAGAGGACAAGCCATATATTTTATCTCGTTTTTCACTTTAACCGAAAGATTAATTAATGTTTCGAAATTTGAAAATTGCTTTGCTAACGAGAGGCTCTCAGCCTTCTTCCTCCCTTCATCTTTCTCTATTTTTCGAAGACCTCCGGAAATTCGAGGTTTTGTAAAGCCTGACCGTATGTGTTGGAAATAATACATAACGAGTGTTTACAAACTATGCTATAACTTATGAATCGAAGGGTGTTTCATTTGTAACGTTTAATTTTTTTTCGACTGCTGAACCATTGGGGTGGAGGTTCGGATTTCGAAAAAAAAGAAAAAAAAAAATTCTCATGTAAGAGGGTTTCTGAAAATCTATTTTATTGTTATTCAATACACATTTGATTGCATGAGAACTATTCAATCTAAATTAAAGTGCCATAACTACAGTCGTGAATCGATATAAAATATATTTTCGAATGGAAAGGCTAGAAGTCAAAAATGCATAAAAACTGAAACTTGGCTGAAACGTTTATTGAACTGAAATATTTATTTTATTTTTCGTGATGTTTTTTCACTGCTAACGGAAATATATTGCATTGAAATACATTGTAATAAATAATTGATAACACTATAATTGTGATTTATGTTTGTCAGGGCTCTTATTATTTTCTACGATACGATTACGTCGACTATATTAAGCTCGTGTGTATTTTCAGGTCAACTTTTTATCTTTCAACCTCTTTCCCTTTTTTTCTTGACTTTCTTGCTCGGCGTTGCTATCGAATCGATTATTCGAGAATGACGATAAAGTCACAGCTTAAATACATACATCGTTGAGAAACAGAATAGCCACACTGACAAATATTTATATATATGTATATAAATTTGTTAATACACGAAAAAACGAATCTGTAAAGTTTTGAAAGTTGAGTGTTTTTTTTTCTTTTTCAAGGATGACCAGATAAGGGTGGATCAGCTTACCGCACGTCCCACGAATTCCAATATTGCATTACAAAGGGGACGAAAAAAAAAAACTCATCGTCACTGATACATTTCGACCGCCCCGAATTTGGTCTCGAAATAAAAATATCAAAACTTTAATCCCTTCTTCGTTACTCAACGACATAAGAATTATTGTCCGATCCAGTAATATCGCAGCAAAAATGAATTTAATTATACATTTTTAATTATAAATCGATGATATGAAAAAAATAAATGTTAATATGTAGAAAGCTTGATACGTGATAATAAAACATTTCGAAATTAATTTTATTCAACCAAAATAAGATTTGCGTATATGAAAATAAAATAAATTTGTTTCCAATAAATATCATTTGATAGGAATAAATCGTTTATTTGAGTCACGCGTATAAATCGTATTTATATATTTGTACATGATTCTTATGAGCCCTGTCGCGTTAAGAATGATAAATATTTTTTTATTTATAGTACCGAGATGTTTGTATTGTCATAAAAAATCGTGACCTTCGCTGATCAATGTGGTGATACAAATTTCTCATCGGGATTGGAATTTTAGGAAAAATGTATATTTTGCACTTTGTTTAGAGGAGTCTAAGTAGAGTCTGTTTATTGAAATTTAAAACTTCAGCAAATGATTATTTTTCAGTAATCATGTAATTATTTTGAATTATGAGGTGATGAACGGAATTTTCGAATGTTTATCGAGCAAGTATTCAATCAGCCCACGTGTGAAGGGATTTTAATCAACTTAAAGATTCGTCTCCCCTCGAACGTACATACACGTATTTTCCCCTTCCATTTTTTCCTCATCGGACTCATTCTATAATTGTGTCGTCGGCGTTTAATACGTTTGAATCACAGATGGATTTCTGTCAGCACTGTTGTTCGAGTCAATGAAAATGAAGGGGCCAACAATACTCGAACAGAGACTTAAATACAGATATATTGTAAGCTTCATTGAGATACGAGTTCCGTGATGTTGGCTGTAGCAGCAGTTTATGTGGCAGACACACGCGGCTTTTCTATAGATTCCTATTGTCGTTTGTACTATACGCATGATCGGCCTTGCGTGCCGAGTTCTGATTAAAAGTGTAACGTTTAGAAATTGACGCGGGGGTGATACAGTCCGCGCTTTTCTATATACATATATATTTGTATATGTACTCATACGTATATACATTAATATATAGAAATTCAACGTGTTTTATTTCATTGTTACTCTCAGCACTCTCAATGTCCGAGACTTTGATTTAATTTTCCGAATGTGTCGCATTGAATTCAACATTGTCATATTATCATTAGCAACCTTTTATTCGCAAAGCCATTCACAAATTTTCTCGTTGGACACGAGGAAAATATCCTCGATATTTATTGACTGGAATGTTATTTTTTCTATATCAGCAAAGCAGAAAATGAATTAATCCATTTTAATTGAAATAAGGTTATAAACAAAATATAAAACGAAACTTTGTATCGTCAGCTCTGTGCTTTTAATTGAATTTTAGCTATGGATATTTTTTTAGTTGGTATTAAAAATAGAAAAATAAACAAGAGGTTGAAATAGTACTGGCGAGAGGACCCGCTGCAAACAAAATTTGATCGGATAACTACGAAATACTTTGTATCGACAACGAACGCCAATTAATCCACATAACGATCCCGTTTTCCGAGTATCCATCGATCGTGTTCGCCGCCAACGTGCACACATGGAGTTATCTTTAACCCCGATCATATAATACTTGTATATACACTGCTCTCCGATATCCTTGCTACTCGAGTTTTCAGAGATCGAGAGAACATAAAAAATAAAAAGGAAAAAAGAACAAGAAGGTCTTGGAGCGCGAGAATACGCCACCACACTCTCGCGGTGGCTTCTCTCAATTAGAAAGAAAATTAATGGATCCGACGCCGTCTTCGACGCGTTTTTAATTATCCGCGCTTCGAAACGAAGTATTTAGAGAAAAATAGGATGAAAAGAGCGATAGAGAGAGTGTTGTGGAGGCTAAAAAGACTCAAAGTAGAGAATCTTCGAGAAAAATGTCACTGATGTCTGTCTAAAGATGACTGTCTAGGGTTAATTATAGATCCGACGATCAGGATCATAAACTTCTGAAGATTTTGTGGATTCCAGGATAGGAAATTCATTGGATTAACAACTGGGTAAACATTTTAAAGAGTTTTATGGAATTTTCTAGTTTTTATTCAATTTCATTGCAGCAGTGAATTTGTTTGACATGTGTAAACGTTTGCTGGAACCACTCGAACCGTTGAATTTGTGGAAAACTTATTAATTAGATTATACTAGCGTTTTTGTACTGAACAATTTAATAAAAGGAATTCAATGAAGAATGTAGGAAATTGTGCGAGGGGGGATTTTTTTTAGCTTCCGCTTCGAGCGCGATGGCATTTATCACGAACCGTCAATCCAAAACTATTCATTTCTTGTTCCATTTTTTTCCCGACTGAGCGACACATCTTTACCTCATAAGACACACGGAAAACGAATGTGAGACTAAATGGTGTGCGACGCGCGGTGACTTCTGAAGTGTCGGTTACCCGTTGGGAAAGAACTACATTTTTTGGGGATAGTGATCAGGGTGTATCGGGCAAAGACAGAAAATAAATGAAAAGCGAGAACCGACCGGGGCTTCAGTTGAAGACATGAGACTCGTCTGCTCGTCACTGGCTATTGTCCAGTGTGGAAAAGCTGGCCAGTGATGGTGAGAGGAGAACTCATAGCTTGTAAGATATCCTTGGGAAACACAGAAGTGAAAAAAAAGAGAAAAAAATAACTCGAAAGGATCCAACGCTAATTATAGGTTCGTCTGTCGTCGTTGAAACGATTGTTTCCGAACGTGTCGGTCCCTTGTTTGCGGGTTGTCAAAGGACCTGTCTTTTTTTTCGTGGACTCGTCGTCTATAGCTCGTTATATATATGTATATATATACAGTATTAAGCAGCCATGTTCCAAGTGGAGACCTTCCTGATGCTCCTCCTTTTTACCAGCCAGCGCAAGCATTCCACTTGGTGAAAACCTTTTTTCTCGTTTTTACACCGTCCAGATATAAATCTTTGATGGAAAAAGTATACCTTCGAAAATTACGCAGAAAAATAAGTAGCATGTAAATTTGACAGACGGCTGTTGTTGTTTGTAGCAATTATTTGGCAGGAAAATATAATTGGAAAAGATGTTCGTCGAATAATATATTTTTTCAAATTTTCAAAAGCATTACTACCAAAGCCTCTCTATGCAAAGAATAAACAGAAGAAGGACAAACGAACAATCACGTCTTCGCATTTAAAATATTGCAGTTAGAATTCAATTGAGATTCCTACGTCACACGAGTGTCCTTTTTTAAGATTCTTGGACTAATTATTAATCCTAAATTTTTGTGTAACAAAAAAATGGAAAGGTCAAATATGAATCCTCGTTAAGATGTCGATTTTTGTGAATCGTAAGAGAAACATTTAATATAGTCCTTTTTAAGGATGGAGGCAAGGAGTGATCACTGGAGAATGATGCATGCGGCAATTAGCTGCTATATAACGTCCCTTATTTCGCACAGATTCGCTCGGGCGTTATGTGTCTCTCGTGTGTACATGTGTTGTGTATAATGTATGCCACCCGCATTTGCTCGGGGTCTGTTAAGATAAAAAAAAGGAGGCTGTACACAAGATGCGCTGTGAGGATGCAAATAAAAGAAAAAAAATTTGAAAAGATGATGAAGGAGGACCGGATCGTTTATAACTGCCCACTAATTTGTAGTGGACTCACACGCAAAAGATATTTATAGTTTTTTCTCCCGTTCTCTCTCTCTCTCTCTCTCGCTCTCTCTCTTCCTTTCTTACTCGTTTTACTACAAGACGAAAGAAGCCTGAAACAAGTGTGAGAGAATGCATTTATGCGAATACTTTCTTTTCTCTGTCATCCGCACCGACTTTATTCTACTTTTACATATGAATTTCCATCAGCTATTGACGGTGTATTTTAATAAAACGAGCATAGATTTCAAAAACAAATGCAGATCATTCGCAAAGTGACTGGATGCGTAGGGGAAAATGTACTGTAAGAGAACTCATACGCAAAAGACTCTATGGATGGAACGAAGGTTCAACATGCTCGAGCCGCAAGTCCATTAGCGACCTCGTCAACGTCGAGTCTTCACCACACTCTTCTACTGGTTGAAATACACACTAGCATCCGTATAAAATAAAATATATATACTTTAAATACCAACACAAGCGAAAATAAAATAATAATAATCATACAAGAAAATGCGAGAATTCTTGCTGCGAAGGAACACGGCGTTGTCCGCATGTATTTGGTGGAGAAGCTCCACGTGCTCGGGTCAGATTTATGAATTGCCCAAATAATTTATTAAGCGTAATTTTCAATGGGCCCCAAATTGAATCTGATTTAAGTACAATGAGGCATTGTGGTATATCTTGCTCGGAGGTCCATACACACACACATGCAGACATCAACAACTCTTCTCTCCTCGGTTCCCGATCTGTGTTCGATGCAGAATGCGAGAACTGATTCAAGAAGTGAGCAAGAGAGTGAGGGTGGGAGAGAGAGAGAAAGAGATAAAAATGAAACGAAGAGAAGGTGCTAACTAGTGGCGATGAACGATGGGAGAGAAAGAGAAGAAGGAGGCCCCATGGCGTGGGCCCTTAGCGTCTTATCCCTCGTATAATATATCCCTTTGATTCTTGCTTTCTTCTTCCTTTTATTTTTATTTGTACATCTTCGATTCGTGAATCTTGTCAGTCTATAAGGCATTCTTGTAGCAATTAGGACTAGTTTCAAGTTCATTCATAACCACATTCGAAAGAGGCTCATCATTAAGAATTATTATAAATATGACTGGTTTCCCTCGAGCATTTAAAAGGATTTTCATTTCTATCATTGCTGTATTTTCTTAAATCCCTCAATCCTTTACTGTTTTGTAACACACTGATTTCTCATAATTCATACGCTGTGAGTTGTGAAGATTTTACATGTTGTTTTATGGACTGAAGTTAAGAGACGAGAGTCACCCAAAGAAAATAAAACAGTCTCATGTTGGTTACAGATGAATTCTATAGAACGCATTCTGATTGAGGCAACCGGGCGTCTTTATCGAAAGAGAGAGAAAAAAAATGGCTGCAATTATGTAGAAGATTGTATTATATTGATGTCTAATGAGCCAGTGACCTTCGTGGGGTTACTTAATTGGAATGCACCAAGAACTGACAGGACAAAAACCCTTTAAAGACCTACATGCACACGAATAAATTGTCGAACGCGATGAGGTGAAGGAACGATGAGAGAGATTGAGGTGGACCTGGGCAAGGGCAACCGAAGATGTGTACATACGAAACGTTTCGGACAAGAATAGAGGATTGCAGTGATACATATATATATAGAAAGAGAGAGAAAGGCGAGAGAGTTGCATGATGATGTTCGAAAGTCATCGTGAGTGTGATGAAAATCTTTTAGTTCCAGTCACGTCGTAGCGGTCTCGCATAAGAAGATACAAGAAGAATAATAAATTCTGGATACTTCTCTGCAATGGCGCAACGAATTATTAAATCAATGTCATCTTTAAAAAATTCCTTCATTCTAATATCTATATGAGTACGAAGACGTTTTTTCTTCATTTTTTATTCCTTTTTATTTGCTTACAAATACATGTATCCCGCAATTTTCCCGTGAAAAAGCGTGAACAAAAGGAATACGATGCAGTGTTTGTCAGGTGAGCAGACCTATCTTCCAGGCCATTCGATATATGGTATTTTAGTACACGTCTTATGGGACCACCCATCGCATTGGATTGTTGGAGACTTCCAAGAATCCCTTAGGACTCTCGCTCCTGTCTTCCTCGAGCATTCCGCCTCAAACTCCAAGTCCCTTTACACGTTCAAGAATCTGTCCTCTTCTTGTCGAGAGATTCGATTCGTTTCTCTCTCGGCGTACCATTCGATACGGGACGTGAGAAACGAGATGGAAACGAATTTGTTAACAGTTGAACACGGTGGTTACAAAAAAGTCGTAATCGCTTGTAAAAATGCTCATTGCGAGAATTGAACCATCAACAGAACGTGGAGAAAAAGATTCGTTCACGAATACTCTCTCCTCAATGACTACAGCGAGAATTAAAAAAAAAAAACGCGTAGAGTTGATTTCCTGTCAAGAATAAAAAAATACTAAAGACACGATCATCATATTCTGATTGTTTCAATGTCGTACTAATAAGTAGCACGCTTTTAGCGTGCTCAGCTACCAGAATATCAAAGTTCAACCTCGTTTGAATCGCAACATATTTACGAGGAGACACTGTGAACTGTCGTGTTAATTTACGACACTGACCGATCTTTTATATTTGAGTTGAAGAATCGATCAATAAATCACAGTTTCTCATCCATTTATAATTAATCCTTTCAAATGTCAAACGAGGTTTCAAAGGTATTCACTTTTCTCTGGTCATAAAAATGACCGCTTTACTCTTCAAGCATCCGTTACATTTTCCACTGCTCCATGCAAAATTCGTTTTCATTTATTCGAAACAATCGATCTGATTATTTGTTTTGATATGAATAACAAGATAAAAAAAAAGTAGAGAATTGTATTGCTTTATGGTGAGCTGAACAAGAGAGCGTTCCAGGAGAAAAGAACATCGATCAGTCGCTACAGTGATCAGTTTGAATGTTGTTTCGTATATGCACAGTAACATACGTAATAGTTGCAAGCGGAGCTCGTGTGTGGTCAGTTGTGGGCTCTTTTCTCTCGAAGAGACTGGAGAGTTCCTTCAAGATGGGCAAAAAAAGGAAAGAGAGAAAGATGGGGCGCGTTGCTCCGTCAGAGACACATTTATAGCCCAATCAACGGTGTATTCAAACATAGTCACACCTCCTTACTGGGTGTACCAGCCTCGTTGAAAAAAGTCTATATACCATTTCTAATGTACAATAAAATACTATACGTATATATACGAATGAACATTGTATTATGTACGTATATCTTCCGATGGCTCGTGGCTCGTGTTCCATCCTCTTTTCGAAAATCATTGTATACGTAGACAATTTCGCAGTTGGCAGAATTCTTTCGGAACCCTCTTGTTCCTTCTCACTACTCACAGAGACTGGTCCATTTTTCATTAACTTAATATTATAAAGCTCCACTTCATTCTTCAAAAATGTGAATAGGACAGAACGTTTTCTAATCCACTGTCGAACGAACCATTGGGGAAAAAAAATCAAAATGCAGCTAGAAAAAATGATACGTAGACATCGACAATGTTTCGATCCATATTCGATAGAGTTCCAAGCAAGATAGAAACTTGAAATGCAATTTTTTAAGAATTTCGTTTTCCTTTGACAATGCATATGTTCTAAAACTTTTGAAAACCTAAGGCAACGCCATCAATTAACGTGACTTGCAACAAATCTTATAGAATTTTATACAACTTTTGATTATATGAGTTGTTTGAAGTGGGCAAGAAAAACATTTATGGTTATATATCATTCGATAAATTAGGAAAAGTATTGTAAAGTCGTACGGATGATTTAAAACTGTCTGATTGGGCTGAACTCTAGGAGCGGCAAGTGCCAGTGGCAAGGAGTGGTATTCAACTACAATTTGGTAAAATTATCACTCAACCGGGTTCTATAATGTACCATCAAAGCCGACTACGCTAAGAGATCGAGATCCCCCCCTTGAGTGACTACATATTTTTATTGAATTTATATTTATATGTATATATATATAAAAACTCATGATATTAGAATCTTGAAACGTATTTTAGAAGCATTTAGCCGAATGTCCTGAGAGTTTATGAGCCTTTTGGTTCATAGCGTGAGTTCTATCGTACGAATTTGAGAGGGGAATCCTGTTGACTCACAAAAGGTCCATTGGGCCAGGTGTCAGAGAAGAGAGTCTCACCAACAGTCCTCGAACGAAACGAGCCGACCATTACAGAACTGTATATCATTTTCACTGCCCCGGGGACACCGGTTATAATGTATATTTATAGTTACCTTAATTTGCCTTATTGAGACGATTTTTATGGGACTAAATTAGTCTCAAGAAAACGACGCACACACGCAGTAAGTTTTCGAACGCGCAACCAACATATCTTTTGTATAGTGTAAACCGTAAGTTTTTTAGAATAAAAAATCTTGAACTGTTTGATTGCTTGATGAGAACGTTTCATTATATTTTTATTGTTAACTAAGGATCGTTTGAAACTTGTAGCGAAAAAGAATAACAAAAGTTGGAAATTTCGATAGTTGGTTTTTTTTTTAATGACAATACTTAATACTTATCTAGAGTTCGGTGAAATATGACAGTTGTTAAGATTTATTGCAGTTTCATTTTTCGTTCATCGAACTCAGCCCGCAAAGCACGCACGCACCTTGACTTTCGGACGTTTAGAATATCATTAATAATTTTTTGGCAAATAAATCGATTTTCGAACTGTCCTCGAAGAATAACGCCAATGTCCATTAAGGTTCTTCTACCCACTCGAGTGTGTATACACGTAGAATAGAATGTAACAGCGTGTAGCAAAAAAAAAAAATCGAAGCACCTGCTTTTGGGACCTTTTGGACTTGTTCACCCTGACTTTAGTGTATATCCATGACCGGCACGTCGGTCGGACTCAATTTCACTCTTTTCAAGAGGTCGACAATCGGATCCACTCGAGAACGAAAAGCGACACCACGACCGCATTTTCGTTGGCTTTCGTTCACACCGTCTCTCTTTCTCTCTCTCTCCCACTATTTCGAGTTTTACAAGAATTTAAACAACTTCGAATGGACTACGAGCCTGGAAACTAACACAATGGACCATAACACTACCAAAGAAAATCTCGGAACTCTCCTTTCTCGTACTTTTAGTTTCACTGTACAACCGTGGAATAGTGTAACGAGAGGGTATCCATTGCCAAATAGACAACAGTTATATTGCAGCATTATAGCGTCACTATGGCTGTAGCGTTGCATTCTTCCTTGGTATATAGAATGGCAAGGACACTCCGAAAAATTGTTCAACCTCACGCCCAGTTCATTATAACTCCTATTTTTCCTAGGATTTTTGGGGGTAGAGATATTTTTTGTTAGTTTCCACGTCAGGACTAAAGCAGAATTGAAAAAAAAAAACAAAAACAAAATTGTCCAGGAATTTTAGTTCGTTTGGGCTACAATAAACACATAGTCGTTATAGTATTTTTCTTATTTAAAAATGTTGTCCGAGCTTTATTTATCAAGTGCTTGTACTCTAGCTACTGAAATGGAATTTCTCAAAGATCCATGTCAGAGATTCGTTTTTGTGGCAACATCGAAAGAACGAAGGGCTACAACTTTATTATAAGCGCTCCCGTGAATCGTTGTTGAAAGGGGTAGTTCAGAGGAAAGGACGAAGATCGAGTGGGATTCTTGGTCCACGAGTGATTTCTCAGAGTTTTCATTCAGAAAAAAAAAAATACAAAAAAATAAACGAAACGATTCACATCTTGTGGCAGAGCTTGGCACGATCTCTCGAAAATCTTAGAGCGCGAGAAAGGTTTTTTTTTTCTTTCCCAACCTGCCAGCGGGAGTCAAATCGTTCGATTGTCCATTTCGAGTGGTGGATACTATATCGTGGCATTGTGATGTGGTCGCAGCTGTTTCGAGACAGTCTATAGATTTTTTCGAGTTCATCTTTCTTCGGGTGCTTTCAATGCAGCAAACACAGTGGGTGCGTGTCATATCCGTTGGCTTTTAAATCGCAATTACCGGTTGTATAGGTAATCCATTTTTAGGGTTTTTGGTGAGAGCTGAACTGGCGCGAGTCGAAAAGTCTCGCGGTGGTCTCGAACATTTTCCAGGGTAATGCTCAAAAACTGGTGTGTTCCCGCAGTGTCCAAATGGCAATACGACAATGAGGGAAACCCGGGACGAATCTTGAGGGCCTCTCATCTCTGTAACTGAAGAATCTTGGGTGCAAGAGAGAGAGAGAGGAGAAGGAAAATATCTTTCGTTCATTGTCGTTGGGCGTGAGGACCTTTCGCGGCCCATTTTCCGCTACGTACACCATTCAACTATGGAAGAGAATAATAGCAACGCTGGGGTATATATTGCACGAGGTATATATACCGTATTTCTTGCTATATATCCTACGAGGCTATTATTCTTTTATGTATACGCTATATATGTATATAGTATGCGTTTAGAAGATCGCGCGTGGGCCAATTTCCGCCTACCTGCGGCGGGGTCCACCGTGCATATATCTATAACTCTTATATCCTCTTGCAATGGATCCCAAATCTACGATTTTTCACTGCTGTGCTGCTGTATATTTACAAAACGCCATAAAACCGGCCAGAAACCCGTGCCGGTACGTTGCCGTTTGGAATCTATTCCATCGTGACAACGTGGTGTCTACCGAAGAGTTTTAATTTAAACCAGCGTTGAAATAACCAAGAATCCGATTGCACCGCGGATAGTTTTTTGAACGCAGGTTCCACCGTGGACTAAAGAAGACAAACGTCCCTTACTCATCCTTGTCTTTTCAGGTCAATGTTTGATATAAATCTAGAATTAATTTTTTAGCAGTATCGCTTAACCGGGATATTTTTTGGACTATTACATCGACGTTTCAAAGGTTTTTCTCTCTCTGGCTCTTGTTGATTATCAAGCATTAAATTAGTTACGAATAAAAACTGTTAATGAGAAAAATGAAAAAAAAAAAAAAAAATCAAGATGGACATGACAATAAAGAATTGCAGCAATAATTCAATAACAGCAATAATAATAATGTATATATTTGTATGGATATGTTGCAAAATGCAAAACTCATCACATTCAACTGAATAGTGATGAATTAAGCTCACGATTAATCTTTTTAATATATGCGAGGGGCATAAGCTTTAGACTGAATACTAAGTTTAATTGCTTGCGGAAGCATCGGAGCACAGTGAAATATAAATAATAGCGAATCATTAATTTTCTTTGTACATTTTATATTTTATTCACGCCGCTTTTATGGAACGAAACGATTGATATTACGTGCATGTCTTTGTTTATTCTGAAAATTTGATTCCTATAGCAATGTTTTATTTACTTTTCGAGCCTTAATTTCTGAATTTAATTTTTCTCAGATCCGCATTTTTATGTATGAATTATTTCTTCTCAATGTGCCTCAACGTAAAAAAATGAACCTCACTCGCATACAGCGAAGCACGCGAGGAAAAGCGTGAAACATATGGATGGGAGGGGACAACCCGGCGCTTAGTTTGCCTTCTCGAGGGTAAGGCACGATCTGTCGAGTAAACGAATGGGACGCGAACTATCTAGTCAATTAAGAAGACAGCCGGTCTATTAGGGGCTGTATAGTTTGGTGATCCGCTTCCAGCTCCCAGGCAACCTCTTTTGTCGATCTTCCTACGCTTCGTCGAGAAAAATGCTACAGTCGAGTTTCGCGCATGTAAATTTATTTCAGATTCTCTTAATTCATTTATAGAGTTTTCATGAAATTTCGTTCGCTCGAGTTTCACTTCTTAAGTTTTATTGGTATCGGGGTTGAAATAGATTTTCCCTCAATGGTACGAACATCGTTTGAAAAATTACCTTAATTTGAAAATATTTTAAGCGAATAGTTGGATGATTAATTATTATTTTTAATTCTTTTCGTTCTTTCATTCAATAAAAAAAAAAAAAAAGAATTCTATATGTGAAGAAGAAAAAAAACGTTGAAATTACATTTCATGGACCTTCGACTGTAGATTTATATGGTGCAATGTTATAGGAAAGTCGGAGTATGTATTGTATACACTGCTAGTAAATGCCTACATGTTGCTTCCCAATACATGACTCCCAGCAATGTCTATCGTACACATATCTGAAGTAAGAAGCTCGTTGGCGTGAAACACCACCGCATAACGCCAAACACGCGGGGGAATGAGATGAAGAATGGGAGACTTTAGAGAGAAAAAGAAAAAGAAAAAGAGAGAGAGAGAGAACTCACGAAAAGGTCTACAAAATGACGTACGGCAGGACTCGGAGCTTCTATTTTAGTTTTCAGCGTTTAACAGAGGGGGAAAATTGGGCTCGCGTACGTTCTCGACATGTGCTCGATATTTAGACTCCAAGTTGTTTCAAGCCTCTTAACTCCCTTGCTCATGGATGCTCCGTCATTTGCTTTCACTGCCTCTTCTTCCACGATTCTCTCTCTCTCTCTCTTTCTTCTTCATATATTTTCCTACAAGTATCTCATTCCACCGTTGTTTCGTGAATCCTTCGAGCAACGTATACGTTCTTTTTCTCGTTTGCTTGAAACTTTCGTTTTCTCTTTCATCTTTTCCTTCTGAAAATGCGTCAAATATCTCTTTCCCTCTCACTTCTTTCTTAGGCTTATGCTCTTTTTCTTTCTCTTCTTTTGTTAAACGTGGCTTTCACGCGTTTCTAGCACCATCGATGTCGTCGTTTATTTTGTCTTGCACTTCCAACATCTTCAACTCCTTTATACCTTAACCCTGCATTGACCCCTCAGCTTTACGAAGTATTTAGTGTTCTCTCCCTTGTAACGCTTATAAATTACGAATCATTGGTTTCCTTCGAAGTGCCAGAGGCATGCGACTCGGAATTTTTTTATTCTTCAACTATTTTGTTCCTCAAAAGATTTTCTAAATGTTATACATCGAGTACGATCGATCCAGCCTGTGTTTTCGATATTTCAAAAGATAACATGTTTAATTTTTTTCCTTTTCATCAACAAACATTGACAATACCTTGAAAAATTGATGGAAAATGAATAATGTTTTTAGTGGTTCTAATAAGAAAATGGCTTTGGAAAGAGGAACATATTGATAAAAAACATAAATGCTAGAAAGTGAAAAATACAAACATTTCTCACGATGCAGCGATGTAAATTAATAATCATAAAAAAATTAGTATATTGACATAAATTTGACTTCTCATTGCGAGATGATACTGTTGCCAAAGCTAATGTATACATAGTGATACTTGTGCGATTGCTACTTTGATACATATTACGTACGTGTTAAATATTTATATGCGGACACATAAACTACTCTCGTAACGAGTGCTTTGCGTGGGCAGAGTGCATCCGAAGGCGTTGAATATTTATGTATATAAATATATACATATGTGTTATTCGCTAACTGAAATCACTATTTTGAATATGAAAAGACGGTTGAGAGAAGAGTTTTTAACATTTTTGATGAAGTACATTTTAATCTTGACAGCTTGAAAAGTTATGACATTATTTTTAATACCAACACTGCTAAATTTTTTCCGATCTTATTCTAGAATTCTTGATAATATTTCGAATAAAATTATTTAAATTATATATGCCACTATATGGAAAAAAAAATCTGCTTATTAAAACGAATGATTAATTTGCCTAGTGGTCGATGAGAATTCTCATACGAACCTGAAGCCAAGTAAATTTCTCAGACGAGTGTTTTTCGGATTTCGAGCGTATCTGTCGTACAACAGGTATAAAAAGAAAACAAACAAGCTCACATACAGAAGGAGAAAAGAAATAAATAAATAAAAAAGAAAAAGACAATAAGAATGGAGTAAGGAGGGGGAGGGGGGAACAAGATAAAACGAGAGAAGAGTTTAGGCAAGACCACGGGCACGCGAGGACCGTGGACAGATATCAATTCTCTTTGCTCGTGTGACACTCTGGCAGCTCCACTAATAGACCGAAAGGTGCTCATCTGTTTGGTTAGTTATATATATAACAGACGCGTATATAGCTCGCGCCACGAGAGAGCTTCGCTCAGATGAATGGTGGAAGATGGTATTAGTCGGAGGAGGATCGAGGAAGAAAGTTGAGAAGAAAGAGTGAGACAGAAGTAGAGAAAGAGGAAGATAAACAGAGAGAGGAAAGGAGAAAAATTTGGAAAGGAGAATTGACGGTGTGTGCTGCACAGAGAACGCGAGAGAAATAAGATACGGCGCTGTGTGACAGCAGAAGTAGAAGCAGCATCGAGCCAGGGAAAGAGGACGAGTAAAATCGTGAAGGAAAATAAGAAGAAGAAGAAGAAGCAGAAAAATAAAAGAAATAAGATTTCGTTGCCAGGAGATGCCAGAAGCAGCGACGCATACCTCTTAATTGGAACGCTTTGCTCTGGCTAAGCGATTTGGGCGGATTTCGGTGGAAATGGGCGTTTAAGTGTGCACCTACGAACCATTTACAACCCCTCGCGACATCATCGCTCGATCCTGTCGCTTTCTCCTTGTCTTTCTCTCTCGACACGAGTAGGCCACGTAATCGCTAAATATCTCCGGAATTAACGCGCTTCACTCCAGCATGTGATGATCAGTGTATTTGCAAGTTGATGTTGTGATGTACTCATGCCCTCTGGATAATAAATTACTCCAAGAACGAGAAAAAATATAAACGAACTCCCTTTTTTTCACTCTCATTCCAAATCATTTAATTGTTCGTTGCTTATGGTAAAAAAACGTTGCTACGCCGGTTATAATTAACGTCAGGATGCTGGTTGATGCGACGATCTCTGCTCCGAGCTGTTTTAATAAATGACACAAGAATGAGTGTTGCTGGGATAAACTTTGACGATGTCTCATCCTGTATTATAATCGTTTTGTAAATGAAATTCTTTAATGGGATCATCAGTTAACCGCATAAAGTTCCAGTCAAAATTGAGACGTAACATCACAATAGTTTCTCCATCTTATAGATCATTTTCTTTAATTTTATGGCATTCCGATAAATACGAAATTAACATTGATTTTGCATAACATTTCGAGTAGGTTTCTCGTCATTTTTTTTCCGTCACTATCAGCAGCACAAACGTTAGTACAAACATTTAGTAGATCGATAGTGTAATGTTTAAAAAACACATTTTTCATTCATTGTGAAAAGTTCAATCTTTTGTTACTTAAAATATAACTTTTTGCTTGTTGCTTAATCATATAGAAGAGTTGTTCTCCGTACAGCAGATAACGTTATATTTAAAAAGGAAGGAAAAAAAAGAGTGGTAGATCTTTTAACAACCAGACTCATTAGGAGCGAACCCCTCACTTTTTACAACGGGACATTTGTAAGCAATACAGACTTCAAAAAACAAACTCCTGTCGCAGTTCGGCACGACGAGACGTGCGAGACCATAATATATACCCATGTGTTTACCGTCTCTCTTTCTCTTTCTTTTTCTCTCTCTTTCTCTCTGCCTTGCTCGCTCGTTCTCCCACTTGCTCTTTTGCACGGTCGTTCATAGTTTTCGCTCTTAGGATCCACGCGCGTCCGTGATCGCACTTACACTTTTCTTCTTCTTTTTGTTGTTTTTTTAAATTTATTTTTATTTTTTTTATTTTTTCGTCGACCGGTTAAGGGTGTCTGGCAGAATTTAAACCACGCGCGAGACTCTTCGCATGGACCATCCCCCTTCCTTTAATTTTAAGCCTCTCTCTTCATCCTTCACTCTCTTCACATCAGGCATCTTTTTCTCGCTCAGCTTCTTAATACGCTTTGCTGCGGGGGAAAATTAGGAACACTATAAAAGAGAGAAGTGATGCTCTTAACCACTCTCGGTTAACCCCGGACTGTTGCGGTTGTTAATTCTGTTTTTCGCATTTCTTGGCCCTTCTCTTTTTCTTCCCTTAATTCATTCTGTCTTTTTTTTCTTTCGTTTTTTAGTTTCTTCTGGCGTTCAAAAACGCTGTCTAACCTCTTATTCTATTATTTTTTTCATTTATTATGAGAAGAAAAACGAAATACACACGGGAGTCAAATCGTTTTTAGCGATGCTCCGACGATCAAGGCTCAATTATAATTTCCCGATAATCTTGGTGACTCGTTGACGTATGAAAGACTAGAATTTGTTGTAAATGTTGTTGGGATTTTGGAATAAAAATTCTGTTTCATCTACCGATCGATCAGATGAGTATTTTCAATTTTCCTAAATTTGTCATGGTTTTCAACGAAATATATTTTCAAAGAACACACATGCGCACACACACTTAACCTCTGCGTACCGCGTCATCAACTTGAATGTAAGTTCAGATGTCGTTAGGAGCCACTTTGCATGTGCCTCAACATTTAATTAAACAACCAGCTTAATAACCCAGTCGAGAGTTGTCGAACGTCCCGCGCTCGTCCACAAGGTCTTGGTAATATCATTACCAAACACCCGCGAAACCCCGAAACACATGTTCCTCCCAACTAACACTTCCTGTCGTTAAAGAAGCGTTTTAAGTGCTCGTGTTTATGCGTATCCTTTGCCCCCCTCCATTTTGCCATAGCGACGTTGAGCAAGTTTTACACTCGCACATACTCGCGTTTCTCTTCCACTAATGTCACCATTTTTTTGGCATAGTAATTTCCGACTGGATCACAGCCACTGCAAATATTCCATCTGCTTCTTCTTCTTCTTCTTAAAAAAAAAAGTAATAATAATAAATTCATATTTAATACTAAGAATTTAATGAAAAAAATGTTGGGAATTTATATTAGACAAATTGATGAGCATTTATGAAATTTTTGAAGCAAAAAAATATTAGAAGATGAAGGAATCATTTAATTTTGTAGTTGATATTGAAATGATTTAGATTTTTTATGTAGGTCGGTTCAGGTTTCAGACTTGAATACAACTGACGATGATTGCAGAAATACTTTTTAATGGCATTTAAAAATCTTATATTGCACTATTGTTAAGAAAAAAAAAACTTGACGTGAATAAATTATTTGAAGAATATACGAGCAATAACGTGTTATGAAGAGAGAAGAGATTTTGATGACGCACAAAATTTTAAATGTAAAGTATTATTTACATCGGTGTGACTAAACGTTTCCAAAGTGGTTCTCCATTGCGATTTCTATATTGCATGGACAGACGTAAATGAAAGAGAAACAGGCCGTTTGTCGTGGGAGCTATATTAGCACAAAGAGAAAAATGTGTTTCAGCTTGATGCTCTTGGAGTAGTTGAACCAAGGGATGTATATCGTATTCCTTGCTTCACCGAATCTTCAGCAAAGTACACGTTCTCGCTTTTATCTCGATCCTTCTTACTCTTACGTATTTAAGCTTCGTCGCTCTAAACATAGTCTCTACGAGAGTTAAGACGTTTGAACCGTCGGCTGCGAAAAGTGCACCGCGTGTTCGTTTCGCGGACGACGTATGAGGAGGGTGTCACAAAAAGCTCATGTGTGGGGTAAAACGAAGCATTTACAACATTTTCATACAATTGGAATTTTAGTGTTGAATTTTATTTTATTCAACAATCCACGAGGCATGTCATAAACTGGAGCTCGTCTTTGTATTCTGACGAATTTATGTCTTGCACTGGCAATTATTGGGAAAAGTTTTCAAGTCCTTTAAGAAGTGAGTTTAAAGATTCAAAAAACAGGGCAACACGATATATAAAGTTTATAAGTTCAATTTAGATGGTGTATTCCTTTTATTGTTTTTTTTTCTTTGCTTTCACCTCCATCAATGGCGAATACTTATTCTCTTTTTGGACGATTCACAAATATACCATCAGCTGCACGGTTGTTGCCATTCAAGAGTTAAAATAAGCCAACGATCAAGGATGCTTGGCTCGCTTACACGTTAGTTCTATATTCAGATGGAGTATTTATCCTTGTTGAGGGATGAATTGGTCGCGCTCGTTACATCGACAATTAGGGAGAACCGATTAACTCGAACACAGCTCGAAGCAAGCAATTTTCCGTCTTCTTAGTCTCTTTTTTTTCATTTTTCACTGTTCTGTACGATTTAGGCAAGGAGATGGATCTCGAAACAGTGTGTTTGTGTCGTTGGCTTGAGTTCGAAGCGTGTGCGCCGCGGCTTTCTCACTCGGATTTTTATTTAACGCTTTAATCCGCCGTGGCATGGCCCGATCTAAACACGCGATAAATCTTTCCTCTTCGGGATCTTGTTTTCTTTCTCTCTCCCTCTCTCCTTCTCTCTCTTTCGCGTACACGTATAAATATCTATACGAACATGTGTGTGTATGTTCTCCGCGTGATGCTCGTTGACTGCTTAAAAAGCATCGGAACAAAACCGTCAGCCCGTCGAGAACGGAAGCTTCGCGTTAAGTGGTGCGACACGAAAGAGAGAAAGAAAGAGAGTGAAGAGAGTCGCGGTCTCGCTTTTATAAACTCTCGCGTGCGCATCTCTCACGTCTCTCGAGTGAGCGGAACGACCACTTGACTTTTTTCCTGCACTCCATCTCCGAATTTTATGGTATGTATCTAAACGATTTTTTCTTTTTCAATTACTCGGCGTCACTCACCGAAATTATGTTTAGGCTGAATGAGTACTTTAATACTTTGAGACAAGGCCGAATTTTATCGGTAAACATAAATTTCTTTGTTTTTTTTTCTTTCAATTGCCTTAACGATATTTTAAATTGGTTTACAAGTTATTTTGGAATTTCTATTTTTATTTTTTACGTTCCTACTCAATATGTAAAATGCTTCGATATTCTTTCTGGTTTTCTCACAAAAATTACTTTTCCCCATGTCTCTGAATTGTCTTGATAAAATGAATTTACAGTCAGAGTATAAATTCAATAATTTCCGTGATCAAGTAAATGTATTAAGCGAACGATCCAAATTGGCTCGTGGATCAATGACTATATACGAATGAAAAAGTTCAGATGTTTAAAAAATGAGAAAAATGAAAAATATCCTTGAATCTTTTCTCATTGTCATTTATACGCAAATGAGGTCAATAATTGAAAAAAGGCCGGGAAACGTTTACTTTTACGTTTACCGCAAACTACAATAGAAGGAGTTGGTTTCTGCAAAAATGGCTCGTTAGTAAAAAGCGGTTAGACCTGGTAGAGTCTAAATTTTAGGGAAGATGTGGTGGTGCCGCTGGAGACGATCGATGGCTTTTAGGACCGGAAGCCCTCGGTCTTGTTCACGAAACAAATGAACTATTAGGGAACCGCAATATAACCAGGAAACCGGCTTTTTCCCTTCCGGGAGCTGCTTCTCCACAATATTACGTGTATCGTATTCTCATACATACATATATATGTATATTTGGTGGTAAAAGTGTGGAAAGGATGTATTAGCGATTCGTTTGTATGTTTAACGATGAGGGATAAGTCCTTTTAACTTTAAGGGTTCGATGTACGAGATATATATCTATATGTCAAGAGTAACAAAAGTCGCATAACGAAAGCAAAATGTAAGCTAGCGGTTATGTTATATATCGTCGGCCCTTTCATTCCAAGTGGGAGGATCGCGAAGGCGCCTCTACGGTACTTAACTAGCTTCGCATGGCGCGCACGTGTTTGAGGTGTGGACTGGACCCCGAAAACCCTCACTGCCAAATAACGTTGAGCTATAGATATATATATATGTTTTTTGACGATCTTCCAGCCCAAATTTTGTGATACGAGACCATCGAAAGTCACGTATAGCGTGTGCAGATGTTAAGGTTGTCTTCATATAAGGAATCTTACGAATTTAAGGGCCTAACTCACAGAATTCGTTAGGCAGTGAAACGTCGTTTTCGTATCTCAACACGAGAAAAAACTGTTCATGGCTTTGGGATGAGGCTGGAACTGCAGAATCATTCGGTACACGGTTCAAGGATGTAACACTTCAAAATAATACACATAATTGACTGAACCGTCGACTGCCTGTCATTTCTCGTCACTTTTCTTCGGCGTTTCAACCATTTTGACACTTTTCTCAGCTTGTGCACTTTTTTCTTTCCCTCGTTCACTGATATCTCTTGACAGTTTGCTGTCATCGAGTTATGGAGACGGGATAAAAGGAGAGAATGTAAAACATTTTGACACTGTCGTCGGTTAAACTGTTTTACTTTTGATTTTGACTTTAGTTTTTGATCATTTTTCTGTGCATGTGATTGTGATCTAGAGGTTCTTTTCTCACTCAAATAACCTCGTGACTTGTTATATAAATTGTCGAAAAATGTCTGCGATAATTACCATCGGAATACACACGATACTCGAATTAATTCGGTCGATATTTGATTCAGTTTAAGCTCCAAATCCATATTTAGACCGTCATCTATTTCACGGCCCTATCAAATTATAAAGCGAACAGAAATTTAATCGCGAAGACTACAAGCGTATGACACTATTTAAATTTATTCGATGATTTTTGAATCAGTATAAAATCAAGGAAAATAGTTAATGCTTATTTATTGATTCGAAGTTTAGTCCGACTGGCATACCAACCACCAGGAAAATTGACTTTACGGCGTGTGGGGAAATGTGAACCGTGCGCCCGGCTGGAAAAGCGGCTGCGGGGCTGAGGGAGAATGAAATGAAATTTAATTAACCGAAAACATGGGGTAAATTATCGGACATTACTCGTGCGGATTAAATACACGTTGATATATATATGTAACCCTTTGTGCGTCGTATATATTTGAATTAAACTGAGCACTCAGAACGCTTGTACATGTATACGAGTTTAAATACATTTGTAAAACGATTCAGATCGTTCATTATTATTCGCGTTTGTGTATATATTCATATGATTATATACATAAACGCGTGTCTATGTGTAACAAGAATAATAATTCGCTTTAGAGTTCCCTAATTCGCAAAGCATTATATAATCAGGGCAAGTAGTTCATGTGCATACAATATCCAATTAAAGCAGAGTACATTAGCAAATGACCGAAGTCAATTTTCACTACCAACATTACTTCATCCAACCAGCATCGAAATATTGCACAATTCATTATTAATCCGTGCGAACATCGATGGTAATCGTCCATGACACATTTCCTTTTTTGTTTTGTTTTGTTTCGAAAACTATTGTGCAATAATGATATATGAAAGGAGAACTCTTCATTTTAAACTGTTTATTACAAAACAATTCTATTACTCAATCTAAATGTTTTCGAAAGCACAATTTTCGGGATGAAAATTGAAAAAAAAAAAAAAAAACGTATTCCTTTCGTTACTGACAATGGTTATCGGAACATGGATCGATACTCCAATTATATCTGTCGTCACGGAAGTCATTTTCGAGAGAAAAAGTTGGAAATGAAAAAATAACACAAACAAAATATCGATGAAACCAACTAAAATGTGTAAATATTTATGGATAGTTGGGAATACATTGGTGTCGCGGTTCACATTACAAAGGTGCATATAAATGTGCACTTTGTCAAGTCACTCTCTACGGTTGCTAAAAGATTACTGGCTCCTGTACATTCAGTCCGAATGGCATAGAAGATAAAGACAGAGCGAATGTTTCGGACATATATTTTCACTACATAAACTATGTAACAGATAGAATCAAGCGGAGACAGAGAGATCGGAGAGAAAGAATAGTGCGATCGCGAAATAAAGAAATGTTATACGAAGCCGAAAGGAAGTGTTGAGGGGGTGAAAAAGATCGCGAGAGTTGCGCGCGCGAGATCACTACTAAACAGGCTAGAGAGAGACGAAGGAAGAAAAAGAGACGGAGTAAGATAAAAAGAAAGAGGAGACAGAAAAGGAGAGAGAGAAAGCGAGAGAGAGTTGCCCGAGTTGGCGTGTTCGCCAATATAAAGGGGTGGGAGACGGAGAGCGATTACGATCTTCCATTCGTTCGTTCCTTCCAATTATTTTGTCCAATTAAAATATCGATTTTCTCCTCCATCGCTGTGCGTCTCACTATGGCCGATAAATATACATCTATATATATATTTATATCTACATATAGGATATATAAACGTATTCACGCGTGCCTATATATATATATTTTGCAGTTACTGTCCGTGAATAGGGTTGAGAGGGGATACGCGAAAGCTTTTCCTCGAAGCACTGCTCTTCGGCTTTTCCTCTTTCCTATATCCTCCTTCCCTTCCGCGTCTGCGTTTCGAGCATCATCGGAGCGCCCTCTACCGTCAGCATCCGATCTGCCGTCTCTCCCTCTCATCCTTCACCCCTTGGTTCGCTAAAACCCCTTTCGTGAACCTTTTTCCCTGCTCGCGCAATCTCCATATTCCGCTGTTTTTCCCCCTTTCTCCGATCGGTTTTTCCACCCCCTCTTACCGAGCCTTTCGATATTCAATTATTGGCTACGAGTCGGGGTAACGCTCGCGAATCGTTCATTCGGAGGAGGGACGTTTTGTATGCAGGCATTCGCAATGGGGTGTTCGCTCGTCTTTGATCAAAAACTGGGAAATACAAAAAATCAGTTGTTTATTTATACTATATACGTATCCAGCCGTGGGCGAAATAAAGAACGAAAAGATCGTTTTTCGTTGAGGAGAATGAGAAAAAAGAGAAAAGCCACTACTTCGCTTCATCTGCATTTTTTTACATGTCAGTGTACGTGTCTTTGTATCCACAGAGGTATATATTTATCCCTGTGATGATGCAACGACTGTTGCACAACCTAGAAAATCTCATTTGTTTTGCCTATTAAAAGAGAACAAAGTGCATCGATACCCGGTTGGTTTTGTTGTTAAAAAAAGGGTTACTTCAAATAAATAAAAATCGCCATAAAGAAAGTTCTCATAAAACACAAATAGTTTTATATCGATGTATAAGTTTCAGATCGATACAATTTTTTCAACATTTAACTATTTCTACACTATATCCATCAAGGAATTTCCTCAAGGCTTTTCGCAAGATCTCTCTGAGGACTGAATTTATAGAAAATAAGAAAGAGGGTTGCCGGCTATATTTTAGTCATTGAATACATTATCAAATAGATTAGTTGACATATATCTTAAGATTTGCAAAGAATCCACATTTTGGGGTGGTTATCTTTGCTGTTCTCATACACAGGCGGTTGAAGTGTTAGCTTAGAATAGACCGAGCTAATTCCGTGGTCGGTAGAGAACGAAAGGAGTGTTTTAGAACTTAACATCCGGGGCATTTAAGTCTTACGTATATGCTTAGAAATTAATGTATATATGTATACGTGTTTATATAGTGGCATATATATATATCTAGTGAAGAGTATATACTTGAGGTTGGGTGTGAATCGAGTTGGAAGTTCCGTGAGGAGTGATGTTAACGTAATGGAAGTGACAGTGGAAGCAAGAGGAAAGAGGGATGCGGACCACCGTGATTGCAATTTTAACGCCAATTTGACTTGAATCTTTCCACGCCGAAAGAAATACGGTTTTCATGCTCAATATACCGGCTTGCTAATAATTAACGGGTTGGTCCATAGATTGAGGAAGAGACTCGGAAACAGTGGCTTTTTGGCTCTTACTCTTCGGATGTAGAGGGTGACTCTCGAGAAACTATTTTCTGGTGGTCTCCTCTCAAACATGTGTTAGATCCAAGAAGTTGAATAAAAAACTTGGAAAAAAAAACATATTGCATTCAAATATACAGTGGGATGAATTATTAGTCTTTTTTTTATCATTTATCCTGTTGAAATGTCAAGCTAGATTCTTCATTCTGGATGGTTTGTCAATTTCCTTTTCGCAACGCGTTTTAATATATTCAACTTTTTTGTACGAGGCAGTGTTGTGAAATATAACAGTGATGTTTAAGCTCGTGTACGTGTGTGGATTCAGGCTTCTCTGGTCGCGATCTTACGCGCGAGTAGAATGGAAGGAAAAAGGGAGAGAAAGAGAGAGAGAGAGAGAACTGCTGGCGGGTGGTCCTCATTATGTCGTGTGGCGTCCCCACCGTTCATCCTACTCTGCTCCCGCGCGTCCTATCTATTTAACGTATCGTTTGCCTTGGTAACTATCCAAATTGGTCCATCTCTCTGCTCTTCAATCTCTTTCTATTTTTCCTTTCCATTATCTTTCTCTCTCCGACCAGTGGTAGACATATACGGTGCAAAGTTGCCCATATGTTTTTTCATTCGCAATAATAAAACATGTGTGATTGTTACACTATTTTCAATATTTTATTCGTACAGTTCTTCACCTGAGTGAAGTCAAAAAGAAGAAAAAGTCAAAATTCAAAAAAATTTCAAGTGTATATCAATTTTCCAATATGATTTGAAATTTCTTTCCAAATTCGACGTTGACTACGTAGAGACAAAATTTATCCTTTGAAAAAGTAAAGTTCCTAAAAAAGACGTTGATCCAACTCGATATTTCTGAATTCTCTGTTCCTATTTCTTGACTCGATGCTACAAACAAATGTACGTAAAAGAGTGAATGAGAGAGGCGTGGGTTATAGTGCGAGCCGCTATCACGCTATCATAAAACTCTTAGCCTTGCTATAATAATTAATTCCAAATAAATTTTAATTCTGTACTCATTTCCGGCGTTCGCACTATTGTGTTACCGAAGCTGTATGAACTTTGACACTTTGGTGCAGGATTTGTTGCACAAATACAGAGATGGACATAAATCGACGTACGTATAAATCGTTCCAGTCAATAAGAAACGAATGTCATAAGTATTCGCATAAATATTGCGTGCACTTGTCGATCACTGATAACGAGCATAATAATTACGAAGTTCGATGCGGTTCGTCTATTTTATTTTTCAATGTATTCATTCACTATTCAAACCGATAAGCTCGAAATCGCGCTGATTTTTTAATTTTTTATTGGCGTACCTCATTGTCCATACATTATTGGTTTTGGCATATCGTGTGCGAAAAATTCATTCCAAATCGTAAATGACACACATGGATAAACACATATGTGCACACCCCCATTACGTGAAAAAGAGGCAGGACGCGATATTGCCGCACGGGAAGTGCAACTCTCCTTTGTATGCAAATCGTTGGCGTATTAGTTGACTCTGACCTTAGCCCGAAAATTAATTAAAGCACGACCCTGAATAATATAAATATTTTCCTCCGGCAATAATTAAACACGGCTCTCGTAACTTCAACGACCAAGACAATCACTGAACATGCCACAATCTATACACGCGCATATGAATATGCATCCAGTGTTCTCCTTATTCGATAACAAACAATAAATACATGGAATATTTATTTTATGTCTTGTTTATTATTATTTTATTTGATAATACCATCGCTATTTCAATGTTTATGTTTTCGATGTCACGTGTAACTTATGTGGTGCCCAATACAAATGTAAACAAAGCGATGTTAATTAAAGTCCAAAGTTCCAAGTTCGAATGTTGGTTTTTCATTGATGAGAAATTACCTACTTGTGAAAATCTGAATATCTTCCGACGGGGTACCATGGTTTACATGATTTCGTAGCAGCAAATCGTGAAAAAAAATGCATCATTTTTTAGAAAAGCTGCTGAGCTGCATAATTATCAAAAATAACAAAATCGAATCTAAAGTAAATTTTGGATTGCAAATAATTTTTTTCGCAATTGAATTCATTCAACCAACCTCTAGACATTTACTATGAATCGAACCAAAGCTATATTTACCGCTGAAATAATACGATTCAAGTGGGTTAACAAAATTTTGTAATAAGTTAATTCGAAAGATTGAGTGTTTGTTTGTTTAAAGAATGAGTAAAAAATACAATGTTCATTTCGTCATTTATTTTGATGCATCGATTTTGCCATACAAGTACGTCGGTGCGTAAATTTTAAAAACCATTACGAAGTGCATTCAACGATGTAATTGTATTTTCAATTGTTATGATTAATTCTGCCGCTGTTAAAATATTTGTACAATATTTTCGTTCCGAGAAAGTCTTCAACATATACATCAGAAATTAATAATTCTTATATGAAAAAAACGCAATGTCGAGACAATTATATTTCATTGTGATAACGATGGATTTTTGATAAATATATTCGTACAATGATAAAGGATATTTGCGAGGAAATGAAAAATTGTCCACAAGCGATTGCTTATTTTTCTTAGTAGTGAATCTCACAATCGGTTGTGCCTAATTGGTCAATTACGCTCATTAACGTCTCCGATGTAGGAAGGCGAACCACCCGATTAGATCTCGCGCTTCGCCCCTTCGGCGCTACGACGATTCCCTCCCCCTGCCCCTCTTTTGCCTCTTTCCCCACCACTCACACCTTGACTAACTGTCTATTCTCTCTCTCGTTCTCTCTCCCACTCTTTCGCTCGCTCGCCTCCTTCTCTGACTCGCTAAATCTTTCCTCTCTCGTTGCAACGCTCTTTATCTTTTTTTTGCTCTTTTTACTCAGTTTCTCTTTCCCGGCAACTGAAGGCAGTTCACGGCAAAGGTGCATTTGCATTTGCAGTGGTGGCTTCCAATTCCTACAAAAATAGAATACCAATTCTCCGACTCATACACAAATAAAGGCTGCTGGTGAAAATCACGATTTTCTCGTCACGTAGTACGCATGCATCCAAGTGTATCCGTCGGTGGAGGCGGTGACGGGGTAAGTCACACCCCTCGTTTATAGTCAACGAATACGCCCCTTTGTGCTCAGGTTTGCCCCCACTTTCCAAACCCCGCTACGCACGCTACGTTGGAAGTAAAAAGTTGTCTCTGCTTCACGACTGTATGGTCAGTCCACTCGGAGAGCTCGCTCAGCCAACACAATCGACTAGCGTAAAACATATTCTCGTATTCACGATTGATTCGTTTGCTTCCCATCCGGAAATTATTCTTGTTATCATTGAAAAAAGCGAATTTATCATACGGTTGTCAAGTCAAACCGAACGCGTGCGTAAAATAAACTTTGTTGCGGATGTCATCAACGTGTATTTTGAACTAATCACATGTGGATCGTTCAACGATTGTTTTTTTTTCTTCGTGGAATCACCTTTGACTGTATATCCATTTGATTCATCAAAGTGTTGTGTCAACGCGTTATCAGTGAATCATCGATAACAATGACATCGGCAGCACGTACATCGGGAACGTAAAAGAGTCAACAGCGCGACAAAAAAGTTGTACTTCGATAAATTATTTGAGGAATGTGTAGATCAGCTGTGACATTGTGTCAATAAAGAATTACGATTGAAAAAAAAAAAAAAGTATAATAAACATAACTAAATTCGACGATTGTTTTGGACTTGGACAGAAAAAGAATATATTCTTTGATTCTGCGATAATGACAGTGTTAAGAATGACATCTCCGGTTACACCACCGTCGACGAGTCCAGGTTCGCCGGAGCAGGCTCAACCGCCACAGCCGTCATCACGACCACCGGTACAGCACAGATTGAGTTTTTCTGTAGCGGCATTGCTCGCTGATACAAAGAAAAGTCCAGAATTACCGTCCCGGCAGACCTCCCTATCACCGAGTTCCTCACCCTATCCACCGGTTCATCACAATAACAACCATCATTATTCCACAACCTCACCACCACCATCATTAAATCTGCCGAAGTTCAATGCTGATGCATTGTCGTCACGTTACACATCGTTGTTGGCAGGTGTTGCGAGTGAATCTCTAAAAGATCGGGTTATCGATCAACGTGTTCCTCTTCATTATTCAACGACATCAAGTCCATCCTCTCGATCGATCAGCGATCTTTCTACAACCGCAAAATATTCAGATTCCATTGATTCAACGACGAGAGCGTCACCAACCAGTCATAGCGTTTCAAGTATGCTGGATTATCGAATTTCTGGCTCATCATCTCTCAATTCTAATGGCACCAAGAGTCCCGTCATTGTTTCTTCTTTATCACCTAAACTCTCGACAAATCATGGCTACAACGTTCAAGATTTTACGGCACATTCGCCAAGAAGCTCCCACGGAGAAGGACGATCTCGTTGCTCGGAAATAGATGACATGGATGACGAGGATGAGGACAGTCTCGTTGACGTTGAAGATGTTCAACAAAACAGCGGCAGTCCTGCACCCCTCAGACCTACACCGGCTTACATCGGCGGTTTCTCAACACTTGGTACCATTTCGGGCCTATCAGCCAGTTTGCATCCTGCCGTTTGGGGAGCAGCGGGACATCCTAACCCAGCAGTAGCCGCAGCAGCCGTAGCCGCCGGATACTTTCCTGCACACTTCTCTCATCATGCTCCTCTTAATGGTAAATTTTAAATTCAACTTCTTCACACTTTATTCATTTCTAAAAAGAAAACACTTCTTTTTCAATGTTTACGTACATAAATACTGACGTCAACACTAGTCTGATTCAGTAAAGTAGAATTCTCTCTGCCGTCGCTTCTGCTAAAATCGGTGGACCCTAATTTTAATCCAACTAGTTCAACATGATTTCATTTGATTACCCGTAGAAAACGATTGATGTCTGCTCATGCAAATCTCAATTTTAATAATGTATCCAACGACCTATGAACGTTAAATTCCATTGTTGACACGAGAGGTTAAAAATAAATTGCAGCAAATCTTTCTGATTCATTTGTACAACAATTATACAACATCGTTATCAGGGCCTCATAAAAATGTAATTCTAAATCGGTTTATTGCTTGATTCGTTAGGTTTTTAGTATTCCCTTTTTCCTCCCATTAACTTCGTCTTTAATGGATCGACTGTGAAAGCTTTTGTATTGTCATAATGGGTGCGAGAGATCAGTTTCGGTGATGTTGCTTACTTATAAGGAAGTCGCTTATAGGCATTGGCAGCGATAAGTCGAACGTATAGGTATTCATTGTACATGTCTATATCTACAAAAATCTATATGTTGTATGTAACAATAGAGTGGCGTAATAACGAATCATGGCTGAGCTCTCGGTGTGCAAATGGATCATTAGCGTTAATGACGTGGGTCCGCGAAGCGCGTTAATCTTCGAGCGGGAAATGAGGTGCATGCACTGATATCTCGAACCTTTACGATATTACACTCTTTTGAACGCTTAGGTAATTTCCCTGTAAAAGTCAATTACTCTTTTCACGAATTACACACGTAAAGATTGTAATCTATATCACGCGCTTATTGTTGAAAAAAAAAGAAAGGCAAAAGAACTACGTTTTATTCGCTATTATTCTCATGCAACGTTTGATCGTTGCAGTGAAAAACGGTCAAATAACAAACGCCAAAAGCGCAGACCGGAAGATAACGAAAAATCCATAATGGTCAAGTTGTATTAATTTGCATCCTATGATGATGAGTAATAGTAAAGTAAAAAATAATGGATCTAATGAGAATGAACGAAAATTCGTTTTTTGAATCAATTGTAAATCATGGATTGTAAAATATTCATGTAAAATTAGGTTCAATTAATTTAACGATCGAGTTGCGAGTCTCAATGATGCTTTTCATGAATAATTTTGTTCTTCGCAATTTCTAACTGATAGCTTGCCGTCGGTGAAACACCCTTTTCAGACGATTTCCTTTCATTCGCATTCTCTATTTGAAAACGACGTAAACTTGACTCATTTCGCGTTTACTAGTACGTGGTAAACAGGCCTCGGAAAGGGGTGGGGTCGTAATAATTCTTGCCTCATGAACCCTTCGAGAAAGTGGCAAGGTATTTACAGCCACTGGTATATGTACATCGCGAAGCTGAAGATCCTTTCAAGCACCTCCAAGCTCTCCCTATCACTTGAAACTTTCACAGCCTCATCATTCACTCCCTCAGAATCCTCCCTCGAGGGTTCTTCTTCTGTTTAGAGCCAATATATCTAAAGATCCTATAGAAACGACGACTGTATTTATATTCCATTTTCCATGAACAAAATCTCGAAGGATTTACGATTGCGCGACAAGTATTTTTTGTCGTTTCGCAGATCCAGTTTTTCCATTGGACAGTAACGCTTAATTGCTCCTATTATTTTTTCATGAGTTTTAATCGGCCCCGTACGCGTAGAGAAGGCAAAAACTTTTTCTACATTTTTCCCGAAAATTAATATGTGTATATTATTAATGGATTGAGAGCAATTTAATTTGCCGTTTATCAAATATCATTTATCACTAACGAGGATATGAAAAAACAAAAACAAAGAAAAAAATGGGTTCAAAATGAGCATAAATTAACTCTTATCTCGAAATTGATATTCCACTTGAATAACTTGATTTCCTTTTTTCCGCATCGTCAATTACGTTAAAAAGATGAAAATAAAAATGCGAAAGAGTTGAGGTAACCTCTCTCGAGAATAACGACGGATAGCTATCCATCAACTTCGAGAGTAACAAGAATTACGAACAGGCTTCCGGAGCTCTGAAATACACTTTTGTCCTGCTGGCTATTGCAGCAAGTATTATTGCTCACTCTTCCGTTCCTTTTCCTCTATCTCATCGTTTGCAACTGCATCGAGAATCATCGTCGTGGAGCATTAGTCGCTTTTTTCTCTTGTTCCTCTCTCTTCCCCTCTCTCTCTCTCTCTCTTTCGGTCGATCTTTGCATCTTCGTCGTCGCGGTTTCGCGGAACGCTATCTCGAGGAAATCAGCTAATTATTTCGAATGGATTCCCGATCGAGCTCGGATTAAAATCCGTTTCGGGACGTTTTTGGCCGGTGGCCCGTGAGTCTCCGAATGCCGGAGACTAATTGGACCCTTAGCGTCGTCCCGGACGGGGTAGAGAAGAGCAACTGGCTCGCACAGCACACACAAATACACGAATATACGCTTACATCGAATTTTAACAAAGGACCCGTGATCTCTGCTCTTCTCCCGCACCAAATGTCTTTTCGTTCGAATCCTCGATACTACATAATGGTCTATACATATGTGTGTGTTTGTCTGTACGTTCAAATTCTTTATTCGTATATACGATGCATCCTCCATCCCTCTTTATCGTCTATTCACCGCTTCCTCCTACTATTCGTGAATTTCATCTCTCTTTTCAACTCTACCCAATTCCCTGAGAAAAGAGAGAAAGGGAGAGGAAAGAAGAGACACCAAATTTGAATTTCAAAAACGAGAAACGATTCCGCCCGTTCAACTTCCCTTTGTCCTCGATCTCGTCGACGCACAGGAGCTGTTACGAAGGAGCTTTTCTGTTACTGTTACTTGGCAAAATCGGTAGGATATACTCAATGTAAGTTCCATTCAGCAGGCTACAAATCTGTCAATTGTTTCGAGACAAATATCTGACGATACAACAAACTCGTCGAAAATATAAGCTCACGCTCAAGCGCTATTTATTCAAATCGTTTTCCGAACATTTGCCTTCAAGCAATTTTCTACATGATTCGAAGCTTTTGATGTTGTACGCGGGTTTAATTTAATAACAATTTCTTTTTCCTTATTTTTTTTCCTTATTTACGTCGAAATATTATTATTTGAACAGCTCAAATAATGAGACGTGTTTTTGTCATAATTACGGACAATTATTTTCACTATCGTGACACAAGTATTTTTATTCTCATTACTTTCCTCGTAATTCTCAGCTGTTATGACAAAAACGCAATCCGTTTGAGGTTGTTTTAATGATCTTTTTCCCCAATTCCGTATTGAATTAAATACTCAGTTTTCCTTGCTGCTTCGATGCTCATAATTTGTGCAAAAAGAAAAAAAAATAAGCATCACGTTCCGTTTCCTTCCCACATTTGTATCGATGCATCGCGTTGTCATTTTCGTAGCGCGTCGATCCCGTTCGGCTTCACTATAAATTTGCTGTGATCGAAGATAGATCGCATGATTATCCACAAGACGAGAAAGGAAGAAGGAGAGAACAGAATCGAAGAAGAACCAAAGGATTTCCTATATTTATCGACGTAACGAACGCTCATTAGTGTTTACATTCAATAATTATCCAGAGTATATATGAGAGGCGTTGAAAAACTGAGACACGTTCGTTCATACATATATATATAACCATAAATACATGGGACATGAAATGTAGTATATAAGACTTGCGGTGAGAAAGTGCAAGGGAAGCGTCGAAGGATGAGGACACGAGACGACCAGGCCGGAATTCTGCGGTCGTTCGAGTGTACCGGGCTCTCGACAAAAAACGCCTAATGGAGCAACGTTTGCGGGAGCAGTTGCCCCGGAAAATTATGAATTGCGTGGCTAAGGGGAAAAAAAAAAAAAAAACAATAACCCCGATATGTAATACACCGCGTACTAAAGTATAGGGCTGTTAAAACCATCCGATTAACCGGTAATTTTTTTTAATTTTTTTTTTTATCTGCTTCAAAGATCTTACGCCTCATCTCCGGTAGCCCGGCAAAACGATGTGCTCCTGTATTATTCGCACTTTTTACGAGTATCGAAAACTTGCCTCATACACCCTTTCTTCCGACAGTAACCACTTATGTCTAAATTAGTTTTTATTTATTAAATTTTTTTTTTTGTAAACTCACCGGTCTTTCGATTTTTGTTTGTTCCAGAAAATGGGGAGCCTGCGAAGATCAAGTGCAACCTGAGGAAACACAAACCAAATCGTAAACCAAGAACACCATTCACCACTCAGCAGTTACTCGCTTTGGAAAAAAAATTTCGGGAGAGGCAATATCTCAGTGTCGCTGAAAGAGCAGAGTTTTCATCGTCCTTGCATCTTACCGAAACTCAGGTAAAAAGGAAATTCAGTTGGTGCTTAAAAATGGAAAATATCCTGTTCCAATCGACTTTTATTCGGATATTTTTTTTTATTTTCTAAAGAATTGGAGAGTAGTTTTTGGATGAATCTGCATATAATTCGATGGCTCATAAGAATAATCAACTAAGACTTGTTTTTGTTTTGTTTTTGTTCTAATGTTTAGGTTAAGATTTGGTTTCAAAACCGACGCGCCAAGGCGAAGCGTCTTCAAGAAGCTGAAATCGAAAAATTGAGAATGTCAGCCGTGAGGCAACATCACAACAATTTGTACGGTTCACATCATGGTCTTTTGGGACCCGCCGGTCTATATTCGGTCGGGATGCTTTCACATCCGGGACTTAGTGCTCATCACGCTGTTAGTCAACATCAATCCAGAGAATAAATTTTTCAGAGTTGACTGTTTTCGTGTCAACCATTTTTAAAGACAAAACTCAAATGTGAATACTTGGAAAGTACTCTCGGAATCTGACTCAAAGTTAATGAGATTCAAATCGATACACCCGGGCGGTGAGAAATATTAACGGATATTAACGTGACAGTTATGACGACTGTTCATTTCCGTCGAAACTGTGAATAAAATTAAACAAAATAATGTACATAAACGTCGCTTGTTAGAGGGAGAGTATCTCCCGTCATCAAGAATCCTGTAAATATTGCATATAATTGTTCAGAGTGAGATTACACGCGATTAAACATCACCTTTTTTTTGTATAAATGTACAACAGTCGTTAGCGTTAGAACGTGTACATAAATATATTAAAAAGAAGAGAAATATTTAATAAAACGTAATGTGAAACGATAATGAGGTGAATTTTTTGTTTTGTTTTATTACACTATTTAACTACACCCATGCACATCCGGATTGAGCATTACTTTCAGCTTTCGCCCCATTGACGAGATATTTTTGGTCTTAGAATCGAGCGGGTAAGTTTGGGAAGTCGTAAGTCCAACATAAAAAAAAGATATCAAATTACTTTGACGGTTTATTTCAAAGACGAACTTCCGGGGGTGGATTTCAAAAAATTATGGACCATAATTGACGTCTGCATATTTACTTTATTTTTTGAGGATCATTTATCATGGTATTCTATCGAAGAAAATCATTTCTAAGTCCTCGTTGTCTTGTTTGTTGGGGATTTAAAAAAAAAGCAAAATTGGAAAACTGGATTCTGTGATATTTTCGTGCAGAATATTTTAGTTATGTTTCGTTGGAATATGATTATCTCGAACAATCAAGATAGAGCGGAAGACTGTGAGTAATCTTGATGTTTCTGGGCTTTGCCAATTTTACGGAGTCATCTATCGCGAGGGTGTATAAATATGGGACCGAAACTCTCGGCAATAAGAGTTTCGAGCGCTATAGTATTGAGGGTTTAAAAAAAAATTCTCGATTTGAAGATTAGCGGGTAGAAATAAGATTGTGGCTTAAAAGAGAACGAAGCCACTGTGCTACACTCGCTCGCTTTGGGTTCGCTCGCGCGAGCGGTCGCGTATGTCGCGGCATAAATTAGCCGTGGCAATTAGTTTCGAAATCGAGCGCCCCGGGCGGCTTGGCGCCACCATCTTGATTATATTCTACACCGGGAGAACTCGAAGACAGTAGCGAGCACTGTTTGCCGAAAGGCTAAACTATCTTTCTCTCTCTCACTCGCTCCGTTTCTTTCTTTCTCCCGTTTTGCTGTTTGCTGCTGGCTAATTAGCGATGCCCACCGAGATATCACCGACGCACGCTAAGAATACGAAACATAAATATTCGAAAATTTTTTTCCATCTCCTCGATCTCATGCCGCCCACACAATTTTATCACGTTATTCGGTGCTTCATTCGAGATTCGCTCTTTCCAAGAATTTCGTCGATTCAAGGACCGCAGCATTTTATTGTTTCTTGACGAAAATTTTCCTTATTTTCGCGCTTGACGTCACTTTGCTTGCGATGACAAAAATTTCGAAACCTCTCGTGTTATCTTTGAGAGTAACTTTTTTTCATTCTCATTGGAACGCGATACCTTTTTCAACAGGAAATTTTTTTTTCACAAATCACTGGTTCGCTAGTCGATCCATGAATACGTCGCACCGGAGGAATAAAATAATCAAACGTTCGAATGTAAATTATGTACATTTGGAACTTCCGGTAGCTTGTTTGTCCATCGTCGAAATTGCTGCGTGTCGCATGGGCATTTATGCGACTGCCGGAAATTTCGTTGCCTCGCTTGTTAGTAAAAATAACGACTCTTCGGCAATTAACGCCCTCTCTGTCATCGCTCGTTTATATCTTCTCTCGCAGTCTCAGTTTTTTCTCATACATTTTCATGAATGATATAATTATTTGCGCCTTGTGCAAGAACTCAAAGGCATCACACTTTGTTTTCAGCTTAATGTAACGAAACATTTGGGTAATTCCAAGCAATTTATTGATGGAGAAATTGGGTGATAATAAAAAACCCAAATATTTGTACGTAAATTGAGTCTCAGTTTCGAAAAAACGTTGATAAATATAAGCGAAATATATAAATAACTTGAAAATGAATAAAAATAGATAATCGATTCATTTCCATTACGGATTCTTCTCAAAGACCAGATTTTTCGAATTCTCTACGCTTCGTAAGTTGTCACTTTTCCGGTGGAAAAAATTTTACATAAAAAAAAGCCCCGAAGGCAATTTCATGCGATGGAAAAAAATGTATACTTGTGTTTTTATATTTTCTGAGGCGGCACGTGCTTAGATGTTGTATCCATCGTATATACACACAGCATATTTTTTCTTTCTATCGGATTCGATACATAATCAAGCGCGTTCGACTAATTAATTGATTCAACGGCAATTAAGAAGATTAGCGCCGATACTTTCTTACCTACTCGATGGGACGTTCTCGTTGGTCACTATAAGCGTAGTCCCGCAGCAAACACACACACTCGCACACACAAGAATCCTCTGCTGTATACAAACACACTGTGTATGACAATTGAATGAATTTATCGAAATTTTTCCCGATACCCAAACAATGTAAAGATTTTTAAACAAATGAATTTTCACAACACGATTCATGTGTCTATTCGGACAAAAGATTGAATATCTTTTTAATCGTTTTATAAGAATAACACGACGTTCGAAAACTTTTACTATTTTTAATAGACGCACATGCGTACAGATAGCCAGAATTATAAAAATTTGTTGAAGTAAACGCCGAGCAACGAGGAGTCTTCACGGAGTCTCGACGGTAAGGAGCTAATTACACGTTGATTATCATCTCGGTCTTATACACAGACACAAATACGTATAAACACTCGACGTGACCCCGTCGCACTTCGATATCCATATGTATGTTGGGTGTTTCTTGGCCAAGAGTTAAAAACGGCCAATTTTCTCACATGCGAGAGCCACAACGGGTTATATCCCACGCGCGAGTGTGCAACGTAACATCAGACATATCTTTTGCCGGTATATACTGAATCCTTAAAAATATATAGATACTCATACCATTAGAGAAAGAAAAAACGGTTGGATGGTCTTTTCTACGTGGCTTTAAAAAGTTTGACCCGAGGAGCGACGACGTTAATTAATTTCGATGTAATTTAATCCTAGAATTGCCACTAAATCGCTTGAATTAATAAAATCAGCTCCGACGCTTATTACAGAAACGCTGACTTTTTTGTTTTTTTTTTTTATACTACAACGAGTCCCTCAACTACTTCCTCTCTCTTTTTCAGTCTACCTCTGCGAAAAAAATTATATATTAATATTGCGGACCTTTTGGCATCGCGTCCAACTTGAATATGAATTTATGCGATATCCTGTGACTTAACACCAAAAGGACCTCCCCAGTATTTACGAGCCTAGCCCCTCGATGCCCCTTTGACTTTTGTATACACACACGGAAATCAATATGTGGATACATGTAAAAGAATTGCCGCGCGGACTATGCCCCCCTGTGGAAGGATTTTAAAAGACGTCAGCACCCAAGACCAAACGATTTTTTGATTTGATTGATAAACCCGCGGTGTATCGTAGACGCTGAAGAGACGATCTCTCGCCAGCCTGCCGCTCATTTCTTCATTTTTTTTCTTTTTTATTTATTTTTTATCTGGCCTGCGTCAAATTAAATAGCGTCCTGGCGCACCGAATACCTCGCACGATCAATAAAATTAATTTTTCTACAAACCGGTTGTTACATCGTAGTTCTTATATATTTATACGATTGTTTCTGCATGTTTATACGCATATTTTGACATTGGAAATTTTTGCATCATTTTATATATACGTATTTATTTAATATTATGAGATATGCCAGTCGGATTACAAATTGGATAAATATTAGATTAATGTGCTTTCCGTGCCATATAATACCATATAGAATAATTATTTCTTTTTGGTTTTTAACGACGATGCCAAAATTTCATTATCTCACCCGTGCCTTTTCGTCAACGTGCCGCTCTTTGATTTTTTTTCTCTTTTTTTTTTATTTATCGTTTTCGTATGTATATATCTATGATTTTTCGTTTAAATATGCTGTAGAATTTTACACATTCTGTACACCTATACGATCACCGATATATTATAGACCTCTCGGCTTCGTTTAGACGCGGCGCTCATTATCAAACGTGACTCGATTAAGATCGTTCTTTAATTAAGTACCAGCTCATTTAAATAATTGGCAGCGGGGCTCTCGAAAGCCGATTAAAATGTCGCGACACTACATTATATATACTCCCGCTATTGATGATTATGATGATGGTGATGATTCGAAACTTTCGCTCGATCGTTCGGGACTCTCGGAAATTTTAGTCATTGCAACGTTATTGCGATTTTATCATATGGGAATCAATTTCGAGAATTATTTTCTTCAATCTTCGTACTTTTACACAGGGAGCAGCAGTTTTAAACCGTATCAGCTTGAGTGGAAATAAATGTTTTCAATTTATCGTAAACTTTACGTGTGTCAGACACTAATTTGTTTTCATAATTTCTATATGAAAATTCAATGTAGGATTGAAAAAGGTGAATTTCAAATTACTCATGATAAGGTACAAGTTTAAATAAACTAATTAGTTTCTCGTCTGTTTTCCATATTTGAGAAACCACGTTCGAACGTCTTTTCTACATGAAAAAGTAGTGTTTTCAATAACACAATCTCTTAGAAGACAGATGTTTTCAAGAATTTCGAATTTTATTGATAAACGTGAAAAAAGAACGTGTTGGTAAGTCTTTCACTGTTGCTTTTTTTTTTTTTTTTCGAGATTTAAGCCGGATTTGAAGCACTTCATTAATAGCCCGAGACGTTTGGTGGTTTGAAAAAGAAGAAAAGTTACACGTTATTATTGTCCACTCTGACTGAACCACACTTTTTCCTGCACAAAAGTAGCGCCAATCGTTTCTCAATGTTTTTTTTTTTTTTTTTTTTTTTTCGGTTTCTTGAGTATAATGAAAGCAAATCTGCAATCAACGTAATATACGTGAGAATAATATACTTCAAGATTAATATATACTTAACTAGTTCACACTAGAGAGAATTTTTTGTCCCTAAGTTAGATTTTTCTTTATCGAATTGTGGTCGAGTGCGTGAAAAGTGCGCGAGTGTCGAGATATTTCTCACCCATTTATCGAACAGTTAAGAGATCGACTAAATAGTCGTTTGTGTAGCGCTAAGTGAGCGCAAAGTGGTAGCTCGTGTTTGCTGGACCGTAGGTGGTCCTTTCAGCAGCAACAGCAACATGTGATACGATACGTATAAATATAAGTAGTACTTTATATACACTTTGCCGCCACCGTTTCTCCACACATAAAGGTAATACAACGAGCCTAAATTTATCACCATTATTATCGTTTCACGAACAAACAGTGTTTTTACCAGGGAAAGGAAAAGAAAATATGACCTAAATAATCTTAAAGGCTATTTGCAAAACATTTTCTTAATTCATCACATTTCAATAATGTGGCTCGATATTTGTACCAGTAAATTATCGCAGGTACAAATTCTCGTTCATAAAAAACAGCTCGAGTCTCAAAAAAAGTAGTTAAACAGCAGCACATGACGATTTTTTTTTACAAACAAATAAAAAAACACATTTACGATCCCCAACATGTTTTTTTCTCTTGGAATTTACGTGATTTTGGGAAACCGGTGGTCGCGTTAATCTCTTTTTCAATGATAATTGTGACCTGTAACCATGAAAGATTTTTTCGATGATAAAAAGAATATAAATTTCAGATTTGTGTCAAAACGCTCGAGTCTGTACGCTTGAAAAAAAAAAAAAAAAAAAAAAAAATACTATATTGAAACCCAAAACGTTCATTTTGGGTAAATGTACAAAACAAGTCTCACGCGCGACAAGGTGAAAAAGGCCCTCGTAAAAAGCTTCAAGACTTTTCAGACTCCAAGCATGTGTGTTTGTATTGTTGAACGAGCGATATGTTCATTGAAATAAAAATAAAAGAAGAGACTTTTAGACTTTTTGAAATTGGTGAATGAAAAATGTCAGACTCTTGACAATATATACTCTTGAATATCCCCACGCACTATATATTCTATTATAATACAATAATACCAAGTCCCTTTTTTCTCCAACACAGTGATATTCTTCGACGAATGAAACCATCTCCCGTCACGAATTCAAGAGCACATTTTTATTTCGTTTGAAGCGTGGAAACGCCTGCGCATCTTCTTTTTCATTCTCATAATAGTAATGCCCTTTACATACGTACAGATATAGCCATAACAAAACGTATCTATAAAGATATTGAATTGACTCCGAGAGGTGCATCGATATGTGTATTATTCTATTATTCGTTTGGCCCGCTGACAAAAAAAAATCCTAAAAAACCTGCGTCTGGAATAAAACGAGAGAGGATTTACCAAATTTTTTTTTCGTAGGGTCATGTGTGTTATTCACAATGGTTATTCGTTCACCCGTAATGGTGCTCTCGTATCTTTATAACCGATCGAGAAATTTGGAGAAGAGTGAATTCGTCCACGCTCCAAATCGGAAAATCTAGATATGCTCAGAGAATTCTCGATGAAATAAAACTCTTTTTTTTTGTTTGTTTTTTTGTTTTTTCATTCCACACCATCCTGAAAATCTTTCGCTTTAGCTGCTTAAATTACGTATGATTTTGAAAATGCTTGTAAATTTATTCAGTTCGATCTACCAAATTGAACACAATTTCGTCTAACGGGAATGTTAAATTTTTTTTATCACATCTTTTGAAGCGGTTCAAGTCGGATTTTCTAATCAGTACTTTCATTGGATTCACTATCGCACTTTTAAATTCATTTATGCTCCTATTCAAATTATTCACAGCCCATATGAACTTGCTAATTTCCTTCGCTCTGGAAGATTCGCATCCTTGCTATGGATCCATGTTCTATATACGTACCGAAGAACAAAGTTTTCCGAAGAATTTATGAGATTTTCAAGTTTTCGAGTGAACAATGTGCAAGTACGAGAGTAAGAGAGAAAGCGTTTTGGTACAGACAGAAAGAATTCTAACCACGGCCATTCGCGTTATTTATATTCGTCGTTTAATTACGCGAAAGATAAAGTATTGACCCCTCGGCTTCTTTCTGACTTTTAGCTATTTCATCATTTTATTTCAATGAAATTTCAAAAATTACAGCTCTTTTTTTTTACTGTGCAATTGAAAAACATCGATTTTGCCCTAAATTCGTCAATAAAACCGAATATTTTTGGTTTTTGAACAGGAGAATAAAAAAATTTCAGATTGGTTGGTGTTCGCGAGGACAATATATTTACTGTGGCGCTTTCAGTCTTAACGGGCTCGTAAACCGGGCCACTCGCCCGTCGTCAATTAACTCTCTCTGCTCACACAAAGGGGGCGAAAGAGGGCGCAAACGCGCCCCGAACCAGACTTCGGGTAAATCGCGGTATAAAGGACGAAAGACAAAGAGAGAGAAAGAAAGAGAGGCAAAATATATATCGACTGGTAACAAACAAAAAGACGTAACTAATATCACATCGGTTGTTAAATAACTTGTGTTACGCCTTTTTCGTCACAGTATAAAGTCAATATATATATTTTTGCCACGACGAACCCACGGAGACTTTATTAGTCGTCCAGAATAGGTTGGAGATGGAGATAGAACGAAGAGAGGGGGCGGTCCACCTTGAGCTCCAAAGGGGGTGAAAGATTAAATTAAAAATTTGTTGAGAAAAATTCCTAATTACGTTGGCTCATCTCTCCTGGTGCGCTGTGTGTTGGTGGAAGAGTGCGTATCGCCCAGACGCCATTTGTATAATACAGTTCTTTTTTTTTCTACCTCCCCCCAACGCAGCGAACACTCCTACTTTTTGTTCCTAAAGCATTTTACCTCTGGGTGGATTGTTTGGACTCTATTTTTTGCTGCATACGCTGGTGTCTTCTAGTCTCTTCTGGTTTTTTCACTAGACTTTTTTGCTTATTCCAATTTTCTCACGTAATATCACTTTTTTAACGGAATCAACAACAATGAATAATTCGGAATAGCATTCACAGGGTTTTTATAAATTCATTCGATTGCCGATACAAAATTATTATTCGTTCAACAGTTTCCTGTCTGGGGTACTTTTTAGAGAAATCGAGAAAAGGTTTAAAATTGACAATTTATTTTACAAAGCGGCTAGAAAGTGGAATATGAATTCATTTGACAATCGCCTAGACATTAACGGTAACTTGACATGGATTATAAGGCTCTTGTAGGTATAATAGCCAAGGGCAAGGGATTGAGAAGCTTCTCCGACGGTTGACGTCGAATAGCTCGCCTTTATTTTCATCTGATTGTTCCTCCATTTCCAAGCCCTACGTTCACATTGCGGTGCGGCACGATGCCGAACATTGTAAAGAAATTTGAAGAAAATTTGAACACAATGCAATGTGAACATTGTACAATTTGCCATGTAACATTTGTTTCAGAGTCCTCCGGGGAGTTAAGGAGCTCTGGGCCAGCCCAATATTTGGTTGCGTGACCGCTTTGCCATGCATCGGCACGTGTGTCAATCACAGAACGGAAGAGAGTTTTTCTTCTGAGTTCCTAATGATTCCGATCGTGGCAAAAGATGCTTTTTCGATGAATAAATGTTGTGAAATATCGTTGTCGGCAAGCTATTCAAATCCCATCGAAGGAAATCGTTTTCAACCAGAAAAAAATAAACAAATACAAAGATTCCTTGTTGCATTGACCCCGTCGATGCTTTTGCAGTGAAAAGGAAACGAAGTTGGTTCCCAATGCAAATCTTTGCAACATATAACCCGTAGGAACGATTCAACGTCGTCTTTTGACGTCGTAACCATTAAGAATTTACCGCATCACGTAAGATATACATAGAACATGAATTCAGAGAGAATGATTATAAGAAAAAGCCATTAGTACTGAAAAAAGCCAAAATATTTGATCCAAAATGATCTTTTGTTACAAATCAATGATTATTTGAGGTTCAAGTTCCGATATTCCACCTTTTAATCCATTTCATAGATAACTATACACCCCTTCAACACAATTGCAAAACATTTTTTTTATTGAAGCTTGATGTCCAGTTGACAATTCAACCGAAACTATATATTCGACATGGTTGATCCAATGATGATATCATACCGTCGTATCTCAATCCGTGAATGTAATACACAATCGTGAGTTTGCTTTGTAAAAATAGGAAAATGGGGTTCGAGTAGTAGGGGAGTAAGAGAAAGAGAAGGAAAAGGCTGATAAAAGTTCGATACTAGATACAGATCGCGAATGTTTTTTTTTTTCGCTCTTCTGTGTCGGTCCGAGTACGACTGTTCGCTGTTTCCCCATAAACGTATACACACCCGTCCATTTCAATATTTTCATAGTGTGTGTATATAAAGATTCACAGGGATGGGTGATACTGCAGCGGGTGGTTCATAACTCGAGACAAGAGAGAAGAGGCGGGTATACGGCGCTCGAAAGATCCAAAGTGAGGTCTTCGAGATCGTCTCTCTTTTCCTTATGACCAGTTTTGCTGTTGGCGCGATGCACAAGGCGGCATCGGAGGCCTCTCCATTCGCGGGACCACGGCACGAATGAAGTTGTCGTTGTCTCTCGCTGCCAGAACGAACGCCGTGAGACAATGTGGCGCATAAATATCGCAGAGACCTCTCATATTATACTCCCGCTCAACTCGACTTTTTATACATATATTTACAAACAGATAATCATATATAATATACATATATGTGTTTATACTTATGTATATATAGACGTAAGGCACCGTTTCTGTGTGGGCCCAAGATGCAGGCGGTATATATACAATATTTGCTATAAAGGTACCCTTGCTCCGCTATATACATCGTTACACCTATATACGCTACTCTTTTGCTTTCTTTTTGACAAGAAAATCGTGATACAGGCTGCGCGAAAGTTGACTCCAAAGAACGAACCACGGCAAATAGGTTATAACGGAAGAAACAACAGACACGTTTGTGAAATTGTTTTTTCTTTTTGTTTTTTACATTCTTACGGTTGCCTGCAATCGTCGGGTGATTATTCCGCAAAAAATCTTCAAATCTGTCATACCTCAGTGTATTATTTATATGTGAGATCGTTATACGTTGCTGGAAAAAAAGGAAATACACGTAAACACTATGTGATCGTATTTTTGGCTCGAAAAAAAGTCATAATTGCGAGTTTTTTTATTGAGATATGTTTTGCATTGATGTTAATGGAAATAGCAAATACGTATAAATGTATGAAATGATTTTTCGATACGAGAAATCTCTTTAACCGGAAGAATCGAATCGGCCCAAGTCATTTGTCATTGTGTCGCGTTAGTTTTTCGCCACGTGCGTGTACGTCCATTATTGCGATGACTCGTGTGGCTTATATACAGTTTATTTATGTCTATATGTATATATGATCGAGTGGGGGGGTTTTGCCTGTCAGTCGGTGTATCTCATAGCGATCTAAAATCATTGAACAATGAGCGCTAACTGGATAACTGGCCGGGGTCGCCGTTATCGCAAGGGTAGATAAGAAACCCGTTCCTCCCCCATATTACATGAGCTCTTTTTCAATCTCTCTTTCTCTCTCTTTCTCTCACCCTCACTCTCACTCTTCATCCCTATAGAATAATATGTGTGTATATATTTACGAGGACAACCCCAACTTCGCGCCCCTCTTCTACGACACCAAAATCCCCGGGACACAGAAGCCCCTCTTACGAGAGAACGACTATATTCTCATGGTAATGTGCGTATGTTTGCGATATCTTTTACCTTTGTTGCAAACTTCCATATGAACTTCGTAGCGTTATTAACAATCGAGATAAATTTTGTCCTAGTGAATAGAGAAAAATCAATATTTTCAACTATATTCTGGGAGACATAAATGAGCAATATTTCAAAATTAAAACTAAATTATTATTCGGCCATGTTTTGATTCGCAGTGCAGGATCTTTTGTTACTGAAAAACTTTCGAAATTAGGATACCAAATCGTTGTTCAAAGAATTAAGAAGAATTTCGAATGTTTATCCGTTAATAAAGCGTGAAAATAAAAAAAAGCGACAAATTTGGAGCGCGCTAAACTTCATAAGCATTCTATATATGCAATAAAAACGAATGGGCCGACGACGGGGGTGGTAAGATGAGGAACGGAAAGCGGCGAATGTGTTGTAACGGAGAAAGACCGATATAGCACAGAGAGAACATTACCCATTGTCGTGGCGACGACGAGACGACGAAGGGATAGAGAGTCAAAGACCCCGTCAATGCCGTGCCGAAAGTTATTGCTCTGTGACGAAATTCGATAATCAAATCACACACCGGGCGCCCGTGACTAATAGCGCGAGAGTGAGAGAGAGAGAGAGAAAGAGAGGCATTCGAACCACCAGTGCTACGACGTGTGGCGCCTTAACGCTGTTTAAGCAGAAAATATAATATTAAATATGGTGGAAGGGAGGGGGAGGATGAAACCTAATTTCACAAAAAAGCATGAAGAATTCCAAAATTTGCTTACTGATGGACGAAGAATTGAATCTTGACACCAAGAATCGGATAAATAATCAATAAACCGGTTGTATTTAAAAACTTACTGTAAAAAGTCATAGGAATTAAAGGATGAAATCCTCAAAAGTCTGAAGAGAAATTACACACTGCATTTGCAAACTTTGATGTTCGAACTGTCAATTTCAAAATAAAATCATTTTATAAATTGTTTTGATACGTATATGGATAATTGAAAAATGAATGAAGTTAAAGTTTTGAGTGGATTTGAACATTTTTTAATCGCCTGGTAAAAATTCGTTGAAGCAAGTGCACGAAAGCGAGAGAGAGAGAGAGAGAGAAAGAGAAAATTGAGATTTTAAGGGAGAATCACTAAGAGTTTCCCGTGGAGCGTTTCATTAGAGCCAAATTTCTCAGTCGCTCGTAACCATAGCTTAACTAAGGGGTTAACTCCACCAAGTATATTTCACGTATACACATACACCGACATACGAATTGTGAACATGTCGTTTCATAACAGGCTCAGACAACCAACTTCTGTATTGTGCGCTGGTGAAACTTTAATGTCAAAAGCTCGGTGCGCGGTTATGTATTGGAGTAAAATGAACAGTCGTTGTTATATTATGTCTGTGTCTCTTTCTCTTTGTGGTTATTAGTAAGTGAGACTGCCAATCACTGATGAGAAGCAGGGAAAGTGAATTGCTTATCCCTGAGTACTCCTGACCGTTAAACCATCAGCATAAGCATACAGGAAATTTGGTTAGATGACGTGTTGTATGTGTGACTATGGTGGAAGGCTATAAATTTCGAGTTGATTAAACGACCTATTTAATGTCGATTTGATAAATCTCTGTGATATTATCAAATGACTAAATTAACGGGACCAGCGATAGCCCACCGAATAACTGTCATGATTTCATGAGAATATCTATATCGATACGAATATGTTATTGGAAAATGCCGGGTATGCGAATTTGTATGAGATTTGTTAAGTAACCAGTTGATGAGCCAATATTTTTCAAAATTCCCGTAACCATATTGTAATAGACAAAATGGTAGGTTCGTCTTGAACTGATCAAACCAATTATTAAAATATTAGACAGAGGGGAAAAAAACTGCACACCTTGAAATAAAAAAGGAGCACATGGAACTATTTCTCGATTAATTTGATCCGAAAAATGATGTACGGAATAGAACAAATGAAATCATTTTCTTATTCTTCGCTTTGAATCTCGTGATACAAAAAGAGACAGGACAATATTCTTGTTGTTTCTTTTTCCCAATGGATTGCTTTTTACGGCAATGACTGTAACATTTACTTGATTCTGTGTAACACACGCACACGAACGCAATACAAACGCAGATATCGTACATTTGGAACGTAAGTGTACGCGGGAAAAGGCGAGAGGACTTGAGTCAAGAAGCGTATAAACCGGCCATTAGTATCGCCCAGCTACTGTCCATTGTCTTCGGTGTTTGCTGAAACAATTGACGGGATAGCTCTCGGCTCGCTGGTGTGTTCGGTCGTCTCGTTAGCGAGAGAGAGGACCCCGGTCACAACCTAACACACAGGGCCCAGCATTGTCCACGACGGTTAGCACCCGCGGAAAAATCCTAACGAGCTCTCAGCCACCGTTTAACACCTATACAGACCCGCGATTTCGTAGCCGCGGCGAAACTCCAAGTACCTCTTTCTCACTTTCTCTTATTCCTTTTTATTCGTCCCTCTCTCTCTTCTCTCTCACTTTCTCTCTCTTCCTCGCTATTTGATCATTGCACCTTAAAACTCCGAACCCTCAATTTTGCTGGAGATCCATTGCAAACTCTAATAATTTGAACAGCTGGTGAAGGTTTTTTGAGTCGCATGTGGAAACTTTTGAATACAATTCTTTAAAGTTAATATTATTTAAGGTTTTTTTTTTTTTTTTAGAACTAACTTGTTTTTTTTTTCATCGTTCGTAATTTATTGTATCGAAGTACGTTATTTATACTCGAAAATATAGCCCACAAAATTTAAAATTGATCAGGAATTAAATGATAAAGCACGAGAAATTTTTTTAATTTGCATTATTATTGATAAAAAGTTCACCTCGTTCAAGCACTTTATACGCAATTTAACATTTAATAGACTTTTATTTAATTTCTCCCATAACGAGAAAAGAAAGAAATTCAAAGGAGGAGGCAGGGTGAAAAAGCTCTCTTACTTGCGTCTCGAGGGTCGTGATCCTTCATGGAGATAAAGTGTAATACGTGGGAGAAAAAATGTGTGTGGCAACGGCCTGTGCGGCAGTTTGCCAAAAGGCGAAAAGCTGCGCGAGAAAATCTTGGGTGTTTGAAATAATAAAGAGTGAGCCAGCAATTGAGAGTAAAATGAAGAAGAAGAGGAAAAGAAAAGTGCGAAGAAAATCGGAGGTTGGGGAAGACGCGGATAGTAAATCTTAGAAATCTCAAGGGGTACGTACTCGGCAAGGTTTATCACTCTACCTTCCTATTCTTTCTTCTTGCCCTTATTCTTTTACCTCGTATAACTTTCTTCTTGGTTATTACCCGCGTAATGAATGAAAGAAAGAGAGAGAAATATCGAGAACTAGAAGAAGAAGAAGAAGGAGAAAAATAAAGAGATAGAGAAAAACGAAGAGTGAAAAAGTACTAACAAAAGACAATTGTCAATGCTTGCAGAATAATAATAACAACGATGATGATGAGGATGGTAATAAGCCGCTTGTATTTTTCTCTCCCCTCTTTTTTCTCGCATCCCTTGCTACAACTTTTTTTCTCCGTTCATCAGATTGCTCCAGGCCTCATCTGGCTTCTGGTTTTTTTATTATTTTTTTTTACTTCTATTATAACCTGTATAATTTCCCAGTCTCTGAGGGCAATTAAGAGTTTTCACGAGGCACTCCCTCGTGGACCTTAATAAAATCGTACTAAATCCTGAGTTGAGAAACCGCGCGGGGGTGTTTTTCCTCCCTCAACTTTTTAGGGGCTCGATTCAACATTTCTGCATTCCGCGACGCCCCGCTTCAAATAGCTACTCACACTCTCTCTTTATTTTCCCTTTCTTTCTTATTTCTTTCTGCGGTGAAAATGGCAGCGACTCCACTGTGGAAAAAATATTATTCCTTATGCCGTGACTTGAGTTGCGAGGTTAAAATTGCGGTAAGGTATAAACCCTCCCGTCTTTTCCCTGCTCATTCAAATCGTTTTGAAGATGTAAAAAACGAAGGTCGCCGCCTCGAAGAAGAGCGAAATAATTTCAAAGGAAATTTCATATAACTGTCTCGGGGATTTCTTGGATTTACAGATTTGTTTTTTTCTTTCATTCCACCAAACCGATGAGAATAATGAGATTGCTTGAGATGTTTCCTAGATGGATGAGCAGAAAATTTCTCGCGTAATAAAGCTCACGACGTATATCAAATATTGCCGAATCATGCGCATTTCTTATTTTCTCATTTTCCCACGAGGAAGCAACGATCCTTCGGTAGGAAAGGCGTTTTTTTTTTTATCATTTTGTAACTACCTTTGGTTTTTTGCCATATGCAAGAATAAAAATAAGGTCGGTACCAAAACTTTCATCTATTTTTCGTCGATAACTTTGACGCAATCAAGTCTAAATGGACACAGAATGGACATCTGGTTTCAGTAAGCAGATAAAGCAATCTTTAATGTTTATTTGTAACCCGTGGGCATTGTTGAACACTGATTATTCTGAGTCTTTCATATCAAGATTTGATTTTCACAAAATCCTGCACTTACTAACTGCCATTGCTCCCAGCAGCGATACGTCAAGTCTCATTTCATTACTTGGTACAGTCATATACTTTTTTCCTTTCTTTGACACTTCTTGAGCAGTTTTTCTCGATGGTTTCTCTCAAATTCGCCGCTCGCTCTCCGCTTAGGTAACGCTCGAGTTGGCGGACAAGCAGGACGCGTTTTATTCCCATTCAAATGGCAGAGAACACTTTAATTTGCATGCTAAGAGTGGTGTGCACAACCCCCGGTGTTTCCCCCTCAACGTCGTTCTCGTAACGCCCACACCATCCTCTTCCGACCTCCCTTCCAATAATACGTTTAGATATCTCTTTCTCTTTTCTTCCGTAGCAGTCACCCTTCATCCTCATCCTCCTTCTCCTCCCCCTCCTATTCCTCTACTTCTTCGCTCCCACTCACTCTCTCTTTTCATCCCTTTTTCGTTTCTAGTCGCGCGACCCCCATCCGGATTTCCATTTAAACTCACAAAATGGCGCTGACTCCGCGAGAGAGTGAGCGCGGAGCTACAAAATTTTTTATTGAAAGATTCGATGGCGGATAACGGCCTCGGGTGCACTCACGCTCTCTCTTTCTTTCTCGTTTTCTCTCGGTTTACACACATGATGGGGTAAAAAAACGTGCGCGCACACCCTCTATCAACCCTTGTACCCGCGTCATTTTGCTCTCGATCCTGGCCCCATGTTCTCTACAGCCTCTACTCCTCTCATCCCCGCGAAACCTTTATTCCACGAGATAAAATGCCCTTTATCTCCGCTTCTCCTCCTCCTCCTCTATTCGTTTCTCTCCTGCACATGGCTCTCTCTAACTCTCTTCATTTTTCAACCTGGCTGGCTTTCAACTCTCTCTTTTTTCTCTCCTTCTTTCTCACCAAATCGCTTTTTTTCTCGTTACTATCGAACCATCCCCTCTTTTTGTCACCCTCACTGGCTTTTTTTTCTGTCTCGATTATTCTCTCTGTCTCTCTATTTCGTTGAAGTACGAATATCGGCGTTTATTTCGTTGGTCCAGACCCGTGTTTTATTTGTTATGCTAGTGCTTCGTACCTGGCCTTACGAAGGCCACTATTTTGACTGTAATTGGATTGACGCTTGGACGGTCTCTACGAATCGCGGAATTTGTAGGATTTCACGTAGAATATCGATGAAAATATTGCAACGAAACATGGTTTCGTATGTATTCCTTATTTCGTGTTTCTTTGAATAAAAAATGAATAAACAAAAAAATAATTATGAGTAAAAATAATAATCGACTTTTTAATCAACCGAAAATCTTCAAAAACAAAAACATCCATCAAGTTAAAACTTATTGTAACGCAACCCATCGATGCATGAAAGCTTTATCGAATAATATTTAATAATTAAGGACAAGACACAGATATTTAATCTGGTAAATTGTCGATAGATACGAGCATTTAAAAATTAGGTCCATATTCGTACAAATTTTTGTATATACTTTCGATCGAACACACACCGATGATAGAAACATGGTGAATTGAATTTGGCACAACCCTCTGAATCCGACGGCTGTGGAACTTCCGGAACTCGTTCGTTCTCCAAAAGCTCTTTTGTTTTCCGCTCACAGCTTGGGCGATGGTGCCAATGGACGTGTTCGTTTTCTCGTTGAAACGCACACGCCCACGCGTAATCGACGCAACTATTCTCCCCAAATTGGCAGCGTGCTTTTGGATGGTTATTCGATCCAGCAACGATCGCAAAGTGCGGTTCCCAAAACGCGAATACAACCGCACGAGACCGATTTGGAACAACGATTAATCGTTACCGAGAGACAGCCCCTAAGGGAGAAAGAGATGGAGAGGGAAATGGCGTCGGATCGAGTGATACCGAAATTGTTGGTAAAATCGTACGTGTATTTAAATACGTGTGGAATACGCATTTCTGCCTCGTTTAATATCCTCAGTGTATACGCGGTTCAAATTATTAAAATTCGCATTCAAAGCAATTTTATAAAATATATTTGTCATTTATCCACGAACATTAAAAAATAGTCATTTTTTCATTTGTTTTCCTCTATCAGTGCAATCGAAATAAAACTTGAACGTAAATTATTTTTGTTGACATCATAATAAAATATAGATAAATCTTCTAATTTTATCTATACACAAACCTGGCTGGCGTTTTAAAATAATTATGATATCTAATTTTTAGAAAAAAATGGATGCATGATTATTTTTTCTTTATGGGTTTTTGCTTTTATCTTGGTAATTCTTTTACTTTTGAACTATTTGTTTCCGCAAACGTAGAAAATGGGAGGGAAAACGAGAGGTACAAAGAAAACGGCGGCATGTTGGTGCAACTGGGCAAATACCGCGGGGAAGAGCCGACTGTTAGATAACATGAACTCTACTACACACATACGTGACTACTATGTACGGGGAAACTTGGAGATATGCAAACATGGGGAAAACTGTTCCGATTCACTACCAGCCGCGAGTATTTCTCGTACAATCCTTGAAACAATAAGCCGTTGACTCAACGTTATCCGCTTACAAGTCAAACGTTTTTTGCTTTCTCCTTCATTTTCTCTCTCTCTCTCTCTCTCTCTTTCTCGCTATTTCTCTGTATATACTCGTTTAAATTTTTCGACTTTAGTACCAGTCACATAGACTTTGTATATGCGCTTCTGCGAGGGAAATAAGACCAAGAAAACAATGTCGGTTTGTTCTTCTACCCAAAAATCGGAAAATCCGCATTAACTTCAAAGCGATTTCAACCCCTCAGCAGTGTCGTTTCTCTCTCGATCATTTGTTTACGTAGCTATTAGTGTGTTTGGGCATTTGCGTTAGGGCTTCGTACCCTAAATCGCCTTGGGTATTGCCGTTCAGATTTCTGTTTGTAATACGCGAGTTCTGTCGAAGCGCCCTTCGAGCACCTCTTAAACGATTTACCACAGGATTACAGTTAACTCCGTCGAAGTTTAAGCTTTTCTCTCGCGAAAAACCCAAACGTTTTTTCTTTTCTCTTTTTTTACACTTCTGACTTTCGAAACTTCCTGGCAGTTTTTATCCTTATATTTTCAACAACATGCTTAGAAAATCAAAGCAAATCTATTGAAAAATCGATGGAAGAGGTTCGACCCTTCAGAGTCAGGCAAAAAATACTATAAACACGTTCAAAAGATATTTCATTTCAAGAAACAAACAAATTCATCATTAAATGCTGAAATTTGAGTTATTTAAGTTTGATAACCATAAAAATTCAAACTTTTTTTCCCGCAAGGGTGTAAATCCACGTTATAACGTCCAATAAGATTTTTTGGTGAATAACCGTCGGCTACGCCTGGTATACGAGAAAAGGATCGGACATCCTTCTTTCAATGGAGGGACATTCTCATCTCGGCCATCCCCAAGCTCAACACGTCTCGCTATATATATATTTATACATGACACAAGAAACCGGCAGATTTCTCAAAGAAGGATGAATCGCAGGAGAAGCGTTCAATTCGGAGTGATCGGTGTTATCGCATCACTACTACCGTGACACACCAGAAGCATTTGGTGAATGGGTTTCCGTGGAAGAAGAGTCAGGGGTATGCGAATATAGACCTTGAGGCTCGATAGTTCGGTGAAATACTTATTATGGTATGGGAATTCGACATCTATACGAAAAAATTGGTACAAATTTGGACCACAGTGTAAATATGGACCAATAACTTTATTTAAAGTCACTTATTTATGTTCCTGCCTCCGCTACACTAAGTAATTTGAATATAAATTGTAGATATTTTAAAACTGTGTTTTTAATACAGAAACGTTTTACCAGTTGAGGTGAAGGGTCTAAAAGATTTCCTAACATTATCATTTTCAATACCTATAAAACTTAATTAATTCACGAACTCTTTTCCTCTCAGCATTCCTCAATATTGCAAATTGTGGAGAAGTGATTGGAGTACGATGTCTAAATACACATATAAGTAAACACATCGTTGAAGAATATTGAAAACATCGTTCCAAATGAAATGGATCATTGATTTCTTTTAAAAGTGATATATTTTATTCAGAGGACAATATAAAACGAAAGTAGTGGTTCGAATTGGCACCAACTGAACTATAATAGTGGATGGTAGCACATACAGGAGCAGGAAGGTAGGGTTGGTGAAAGATGTATGAAATTCCGGCGCCTCCCAGTCGGTTTTCTACTTGCTGTTTGGCGGAGGAGAGAGCCCCCGGTAACGTTCACACAGAGTAGAATATATTGGATTCTGGTAGTCAATAGAGGCAGTTAGGGGTGGCAACACACAGCCGGAGCCAGGGCGTTTTATCACGGGTCTTGATATACTGGGCCGGCCGCTGTTAGAGGGGTTAATCTCTCACGCTCGGTTAGCTCCTATTCCTAACATCGTACACTTGCGATCTCTCGCTTTCTCTCTATCCCTCTTCTCTTTCTTTCTCTCTTTTCAACACTATCTCAGCCTCTTACACCAGCTTTCTCTTTCTTTCTCTGTAAGCCTCGCATCTCTTTTTCTCAAGAGTGGAATGGCGTGTTTTCACCCTTCGTTCTTGGGCTCTCTTGCACCCCTATTGGCTTCGTCGAAAGCTCCATCTTCTACCATTCCTACTATCTCACCCTATCATCCAGCAATACCACGTTTGCTCTTTCTCTCCTTCTTTTTTTCCAGCCCTATTATTGTTATCACATCTTTGTATGCAGTATACACACAGATCTATGCCTAAACGTGCATACGGATCTATTCTGGAGATTCGACAAAGTTGGACGTATCATAACGTGTTTCATTATAACGAACGATAATTGATATTGGTTGAAATATTTGATAGAGATGTCGTATTCTATCTCCGTTTATAGAAAAGCGAGTAAGGGAAGACTCGCTTTTTCTCCTCTGTTATGATAATCAAAATGGCGTTGATTGTCAGAGAAGCTGTGACACACAAAGTGATCCGGAGGACTTTACGAAATATAATTTCTTTCTCTCGCGCTGTCATCAGACTTACAGTTCACCAGACACTTAAGACGCATATACTTTTCTTTATAGCAGTTCGATCGTCTCCTTACGTGTATATGAGAAAAATACTTATCGGCAAAATATCTCAGAAGAAACATGTGCAATCCGGAGATTGTCGAAAGAATATTTGAAAAAAAAAAAATGGAAAAAACATACACACACAATCGTTTTCGTTATTCTATTCAAAGCTGGTTTTGCATTTGGCACGCCCTCTCTCCGACATCCCTTTGTTAGTAGCGAAAATAGCGCTTATTTTCTCTTCGCTACTTCGCTCTTGTGCTATTTCGTTCTTTTGCTATCGTTTCCAATTTCGCGTTCACGAGAGATATCACCCGACTCTTATACGAGCTCTCCTTTTTCAATGGATAACATTCGCACACGTTGAGAAAAACGCGACCCTCAGGCAAAAATGCCTCTCTCTCTCTCTCTCTTTTTTTCTGAACGACGCGACCGAACGATAAGAACGAGAATTTAAATAAGTCGAATCAATATTCAAATACGATTCCTTCCTCAACGCCATCCTAAGACTCGCCCACACTTTCATGGAGAAATCTCGTTCCACCGGAACGACTCGATCTCGAGCAATCCGATCGCGCGCACCTTTGATATCATCGGTTCTGCCTCTATATGTATACAAAGTAAGCTATACTTGTACGTAAGACTTGATTCTTGCCCTACGATGTATATACGCTTTCGTTTAACGCCTGTTACCCCATTGCTCGTTGATACAATTCAAGTGGTGTACACCCTGGCCTCCTATTCTTCCTGCTTTGCATCGCACTCCTGAGAAATCTCACTCGTTTCCCTTACACGAAAGCACCTGCATTCCTTTCACCCTTTTACCCGGTTTTTATTTCGACTGAATTTTTCCAATCGTCTCTAAATTCAATGCTCACAAAAAAATCTTTCTCTGTTGCTTATGCATCGTAATAAGTCTTGAAAAAAAAGCTTGAGGGCAAATCACGAATATCAAGTCGATTGGAACATGCCAAATTTCTGAGGAATTATATGTATTCAAAAATTTAATTATTTACTCGTCGTAAAGAATACGTAAGTGTACATAATGCGACGATAAAAACTGTCTTCACAACTTTTGATAATGTAAACATTTTTGTATGTCTTTGGAATGTTGATTTTTTATACTTACATTAATTTGTCTTCAACAGGACAGTGATAAGAGGTTGCATCACTTCGTTTCACGATATTTCGATCCATCGGCCATCTTGGGTTGAAGAAAAAATTGTAGCAAAAGCCTAGAAAAAAAATAAAATAAAAAATAGGTACATCGTTCAATCATATTTTCGTTGCAGTAAAATAGAACAGCGGATATGGTGGTTTCGGACTTATTGTCAGTAATAATAATATAAAACCGTGTATAGTATATTATGCTCTGTATTATAGTTAACTAGCGAAGTGCGTCAATTTTTCGAGTAAATATATTTAAGGTGGCGGTGGGAAAACTGCGGGATACTCGACGGGTATCCTCGTCGATCAAACTAAAGATCATTCACGCGTCACTATATTTTGCCGGCTAAACGCCGGGGGTTTAAATATAGCGAACAAGCATCCCCGACACGCACTAGATGAGTCGAGACCGATCGATCTTCCGGTTGCACACGCGTCTGATGTTTCTATATACACAAATAAATATAAATATATGTTATTTCATTGCTGAACTATCACGGCAGTGTAAAACGTTTCCTTCACTTCCATTTCTTTTTTTTTTCAAACGCAGCTCTTGCTCTTTCAATAATGATTATAATAGAAACGCCTCTTAATCAGCTTCGAAGATGCAGCTTTTCTTCTTTTTTTATTTCTAAAGGTTATTTCTTTTGAAATCAATTCAATTTAATAATAAATTTAGCGACTTTCATGATTCTTGCTTCCAACTTTGTTTATCTCTCATCTAAAATAATAAAATATCAGTGCTGAGAGAATCTGGAATGTATGTACGAGCTACCTGTTTTTCAGAGCTTTCAGCTTTACATCGACGTATTCGTTTTAACGTGTTGGAATGTAAAACTTGGGAGCTAGGTGTTGAGAATACTCTACATTGTAAAATCAACACACGCACGGAGATATATATACGTAAAAGTATATAGAAGAGAATTCACGACGAAGTACGACTCGTGCACCGTCGACCATTGCAATTTCGTATCCCTTCGGAAATGCTACGGAGTGCTCTTTAGCGTAATTCAGCGATTTGTGTGCAAGACTATGTGGGATTCCGATGAAGAAGGATCGAGTAAGATCTACCTAACCTTTTCCGTTCTCCGAACGGTTTCGCGCGGCCGTGTGTGCCCAACGGTTGGTCATTTCCATGGTCATCCCGGATTGAGTCCGGCAAACATTCCCTTCTTGCGTACGATTTTATACACTTCAGGGTGTTGTCGAACCGTAGGATTTGCGACGTTGTGCTTTGAACTCGTCAAAATTTATGTCTCGGACTTGTTGTTCATGAGAAATATTTAGATCGCGATTCACGAATCCTCCTGTGGTCTCAAGCCTGAAATATTTTTCCATATATGATGTATGGCGATTTTCCGATCATCATTGAAGAGAGAGTGAAAAATTGTTGCAGAGGAGTCAAGTTATTTTTTCGCAAAATAAAATAACTCTCTGGTCTTGAACTTTTCATTCTGTTTTATATTTTCTAATAATTTCAGCTATTCCGAAAACATCTATAAGAAGATTTTGACAAGAGTTCAAAACTAGCTCATTCCGATAAAATTATGAATAAAAGTCGATGCCTCTATTGTGAAAGCTATTCTTGAAGTCATTTCATTTTTTTAATTGCCATTCGGCGATGGCACGAATGAAGAATGTTCTTATGACTTTGTGATGTTGAACTTTGTGAGATTGAACTGATGCTGGGCAGGAATAGCATGAATAAAAGATGACGAGAGACGTGTCCAGATCTCTACATATATACACTTATTTATTTATATACATATATATAAAAGTTAAGCAGAGCGTTCGCTCGCTGTGAGTGTGCGAAGCTTGTAAAGAGGGTGAAATCTCCGAAGTTTGATTCTTTTTTTTCATTCTCTGGACCTTTTATCCCATTGCTCTGACTTGTGTTTCGTATTTCTGTCTTTCCGCATTCAGTGGTCACGGGAGTGCGATTTAAGATGAGAGAGAGACACACTTTTTGCCCAAGAATATAGATATACCACGCACATTCTTTTTCGTAACTCGATGATTGATTAGACTAATATTCCAGCGTGGCCTCGTTCATGAGAACGATAAAACTGTGGCCCTTAAGTCTGAATATTTTAACCCGTCGGATTAATAGGCCCGTTAACACGACCGAGCTCACCCTCTCTGGCGAGCTATGACTTGGTTAATATTCATGGCGAGATGTCGCTTCTATAAACTTACGAGGCGTATACGCGTAAACGATTGAACCCTTAGTTCATTCCAGCAACACGTGAGACATATCGCACCCACTGCTAATTATAATAAACACTTTTGCAATATTTAATTTGACCAACACGAACAATTTAATGGGTTCGAGCTTTTTTCAAACAGTTTTTACGTTCTCCAAACGGAATGAACGCTTGTGTACTTTAGAATTTGAACGGAATGTGGTCTAACTCGTGGAAATCAATTAAGCATACGAACAATCACAGTTAAGGGTTAAGGATTCTTCGAAGCCTTTTTTTATATACCCAAAGTACTAAATTTTAAAAAGCATTCTCAATGACTAACGCCAGGTGGTAAAGCTTTCCTCGTGACATTGGCCAAACACACTTTCGGAAGCTCTTTTTTTTGAATACCGGACGGCGCGTGTTGACGCGCACTTCACAAGGATGCTTGTCGGCACCTTTAGACCCCTAGAATAGACTCGCTCTTGTTTCTCTTTCTATTTCTTCTTCTTCATCTTTCTCTCTTGTTCTTTCTAGTACGAAGCGAAGTTTCACTGTCTTTTTCAAGAGTGCCGCTCATGGTAACCCGATTCCTCGGGGCTTTGCGAGCACGTATATAACAGGCGCGAGTTCTCGACTCGAATTCACTTATACATATATATGAATATATGTATATTTGTGAGTCCACAAGCGGTGAAAGAAAAGAACTCATTATAGTCGAGTTAGTTGTATTTAAAGGGTTTGCATGTTTGCTTTTATCGACAGAATGAAAGGAAGAGCGAGAGGCGGAAGCGAGCACAAAAGATTCTTCGTAAAGAAACGAGGAGACACATAACTATGTACTTTTGCAATACATAAATGCAGCCATTATTCGATATATTTTTCACGACAAAACAAAATCAATAAATATAGAGAAATAATAAAAAAAACTTTTCATGTACTTTGGAACTTGTACAGATTGTTAATTCTTTTCGTTCAATCGAATAACTTTTTTCTTTTACTTTACGTACACTTTTCTTGTAGTTCATGTTTTTTTTTCTTTTGACAGAATATATCTCAATCTTTGTTATTGATACTGTTATTAAGGTGGTAAAAAATGTACTCAATTTAGATAAAACGAACGGATGCAATAAAGGGCATGAAAAATATTCGTCGTAAAATCATGAAATTTAGCAATGAGTTTTATAACGATGGATTACAATTGAATGTAGCATTAAAGCGAATCTATATATGAATAGCTAAACTCTGTGTGTAATGTGCATGTGTATGTCATTTCCACGCGGTAATATTGTTGTAACATTGTAAGGTAAATGGTGCGATAGTGGGGGGTGGGATCGAAAATTCAAATACCAACGCCATTAAACTGAATAACGAGGAGCGGCCGTTCGAAATATGAACATGGGCATGATTTGCGGCCTCGTAAACCCCGTTCATAACGAATAATAATGTCACCAACGTAGCTGGGCGGCCTCTCTTTCTCTCTCTCTCCCTTCCTTGCTTTTCGCACAAGCAAACGAAGCGACCACGAGAAAGCTTTTGCTGCCTCTCGTCGGTGTAAAATGCGCCAAGCTTGTATATTTCTCTCTCGCTACTAACGGATGAGGTAGTATTTTCCCTACGGGGAAAATCCATCTACAATATCGCTCAAGACTTTTTTTTCATGTCTCATAACGCTCTCGCTGCTGAAATTAAATAATAAAATATATGCTGCCCGAGTTCCCGAGCATTTCTGGTTTAAACTCGACAATCCCACCCTTATGACAATTTTTAGCTTTCTGTTCTGCCCACGCCACAGTTTTTCACACGAAAGACTGGCACTTGGTTTTTTTTCTCTTTCTAATCGCTATATACGCATTGGGTAACATACAATTTTTAGAGAATGAGAAAAGAAAATCATATGCGAAGCCCCGAAGAAAAAGCCTCTACTCGTGGAGCAACCCTCTTGAAAATATGTTCGTTGTTACTGATTTTTATTCAATTTTACTGAGTTCGAAACTACAGGCTCACCTAAAATTAAACTAAAGTATCGATAAATACAATAGAGTTGGAATTTTTGGTCACAAATCTGATCAGTATGGATCTGTTAATTACCAAATATTCAAAATGAATTCCATCAAAGTTATAATGTGTAAAACAAATTATCTACATAAGTGGGTCAAAAATTTCGTGGGAAGAATTTAGAAACGATCTTAAAAAAAAAAACAAAGTTGTTAAAGCATTGAATTCCTCAACTTTTTCTATTTCTGACAACGAATCCATTAAATACGCGGGAGACTGATATAAAATGTTGATTTGATATTCTCGTGGAACATAGAAAAGTTACGATATAGAAAATTGAACAAGCTTAAGAAACTTTGTGACATTCATTCGTATTCACCCAGATTTTGATTAGATACGATAACAGAATTCGTTATTGCTAATTGGTGTAAAAAAATATAGTAATCGTAGAAATTCGAATGCAAAATATAATATGGGAATATTAATAAATTATATGTGTGCCACTGTCATAGCTAATTAAGGCATCGGTGCAGGGATTCTTGTTGAAGCTCGTTCGAACTAGTCCCGAGAGAAAAGAGCCACCCTGAGGCAGTGATATATCGTATATATACGGTCAGTCCTATATAAAATCATCCGATATATATATATATCTGTTGCACTCTGTGTAACTTCGATTATAGACTCGTCGTCGTTGCATGCGCCCCTTCATTTCTCCCGGCCCTTCTCTTCGCAACCCTGGGACTCATGGTTGGTGCACCGATATACACCTAATAATGAAGATGTTGTTTTAATTGCCGGCTCGCGTGAGCATCCCGCTAATTAACGCACTCGCCACCAACGAGCTACGGTCAACTCTTCGAGACGTTTTGCCCCGCCTACTACTCAATTCGGACGGCGTAAAACCAATTTAACGGGTGAAAAAACATCATCCATTAAATTTCAATGAATTTAATCAACGTGAAATAAATATTATTATATTTTTATGCAATTTCTTAATGCATGGAATTTCACTCAGTTTTTTAAATAAAAATGCTGTGTTTCCTCTGCCGAGATATTTGGATGAGAAAGAAATGAGCAAAGGTTTTCCGCGTATTTAATTTTTTACTGGAATGCAACCCTAATTCATAATGAATTCGATCAAGCAGTTTTTATCTAAATAAAAACGTTTTGACACATTTGAAGAATACAAAGCAAGAAAGCTGTAATTATGAGAAAAAGCAATTGTTATATTACTGGTTAATTATCATACTCATCAGTTACACGAATCTTCTGACAATTATTTTCATTCTCAGAGGGTTTTTTTCTATTCTTTTTATTATTAATACTTCAACGCGAATTGGGGGAACGTGCGCCTTGGTGTCTAATTAAGGAGCTCGGGTTGAGGCGAGCGTGGACGGGCATTAGCATCCAGCGAGTCTGTAATTTGTGCCTCTCTTAATTAAATCATCCGTTAACCGAGGCAGCCCTGTCGAAACGATTTTTTTTTTACCCTTACGCTCTTCCCCCGAGCTGTGCAGCTCTTCGCGGCCATTCTCCCGTTGCTCCCTTTACCGCGCCTTCTTCTCTTTATAGTATAACTATATACATATTGTTCTTATAACAAATACGAGCTCGGAGGGCTCACCTCTGTTTTTCGTTTCTTCTTTTTTCTTTCTTTCATTTTTTTTTATTCGTTGCATCCTCGTTTCTGCGCATTCGCATTTCTTTTGCTTCTCCTTTCTTTCCTACTCGTTTGCTTATATTATCTCGCACTCTTTTCGTTCCAAGGCAAACAAATTTTATGGGCACCACACGCAAATGCGCAACCTCCACCTACCTTCCGTTATTTTATTTCTTTTCTTCGTACTCTTTCCTTTTACTCCTCTGACTCTTCTTCCTCTTTTCCAACCATTCTCTCATGTCCTTTATTTCTATCCTTCGATTGCTAATGGAACATCGACGCACCGTCCTTCGGCCAATTAACTCAGAGCGAGACAAGTTTTCTTTTAATGATAATAATTCATTTAGCATCGCCATTATGCCAGTTGGTAGAAACTTCAATGTTTTTCGGAGTAGTATAAACATTGAAATAGAATAATTCGTTATCGTATTAAAGATTACAGTCCAGTGATCCATATTTATTATCAAAATACGAAACATGATTGACGAGAGAGCTTTTCGTTCTATTTCAACTTCTATTTTTTTGCCTACCTGCTAAAAATAGTAGAACTCTTTAGATCTTATCACGACTAACACTTTTGTCTCAAATGACTGAACTAAAAAAGTATTGAAAATAACGTAAACGTTCGCAGTCATGAAAATCCAGCGGAGGAAGAACTACGAGTGTTGTGAATATAAAAATAAAAATATACGAAAATGAACCAACAAGAATAACATAAGAAGCAGGAGACAAAAGTTTGCGGCAAAGAAATGAGAGGAAGTGGACAAGAGGGGGAAAAAAAGATCGCGAGAGGGCTTGCGGGCAACAATGCCACGGCCCCCCGTGCTTCGGACTCTAATATATTGCCATTGGTCCCAGTGACGGAAAAGTATTGGGCCTTGTTAGGCCTACCTGTATAAGGGTCTGCTGCCGGGCCCCATCGTCGTCTCTCGATGCGCCTCCGCGTTACCTGCACTCGTACTATAGCCTTTGCGCTGTGATGCCCCACCCCCGCTCTCATCTCCAGTCACATGGATCTGAGTCACATGACCGCGAGAACGTGCTCTTGCCACCATCAACTCCACGTCGTCCAACGTTACCCGCTTTCCTGACTCCGCGAATTTTAATGCGAAAAATTGCCTCAAACCATCTCAGCTTCCGCATCCAAATCAAAACCAATCCTACCTTCAGATCTATATATTTTACTCTATTGCTCATTCCTTTTCTTATATTCCTCGTCAAGCTCACTCTAGTATAATCAATACTAAGAAATTATTTCCATTTTCAACATCTCTTAAGGATTTTTCATACCAGATTTGAGAATAATCCAAAGTAGGAATTTAAATGATAAAACATACATTCTGCAAAGAGATCGTATATTGATGTTCGTTTTTTTGTTATTATTTAAACCACCGGAATAGAATTATAATTTAAAAAAAGCAGCTTAAAAATATATTGTAAATGAAGCCACTGATATGAGGATTGTTACTGCATTGTTGTTTTGTAAAAAACTTGATTACGGTTCCATGATAGAAAATATTAGCAAAAACACTTTGTTGTATTTTTTTTCTTCCATTTTTCCATCAGAGGTTGAAGGATCAGACGATGAAAGCTGCACTATAATGTATCAAAGCATCATCTCATATATATATGATGGCTTTATGCTATCGGCAACGTAACGCTCGTCCTGATTAATCTTTATGAGACTCACGTTCCTCAATTTCTCTGATCCTCCTTTGATCCCCCGCCAAAAGCCCTTCTGTATAAGTCATATATCCCACAAAACGCCAATAAAAATCTGACGCGATGATGGTTAAATCTTTGGATGAAATAAAAGCGAAAAGTTGCTAGAGAAAAAGAGTGACGTAGTTAGGAAAGATGGGATTGGCCGGAACGATAAATAAAGTAAACATGAACCCTCGTCTCTCTCATGTGGCTACTTTCACACACCCCAACAAGAGATTTTTTTCCCAGCTCTTGGAATATTTTATTTGATTTTCTATCAGTACCCTCGTAGAAAAAATGTTATGGATAGATGTGTGTTTGCTTTTATTTGCATAACTTTTATTGTGGAACATAATTCTTTGGTAGTAAAAAAAAAAATAGTCCATCATTGTGTTGTTTTTTTTTCTTCCAAATTATTTATGGTTTAAAAGTAAAATGCGATAATAGTGAATTCATTGTGTATTCAACACTTCCAAGCATAAAATTTATAGTACGAATTATTGAATTCTCGTCATTATGGTACTTTTGCTATAATTATTATCGATACGTCGAAAAACTTTTGTTCAGACTTTTGATCGCTTTTTGTATGGTTTTGCAACGAGCATTCTTAATAGATTTTTTTTTCTTGCCTTGAGGGTTGGCCAGACGTTGGTGATTATTGATATATGAATATACGTATATCTATATATTTTCTGTAGTGTATATACGACGATCCTTACACCCTCGTTTTTAATAAGCTCCACCCTAATATCTCTGTCCATCTCATGGCAACCCCAAAAAATCCCAGAGCAGAAAGAGACGGGAACAGAGAGATGGAAAAAAGCGAAAGAAAGAGAGAGAGAGAAAGAGACCGAGTGTCAAGGCTTCCCGGTGGGAAAATAACATCCCCGAATCACCGCATGTAATCTGGCTGTAACGACATCTCGCTATTAACATATATTGCACACTTATATAACTATATTCACTCAAATATACACAACCTAATAATAAATTCATTGCGGGAAGGCGTATCTGCATAAACGCATACACCACGAGGCATACGTTCAGCTATTATGTATATACAAAGAAATTCATTGCGTACTCTATTGTCATCTGAAAATAGGGGAAGCGATAGCGAGTGCGCGGCTATTAATTTCTTATTAAAATGGCTCTTACGTTAAATCGTATTCACATTATACGTTTCATCAAAATGACGCGTCATTTAGGTTATGAACATTATACCTTATAATAGATCATTATTGCGGATACATATGAATTCCATATGCTGTTTATAAATTATAAGTTCATTACTAAAGTACTCAAAGAACAAGTCATAAATAATATTCAAATTTGACTACGTCTCGTTCGACTACAAATAAATAACGAGGTGTCTTGTTTTGTTTAAATTAAAATTTTTTTTTTTATGAATCTGTTCTTAAAGCTCACCACTTGCGATTTATTTATTTGAGCTATACACGACTCTTGTGATTCTCAGATTTAGTATATCGAGTTTCTCGTTGTGGAAAAAAAAAATCCTATTTACGGAAATAACATCGAATGAAATGAAGAAATAAAAATATGGATAAATTGTAGAATTATAGGAGCGCGATGGTGTAAGAGGCTCGTGGTTTATCCCCTTTGGGATATTCTTTCATTTATAAATTTATATCTTTTATTGAGAAATCCACTCGAGTACTTACATATGTTATATATAGAAATGTATGTTCAGTGTGCAACTCGTCGCCCACGCTATCGTTTGCACTAAGCGCAATTCATCTTTGCTGCTTTCACCTACATTTTTATTCAATTTCAAGCATCTCTGCATACAAATATTCTCGAAGCCACAGACACATTCATACGAATTGTTATGATAAATTACTCGAATCTAAACACGAACGTAAAATATAAATATACATCGTGTTACCAAAATAACTTCAATTTTTTACACATACGAGTCTCATCAATTGTACACCTGATTAAATATATTTGAAAAATTATTGTAAAATCATGTAAAAATGAGGGAATTATAATAATTTAACGGTTATTTCAAGAAATTCATATTTTTGTGCTATTAAAGGTCTTTTTCATCGATCTGGTGAACGAAATGTTGTTGGCCGCAAACGTACACGTACTTGTGCGTGCAGTTTTATTCCATATTTATATGAAGAAATTTGACGTAAAATAAAGGAAAAAAAAAAACCATTAAATCAGCTTGTGTGGCATTCGAAAAAGGTCACCCGCCCTTTTGCCTCGATATTCTTTTACACATCTATACAAGATTATCGTGACACCGAAATCAGAGTTCCAACGAGCTCGATCGAGCATTAACACTTTTATCCCTTTGCTTCCCCTCCTCCATTCTGGCCGCCCTCTTCTGCGAAAAATACCACACAGTCCAACATTACCAACAATGGAAGTCAATTGGTGGAGCCACCGGTGCCCCCTGAAATTCTTTTCGTTCCCTGGGCGATGTTCTTGTCGATTTTCCCCCACATCCCTCGTGCCCTTACCCTCGGGCATGTGTATATTCTTGTTTTTTGGCACATAGGGGCACACGCGTTCTACTCACACGTCACTAAATGTCCAACACGTCATTATCCTATTTCGCCTCTTGGCATATGCGCACGGACTACCCCTGACGATTATGAACAACCAAAAGATCGCCCTCGCTGATCGACGTGAATATTTTAGGGGGCGAAATGTTGTAGAATTTTGATTATGAAAAGATGTCGATAAAAAAAATTGCCAAAAGGGATCCAAAACACGGAGATGTTATTTCTTGTGATATGATCGTTAATCATGTTTATCTTTTTTCATTGTCGATCAGCAGAAAAACTTGGAATTTTATTTTAATTAGTCCAAAATAATAATTTTTTAAATATTTTCTCATCACTTGAACATTTTTAATTACGAACATATTCATCTTATTATCGATAAAATTATTGGTAATCACAAATTTTGCTGTTTATCATATACTATAGAATCACAATAAGAAAATTATTGATTTTCATAGAATTTTTTTTTCACCATAATAATTTATTATTCCAAATATATCTTTGAAACAATCCTTAAACATTCAAGTAACTTCTCGTTATTTTATTTGTACTAAATTTTCTCGATGGACGTAGGAATACACATGAAAATTGTCTGATCACACAATAGCATAATTCTGTAATGTTTTTTTATTGTGTGGAACTTGATCGTATGTTGTAAACCTCAAAACGTGCCCCTATGGTGTCCAAATAATGTTCATCCCGTTTTGCTTCTGCTCTTACGTTTTACCCCTCCCTATTCATGCACTCGTCGACATATTTTACCCCTCATGCATATACGTGTAAGATCTGCAAGCTTCCCATGCAGTGCATTGCCAGCAGGGGGATTCATAAAGTGGCTCAGAAGTTAATCCTCGGATAAACCTACCGGTAAACACGATTAAAACGTCGGGTATCGCGCGACTAGCGCGTGCGATCACTCGCGGGATTGTACATGCCTACTGTGAGGAAAAAAAAACGCCTTCACACATATATGTGTCTGCAGAAAATCCAATGTAACGTGCGAGTTTGGTATCTGACATTTTAACGCCGTACAGGGAGTCGTTGTTTGCGTTTCGCACAGTAAAAATAATGAATGATAATTCTAGACAACTTAGCGCGTGACACACGGGATATACCAGTGAGAGAAAAAAAATGTACTCCATAAAGAGGTAAAAATGGGTGGGAACGATGAGAGCAAATAGAAACTGAATAAATGAATTTCGTCAATTATTTTCTTATCATTTTGAGCTCCTTCGTAAATCCTAATGGTTTGGAAGGTTCGAAGGGTCATTTTTTGTGATGTTAACTTTTCAAATTAGCACAAATTTAATAGAAAGATGTGAATTCGTACGAGTGATCGTTTTTATAGCTCATTTCGCATGGAATAGCATAACAACGTCTTTAAAGTTCATTTGGAGTGATTGAATCCTGAAGTAACGATACTGTAATCTCGACACTTTTTCTTAAGAGTATACCCCAGAGACTGGCTGGAAATAACAGCCAAGAGCAAGACTGCAATTTTCTTTTCCCATCAACGAATTGACATCTATATATTGTAAAAATATATATAAATATATGTGTTAAGTGTACACAGGAAAACGCCCTTTACGTGAGCGCGGGAACTCTGAACACAGAGCACAGAGAACGACGTGGCATGCAGCAACGCCACTCCAACCTAAAGGATCATTAGTCATTTAGTCATTTAGAAATCGCATCCGTCGTGCACGCACGACACGGACTCGTATACGTAACGTCCATTTCCGAGGCTCGATAGATGCTTTTTTTTTTGTCTGGACACATGCTCTGTCGTTCATTAATAGGTTTTTGAAGAGCCGAGGAATTGAATGTGGACATTTCTATAAAAAGTATGTAAAAATGTGAGAAAAAAGTAGTTCAATAAATTCATTTATTGGAAAATATCTATTCAAGGTTTTAAAGTTTATTTTATTTTATTGATTTTATTAACTATTTTTACTGTGTTTTCAGCTCTTTTTGGTGTCATAATCATTATTGTAAAGTGTGACTTTGGCAATTATCGAATTGCAGCTTTGGCGATTGTTCCACATTCTCTCCCTGATTCTAACAGGATAATTAATTCGTGTTCGATAATGTGGATAGAGATAGCTATTGAAAAATGCAAGTTGTAGTGACTCGTCGGTACCGATGAGTCTCGCGGATCTTGAAAGTCCGCGTGTCTAAGCGAAATGATGTAGATCGGTGTTTTAAGAAGGAGGGTGAAAAAAACAGCAGGAAGAACAAAGAGTTAATGGGGCGAAGATAGAAAAGAGAACTCTAGTCGTGGTTCGGCCGAATTGCCAGAGACGCGAAAAAAAAGAAATGAAAAATAAGAATGGAGAGGAAAAAAAGCGGAAAAGAAAGATGTGGAAGAAACGACGAGTGGCCGCCGGTGAAGAGGCGCTCGCGCGGATCGGCATGCGAGCTCGTACTAATTACGAGAAAGAAAAAGAGAGTGGATCGAAACATTGGCGTGGTCTTTTCTTCCACTACTTCTACCATCCAAGCAAATTACGTACGTCTAATTAAGCTGCAAAGCCGTAAAACATGAACAAATATTTTATATATACAAATAATGTATATGTAAATTGGGCAAAAAATGCCTTTACCAACTACGTTTTATAGATTTCCGTACGAGTCTTAACTAATAAACATCATACCTTCAGACGTATCTTTTTAATGAAATATCAACGACGATAAACGATATGTTGACAAATAAGAAGCAAGATAAACGACATTGTAATTATTGTCAAAAAACTGAGTACAATTATTAATTAATCATCAATATTTTTATAAATCGAACAAAGTCGAGGGTAATAAATAAGAAATTTGGTGGAGAGTTTTGCACGGTGATTGGGTAAATATTGGGAAGTGATATCGTTAAAAATAATGTTGCACTATTATATTTAGATTTTCTAAAAAAAAAAAGAAAATGCTTTTGAACAGTCGTCTCATTCGCATTGTTCTCATCTCTGTTTGGTACAATGGTTTCGACTAAAGTCGAGCTAATAGAGTTGTTTCCGTTAACAATTGTTTCGTGCGAAATGCATACATATATATTATGGGAAATAAATGGAACCGGGAGTATTCTATTCACATTGGTCAAGTTTTGCGCTCATAGTCACGATAAATCATAAGATTAGAATTTTAAATTTTCGTGGTTCACGTTGTCCTCTCTGGGGTGATATATATTAAGAGTAGGGCCGCTGCTGAGGAGGAGCTGCAAACACGTGGTGTGTCTTTGCGAAATAAGGCGACAACACCAGCAGCCTGCTGGAAAAAGAAAAGGAAAAGAATAGTAGAAGGAGGGCATAATCTTGAGAGAGCCCGGAATAAACCGCGTAAGAAAGAGGAACCAGCGCGATGGAAATGTAGCAAGAGAGCGAAGATCGCTAAAAGGGACAACAGAGATGAGAACGAGATCGGGAGCGTTGAAATTCCCTTGAAATCTCGATCGAAGATCTTCGCTCCCGAGTGCGCGGGGATCGATGCATGCATCCTCAAGTGGTAGTCTTCGTTGTCGCGCACGTCTTTGGGGTCCTTCGTCCTGTAGCGCTTTGCTTGCATACAGTGACTCTTGGTGTGTCCACAAGAAAAAGAGAGTAGTATACAGACCGGTATATACTGCTCCTGATGGTGGTGTCTCTTCCCCGATGTTTCTGTTGTGGGCTTGCTTGCTCCGTTCGGTTATATAAAACGCGGGGACACAGCGACGGAATTTGAATAACGGCCATTGTGCCATATACGCATCGGTTTATACGTTTTAAGCCACAACGATCAACAAAAGCGTTGGAAGCGAGGCAAAATGAAACGTCGAGGTAAAATTTTATGAAGCACTTGATGCGCTAAGGAGGTGGTAAAATTTTGATTTTTCGTTGTTACTTGGGTCCGGATTTTATCAATTGTACCATGCCTTATTCTCAGGAACCGTTCAAACGATTTGACGAATGCGGAAACTATGAAGATGACATTGATGATCACATCAATAAAGGATAACAGGTGAAAAAGATAATGTTCAGTGATTCTTTAATTCTGTCTCGTTTGTTAGAGCATCGTTACTAAACCCCGTTAAGTCAAACATTGATTCGAAAAAAAATGATGATTCTCGATCTCAAAGAACAAGAACAGTCTCAAGGAACAGTCTCTCAATTAGGATCCTCGACAAGCGACACATGACGTTAGTGTGTCAGCTGGAGCCATTTTAACGCAGAACGTAAATGAATGCTCTGTCTCTAACATTAAAGTAGTCATGTGGAATATCAAAGCCGATAAAAAATCGTTCTCAGGTTGCCTCTGTCATTTCCTTTTTTCATGAGATTTCGAGATCTTCTCTAAAAAGGTATGCGAACGTGTGAAAAGCGCGGAAGTAAAAGTATATTGTGCAAAAAATAAAGAAGAAGAGAACAGAGGGAGGAGACGATGAGAGTGTGCTGATGACGGCGAGGTAAAACGAAGCCGTGTTGTTTCCACGGATCGTGAAAAGTGGAAATCCAGAAGAAGGCTTCCCGTGTGGGCACAGTCACACGCCGTCTTGTAACGCACACGAATACGCCATACCATCCACATTCATGGTTGCAGAGTACATGTACAGTTCTTGTACATTTTACACACATGAATGCACATAATACATAACCTTTGAAGCGAGAGAGAGAGAGAGAGAGAGTGAGGTTATATATACACGAAAGACGCGCGAGTCGCAGCTAATACGGTTGTGCTCTCCTGGTTATGGGACTCCGCGCGCGTAACGACGACGCGGCGTGGCCCCACGTGTCCAATCAGCGTGTTTCTTTATCGTGGGCCACCGCGAGGCCGCCCCGAAGGCCCAAGCACATCGAATCACACACGCACACAAATAAAGCTATGCTACTGAGCCTTTAGTCCGATGACGATCTTCTCTCTGTTTCCACGAGAAAGATACATTGAGAGAAAGAGAGAAAGATAAAAAGGGAGAGGTTGCCTACCGACAAGTCTACGGGGACCCAGAAGAGCGAACTCCCAGTAAGAGAGCAAAGAAAAGCCTAATCAGCATGCGTCCCGTCCAGCCAATTAGAAATACTCGGCTGTTTTACCGACTGTCAACGGAGATCGGGTATTGAGTTGTATCGGCCGAGTTATGTTCGACTTCGTTAGCCACTAGCATAACACACACGTATATAGATTTATTTAAAGACAAGGAGAGACAGAGAGAGAGAGAGAGACAGAAAGTGCGGTATAAGGTGGAGTGATGAGGAGACGGGGGATGAAGGGTGGAATGAAGAAAGACAAGGAGGATCGACTCCGCGTTGCGGGTATATCTGAGTAAAAGAGCGTTGTCCCCTCCCTGGTTGAGATAGGGCGCATCAGTCCCAGTTTGCTGATCGTAACGATGAACGGAGAGTGGGAGGCGTTGCCGCGCGGTGCAAGCGGAAGAGACAGCACCACTACGTTGAGCGGTCCCAATGACGCCGTATGGAACGCGCGCGCGAGCGGGCCCGCGAGCTGCTCTCCGTTGCTTGATTTACGGCCATCGACGAGAAAAGACCAGGTATATAGAAGGAACTCTTTCTCTCTCTCTCTCTCTCTCTATCTCTCTTTTTCACCCTCCTCAGTGCTCTCATAGTCGGAGAAGAGACTATACCCGCGGGCCTCCGCGCTCACGGTAGTAAGAGAGACTGCTAATAGTCTCTCTCAGGCCTGACTGGCCGCAAATATTCCGCTCTCTAATTGGAATTGATTAGGAAGGTCCCTCTGGCTTCACTCTGCTCCGGCGAGCCGGCAACGACGCTAGTAGGTATACGGGAACAGGATGGCATGGAATAAGGATGGAATTGCTCTACCTTCTGGTGCTCTGGCCAATCCAAGCAACCCAAGGAGAATGAAGTTGGATATATTTTACATGTATGTGTGTACGTGTACACTACTACGCCCGCTGCATGCTACACACGATGCTTTATTCTTTTACCATTACATCCTCTCCTTCTCGTCTTGGCTGTCTATGTACCAGCCCTTTGAGTTTCATCTGTTCCAGAGCATTGGAAAAATCGATCAAAGACGAGCTCTTTTCTCTCTTTCTCTCTCACTGTTCGATGTTTCTTTTCTTCTTCTTTACTCTTTGCCTCATTCCTTCTCCACTTTTGCGGGTTTCTTGGATATATATTCTCTTTTCAATCGTTTCTGAAGACGAAGCGTTCCTGAGCCGAGGTCGTTGACTACGACGTCATTGAAACACACGAGGAATACGCCAAAGACGCCAGCTGTCAATGTGCACTGAGGCTCCTTCACTTATTTCAACGATGGTATATGTTACTCTTCTCTTCTCTCGTCCTCTTCACGATCTGTGTATATCTGTGCGAACGTCAATGTTCTTCGGTATACACGGGAATACTCCCAAATGAGGGGAGGTCTTCTCGAAGACGCTTTCGTCAATTTATTATTGCGATATTCCCGTCTCTTTTCGTTAACTGCCAGTGGAAAATGTCATTCCGATATAATTAAATGTATTGATATATTTAGTTGGTGGAATTTAAAATACCTTCGAGTAACGACTACAGAGTTTCGATTCAACAAAATTGTGGCTCCCTCGTATATGTGTACGAAGATCGATGATGGATGTTCAAATGGTACATGTTAATCGGGTGTTATAACTATGGACCACCTTGTTGTTCCACCAAAAAAAAAAAAAACTTAGCTGTCATTCAAGTAAAAGACGATTAGAAATATTTTCGATGCAGTTACGGAAACCCACAAATTAAAAAAAATAAAAATCTACACTACAAAACAGAAGGATGTTAGTACATAACGGTTAAAAAAGTAAAATCAGTAAAACCTTACATATTCGGGAATTTGAGGACAAAAAATATTTCGCATGATTAAAGCGATGAATTGTGGGCTTGAAGAAATATGCAAACGAAGTCCGGGTTCTTTTGGCTCCGTTGAGCCTGATTGAGGTACTTGAAAACTGTACTCATCTCGTATGACTGTATGATCCCAAAGTTGGAGGTGTGCAATTCAAAGGGATGAGTAAAGTGAAGAAGAATAAGAGGGAGAAAATGCAGGAGTAGAGTATGAAGAAAATAAGAGAAAGAAGAAAAAGTAAGAACGAAGAAAGCGTACACGGGTTAAGCAACGGGAGAAAGAGGTGGAGGAAGATGAAGAAGGTGCAGGAGTGGATGTGGGATGTTGAGAGCTTGCGGAACGAAGAATAACACGAGGAAAAGAGACGTTCACTCGGAGTGGACTCTTGTACACGATTCTTTTCTGCTCCCATCTCACCCTCCCGTCTCTCTTACTTTTGCATTTGCTTTTATTTTCGAGTCTCTTTTTGGTTGGAGTCGCTCGTTTGCTATCTCAGTCAAACGCTAACGAGCCTGTTAGCAGCAATTATTCTAATTAATATCTTCCCGCTCGCCTCTCGTCCGTTTGTATAAGGATATATACGTATATACGATGTGGACGCGTGTGTAATATAGTCTCCACTCAACACCGATGTGAACGAACATTGGTACGCATCGTATTTCACCTATACAACATTGCAATCCTCAAGTTCTTCATCGAGGGAGCGATGAGAGGGTCTCTTCGCTGGGTATACAACTCGGAGGAACCGATCCTTCTCATAGTAAGCCAGCGGAGTCGCGCGACTTCTTCTCGTTTCTTTTCCTCGACGCCCTCAGCCTCGCTCAATACCCCAAGACGCTTCAATACGACTGTACACTTATGCATACATACAAAGAATACGACATCGATGTACAAATATGTAAAAGGCTCTTTCAATCGTTTTTATATACGGGTGATACGTCCTTTTGTCACTAAATCGTCGATATAGTACACACAACACAAGTCTGCTTGTTCCAACCTCTCTTTCTATCTCGTTCCGTTCTCCACGAGTAACCATTCGCTTTACGATGCCCTCCTCCCCATGTGCTCTCTCGTTTCACTCCTGCTGCTGTTGCTGCTGCTCCTCGTCGGTGTTTTTGCGTTCGCCGCGTGATTGGCTATTACGTCTCCTTCCTGCGTTAGTTACCGCCGCGCTGCCACGCTGAATTGAGTCCTCTTCTTTTCAGCTTCGACTTCTTACTCTTCTCCACCCTTCATCTCGTTCATCCTCTTCTATACTCTCTTGATCCTTTTTCTGCCTTCTTTTCCTACTTCTTCCTATTCTTCTTCATCCTCTTCTTCTTCTTCTTCTCTTCGATCTTTATGTACGCTCATGCTGACGCATCTTTTTCCTGCATCTTCATCACTTTCTCATCGAACCTCCTCTCCAGAGACTTTTCTTCCTTCGTATATGCTATGGATTGAGTGACTTAACGACCGTCTGCACGAACATTATTTATTTGTGCAAAAAACATTCCGATTTTAAATGAGATGAGACTCTATTAAGGTGACTATTTGACAATGGATGTTTGTTTCAACCATTTTTATTCAAACTATTCTACTGTATTTTTAAATGACGTAATTTGCTTGAACTAGAATAATGTAAAAACAAATGAAATAAAAAACTTTGCAGTTTCTTCATGAAGAATCCTCATTTACATAACAAACAATAATTGAAACAGAGTATATCCTGATTGCCTCTATTTTTTGTTGTTGTTAATCGTTAAGTGGTTACGAGTTCTACAGCGCAATGTCCTTGTCGTAAGTTATAGCTTAACAGTCTTGCACGTCTATTTTGTAATTCGAAAAGTTTTTTTGTTTTGGCCCATTCACCGAGCGAGTAACTCGTACAGGGCACTCAGGAGAATGTCTTTCGCGAAAGAGTTTGCGAAGCGACTTTAAAATTTCAAATTAGCTTCAATCGCATTGCTTACGTGCCAGAGTCCTTCGCTATCGGACATGCTGCTGGTGAATCTTCCGAGCTTGCTGGTGCTGCGTGCCAATGCCACGTACGAAGCCACGCGGCTCCAATTGAAAGCCCGTTAAAGTTCCTAGCGTCGTTCTCTTCTCTGGTACGTATACTTGTCGCGGATCTAACCATTGGCGTACCGTGAAAAATTCACCCTGATACGTCAGATTATCTTATAATTATAGCTGCGTGACCGCACAGCTATATTACTTCGAAAAAGAAAGCTATTACGGTAGTCGATTTTATAATTTTTAAAGTGCTCGTCATTGCGAGCATTCTTATATGAATGGATGCATGGCTAAACGATCTGTGATGGCTGATTCGAAATAAGAGCAAATCAAATCACGGAATTGTTAAACAAGGAAATCTTGAAAATTTTAATAGATTCGTAGCAAAAACGTGGCCTTTAATCTTAACGAGTTTTGAAATAAATAAGATTTTTTTTCTCCACGTTATCACGAAAATTATTTGACGCTTCCAAATTTAACGGAGATGCCTAAAAAAACAACAGTAACGACGCAGCGTCTCAAGTTTATAGCCCTTAAAAGAGAAAAAGGGATCGAGGCTGAAAGAAAGAAGTTCGCTGACAGTGTGCGGAGGGAAAGATTAAGGAAGAGAATGAGAGGGCAACAGAAGCAAAAGTGTAGCGCTCAACAGTATTTATATATCTGTATATGAGAGCAAAGGGTGAGGGAAGCAGACTGAATTATCGTGATATTTAAATTAACAAATGACATGCTGCATTAACATAGCTGTTCGTGAAACCGTGCGCACGGTGATAGTTCCAAACTTACTCCTTCTCTCGGAGGGGGGCATGAAACAAAGAACCGATGACCACAACAAAGTCCCTGCTATACGTGGAATCTCGATGGTCGAAGGACTTTGATCTTAAAATCACATTGCGTCGAGGAGCTCGCGAAAAAAGAAAATGAACGTCTTCTGGTCATATAAAAGTTCTGTTTAGGGGAATATTTATGAATGAAAAAACATTAGCCTGAAAAAAAGCCAAATCTCAATACGTAACGCTTATATACAAAAAATGTAACTATTTTCAGTTTTTCTACATAAATGTTTATATCGTTCGAACGAAGATGGTTCCAGCGAGTAGCATTAAATCTTCATTTCGTCTTGTCACATCCGAAAGAGTGTGTGCTGTCGACTTTTCTATGCAAGCGTTTCGTTCGGAAATACAAATTCGCCGAAGTCGATATCGCGAATTCTAAAACACGTGTATCCTCCTTTGGATGTCGTTACGAGAAAGAGAGGGACAAGGGATTGCAAAATTCTCCACCTTTTTCTCAAATAGGGTTCTTCCTGCTTGGAAAGGCGAGGGAAGCAGTGCACGAAGAGAATGAGGAAGAGAAAGAATGCGAAAGAAGTGAAATATATAGTAAAGAGTTGCGTGGGAGCGAGACAGAGAAGAAGAAGAAGAAGAAGCAGAAGAAGAAGAGAAACAGGGGCATTGGCTAGAGAATAGGTCCTTTTAGCATCCCTTTCTCTTCTTCCCTTGGCCATTCTTGTCTCGATTTTGCACGAAGGTGAACCAGAAGAGGAGAGTAAGATCTGGGCGCAAAGATAGCGGGGTGATCTGTGAGGCCCGGTGTGTGGTACCCCTTCGCGAGTTCTGCACGCTTTTGCGAAGAGGGCTATACGGTCTTGGCTATGTCGATGGTCGGTTCCTCTCGTGTTCCACCGGCGTTTCAACTGGCCAGCATTTACATAGATATATGTATCCATGAAACATCTTATATACAGTATTGTGTATAACTGTAGATACAAAAATATTTATATAGATATATTGTATAGCTTGATGTATAGGTGTATACACGTGCTAGTTTATATATGTGTAGAGGGTCTATGGTCGAGCGTTATACAGCTCGTGGTTGGGACCCTCCAAGGAGGGCTTCTCTTGGAGAGGATTGAGACGTCGTGGCCTCTTTGTACGTCCGTGATGCTCTTTCGCGAGCTCCTCTCGCTCTCGTGTATTTACGAGTAACGTCATCTGTGCACAGAGCTACAACATTGAACCGCTCGCGCGAGCGGCGTGCAAACGTTTTCTACGTTCTTTCTTCGTCTCGCTCTCCTCTCCGTCATTCTCTATTTCCCTCTTACACGCTCTTCTTCGATGCTGTATCGTTCGGGCTCGTTCGTTTTCCTCAGGCACAAGCGCGCATTTGAATTCGAAGATAAAGAAAAAAAACGGAATAAAAATAAATGAATAAAGAAACAAACTCCGAGGATAGAATAAGAAGATTCAAGAGAGACAGAAAGAGAAAGGGCGGGAAGGGAGGGGGCAGAAGAACGCGAGAATATGTATAGTCTCAGATCGGATTGGCGAATATCGCTTGAGTCTCCTCTGCTTGGCTCTCTTGTTGCATGGAATACGTACCTACTGAATACTACAGTATGCACGAAGATTGAGAAAATGAGAGAGAAAAAGCGTATGAGACAAAACAGATAAAGAGAGAGAGAGAGAGAGAGAGAAATGATGAAGGTTGTGTTTCTGCTGCTGATGGCGCTGTGGACCTCTCTTGGGACCAAAGAACTCACGGCTATTATATATAGTTAGTTCACTATATGGCAACTTTAAACACCTCGCCATCCTCTTGTTCTTCGCGCTATGCCCACACACACACAGACACACGTGCGCACACACATATCCATATACATAACATTTAACATACACATACAAAATACACGAATGTGAACTTTGTCGTTTCTCTACAACTCTAGGACCAAAGTCTTTAGGATTTAGAAGCTTCGCCAAGAGATATTCGTGTGCGCGCACGTTTCGAGGATCGTATCATTAGCCGTGCCTTCCGCTCTTTGCTACTGCCGTTTTCCTTCGTCTATACATCGGTTCAAAACGGTTGAGAGAGAGCTAAAGATGCAAAAAAAAAAAAAAGAATAAGTAAGAAAAAGCAAACGACTAGGAAACTCCGACGTATATTTGCAGACTTTGGAACTTGGTTTTGTCCTCGAGTCCTTTACCAGGATATTGTGGACCCCGTTTTCGATTATTCATGCCACTTGATCGTTGCACCCGATCGTTACAGGGAGGGGAAAAAGTATAATGGCCGCCGATGTACGCTTCCGCATTCATTTACATATACTTGTGCAAAGCCACTTGTAATGCAGCGTATCTATATTTGGGGGAAGCATTCGTATTATTTATTATTCTGATAATAAGAGGCATTGACGAAAAAATGTAATTGACAGTTATTGGATTTTGATATCGATATGAATCGCCAATGTCCATATAAAATTATTCAAAATCAAAAGAGATCCAATTATAAATGATTTTATTAGAGGTTAACTCTCCGACAAATTCAAGAGTCTGCTAGTTACCTGGCAAGCAATGTCAAGCAACGTTATTGACATTTATTAATTAGGCACCATTGACGACTATGATCAAAATTACAAGTATACCGAACGAGATTACAATCTTCTACTGCAACAGCTAAATACAAAATCTAATAAGCAGGTTAATGATTCAAATATTATTTCCTTAATCAATGGAGCCCTCTATTACAGCCGGTAGACGTATCTCTATAGTTTGAAAATCAATCTATGTTTGACGTCAGCAGTCTGAACGAATCAATCACTTTCACCTCTCGCACGCGTTCTATCATGAAACGAAATATTCATAATGATAGTTGTGAGACCTTCATCAAAGGCAGGGTGGTCGAAGCTTGATCAATACTGGGTGATCCTTGGTATTTTGAGATGGCATAGATATATAGCTGGTGGCCGATCTCAATGCAATCCGTCTCTCTCTCTCTCTCTCTCTCTCTCTCTTTCTTTCTCCCTTTCTCGTTCTCGCTCTCGTTGGCGGCGGTAACCACCTTTGACGCGAATGACTCGGCTCTAATCAAAACCCCGGGGCTAGACAAACAAAAATGACAATGGAGAGATCGGTATCGCTCGAGTCTCATTGATCGAAAACGAAGATTTACCGCTTACATCGACATATGTATATATACTGTTTATGTAGAAAGACGAAGAGAGAGAATAGTGTACCCCGAAACAGCCCACAGGTGGCTCTAATGACGTTAGACCCTAATGAGCGATACGGCAGGCTAATTGGCATTAAGCTCTGACACGGGGGGATACGTATCGTTGCTTGGTTCTTTGTTGTCTGTTCGTACATGTAGAAGACCGATCCGACGATATCATGTGTGAGGTACATTTGTGCTAGATTATAATACAGATATTCATAGATGAGGCTCTCTTCAAAGTCACAGGGGAGTGATTGAGTGTGTAGAGAAAAATTTTAATACGCCTTTCTGCAGAAATTGAGATACGTACACAAAACGGTCACCCTTTTGTCACATATTTCGTTAATTAATTAATGGTAAGTAATCCAATGGCACATATATCGAGATACATACGTACTCAGCTTATTTGGATCTTCATTTGTCGCATGCAACGAGTATTCTCGTTTGCAGCTATAGAACGTAATAACGCATGATAGTTTCGCTCGTGACAGCTCGAAGATAAACGAAAGGGATTAAATAAGAAAAAAAACACCAGAAAAACTCTATGAAACAGCAAGGAAATATAAACCGATAATTTGATAATCAATGAGGATTGTTACGTTTTTAGGGCTCGGTATTTACTTCATTATAATAATAGGATTTAAATGTCTACTCAGAATTTTCATCATTGAGTAAAACAGGGATATGGAAAAATTAAGCACATGTTTGTTAACTCACGAAATGAGATTTACTGTTGGAAGGAATCCCCTGCAGTTTCATTATAACAAACTTTTTGTCATTGTTTCTCTAATTAATTGCTGCTTTTTAACAATAAGAATACTTTAGTAATTTGCATTCAAAAGATTTTTTTTTACTTCAGCCAAAATCCGATATTTTAAGAAAAAAAAAAATAAACTGAGGATTCAATTACTTAGAAGAGAATTTACAGAAATTACAAAGGGCGCGGAATGTTTTTTTTTTTTTTTTTTTTCAATTGAATAAGATTGTGGCGACAAAATGAATACGTGGCGTTTCGGATGCGTTTGGAATTCGTAAAAATGTGGCCGGTCTTTTTAAAAAGAAGAGTCATTATTGACGAGGCCCGTTTATCGACTCAAGTATGTGTGGCATCGGTCGAGATTTTATTACAATATTTTTAGATTCTCATAGGTATCCGAAACGAGTGTCGTTAGTACCTGTGGCCTATGCATACATACACACATATATATATGTATATATATATATTTTTTCAGGTACATGTGTACGGTTGACCATGAGGCTCATGGGGCGAAAGCCACGTGAGCGAAGGAAATTATTTTAACGATGACAAACGATCGCTATCCCGGCGACGATGGACCGAGCTAAAAAGAAGGAAAGAGAGAGAAGAGAGAGAGAGAGAGAAAATGGTAAATTTTTCACTCTTCTCTTTAGCCCAGTGAAAAAAGTATATAGTATACTACAGAAAGTACAACGAGGCATGTCTTTTCGTATCGTGTGCTGAACGATAGAAAGAGAGACCGAAAAAATTTAATTTTCCCGCTCCGCCCCCCGGGGTGAGAAGGGATAGAGAACGAAAGAGAAAGAGAGAGAAATACAAATTACTCGGGATCCGAATAAACGTCGTCGCCGCGGTCAGGACTGAGACCATATCTTGAGAGAGATCGAGGATCACCGAAATGAAGAAACTGTGTGAGTGAGCGAGTTAGTTGAAAGGAGAGAAGCTTGATGGGTTGGGATTTCGAGTTAAAAAACGATTTTTCTTAACGGAGATCCCATTCTGTTGAAAACGCCGCAAAGTCTTCGGTGTCCCTCTCTACCTGTTACGCACATTCACGACGAGGAAGAGAGAGAGAGAGAGAAAAAAGAGGGAGGGTCTAGGATTAAAGATCGAAGAAAGAAATCTCAAGAATCTTTGGATTCGTTCGATCGTCCGGAAAATTACATCTTTTTATATGGCGTCGCGATACCAATTTAGTCAAGACATCATATTCGAACCGAGTCTTCTCACGTTGAGAAATGTTCTGGACATGATTTCATTAAGACCTCGTTCACCAAAAGTCCCTTCATCGAAACGGCAGAACTTTGATTTTCTTTATTTTTTTCTTTCATTCACACGCTTCTGCTTTTTCCCATGAAATCGACACGCGAACCTCAGCGATGATGCACAGGTGAGCAGAAAACTCTTGACATTCCATTTCTTCCCTTTTGAGGGTGTGACCGTACACAACACCACACAAAATGTTTATATTGTCCGGGTTCATGCACTCGTATATTAAATATAGTGTATTCTATATACAATAAATGGATCGTGTACAGCTTCATGTTCTTTTTCTCGTGAGACCGACTTTGGTCCTTTAGTATCAACACCACCTGTTTACGAGGGCCTGAGAAAGAATTCTTCCTCCAACATTTTTTGGCGTCCTCGTGTAAATGCAAATTTCTTAATTGTTCTATTAATTAAGTATCTTTCTGGTTTATATCAGCCTGCACCGCGAATATCCCAAGATCGGCTTGTATTTGACTTTATTCGTCGAGTACGATTCAAAGATTATTTTAAAATAATCTCACAAGCCATTTTCGTAAAAAAATCAAAATTGTACCGTAGAAATCATAAAAAAAAAAAAAAAAAACAAAGGAAATGCCGTATTTATTTTTCATGAAATATATTTCAATTCAAAAAGGTAAAAAGTTCTTTGAAAATTCACATTGATTTTTCAGAGACATAGAAAAATATATTTCCACCAAGCTTCGAACCTTTGTTCGCGAAGGCTCAAAGACCAGGATTTCGCGCGCTGCTTTCTCGCGGGTGCAATCAATAACGCGAACTCTCCATACACGTAATATGTATGTAGTGTATATGACAGACGAGGTTTTCTGTATGGACCGCCCCTTTCATCGGGACGCTGGCCCATCGTCTTATGGACCTTCATGTCTTTCTCTCTCTCTCTCTCTCTCTTTTTCACGCAGGTGTACGTGTATGAGGCAAATGTACGCAACGACCTCGTAGGGGTTCGATATCGAGCCGTAGAAAACACTCGCCGACAAAGGAACACACACACACATCCTTGAGAGTTGTGAGACTCTCTCTTTCTCTCTTTCTCTCTCTCTCTCTCTCTCTGTTGGGATGCATTCGCCGCATTTGTTCCCGAAGATACTTAGATCGTAATCTTGTTGAAAAATCTTGCCCACGACTCTTTCGATTCGGTATATGTGAGTGTCCAGCTTACGATCAGGATTAACACAACCTCCTTTAAATTCAATCCTTTTTATTAAACACGATTTTTAATTTATTTTTATCCGTACTACAAATGTGTATTACGTAGATTAAAATCTGAAAAAATATCTCTAAGACGATCAAGTGTTTCCATAACTTTGTATCAATAATTTCGCTCATATTATCGCATGATTGGCTCAAGACTTAATTCTTATGACGTACAGGTCAAAATATCTTTCGAAATATTTTTAAAATATTCAGAAACCTCTTGCTATTGCGTAATCAATTTCTTTATCGTCTAATTTTAAGGATACCACTACATTGGGGTATTGTTACGATAATTTATTAGGGTACATCGTATATACTCGATACAATCGTATCGAGTACGATATGTAGAGAATAATAGTCTCGATCGAGAAGCGTGATGGAGATTCCCAAGACTTTGGACGCTCATTAGGCGTGTTGTTTTTCTCAGCACCTTCGTTCATGTTTGCCCTTGCATCTGTAGGTATACTAATTACTCGGCAGCTTCTTGTTCTCTCTTGTTCTCTCGTACACACTATTCTCATCTTTGTTTTAAAACTCTATAGCTCGATTGTATAACGATTAGTGTTTAAGGAGTATTGCGCACGGAATGCATTTCCTCGATCGATCTCGTTCAATTTGGGCCTTTTGCAAAGGACTGCGGCGCGAAAAAGAGAGAAAGCTCCGTGATCGGCTAATTAATTATTTTTCGACTTCGCACGCTCCGCTAATGTACGAAACTTACGATTCGACACTCGAACCGGTATACATGAGAATTCCTTTTACGTTTCTCTGTACAGATATACTCAGCAATTACGATCCAATTGCCGTTTAAAGTATACGAGGGCAAACTTGAATATTCACGAGCTTTCATCGGCTATTTTGTGTGTTACGATAATAGCAAAATCATATTATCTCAACGAATAAACGGAAGATAATCTCGCATCGATCTTCAACAAATTGAAAATTATCGCTTAAAATCATTTTGGCAGCAAATCTACTCTGAAACACCTCTTGAAACAATTTTTAGACACTTTTGTAAAAACACAATCTCATTTAACTTTATCGAAATATGAGAAATGTGCAAAGTGCTGATTGGAATGTTTCGAGGAATGTTTTTTTCTTGTTTTGAATTGAACCATTTGTCTCAAGTTAATGAATCGATTTCATAATATAAAGTTGATATCCTCGAGCTCGCTGTTTTTTTTATGAAAAATGAAACTTTGTAACGTCACAAATACGACTTGAGATTTTCAACACGAAAGCGAATAAGCAATAATGTGCTGCGACAACGAGAAACGAAAAATCTGTACAAGCCGAGAGGAAAGGATTCGAAACGAAAGGTTGCTGGCTAGTGCACCTTTCAAAAAGGAGAATCTCGTTGGCCCCCGCTATATATTACACAGCAGGAGTTCCCTCGACTAGCTTTGCGCCCTCAGCGACCGAATTCTCTGTCTTCCACTGTGTCTCTATTTCCTTAATAATTTCTTTCTCTCTTTCTCGAATATCTTCTTGGATCATTCGTTGGTGAAGTAAATTTTCGATCACATATATAGTCGATTCAGCACCCCGTCTCTCTTATTCTTACAAATTAAATTAATTTTTCGACCGTTCGACAGCATTATTCCCCATTTGAATTCTTCAAGCTTTCTTTCGAGTTCGTTGGAAGGAGCCAATGGATCAGACGTTTTTTTTCTCGGATGGAGATGTTTCGAGTTCTCTCCAACACAACGAAAAGTTAAACGGATGTTTGTGTATACATTCGGACACGAGAGAAGACCAACCTCCAACCATTAGTAAAAGCGTTGTTTCAAAAGGTCTTCTCATAGGTATATATATTTTTTCCAAACATTCTTTTTTTTTTTTAATGTGTTCCACGCTCTCTCATAATCTTGTAGCTCGTAATCGAGCTGTAACTCGTTGGTACAGCCTTCAACTCCGCCGACACAATGACAGGTTATTTTTTCTCGCATCGTAAAGACACACATTGACGAGAATGATTCCCTTAATTACGAGCAGGCGCTTGTACTAAAATCCACGGGAGATCAGAAATAATTGGAAATAACAAGTTATTATAAAATCATATGGAAATCAATGAATAATGTGTGAAATGAAGAAATTATTAAACAAACGGTTCTCCCGAAGTATTTTAAAACGAAAAGAAAAAAAAAAAATCTGACCATCAAAAGTTTATTGGGATCGACTTGGATAAATTTTATTGACACCGAGTTCATTATTTTTTTTCCATAGAACATTCACCCGCTGACGCCCTACCGAATGTGTTTACATACTTTTTAGCAAGAAAAAAATATTGCATTGCACTAAAAATAAAATTATTCTTTCCTACATCAATGAAGCGGAACAGCTACTCGAGAATAAGACGTTCGGAAAAAAAAACTGTTCCTTCGCTTCTGGAGCTCCAAATTGTTTTTTGAACCGCATACACGAAAAAAATGACCATACGAACTGAAAAAAATGGTCGATAGCTCAAAATTTATCGATTCATTCTGCTCTTGATCAGTCCCTACTGTCGCCGCGCTTGTCTACATATACTTATTTATTGGATGCTTATCGTTTATTTTTTTTTCGCCTCGTATATTATTTTCTTTTATTTATTTTTTTCTCGTAATGTCCAACCAAAGTATCTTTCTCGGTCACTGTCTTAGTATTTTTTAACCAGGAATCAGGGCTCTCTCACGTTGGGCTACCGAACGCGAGGCTCACATACATAATCCTTCGACATTCTCGTGAGTTTTATCTCTCGTGGAGACTCGGGCGTTCGACTATCTGTCTCTCGACTAGCCGACGTGGATTTACGATCTTTTCGTATGTGCGAGAGCAGTAGGCAGGGCGTAGAGAAAACGCATCGTTCTATATACATATATATTAATGTCCTGGCATGGTCCAGAATCTGTACCAGGGTTCTGTCTTTCACTCTCTCTCTCCCAATCACTACGTTTTTCCATTTATTCTAATTTTCTTCGTCCTCTTGTCTTGTGTGTTGCATAAAAAGAGCCTAAAATTACGAGAGTCGATACTTTCCAACACGAAAATTAACGAATTTGGATCTTTGATGTCTTTCAAAGAAGTCAGAATAGACTCTTGATTACATGTAGAAATTATTTAGTATATTTTTTCATATGAAATATTCGGGAGGTCGTGTCAGAATTTCACGACGATTGAGAAGCTCGTTATTGGAAAATTATTCATTAACAAGTTTTATTTTTCCAATTTCGAACTCAACATCCTTAATTATGATTCAACATCCGAAAATTACATGAACCAATGCAGTTGTTTATAAAAAGTAACGATGCAACTATTTATATCTTATTTTTCATATCATTTGACATGGCTTTTTATTCACTCGAGATAGAAAATGATGCATATTAATATATTTCTATATATATAACTGGAAACCATATATTTTCGTTCGTCATCTAAATGTCTGCTCCACATATCGTAGGAAACGTTTTTAACAGTGAATACGAAAAGGGTTAGACAGATAGGAAAATGATTACAAAAAAATCACTTGACTCATATAGACGTGGCCCGAGTTAATGATAAGGAGAGAGGGATAGAGCGAGAGAGAAGGAAGGAAACGTGAGAAAGGAGGAAGGAAGTTGACGATGTTTGTGCATCGCGATGCAAGAGCCCACTCGATCGCTTTTTTCCTCGATTCTGACGTTTCTCGAGTGGTCGATACTCCAATATACTGTACATTTATGTACATTTATATATATATATATATATATATATATATATTATGTGTATGTGTGTATTTGTGTGCACATGTGTATAACGCGAGATGTGCGGCAGAGTGTCAGCCATCTAATATCCCCTAATCTCTCTTTCTATAGAGCTTGTGTAACTCATGTACGCTATTTAGATAAGCCATTATCGTTTACAAACGAGCCTCAAACTCGGTTTCTAATCTCTGTTGCCTCTTGTTCACGTTGTAGTATCTCGTCTCCGTTCCTCTCTGCGTCTCGTAACATCGTTTTCTCACCACTCCTCTCTCATTCTACGTCTCTGTCACTTCTATGTTACATTGAGAGCGAATCCAACCATTCGTATTTCCATAATCTCAATCTTCGCCTTTCTCTATCCATTCGTTTAATTTAATTATTACGGGATTCGTCAAATATATATAGGAATGGACTTGTTTCAAAGTATTTCCTATGAATTTCTGAAAGATTGATTGAGTGACTTATTTGTTTATATACCAAAGCAACTTCCAGAAGGCAATATGAAATAACGCAATAATAAACATATTTTAACAATTTCGATACTCCAAGCACAACAGCCCGCAGGAGAGAAAGCAATTGTCAAACCGAAAAATACAAAAAACTCACATATCCTTAAACTTGTAACTTTAATCAGAGATTTGCAACTCATTATAACAAGTTTTAGTAAAGTTTCAAAAAATGACGTTCTATTTATTAAAAAAAAATTGTATTCGTATTATTTATAATTGCCGAATAATTAATTTGCTTGTAATTTAGTTGATAATTGTACCACCCGTTTGAAACGTAAAACGAACTATATCATAGGAAGATATTACAGCAAACTTGCCACTTGCAGAGTGATCAATGAGTCGCTACATTGTTTCAAGCACATGCATTAATTTTCCCGGTTGAGTCTCTATTTCGTTCCCCACCGTAACACTAATTCTTAATACACATATGTATGGAATTGTAGACTTTAAAATTAAATGATTTTTATGAAGTTGCCTATCTCTAATGATCCATAATATAATAATTGAAACGGACATTCGTAGCTAATAATATCATGGCCTGTTATAAATCGGTACATAAAGTAAATCGGTCATATCACATCAGTATCAATTAAATATCTATGAGCTGTTCATTAATTGCGCAGACATATGTGCATAAATGTTGTGTGTATATCGTTAAAATATCCTGACAGAAATCGTAGACCCTGAACGTGTTGAAAGTAAATAACGAATCAACTGAATGACAGAAAAATTCGCAACGATGAAATAGAGAAATCTAAGATTTTTTACAAAACATTTACTCAACGAAAAAATAGATAATTTATTAAAAGGTGATTTATTATGAAGCTCGGAGTCATTGGTGACACGAGCATGTAATATCGTAAACGAGAATCCTTTCGGATAATAATCTTTTGCTGTCAAGTTGAGGCAGTGTGGAAATAGAGAAACTCCAATAGTAAATTAATGTCGGTGAGTGAGGTTACATTATTAAAAATGAGCTCGTAACAATATCGAGAGATGGTAGACAAATTGGACCACCCTGCGGCACCCCCTCCCCTTCATCCTTATTACCCCCTCTGGTGAAAAGATGACCGCAGCACTGTTGGACTTCAGATTCGTCTCGTGCTTGAACACGAACAGAAAATCAAACAGAACCAAACTAATATGACTACAAAAGCCCAAAGAGCCAGAGAAGATATGAACGTAGATAGGATAATGATGACGATGTCAAAGTATTCGGCTATGCATGACAAGAACTCTTTCGTGAATCTCATTTTGCGGCGTCTTCATTTCTCTTCTGTTCGGTACCCGAGAAAAATACATGGAGCCATCGCCACCGTCCTTTTTTTTCTGAGGTTTTTTTTTCTTCAATTAATATCAACAATTATTCTATTATTTTTTGAGGAATGAAAAAAAAAAAACAAAAAAAGATCCAAATACTTTTTTCAACGCATTGAGCAGGTCTCTTAATTATAATATATTTTCATATTGAACTTTCATCTCATGAAGATTATGGGAGCAATCGATTATGATCAATTTAAATCGCCACAGATATTTCCGTGAAAATTTTAAAATTTGATGATCACTAACTCACAATGTTTTTTATTTTATTTTTTATTTCCATGAGTTAATTGTAATGCGGGGAATCGAATGCATTTTTCTTTCAGAAACTTAGAGTTCTAGAGAACGAAAAAAAAAAAATAATGTTAAAAATCCGAATAATTATAATGAATTCAATCGGAAATTTTGTCTTTGACGCGTATACCACGAGATTTAATTGCTCCGAGAGTATATAATTACTATTCATAGAAATCTGAAGATGTTGGCTGTATCTCTTATTTTTCTTCTCTCTCTCTCTCTTTCATCTTTTTTTTTCTCGGAGCATCCAATGCTCCCCGTGTCATAAAACAGATAAATTTTTACGGCAAAATATAGAAAAACTTGGGCTTTCGTATTGAGGTGATGAGTTTTAAAGCGAGTTTGAATTTTTTTTCGTTATTTTTTTCTGTCCAGTTAACGAGGGCTCTTCATCATCTGCCACATTATATTCGGGTGTATAGAAAATTGGAAGATATTAGTTTACGGAGATTAATCTAATGTTCCGCCATTTGACATTTCTGATTGCCGAACGGGGGAGGCGTCAGTGGAACATGAAAAGTTATTTTTTTTCGTCTCGATAGAAATTTAAACTCGACGAAATCTATTTTTTTTCGAAATTTGAGGTTCCTTGTTGGCGATACAGCAAATCTGAGATTTCTACATATACTTATATACAGTTCACATTCCACCTACGCTCGTGTTGGTGTGTGGACATAAAAAAGGTTTAGAAGCCCGGACCACACGTTTTTTTCGTATTTTTTTTCCTTAATACCCGAAGTCTCGACGCCGGGTCAGTCAAAAGTCAGTCGCAGAGGTTCAAACTAATTTCATAATGAGGGTTCCGTAACTGTTGTCGAGAATTCATTAGCGCTCTTTCGATAAAATTAAACTCAATTGAGATATTTTTTGGCAGAATAATTTTCGTTATTTATCGCATATGATTTCTCTCTGAAAATTCCAATCTTCATCTTTTGCTTCCTACGAGTATTTCTGGGCGTTCGATATAAAAAATTCATAATTTACTACATAAATTTACTGCAACAATGATTAATTTATTGATTGTTTTTTATCACACTCTAAAAATGACTCAAAAATTCTATATCATAAAACTAAGAAAGCATATTCAAAACCACACGCTATATTACAAGGTTTCCGAATTGACGAAAACAAAATATAAACAGCAGGACCTTCACTTAGCTCGCGTTAGACGAGAAAAAAATATATATATGTCTATGCCTCAATAGATGTTTTTGGAATCACGAGTCTCTATATTCTAATGAAATAGTAAACAATCTCACGAAGCACTCGACTACTTGAACTTTGTGTTACAGTCTCCGAGTGCTGGAAAAAATGAGAGTGAACAGAACATTTTAGCGAATGTAATAATCTGTGATGTTTGCTTTGTTCATTCGATAGAATCGCCCGCAGTCGCAACAAAGTACTCATACGATTCTAGTACGATCGAAGCACGCTGTTAATAAAAAATATAATATCAGTGTATCGTGCACAATCGTACACTTTGTAGGATGCATACAAATATAAGTTTAAAAAAAAGTGTATAATCAATGGTTTTTCTCATTGTTTAAACACAAAATTGTAGTATCTTAGGAGCTGATCGATAAATCTTAGGATTTATCGTTGTCTCGCCATCTTGCGGATTTCCAAGACATTTCATAGAAGGATCTAATCTGTTTTATCGACTCGTCAACTAAAAGGTAACGAAAGAACATTCCTAAGCTGCGAATGGTAAAAAAAAAAAAAATCCATCAATGAGCTAGAACTCTGCTTTATCTAAGTAAGAAAATAAACTTTCCGAAAACCTGCGAACATTTACCGATCAAAACGAGTAGCATATGAGGGAAAATATTGGTTGTGGATTTCTAGCGTTCCTTCTTGGTTACAGTGGCAAACTTATCTGGAGGGCTGGACGTCTACTCAACGCTGCCCCAGACCGACGTTCACTGTACTGAAATGCTGCCTTGATAATTATTTATTGATGGACCCTGTTTTATCGTTTTAGCTAAGGCAGGTAGCAATTAAGATCAGTGGGAGGAAGATAATAGTGTCTAATTTCTAAAATGGTTATCAAACTTCTCCCTGTGTGACTAATTTTTTTGGATATTAACAATAGAATTTTTTTCACATTTTTCTCTTCTTGCTGTAAATCAATTAAAAAATAGCTCAATTTTCTCTACGTCAATTGTCACGTCAAAACATAGTTTCCCGTTAATTGCATGAATAATAAATCGACAATGGCTCGTACTGTTGTAAAGCAGGAGGATATTCATCGTCGTCTAATAATATAATAAATTCAACGAATTTCATGAGCCACGCTTTATATGCCTGATGGCAAATATAGCGGCTCGTTGAAGACTCGCGGAGGCATTTTGATGGTATCCAGAGCACGGTCGCCTTTTCTTTCGGCGTAGTAAAGATTAGAAGATTCAATGGAAAGAAAAAAAAAAAAACGCCGATCGGTCGAGACTCCAACCACAAAAATGTCCCTCGGTTTTTGGTGTCCTAACCGTAATGTTGACCGCAGGGACCATGTGTTTTAATTTGACTTGAAAGATATTCGTGTCATTTTTATTGATGAAGAATTATTCCTTTACTGACAAAGAATTTTTTTTTTCAACGTTTATTAGTCATAATTCTTTTTAATTTATCGATGAACGAGTTTTAAACATTTGGATTGAGGGGCTTCGCTGTTGTGAAATAATGGAGCTAAATGTTCAGAACAATTTTACAAATTTGAAGTTGCACCTGTTATCGTCAATAATTCATAAATAGGACAATTGGTGAAGATAATGAATTTTTTTTTCATCTCAAAATATTTCTTGTCTTTTTTTTTTGTCCAGGGTTGATGGAAAGAGCGTAAAGCGTATTAAATATCGTCGTGAATGTTGAACAATGAATGTTGAAATTTTTGTCAAGTGTAGTCAACGACTTGGCGCCTAATATTATTCTAAAAAAAAAAAAAGCAGGAAAAAAAATCTTCGACGAATGTTTCTGGCAAATGTTAAACGGGGAAGGTTTTTGGTCCAAGAGTGAGTAGTGCGTCGCACAACGAGAGAAGAAAGTAAGATGCGAGTGTGTGACCAAAGGGACGCTCTCTCGTCTAGACAACCAGATCCGAGCAATTGTCTGGAGCACTCGTGAGAAATACACTGATGGAACACATAGTCCAAGGAGACACCGTCGCGAGAGCCTACTTTATAAGTGCAGAAATGCCGTAATTTCAAACAAAGCCTTCGTCGACGACGACGACAACATTCACGAGGAGTCAAGACGCCTCCTTGCACTCGAGGACCCCCTGTCAAAAGTCTCGACAACGAACGGAAATCTATAAGTGCCTAATATCTGTGTCTGAAATATTGCTAAGCTGTTATTTATTGTTACGATACAGTGACACAAAATCGATCGATGAACACGTTCGATTAAATTCACATTATATGCAATAATTCGTTTCGATTTTGTAATCTTGTAATCTCGTATAGCAAATGAAAATGTTGAAGTTGAAACTTGGAATAAATCGTGATTTCCGGTCACTTTTAAGTACAACGAAAAATATGAAAAATGTCTATTCCTATCGAATTCCAACATAAATTCTACTCAATTTTCACGACATTTTTTAATGCTGCAGTCTCTTTTTCCAAATTTCATTACTGAGTCAAAAAAAAAGATGCTGTTCTACTTTTTTACGATGGTTCCTCTATTTCTTTATTCATTTTCTCTTTCCACCAATTTATATGCAACAACAAAAGTTCGTTTGGACAGATAAAAAAAAAATACTTAAATTTTCAACAACTCGAAGCCGTTCATTGATGTTGCATATTTTTTAATGACTTGTACCGCATTATTCTCTACTTGACAGAAACGGTAGAAAAAAAACCAAAACAAAAGTTTTCCTGGTCTTTTGTTATTCACGCGATGACTCGTGCGATTATTAATTTTCTTCCAAATCCGCTCGAGAAAGTTTTCCAGAGACTTACAGAATAGATGAGCATGAGCCCGGAAGTTCTTCCGGTCTCATGACAAAGACGAAACGATCTACATATTGTGACTGTTGGCGAAAAAGAAAGACTCGATTATATTGGAAGCGAAAAATCGTTTCGATATTTGGCCACGTGAAAACGTTCGGATGGATGGAAAAACTGCAGCATGTCTTTTGGTGAAAGATGCTGGTCCTCCATGGGCGGTATCTGACCCCCCACGAATACTAGAACAAAATATACATGTATATGGAGGAGTTCGGACAGTGAGCTCTGGTACAGAGGGATTTTCTATAAAGCTTCGAATGGTTATAGCTCGGAAAGTTCCCCCTGAACGAGACCGTGTAAGCGCCGTCTTACAAAGGACCCTTTTGTGCCCGGTGTCGGTACGATGCCACGGGCAACGTGTGTGCTCGCGACTATACACGATGCTCGTCTTGCAACTGGACACCACATTGCGAGGATTTTTTTTCCTCTCCACACTCTATGCATTCATAGTCTACATGGACGATTGGCGTCGATTTGCTTCATGACGTAATTTTACGGATGAGTTAGTGCAGGTATACGTTTTTTTTTTTTTTACCATCAACCAATCCAAGAAAGTTTGACAAATGACTGCCACGGTTTTTATTTTACTTCTTTATTTTAACGTCATTTAGATTGTTTTCCCAAACCCATAAATTAATATAACGTCAAAAAAGCATAATAAATATGTATTGGAACGTATTTCCATGTTTTTTTTTTAAATTTTTTTTTTATTTTTTATTTTCGTTATCCATAATAAAAACAATTTTGGTCGTGTCGAAATTTACAAAAAAGTTTCAACGGAGAGATATAAAACAGTTGATAAATTTCGAACGTCACAACAACAGTCGGAAAAATTATTTTTAATAAAAATAATGGTATAGTTGAAGCTGTTTCCACCATTTTCTCATATTTTCCATTTAAAGGAAATTAAAAGAAAACGAGCATACGGAAACCATTAATGTATAAACATATTTGATAAATATGTTTTTCTTTTTTTTTTACACGAACATGGACGAATAAACGTCTGTCATAAACGACTTTTCTCCACTTTCTTCCAGACTGTTTATTTTTATTTTTTCTATTTTATCAGAAAAGTTTGCCAAAGATTTCTCTGTGACTTGTCACAGTATATCACGACGATGACCGCAGCATCTCAAGACGGGTCCCGACGGTTTTCCCACAGTTAAGAAGGCGCCTACTATCTCTTGGCGCCTGTATACAACTCGAGCTTGCAGCAAGCATGCACGCGCGCATTTATACATCGACGGTTCTATATGACGTAAAATATATCTGTATACAGTATATGTTCCTGGTCGAGGAATAAAAAGAAAAAAAAAAAGAAAAAGAAAACTTTCTTTGGTGGCTTTCTGACGAGGCTAGGCTGCCGACGCAGTGATGAGAAACTTTATACTGCGAAATATAAACACTCGATTAGTTAAACAATTCCAGTATTTAATCGCCAATTCATTGACTCCTGAATGATTGCTCTTGATATCACGTTATGGCTCGAAATTAAATAAAAATAGAACATTCTTCTTGTTCGTTCTGGATTAAAAACATAAATATCAATCCATAAGATAATTATCATTAATAGGATAAACGTTATTTATGTGAAATAGATTTTTTACTTGCTCGAGACTCGAGATTTTGGCCTTTTGGAAAAATGCAAATCGGAGTGTACGAGGAAAATTCAAAATTATTCATTAATTTAAAAGTAATTGTTTGTCCCTTAACGTTTTGTCCTTATTTAAAAGTATGTAACAAATATTGTTGATGGTATTATTGTTGGACACTTGGGATCGTGGCACAAATGTTGAATGAGATGAGAAAAAATTGTTGATACGCTTTTGGTTTCACCACAAAATTTTTGTGTGGCTTGTAAATGAGTTTTTCTGTGTAAATAGTGAGAATAAATAATAACAAAGCGTGATTTGTAGATGTTTGAGTGAAAAAAAAAAAACAGGTAAAATATCATTTCGATTTATTTTTCAACGTCAGAATTTTGAAAATTTAACAGATATAGGGGCGCGTATACGTCAAGGATTCTGAGCGGTTAAAAGTGTGTCTGGATAATGTTAACGATAAAAAAAAGGACGCGCTACCACGAGCTACACGAAGACCGCGGACGCGAGGATTCTTTGTGAGAAAATGAATTGTTGTGTTTTTACTGTAACCCTATTTTACGAGGCCCATGAATCTTCAACACCCTTTGTATATATTACATATTTCGGAAAAATTTAAGTGTGCTCTTGCGAGCGTGCCTCTTTCCAAATATTTTTCTAACAGAGCGTGACTCAGAAGACACAATTTTCACGCAAGACGAATTATTATTATTTCTCAATTGATGACAATGAAAATCAAAGAAAAGAAAAAGAATTTCAGCTTCAATATTAATTTCCATTCCCATTCGTAGTTCTACTCCATGAAGTAATAAACGTTTTGCATACGGATTGATTAAAAAAATCAATTTTTATAGCCACAATAAAATACGCTTTGAAACTTTCTGGTTACGATCGTTTCATTGGTCCAAATGATTCGAGATAGGCGGTCCTTCGTCGTTCTTTACCGCCCCGAGAACACATTCAAAGGCATGGCTGTCTGTCAGCAAAAAGTAGGTATAGCGTTTCTGTGACATCCATTGCAGTTGCTTCGTATACAACGTGTACAAGAATAATCCATTAGTAATCTTGATCCATTTATGATGCATTACCGAAAACTAAATGTTCATTAAGTTAGTCTATAAAATGGTGTGAATTTAAATTTATTAAGTCATTCGAATATTTTAGTTAAATTATGTCAAATGTTTATCGATGGATATTATTGGATTTTTCTTCGCAGATACTTCGAGAAAAAATACTTTAATGTTAAACGAATTATAATTAGTTCCCAGTTATAATTTAGAATGAATTGATTTTTCATATTTTTACCTACAGCAAGTCATAGATTTTTTAGAATTGAACAAAGATAATGATTTCATTGTTTTCAATCCTTGATCTCTCTGCTTAGCCTTATGTTGGAAGTTTGAAATAACCTGCTCACAGTAGACACCATTCTGGTCCCTTTCTTGCGGGGGTGTGTTGGTAAAAATCATTGCGTTCACAAAGTTTTCTACGTGAACTCGCCCACACATCCACACCATCTTTTTACTCTCTCTCTCTCTCTCTCCCTTTTACTCTCGGGTCTCGATGTCGAGGATCCGACACTTGACTTCTCTCCGACCAAGACCAAGTCACATTAGACGTCTGCCCTCCGACCTGACCGCTCAGGCATAACGATCCTCCAAGGATCTTCAAATTAGCCATCACTGTGAAATTGAGACTTAAGAAAATCTCAACCGTGTGTGCGCGTGTGTGTGTGCTGTCAAACCTTGACAAGTTGCGAAAAAAATATTGTCCCGTAACTTTTCATGTCTTGTGAGTTTTCATTGCTTTGATTGATCAACATTTTCGTGAAAATTTCACTCGACGAAGAGACAATTGGATTGAAAAAAAAACTTGAAACTTTTCTTTCTGCTACGGTTACCACGATTTGAACTTTTTTTAACAAATGTTTGAAATACAATACGTAAATAAATTCTTTTAGTAACAACTGAATAAATATCGTGAGTGCTGGTTCGTCTTCTGGGGACTTTCAGTGAATTTTCTTTTTCGCAAATGATTTTATAAACAACAACAGCATTCGAAAAATAAAACTGGAAAAAGAATAGATCGTCGCAGGATGCTCTAGGATGTTGGCCACTGCAGGTTCATCGGCAACCCCGTTCAGTGTTCGCGATATTTTAAACGAAAATCAACAATTTGTCGTTATGGATTGTTACGGATCGCACCAACAAAGTCCACAAGGCTGGCACGTGCCACAGGATTATTACGGATATAATGTCATACCTGACAATAATTGGGACGTCGAAAAATACAAGGACCAAACGATGACGGCTTACCATAATTATGGCGATTTGAACCACGTTCATCAGTTGAGCCAAGTCGTACCACCTTACCAAGAAAATTCTATCACCGAAGAAGGTTCTTATTTTTTTTTTTTAACATCTCCCTGTTTAATAATTTTCAAAAAATCAAATGCCCATACTCGTTATCATAAAATAGCTGCTTAACAGTAGTCAAATGAGTGTTGAATTTTCACTATAGTTTTTCGCACAGTTTGAGACTAACTTTTTTGACATCAAACAGACGAAGCTCAAGGAAAATCCACGAGGGAAATTTATGGAGAATCTCTTGAGGAACAAAATAAGCGGGGTGGTACATCAAATTCGCTTAAAAATTACGGATCCAACTTTTAAAAGTGTCAATGAAAATATGACAATATGGAATTTTGCATTAATCAGTTAATAGTTTTCTATGCTAATAACATGTCTATAAATACTGTAAAATGAAACCACCGTCAATTTATTTAATTTTTTCAAGAAATCTTGCAAGAAACTGTAGTGAAAATTTGACTAGTTTGAAGCAGCTATTTGATTATAAAAGTGGAGAATTAATATTGTTCCGGATGTACTAATGGAGGAATTTGTGCCGCATTACTTGAATTATTATTTTCGCAGTAAAATCGGTCTCTTTATTTCGACGCTTCTTACAATTGATTTAATCATAAAATAGCACAATAAACATAGACTTTTTTTCATACAGGAAATGTTGTTACATCTAGTAAAACGGAACTCAGAAAAAGTCAATCGGGAAAAAGAACAAAACGAAAACCTCGAGTACTCTTTTCTCAGGTAAGTTGTCAAGGACACAAATATAATGATAATTTCTATGCTGAATTTTTTTTTCATAAATTGTGCATCGTTATTCGAGCATAATCGATTATGGTCTACATAAATAAATGATCGACATTTAATGGGCGTGACACATTTGAACACTAGCGACGGTTGGAATACGATTGAGAAATTTAAGCATTTAAATAAACATCAAAACTTTTGAATTGATTGGTCGATGGAAAATGACGAACAGATTTTAATGTCACTGACAACTTCAACGTCCACATATTTGTTGTTTATTTTGATTAATAATCAAAGGCTATAATTGATTCAACATAACTTTTCACAAGTCATGAATTTTTATTCAGTCGTAGAATATTTGTTAACAGAAGGAAAAGAAAGGTATTTTCTCATATTCAAACGAGATTTTTTTTCGCGCAGTCTCAAGTGTACGAACTCGAGCAGCGTTTCAAGCAGCAACGTTACCTGAGTGCACCGGAGCGTGAGATGCTGGCGCAGTCATTGAAGCTGACGAGTACTCAGGTGAAGATTTGGTTTCAAAATCGTCGTTATAAAAATAAGCGCGCCCGTATCGAGGACGCGGAAAAGCTTCAAGCTCAAAACCTGAAGAATCCATCATTAAAGAAAATTGCGGTGCCTGTTTTGATCAAAGATGGTAAGCCAAATGTTCAAGAGAGTTGCAACACGCCTTACTGGTCGAATTTTCGTCCGGAACTGAACGTCCCAGTGCAACCGGATTTTCGCGTCAACGAGATTCGTCCGAGTCCGGAATACCGTCCAAGTCCTCCGGAAATGCGAATCGAACCGGGCAACGAGTACAGAAATGAAATAACCACCGATTCTTGTTCGCGTTCGATGTTAAACGTCGATAATCGTCAAATTTTGTCACCAAACGACTATCGGTCAAATTTTCCAGCCACGATTCGTGCAACTGTTCAAAGCCTCGATTCGAGATCGATCAAAGCGGAATTAAAGTCTGATTATCCGAGCGAAATGTCGGGCTTTCCTGACGTCAAAAATCTTGTCACAAACCCTGAAGATCAGAAACCAATTTCGAACGACAATCGAACCGTCATGGATATTTCTAACAGTGAATTTAATTTCGGCAATTACATGAACGCGGCTAACTATCAAATGCCTTATGTGAATTACGTCGAACCTATTACGACGATGGATCAGAGTCTTCAGAGACTTTGGTAATTTTGCTAAGCAATTAATATTATACTCGTTGAAATTATTTTGTTAAATATATCTCTAATACATTTCATTTTATACCATTTTTATGAGGATAGCAGTTTTTTTAAAATTACAATCCATCTATGGAATTCTCATTGGAATAATTTATGTGATAAACAGTGTTATTATTAAGGTTTAATGAACAATGCCAAAAAAATCAACCAAAGCAAGTATTTTTAGTGTTTTTTTTAAAAGAAAATTTAGATCTGTTCACTTATTCTCGATGAACGTTTTGAGAGGTATGAAAAAGGAAATTGAAGTTTTACTGCTTTCTATGGACCTGTAATGAAGCAACCGAACGAATCACATACGACGGCTACACAGGCAGCTGCTTATCCGTTTCTCGTTCTTCAATGCAACGCACAACAATTTATCCTTACGATTCATTCGACGGAAATATTTTCGAGTGGTTTCTTACGGAAACACGAGTTTAAGAAGAAAAAAAACGAAGAATCGTTTCCTCGACTGGTGTAACGAAAAGTTTGTACCACTTGACATTTTCACCGCGATTTCCTGGGTTTCTCAAAGACCGACGAGTATAGAAGAGAACGTCGTCAACTTCCCATGATGTTTTTTTTGTACCCTAACCATCACCAATAAAAAAAGGTACAAAATTTTTCATCGATATCGAGATGGATCATAAAGTATTTACCAGAAACTAAAATGAATAAAAGAGGAATTAAATAGTATAATATCGTGTAAACGAACTAAAGACTGGAGAATCAAATGACGAAAAGCTTAAATTTGTTTTACACAAACAAAAATTGCAATAAGAATCATCCCTCAAATTGATTAATTGTATTTTTCTATTTTGGATAATGAGTAACTCGAATAAGACTGGAGTTAAAACGAAATGCGAATGGATGGTCGTTGCTCGATCTAAAATTATGAGACGATGAAAAATAGCAAAAATGAATTTATAAATAGGTGAGTTCGGAGATATTGAGTCGAAGCCCAAGGGTGCTTTTAGGTTATCGCGCGCGAGCACGACGGGTCATCTGGCAGTCAAGTGGTCGAACCCGGGCCTTCGTACAACATATATTAAAACTTGAATATATATAAATATACACATGTTATATACCGAAGACCATAATATATAAAATAAAAGCTGGCTGACTGGTTGGAGTCTCGCACGATCGCGCTTATGGCGCTACCGAAGCTATAAAAGGCCCATGGGAACAAGCTGATAAAAATGCCAGTTATGATTCTCAAATGGAGATCGACGATCCAGTATGTAGACGCGAGTCACACATGCGGAGTCAAAGGGCTGCCTCTGGTCTCACTAACTTTCTCAAGTAGTGCACCTGTAACGCACAAAACGATCTCGTTTAATCACGAGAGACCGCCTTCGCGGATAAGGGATGATTCTGGTTGAGCGTGAGCGTGGGAAGTTGACGAGAACCACGTCTGACGATGAAAATTAATAAAATCTTTCGCGTTGCATTTTAAGTTATACTTATCGAACGAACTTTTAAGATAAATATTTTGTTAAACACGTTCGACAAAATTTTTTTCCATTTAAAAAGTATATTTTGTTCGTTAACAAAATGTTCTGTTGAAATGACAAAAATTTGGTTAAATTCTTGAAAAAAAAAAAAAAAAAAATTTGTTGAACGTATTTGATAAGATACGAAAAAAGTGGAACGGAAAATTCACCAGTCATTTCTCAAACTCGTTTATACAAGTAACTTCTTTTGTAATTAATTATTAAAGTTTCTAACAAAATCTAATCATCGAAAAAAATACGTAAATAACATTTACGAATAGCTTTGTATGTGTTGATGGAAGTGAAAAAGGGATGAATGTGCAAAACGAAAACGATCGAGGGTACTTAACAGAATCGATGTACAAAATTTGTAGTTTTTAAGGAAAATAAAGTATCGATCGTATTGAGCTGGAGTCTGTTTTGTTTTGGGCTGATTAATAAATATATTTCGTCCCATAATGACCCCCCATCGTTATGTTTTTATATTTTGTTTTTAAATGACAATAATTGCTTATTGTTTACAATGGATATCTTGGGTAATGCGATTCTTCATTGAATCAGTGTACATTTCGAAATGACCCCTTGTTCGCTAAATAGAACTCCATTACGCGGTGGTCTTTATATTCGCATAATCAATCACTGCCGGTACAACATTGTAATTCGATCCTTATTTGACTACCCGAGAGGAGCAACAGCAGGAGCAAAAGTGAATGCTTCGTAGGGAAGACCAAAAGAAAGGTAAACTCGTCTGGCCAAATACGCTCGTGCCGCAAGTCCCAGCGGGGCACTACGTAACACACGCGTGCCTCGAAAATACACACGAGTCTTTCGTGTTCTTCGTGTCCACATGTCGCGGCGGTCGCATAAAAAGCTATAATTGGTCTGTTTGTTTATTTTTTTTCTGACCTCCTAATAGTTCATTTTTTTCGTAACCCTTCATATTAATGGGGTTTAAACTTGTTGATATTTAATGTTCGTATTAATCGTGCACAAAAAAAAACTATTTTTTTAACTCATAATAACGGAATATAATTATTTGTATCGATCCGTTTTTTTAGAACGTCGAAAAATCTTTTTACACAAAAAAAATGTAACCCAATGTATTTCGTCGTGTTACGCTGAGGATTTTCCGTCAGCAAAATGGAAAAAGTAGATTAAAATAGACTCCGACTCGGACGAGCCATGCAGTAAAAAAACAAAATTGCAGAATAGTAATCAAATAATAAAATGAATAAAAATCTGAGTTAATGAAAAATAAAAGCGTCAGTCGGAAGCTGCATGTGTTAAACTTTATCCTCGAAAAAGCGCCATGAGTAGCTTTCAAACGCCATCTCGTATCGAGCCACAAAATCAGCATCGTCAAAAAGATTCAGATGGTAAATAGTTATATCTCTGTTTAGCTTTTCTTCAAGAAATATAAAAAAGATCGTCGGTTATGATGGAAACTCTACGAGATCTTTTATACCGATAGTGGATTAAGACAAAAGTGAAATCCCGTTTATAGAAAAGAAGAAAACAAATTCATTTTGCCAGCTGTTGAAAAGTTAGTGCAGTTTCATGTGAGCTTCGGCAGTTCGACATGAATTTTAAAATCTGAGAGAAAATTGTCGATGCTGTTCATCTTTGACGGGTTAATCATCTGTCTCCTATTATTTATGGAAATATAGTGTTTCGATGTTGAGTACCAAAAATAATTTTTGTACGAAAATGACAGAAAATACAAGATGAGATATAAATACTATTTATTCAAGATATTAAAAATAAAAATAAAGTAAACAACAAAAATTCTCCAAAGTTGTAAATTTGAAATAAATGTTTGACCATTATAGAATCTAAGAAAAATGCATCAACGATCGACAAAAAGGCTTTCTGTACGTTTTCGAAAGATTTTCGTAAGTTTTTCGGGCAATATAAATCAATTTGTTTTTGCTTGGAATTTGTGTAGATGTAACCAGTTCCAAAAGTGAAGCGAAATCACTATGTGGGAGGAAAAAGCTAACGATTCGTTCGGCTAGGATTGCTCTAGTTAGTGAGAAATGTTGGCATCTATGGGCAACCAAAAAATTCATATGATCCAATCTTTCGCGAAGTGCCGAAGCTTCGAGAATCAAAAGAAAGTGTTGGGAGAAAGAAACAATTTAAAAAACCACTAACAACATATTGACAATAAAAATTAGAATGAAAATAAAAGTTGAATAAAAAAATCGAATAAAGTGTTTGACAAACGCTTGGAAAATTTATTCATATTAATTGCTGCTTCATATGTACCAGTCGAAATGATATGAGGTCGAGACGATGGAGAAAGAAGAAAAGACGAAGATATAAAATAGTGAATGAGCAAGCGCATAAACGAGTTTTCTAGTGTGTGGCGCGAGGCGTCGTGCACCGGGTTATATACAAGCACTAATATTACATCTCCGGACTGACAGACGTGCGGACTTTAAAACCCAAGACTAACAAACAGTTAGCAGTCATCCGGTCTTCTTGTTTTTATATTCTTATATGTGTATGTGCCGAGATGTAAAAGAGAGAAAGAGTTCACCCTCATCTCCTTCGCACTCGTAAGAATGATGAACATCCATCTCCTTTTATATGTATCCAATATGAACTCTACTAAAACGTTATTTCTCTCGTTGCTTACCCGCGTCAAATAGTACCTACACCCGGCTCACGTCCTCCACACAATTTCCTGTTGTTTCTCTGCTTTTATTTCACACCGTATGGACGAAACTTTGCACGAAAACGAAATCCACGTAAAAGGGATTTAAAATGCATTTTTATTTTTGTCTAATCATCAAAATATGTCATTTAATTATTTCTTCTATTTCAATTAAAACTGTAACTAACTAGCAACTTGACTGAACCATCAAAAGTGAAAAAAAAAAAAAAAAAACAATAGAATTTTATTGTTTTATATAAACCACATGTTTTTTTAAATATTTATGTGAATGGTTTTTGCAACTTCCTGTGCGACCTAAAAAATAATAAAGTAGCTGGTTTGAGCGTGAAAAAAGATCGATCAATTTGGAGAGACATCCTATTGGTGGTAATTTCTTTGTGATTGGCAAAAAACGAAGAAATATCCGAGTTGAAAAATGGTAAGGGATGGTACGGCAAAGAAAGAGGCACTGAGTGGCGAAACGACGAGTGGAAGGTTGGTATGGATAAATATATTTATATATATTTATATAAAAAGACATATAGTTTAGACGGTAGTACGAAAAGCTTCGTCGTTATCGTCGTCGTCGCTTTCTCTTTCCAAGGGTAGTTGCAATAAGGTATAATTTTCCGCGCCAATTAAGGTCTTTAAGAATTGGGACCAATTGAGCGATAGAGCTCAGACCTTAGCTGTGCTTCTCGAGAAAAGAAGGGGAAACGAAGTTGTACCGAGAATCCCCCTATAATTTATTATTGATTGGATCGAATTGAGAAAAAAAAGAAGATTTTGGCCGCAATTTGGCCTCTGGTTATTTGGTCTCTTCCCTGACATTCCGATATCATTCGCGATGAAATTTTAGCCACGACTTGCTAAATATTATTTGGGTATTTAATTTTAAGGTACAATTTTATTTCGATTAAAAATATAAAATTAAAACTAAATCGAAATTCATTAACCGCCAGTACTTTAAGGAAAAAGGTACGAATTTGAGTCAAAGATCAACGCCATCGCAAAGGATACATTGGAGAGATTTTAGTGTGACAATGATTCGCCCATCGATATCTCTGTAGCGTGTGAGGCTCTATCATCGCGTCAAGTGAAGCGTGAGTCGCTCCCGGGCTTCTGTGGTTCACACTTAATTAAACCGGCACGGGAAAAGCCCAGAGACTAGCACGTGGCACGGACAATACTGCTGCAAGTCTTTAGCGACGATTGTTATGTAAAGCATACCCCTATATACATGAGTAATGCAACAGTACAATCGTTTCTCCTATACAAGAGTTACAGAGTGACAGAGAAACAGTGAGAGAGTGAGATAAATTAATGCGCCAAGTAGAGTTATACGTCAACCATTTGCACTTCTCACTATTTTATGCTTGGCCGAAACGAGAGAAGAGTAACTTTCAAAAATCGTTAGCACCGATTCAACAAAGTTTCTTAATAGCTTTCACCATCTTCTCCATAGAAATTTATCTACATGTGAATTCAAGTAAATGTACTCTATGTAAGAAATAACAGATATAATAATTGTCCATAAACGAAGAAACTAATAAGAATGTGACCATTAGTGTAAACATATTTAAAATTGAAATGATTAATATTTCAGTTGATACGAAGATTTATTCAGATGTTCAAATTTACAAATGCTCTAAACAAAACAAAAAATGACAGGCTCGTTAACAAGACAGTATACTGAAGAAAAAGTGATGAAACTACTGTAAAAATATTTAATGTCGTGGGCAGTTTTTTGAATGATATAAAAATTGAAAATGGAATTATCCAAAAATCAAGATTATCATTTTATTTTTTCATTTTTTCATCACAATTCTTTGAGTTTCTTCTAATAAAATGTAAACGAATTATTTGGTACAGGAGAATAAGCAACATGTGAATAAATATTCTGGATATAAAGATTTTCATATCGATTCTAAGAATGAGAAAAAGAATGTTGTCGTGACGACCTAAAGAGATCGAAAAGCTCCGAAGCTTTTACGTCACTCATGTCACGAAAGGGGAGAAAGAGGCGCGGATGTCGTTCACGTATATACTTGCGAGGAGCTCGGGGTAGGCAGACTTCCGGCCTCGAAAAAGTCGGTGATTCTTGTTCATCCCTCTCTTTTTACTTCTCTCACTTTTTCTCTGTCTCTCTTTCTCTTAGTTGAACGTCGGAGCTCCCAAGAAAGAGTACACGAAGAGTCGCCAAAGCTCTCGGGTGAAGTAGAAACTCGTCATCGCCGCCACTACCACTTTAGCAATATATATATATATGAATGCATGTATCTTAGAATACGAAGGAGCTTTCAAGCTCTCGTGACGAGAGTTGAGCGGCGATTGGCCGAGGTGAAAAAGCCAAACGTCGGGAAATTTCGTCGATTGGACGTGGGGGCGAGGCTCGTGGAGAGAGGACAGAAACTTCCGTGACGCTTGAGTTTAATGTGTCGGACGAGAACGAACAGATAGTAAGCTCCACCTACGTCCCCGAGAATACCGCTCGCGAAGGGTGAAAAAATATTTCGGATTCAGTGATTTTAAAAGCAATAACAACATTTGTTCGAAAATAATGGAAAGAATGAGAAAAAAAAGGATTTTTTATTCTACTACTAAAATGCAGTCAGGAATGTGACGAATTGGAAGACGCTTAAAAAATAAAAAAATCATAATTAATTGTTGGTTTCCTAAAAGTTGGAAAATTATTCATTTTTTTTATCGTAACTGTTACTTTTCAAGATTGAATTTTAAAAAATGTTCGCGACAGTAACGAAAAGTTGATTGGATCGAAGAAATGCAGTGAGTAAAGCCAACGCGATGTTCTCAGTAATCTAATGTGATATGATCGGACGAAAGGGGTGAACAAGGCACAAAGGGTTGATTTAACACGATTTTCTAACAGCCTTGTAGTCGATGCCGATATGAAGGGGTGGGGAGAACTATGTGACTCGGCTTCCGTTTAAGGGGGGCTCGAGGAGAACCACAGAGTACCGAAGAGTGGTGTGTGCCTGGACCAAAAGTCGGATGGGGGCAGGACGACGTTTTTTTCTCTCTTCCCGGTAGCCGAGAGTACTCTGGTCCACGTTGGTGGGAGAGGGCTCGGAGTGGCGCACTAATTCGAAAAATAAGTCCCCCTCTCCCCCCTCTCTCTAAGCCACGCAAGAAGCACACTTGACCGAAGCACACTCCGCCGGAAGGGTGCACAGTGCGGTCGAGTGCTCAATAAGACGATTAATAAAAATCTGTGCATCATCACAACACACATTTATTAACACTCCTGGACCATGATCTTCTGTCATTTCTTCGTACTGTGATTTCATTTGTCTAATTCATTACTTACGATATTTTTTGAGTGTTATGAACAGTGAAGAGTGATAAAAGAATTCACAATTTAAAAACTTTGAGGAATTTTTCATCGCGAGCAAAAAGATGCCTTTAGTTCACGAATCTACATGATGTTCTTTGTTGGGTGCACGTTAATTTGACAGTTCGATTGCCGGGCGAGTGTTAATGGGTTAATACGAGATCCTAAAGTACCAGAATAATAACTATTTAGAAGTTCTCGTCATTTTAAATATTGCTGGACCTGGGGAACTCTTGGTCATTGGAGAAGAAGTCGAAACAAAGTTAATTCATTGACAAATGTCAGTGACGGTTTGTTTTCCCTAATATCGGGACGTGAGAATGGAAGACACAACAACCAGCAAAATGGAAACCGCCGATTCACCTAAGAGTTCACAGCCCGGCCAACCGACACCATTCAGTATTGAAGACATACTGAGCAGATCGGATTGTCAAGTAGAACAAATAGAAGCTCATAATGGCGGGGAGACGAGAAACGTTTCAGTGTCTTTGAGAAGATGTCACATTGACAACAATTACGAGAGAATGCAGTGCACCTCGAACGTTGATAACAATCAAAGATATGTCAATCGCGCGGTCTCTTTTTCACGATTACCTGTGTCACCCGATTGCCAGTTAAACGTCGCACGAGAATTAGACATTTTGAGACGGAATTTGACGCAAGCGAATCTTTCGAGTTTTGGCAATCTTCAGCATGTTATGCCGTCGTCGAGCTTTAAAAGTCTCGAAACACTAGGCACTTTGGCTGCTTATCACCAAGAGGTCAAAGAAGCCAGAGAGTCGGCACAGAGACAACAGGATGAAGCTTTGGACATGAGCAAAAGTAAATACCTTGGTGAGTAAAGTATCAATCAAGTAAAGTCATTTCAATCAATATGAACATAAAGTTGGGTGAATAGACTGTGTATTTTAAACAACTGTCATTTTAAGGGCGAACGGAAGATACAAAAAAACGTTCATTAACAATTAAATCGAAAAGCCACGAGTTGCTGAATTCGGAATTGACAAAACTCGATGTCCATCACAATGTTCCTTATTACGAAGAAAAATCTACCTGGGAAAATAGAAATACATTTTCCTAACGGCCTTTAGTTTTGGTTACGTTACTCAACAAACACCACCCTCTTTCGCTCGATTATTTATTTTCTAATGAAATCAAGTTGGTGATCCAGTTCCTGTTTCGTGAGGAAGACCGGATTAGATGAGATAGAAGATCGAGGCCAGGCTCGATCCTTAAGGACAGAGACGAGATCTTCTTCGAGAGTTTTCAAAGTTAACCCGAGCCCAGATAACGTAATTGAATGTAATTTTAGTAGCATAAGTGGCACTCGAGTCACGGGCAGACGTCACGAGTGCCTTTACGCCACTCAACTTCTTGCACTTGTTCGTTCTTCGTTTTCCGCCGGCCATGTACACTGTATGGCCTCTTTCGCTCAAGCGTCTCTGTCATACTTTTTTACTCTATCTGTTATTCATTTCTAAACAATCGAGCAAACACTAAAATTCGTTATAGAATCGTAATCCGATATCAACGGGAATGAACAGAGATAAGAAATCAGCAAAGAAGGTCTTGGAGCTTATAAGGTTCGAATGAGCTAAACTTCAGTTGGAAACATGTTGGAATATTGGAGAGAAAGCTCACGAAAAATAATGAAATGGATAAGTTGAAGAATTGTGTCTAAAAATTCTGTAAAATTGAGTAGAATTTTCGTTTCTAACGAAAACTACTATCGGATTAATTCGCTTTTTGGCAGACAGCAAAAGATCATTGAGTCTGTGGATTTTAGGGGTAAGAGACAGTGGTCGATAATCGGTCGAGAAAAATAATTCAGTACGATCTCGGGTATTCAATACGTATCAAATAACAGTGTCGACTAAAGCCCACTCTCGCACTTTAATCGAGGAGCAAACATTGCTGACCCTTGTTAGTAAACACTTTGGATCGAAAGACGAACGAAATCAATCATGGAATCGGGCTATTCGAGAATTATTGTATTTGCACATTTAACACAGTTCATTCAGTTGGGACATGAACTTCATGAAATCTATCGTATTTTCAATAACTCTATTGCAACGCGAAAAATACTTCAGTTTTCTAATACTTTGCATTTTTTTAAATCTCCGCCTCGAGTGAAATGAATTCTTTATTATTATAAATGTCACATGGTTTAAAAATCAAAGGCATTATTCATGTTTCATCGATAGATGACAGTGTCGAAAATATTAATTTCTTCATTATTTTTTATTAGCAAGTGTTGTTCAAAAGTGTAACATTTCTGAGCAACGTTGGGGACCGGACGCATTAGATGAGCAGAGTCATCAACTCTTGACGTTGAAAGTGATCAAATATAGATCTCTCGAAATGTTCACGCCAACGTTGCACATTGCACGTCCATCTTCACGAGACAGAATAAATTTAATATCGCAAAAAGATTACTTATCGAATCAAAGAAACGTTGCTACCTGGATGGCCAAGAAAATTAGGCATTAAATGAATTTTGGTTGGTCATATAAACATTAATCGATTGAAATGAACAACAAATTTTGTTGAAACTATGAGGAATAATAATTCAAACCGCTGGAGATACAACAAGTCGTGGAAAATTTTTGAATAGATAAAATTTGAGGTCAAACTTTGCTGAAAATCTTCATGGATGTGTATCATCTTCGTTTTATGGGAAGCTTATAAATGTTATAGCATAATAAATTGAGCGAAGCTTTTGCGGCGTTATACGAGCCTAATTTTTCAATACGTAAAAGCCACTGTACCAGGCAATGTATACCTGCTGCTGGTTAAAGCAAAGGGGGAAATTACCAAGTATAAGGGAGGAGTAAACATATGTCGGGCTAACCGTGGCACGTGTTGATGTTTCAACGAGACATCAAAAGCCAAGCGAATATCATAGTCCATAATCCGCTTCAGTTAAAATCTCTTCGCATCTTTGCCAGGATTTTCTCTCTCTCTCGTTTTTTTTCCGTCCAAGTCCCACACTTGTGACTCAAAATATATTTTATTATTTCGTACATTGGAATACAAATAAAATAGTCACATCGGTCATTTATTTTGACGACAGCGTCTTGAGATTATCGAGTCTCTGGATAATTTGATTAAATTACGATGTTTTTGTTTATATTTTTTGTAGATGACATCGAAGACGATATGTTCGAGTCCCAGGGCCACGGTCAGTCGCTCCAGGCAAGAAAAAAACGGAGCCGAGCCGCTTTTTCACATGCTCAGGTTTACGAGTTAGAGAGGAGATTTGCCGCCCAAAAATATCTCTCTGGACCAGAAAGAGCCGATTTGGCGAGGGGCTTGAAACTCACTGAGACCCAAGTTAAAATTTGGTTCCAGAATCGAAGGTAAATCAATTATCATCATTTCCAAAATCATCCAAATCAACGATACAACCATTTCTATCTATCCAGCCAATTATGCAATGTATGTGGAATTTGTTTTGAAGTATCTGTTGTCAAAATGATCATCAGGTACAAAACAAAACGTCGACAACAACAAGAGCTCGGCGCCCTGGTGAGTTCGAATACAGGGAGGCGAGTAGCGGTACGAGTACTTGTACATCCGGATGAACATTTGAGAGGATTGCCATTGCGAGGCGGTGGAGGACAACTTCCGGGTCAGATCTCCTGTCCGCAAATTCATCCGAGCGCAAACAAAGCGCTCAATGGTTTCCCGTACTACTGTCTGCCCTATCATCCTTTACTTTGTCCACCCCTTCATGGTACGCAAATTCAGGTACCGCCTTCGATACCATCAGAGATAAGCGATCAGGTGCCCCGTGAAACGCAAATCATGAAAATTAATGGCGAAAAGTAGGAAAATATATATTTTTTTAAATTATTTAACCTCATGAGAATCAAAAACAAATATTAAATTCAACAATCTCACGCGAGGGTGACAAGTTAAAAAAAACACCATGAATTTAATCGTGAAAATAATTTTTTAGATAATTGATGCATTAGTTAATAATATAATTAAATAAACAATAACACATTGAAATCACCGAAGAATTTTGAACTTAAAATATCTTCGATTGTAATCGTATTTATTATAGTCTAATTTATATACATATTATATATATATATATATATATATATATATAAAACAGAAAGGGTTATTATATTAAGAGAAATTGTGATTGTATATTAGAGTGTAAATAAATGTATAAACCGTGAGAATAACGATATTTCCGATATTTTTGATACATCATCCAGGATCCTCTTTCGAGTAATCGTTTACGAATTTATAACGATACATTAACTGCGTTTTCGAACAAGCGAAATCACCCCAAAAAGCAGCAGTGAATATATTGACAATGTATATTTGTTCGAGCGCTCGAAAATTTGAAATGAAATTTCCCATTTCCCACGTTTCCTATACGTTACGGGGTAAGTGTCCTCGTTCACGGTGCATCAAACAATTTGTTCTGACATTTTCATAATATTTGATCACAGTCGTGTATAAAAATTCAAAAAAATACAAAAAATTGACGATAAATTGAGGAAATTAAATCAATAAAGAAGAAGTGAATGGAAAAGAATGTTTTCTCTCACTTTTGGGCCTAAAAGTATAGGAACCGTTTACGTTTAAAATCCTGATTTAGATTATAAATAAAAAAATAATTATAAAGAAAACATTTTAACGAGGCAACGATTTATGGACTCTTGTGCTTGCGTAAGCCTCTGAAAATATAAAACGTTAGTGTCTTTTATCATCTTTTTGACTTTCCGACATCACGAGGCTTTGAAAAACTCTGGTTTACAGTTTATTGTTTTATTCCTGCGGAGTTCCCGGGTCAACCATTGCCATGCGACATTCAAAGAGTTTCGTTTCTCTGTATTTCATATATTATTTTATTTTTTAACGAAAAAAATCAAGCCCGAGTTCATATAGAGCCGCGAAAGGCGTTATTTTTTTTCTCTAAGTGTTTTAATAGTTCAAACTGGGTGGGCCCGGCAGACATTGGATATGTTTATTCAGGATCGAAAGTTTTTCTGGCTTTCTGGCCAGAACGAACGGCACGAACTCCGGCAGCTTTGGCTCTTGGGTAAAAAAGAAAAAAAAACCTGCCAAGATCCTCGACACTCATCTGTTGTAAACAAAAGAGTTACATTGCCATCCAAGATACGAGCCCATTCACGACCTTACAGTACTTAAATACATTCCATGTGCAATTCAATCCTCTGCTCGAGTCTGACGTTAACGACAATTCTATTAAATTAAATGAGAACGTGTTGATTCAAATAATTGTTTTGAAGTCTTTAGTGAAATAATTTCGTTCAAAAATATCGTTTTACTTGATTTAACTTGAATAATTCCTTACGAGTTAGTTATTTAACAATTTAATCTCCGAATATTGCCAAAAAACCATAATATTTAATGATTTAATAAACAGAAAACACATGAGTTTCAAAATGATTTTTCAATAGGTAGAGATAAGAGGTAAACGGGTGACGATCAAGATACTGATGATGATGGACTTTGCTAGCGCTTCTGCAGTCCATTATAAACCTGTTTACAGAAATATCTAAACATTCGCAAAGCCATAATTCTTGTTGAGCCCAGACAGGCATGGCAAAATATTTCAGCATCAGTTGCTGTAAAGTATCACGAGTTATTGGCATTAATGACGACTCTTTTCACTGATATATTACCCTGTGGCTTTTGAGCAGGAAAATTTAGTTATAACGCGCTACACATTTTTTTTCCAGATTTTCAAAATGATCAAGAATTTTGAAACTGTTTAAACTAAACTTTTGTCAATTTTCAAGTTAATTACTCGTTTCGGAAGTTATGAAAAATTCAAGAAAGAATTGAATTAAATCAAATATTTATATTCTTTTTGTAACAGGGAACATTTGAATAATTTGTGAATTAGCCTACCTCGTCGTATTTAAAGGAAAATAAAGGTATTGAGAAATGAGAGATTGGAAAGTCGAGACTCATCATCGAGTCGATAGTCGCCGTTTTAACGAAACGAGCGGTGTGTCTCGTCGGACTTGTCTTCGTTGCTCATTCCCGAAACAAGAAAGGAACAATTTGTCGCTCAATCAGGCGACGAAAGCTAATTTTCATTAGCTGTTAACTGCGCGCTCTACGACCAACCCTGGCCCTCGTTCTACTACTCGTTTCGTATCTACACCCCTCACTTTCTCGTGTCCTTTTTTACGGGCGTATAGCTGAGAACAGCATTGGTAACTTCTCACGAGAATTACTCCGAGTGCATCGAGAAAATGTGGCGGACAAGTGTGCAGACGAATAAAAAACAATATAGAGCTAACATTTTTTTGAAATACATTGTCATTTTTGTCCTCGAAAAATCAGTAAATAATTCATTAAAATGTGAATCAAACAAAAAATAAAAGTAGAAAATCTCAAATTTTTTCAATTTTATCAATACCATTTTTATAAATTACTGTTATCATAACAATATTTTTTGTTTATAACGCAGTGCGTGATAAATAAAGAATTATTATGTACCGGATTTGAAATAACGACGAAAAATTGGATCCAGAATCATAAAAAATGGCTTCTGGTTGAAAAAAAAACCTTTTTTTTTACATGCATAGCTTATTCATGCGACTGTGACTATTACCGATTTCACACGAGTCATTTAAGGGTGGAAAAAACCGAGGATTTTTGCGAACTCGTTGGACTCCAATGCCGTCTCTCTCTGTCTCTCATTCTTTCCTTATCTCTCTCTCTCTCGCTCTAGATTCTCTGTCTCTCTTACAATCGTCGTGAATCGTGAACGCGTATGAATTTGAAAGTATAATATGGAGCAGAACAGGACATGGTATTCATTCTGGGATGGACCACTATACTTACAGAACGTTCGCGGATGATCGCCCAGTCTGAATAACGTCATATGTGGGATATGGATAACGTTTAATGGCAATCCTAATCGTTTTATTCAATGATTACGATAGAGCTCTGGTAGAGTTGCGGTATCGTAACACACTCTTTCTATTTTGTTCATAAAAATGAAAGAAACGTTTTTAATTTATGAAAAAAAAGGATTAAAAACTGTCATGAAATTTTTGTTGAAAGATTTTTTTAAATATCAACTGAATTGCTTGAAATGTCAGTTTTTTAAATCCAATATAATGTTTAATGATCTCGATCTTCGTCCTTCAATAAAACAAGAAAAAATGAAACCGTAAAAATTGTGATTGAATAATAAAAGCTTCAACTTTAAAATTGTCATATCTCTTTGTTCGGGAATTGCATAATTGGTAGTTGTCAGACTTAATTACGGGGACTGGAGATTGTGAAGGAGTTATTTTAATAAATTCGTAAGTCTTTTAAGAATAATTCTATTCTTTTTTTGCCCGCTAGTTCTCTTTCTTTGGTAAACACATTTTAATGCCTCGTTGACTCTGTCGATGCTTTCTTGGTTTGGGAGAGCATCTTAGGTCCTGTTTTCCCGAGCAAAACGACCGAATAAAAGATCACGGAGTCCCCTTTAACTTGATTCAATATAGTCCGTGTGACGATTCTCGGGTCGTCCTGGCAACGAGCCCGCGATTGAGTCGCGTGTCACGAGAAGTCGAGAGTCGTACTGGTGTATATAAAGGATAATGCGACAGTATATACACTAAGTGGATATACAGTGTCCCAAAGATTGCGATTAATATTATTCAAGAAAATACATCGCGAAATTCTGAACCGAAAAGTTCTTGTTCACTTTTCTCATTAGGGGATCGTTCATCAGATAAATTAATTAATCAAGGATGGTCAATCGGATCATTCTGACGGACAAGCCTAGAAGTGGAGGACGCTCGCGCTCCACCTTTGGAGCTCCAGCGAACGAACTCGAGCACGTTCTTGTTCGAAAATAAAAGTCACGCCCATTTTCTATCCCCACATTCTAATAAATTTCATCAACTGTTTTAAATTTAGCGAATATTTCTCAAGAATGGAGAAGAAAGCAATTGATGAGGATTATATTCTTCTAGAAATGTTGCAAAACTGCGATTCGTGGGACATCCTATGTATTTTTTCAGTTTTTCTCCACACTGATCGTATTGGCCGGATTTTCTGTTGCTAGCTTCGCAGTTAAGCAGCCATATCGAACATCGACGAGGCGTTCAGTTTCATGAAAAAGCTCTGGAGTTCTGGTCCACATAATCGCAGATAGAGTAAAAAATATCGAAAGAGAAAAATGAGAAAGAGAAAAGATAAAAGGGAACGATGAGCGATGGCGAAGCTAGTGCTGGAGTTATAGGTGAAGAACCTGCAAGAATTCTGAGAGCAAGTGGTAGTAGTAGCGGTGAATTCGAAGGGGTGTGAGTTCCTGGAGGAAGATAACTCGGCGGAAGGTTGTCGAGAAAATCTCAAACTTGGAACCGGCAATTCATCCCACGAACCGTCCCACGAACGATGTGCTCTCGCCTTGGCTACATAAACGTTGAGGATGAATAAAAAAATAAAAAAAAAGAACATTAGAAGCTGTCGGGAACGAGTAGCGAAGAGATCGACGAATAAAATGACTGCATTTTCTCTCGTGCAGTTTATAACCGCATAAAAATTCTGCAATTTAATAATCATGCATCCCAAATAATGCAGCTCTTCAGAAAAAATCGGGAAATTCAAAAAATTAGACAAATGGAGCAAATCGAAGAGAAATAGCACAAATAAAAAGTTCCTAAGAGGAATCATTAACCAAATGCGTTTTTTGTTGAATCCACACCTCGTCCAAATTATTAAAAACAAAATAAAGGTTCAGCTATAAAAGTTTATATTTATTTAGCTTCCTTTATGTTCAACTCAACGTTTTTTTTATCACGAAAGCCGAGAAAGTATCTTTGAAAGATGTTTAGCACGAAAGAAAAATAGTTCAACAAGGCGAACAGAAAGGAAAACGTTTTTCCGTCTCTTCTCCCGTCGTGGTTTCCTCTCAAAGAGGCAATTTAGTGATTTCACCGCGTCGAAAGGAAAATTGCCGAACTACCAGGGCCAATCAACAGCGTTTCATACGAAGACGCTCTTTCGCGAACGACGAAGTCGCGATGTGACGAAGTAGTTGACGAAAAATGCTCTTTTTCCCACCAGTTATTTCTTTGACGACAAGTTGGAAATATACACACAAAAAAAAAGGTTGAGCCATGAGTGAAATTTTGCAAGTGTTTCCGAAGATTGGAGAAAAAAAAATAATGTGGAAAAGAATAATCAAATGTAACCAATTGAAAAATGTTGGTCGGTCTTGTTAATTTTCTTCAAATTATTTAAAGGTAAGCAAATTTATATTTTTTCAGCAATTAATCGCTATTTTTATTAATAAGACGTCAAAAGTACCCTCAATTTACCAACGAGACCACAGTTTTACTTGAGAATAGATCGTTTCACGAAGATCATTATTATTTTCCTCTTCAATCTCCACTAATGCTTTCCTTGCTGGCATACATTTCCATACACACCGAGATTGAAGCTTGTGCTCGAGAATCTGGCGATTGTCCAACTCCGCCAGAGCATCACGTATTATGTACCTCTCTGCCGAAAACTCTTGATAGAAAAGCTCACGGTGCTTTCTGATCCTATACATGTAGCCAACTACGTGTGTTCATCGAGTGCACGACTCTTAGTTACACCACCATACGTGATCTTACGTAAGACAACACTTCATTTTCGAGGATTTTCAAATTAGATTTTATCAAGTTTAGCTTCGGGAGTCAAAGTTTAATAATATAAATTTCATCAAATCTATAATAAAATATCAATTAAAGTTTTATAGAAAATATAAAATGATCGTGTTTTAATTAAGTTTTCATTTGCCCTTATTGTATTTGCAATTAATCTGGATATTTTTTTCTACTAAGAATCGAAGAATTAGAACAAGTGTCAAAAGGAAAACTCTAAATTCTCCAGTAGTAAATATCCAGAGAATTTCCAACGATTAATTTTCATTTCTTAATATAATACGTAAAGACGTTGATGCTGGAAAGTTCTTTCGAGTGCGTGTGCGCGTACTCCTTTGAGTGGTACTTCAAATTTGAGCCAAAAAAAATGAACTATCTCTTTGGTAAGAGGCTTACTCGGCACTCGAAGTAATGTAAGAAACATATGTTCTGTAGCGAAATGCTATGGCGAAGTTTTTTCTCCCTATTCACTTTTTTACGTGTCTACAAGGTCGCCTTTATAAGAATTTTCGATTGAATTATTTTTTGGATTTCAATAAATTAAAATGTTGTAGTGATAATGAATGATTGATAAATAAAATAATGATTTTGTCGAGATAATTAAATTGTATGGAAAATGAATTGCATGGCAAAAATTTATTAAATGAAGAGAAGATTTTGTTGTGCCTGAAAAAAAAGTGTTTGCCAGATGGCTGTAACAAATGTGCACTCAGAGGACTTAATCAATTCGAATAATCACGATCTCTTGTATACTCAATTATTTCGTTAAACGTTGAAATAACGAGAATCTATAAATATCACTCGAACTACCGAAAGAAAGAGACAGAGAAAAGAAAAGGGTCTGTAGCAGCGTTTTAGCAGCCATTTTGGAAAAATAAACGACGTATAGAACCAGATGACTGAGTTGCGAACCAGTGAGGAGGAAACTCGTCGTTGGAGTGACAGCAGTTCCTACCGATTGTTATTCAATTTACATTAACGTTTCGGTTTTCGTTTCGATAGTATACACGGTCGTTGAACGCTTTTCAATTCCTCTCTCACTCACTCTCTTGTAAATTCTTATTCGTTTTTTATCGCCTTGAAGTCTTCTTCACATGTTGTGCCTTTCCCTCAGCAATCACTGTATTAGCCGAAGAGTATATTTGACAAAACAAAAAAAAAATGTAAAAGCATTCATATTCGTGGGTGGCTTTAATGAACACCACCAGATTGAATTATTGTTATTTACATTTCGTTAACTTTCAATAATACGAAACATTCTTTGTAAGCTCGAAAGCTCAATTATGATAATTGTAACAATATCAATTATTCAATTTCTTGTAAATGAACTTTTGGACCGTTCGATCAAAAAATGAGAAACACATCAAAAGATACCGTTGGAATGCAAATACAGTTTTTTTCAGAGACGGCTGACATTTCGAAAAAACAAAAGCTACATCTTATTCTCCGACGGAGTTAGAAATTGCTCTAATTTTTCTGGAAAACTTAACCGAGAAGCAGAAAAATGTGCAGCAAGATTTTTACAAACGTTAAGACCGAAAATTCGCCTTAACGAACTGCTCCGACTGAGAAAAAATTTTGAAAACTTCAACGAAATTCTCTTGGACTTGAATCTTTAATGTCCGGTCAAGTGAAAATATTTTCCTTTCTGTTTTCCCAGATTCGTCGATGTATCGGCTATCAATAAATGAATTTAGAAGTAAATAAAAGTTCTTATTTATCGACAGTGAATGACAGGATTCTGGGACCATTTTATCCATTGCCAGTGAGCAACCCTCATGGTGCTTTGCCCATGGAATCTACTGTTCCATGGTGCGGTATGAGAGTCGAGACTCACAGCTCAGTCGGTAAATATTTTTGTGCTCTCGTCGAGTTGTTCCGAGGGAGAGCACATTCAGTTCATTTCCGGTAGATGTCAGTCTCAACGTTGTTCACGACATTAATTTTCTCCGTGTGGAACGAATTGTAATGGCCCATAAATCCCCGTTGATTTTTCTTCTCAACCAAGCAAGTACTTTTTTTTCATCATTTTTGCACGAGGCTAGTGTGTATAATCGAATAATTACCTTTCCTGACTCGTAATTAGGCCACCACCGAGCTCCGTTGTGTTCTTTGATTTTTATTTTTTTGCTAACCCTTTACATATAAAGCCGACAGCCATTTTGGTACGATTGAAAGGTATGAGGGAGGTTTATCGAATTTTTAAATTATTTCACGATTTTTGAGCGACTCAAAATGGATTACATGAAAATTTCGCCATTTTGTTGAACCTGAATCGTATTTGAACAGGTGAAAATTTTGTGAACGACTTTGGAGGTTTAGTAGGTCGAGAAAATGTGACAGGCGGGTGAAGCTTATCTGATCGATCGTTCAACACCTCGGGATCGTCTCACGCCGCCCACCACCGAGCCGTCACTCAAAACCTAACGTCGGCTAACTTTTTTTAAGAGAAAAAGGGCGCGAAGTCGCTCACGCGTCCTCTTAATCGTCGGTCACCTTTTGTTTGAGGGCTGAAAAAAAGATGAAGCGATAGACACTTATGCTTGCGAAAGATTTCGTAATAGCGAGGCCGTAGGGCAGTTGGCCGTTTTTGCTGGTGCATGGTCAAAAGAAGGTCAGGTAGATGTTGCGGATAAGGTCGCGATAGATCGCAACATTGCGGCTATCATTCGTACAGATCATCAGTATCTTACGATCCAGGTTGAATTGAATAGCAAGAAAATTGGTGGAATTAGAATCCTGGTAATTATTTTATTAAGATGGACTTTCAGTTAACGAAATTTAGAGATCTGGTAAATTAAATGAAAAGCTCGAGGGTTGGACTTGGTTCAGCCTTCCCTGGAAGAGCCAATTAAGATAAATAAAATTTCGATCGGAGACACGAGGTTAGAGAAACATTTCCTTTTATCGCGATACCTCAATCGTAGAAATCGATTAATGATTTCATATATACAATCGATTGTTTCATAGATTTAGAATTTATTACGTACCACTGTCCAATACTGCGACATTGTCAGAAGAATGTTTGAGTTATTTTCTTTCGACAGGATTCTAGAGTTAGATAATTTCAGTTAAAACGGTTTCCTAGAGGTTGGCTAATCGTTTGGCCAAATGCCAGAAAGCACCTTTCTCACCTCGCTCCACTTATCGCCTTTTGTGACCCAACAACTTGCACAAAAGATTATACTCAAAGATCGGCTCAGAGGATGTCTTAAAAGAGAGAACGTTAATTTTCCTAATAGATTAAGTAACCAATACGAATGACTGTGTGTCCAAGTCCAAGTCCGTGTTCGTTACTACTTGTATTAACATATGTGTGTGAGTGTGTGTGTCGCGCGCTGTTTAAGCTACGAGGGTAACACGTTTCATCCATTCGATTGCTTACATTGCTGCTTTTGCTCGTGGCAAGTGAGGGGATCGCGCGCCATTGTTTCACAAACAAAAGAGCGCGCAAGACGGCCGAGCCCAGGCGCGCGGGCGCGAGTCATGGCGGCGGCTTTCTTTGAACGCCCCTCGGCCAATCGGTGAACGGCTTTAGAACGATCGGTATACGAAAGAACACCACAGCCTGACCAAGACTCCTGTGATTGAGATTTTCTGCCAGCATCCAAGACGCAATCGGCGAATCTCATGAGCCAAACATGACATCGATTATCATTTTTTTTCTTTTTTATCTTTTTGTTACTAATTTTTATTTGCCTGCTAAACTGAATTTATGTGCAGAACATTTTTGTTGGGAATAAAAAGAAAAATTGACAAGAAAATTTCGCGTAATTTTTGAATGCAGGACTTCCGGGAAGGTTGAGCTTGAGTTAAGTATTTTTAAGATGATTCGAAACTGTGGAAAAAGACCTAATGCAGTACCGGTATTTTAACGATCTTTTGGTACAACATCCGGGGACTGAAATACGTTCTAATTGAATCCACCAAGTGTGACGAACGAATCAATAACTTTGGGACATTAAGCGCTGTCCTGTTATTCCACAAAACGACGTTGAATACCTACGAAGCTCGTATATTAGTTTCTTAATTAAAAATTCTCTCAATCGATTACGAGAAGAATTAATAACACGAAGTTTGATCGGCAGGGGAGCGATGATGGCCAGTCTTTAGAACACGCCCTCCACGGTGGCCCTGGAAACATATTACCTGAGTTATACCAAACTACATCCACTTCTCGTATCTTCATTTTTTAACACTCGTTCTCACTTTATCTCACGTTGCTGGAGGCTGTTATTGCCAGAAAGAAACATGGCGGCGAATGGATGAAAAGCACTCGAGAACAGGACGTATAAAGAGTGAGACGGAGCTTCATATTCCGGGGATCATGATTAATCAATTAGCGATCCAAGGTAGCCTCTAAAAGATCGACGTTGAGGTCCGGCGCGAAGAAAAAAAAGTGCGGCCAAAGGAGCCGCCGTATTCGTGACGATGCCAGAACTGCGATATAACTTTTCCCACCCCACTAACTCGTGCATTATCAATTCTTACTTCAAGATATACAGAGACCGAGAGAGAGGGAGAAAAAAACACTTAAACTACGATTCATTCGTTTAGTGCTCGCCCAAGGATTGTTTGCCCTCGATCAATCGGACAACAAGGTTCGTTAAATTGAGACCGCTAAATTATATTACTTTACTACAATGCTTGACGATTTTTCGCTGTTTAAATCGAGTGGGAATCGATCTTGAAGAATAAAAAGACGCGGGCTGATCAACTCGGCTCATTTATATTGAAAATCGTTCGAATCTTTTCATTTTTTCATCAAAGTTTCTCTTCTGAATTTTACGATCATTGCCAAGCGATGGAAAGATTTCTCGGACAGAAATAATGAAATTAAAGTCTTCGGCGCTGCTGAACCGGCGATATTTATAGTGACCGACCGACCAATGTATTTAAAAAAAGTCGATAAATGCGCTCATTCAAACGAATCGATGAATTCTTGCTAAACAAACGTCCATTTAAAATGATTTACGGTAGAGTGATTCTCCAGTTTGCCACTATATTATACGAGACACCTAAATAACCGCGGTGCGTCACTAAAAAGTAAATTGAGTCCTTTTGGAGAGTCATTATCCATCGCGAATGAGCTCATCGTTGGGGAATCGCCAGAATTGAAAAAAAAAAATATAATAATAATCATAATGAAATAAATCGATCGAAGACTTTGTCTTGGTTGATGGGTTTGATGGTTTTTAGACGCTTCTCGGAAAGATGCGAGGCCACCGGATGAATCTTACGGTATATACAAAAAAAAAAAAAAACATTTATATTGCCAGTAATTTAGAGAATGGGTCTTCATTAGTTGGTCGACTTATTGGAATTTTTATATTCAATTTTAAATTTAATCAGTTAAACAAAACTTAAATCTCGATATTTATGAAATGAAAAATAAAAAAAAGTCATAATTAGTATTCGAGGAAATTTCGATTTGAGATCAATAGAGTTTTATTGAAAAATATTGGAGACCGGTTTCTGGAAGAATTAGTTGATCATCTGAATTATACAAAAAATGACAAAGCGAGGAAAGTGGAAAAACGAGAGAAATGAGGAGCCATTTTGTTTGTTAACAAAGATGCACGCGTGCAGGTGCTTTGAAAAAAATATCGAATAACTTAAAATCGTAATGTGTCTTTGGTTTGGCAAAGTAAGATGGCACCTTTGAGGAGGATTTTAAAGAAAGGTAAAGAATGATCGGATACTGTAACCCGACTGTGGCGGCTTCTCGTCTCGGAGCAAGGTAACAAAACCTTCAAAAAAACAGGGTAATTAAAGCAAAGGATGCCGACAACGGCGCGTAATAAAAGCGGCAAACTTTCCACCGAGAGGGTTGCGCATTACGGGATGATATAGTAATAAAATAAAAAGCTTTGATGGAGTATCGTACACGGGTTTGGAGTGGAAGAGAAGTAAGATAAGAGCGACAGCAAAATCCAAGCAACTAACCAGTTTCTCCCTCGTCCCCGATGCTCCCTCGTCTCGATATTTGCTGGACGAGGTTGTTTCGTTACGCCGCTACTTTTGTTCCAATATTTAAAGAAAAATCGAGAGGGTATTGTGTCGTGATAAAACCTGATGAAGAGACACGCGATCCGTGAGTTATAATGAAAAAAAAAATATCAAAAAGTACGTTTATATTAAGTTTTAATAGGATTATAAATATATTCTAAAACACTTACGAAGAATTTGCAAAGTTTATATTTACAAATGACGTCTAAGGCCTGATAATAATGGATTTGAGATAGTACTTGACTATTCCATTAAGCAATCAATGATGTAATCGAAATCTCAACTGAGTAATCAATAAGCGTCGTTGCTACTGTATTGGCCATGTTAAAAACGATATAATTGATTGAAAAAATAAACTGCAATTATCATTCATCGAGTTAGCTGACAACAAGTATAATCAACACTTTGTGAAAGTTGAATAGAAAACGAGAATATATAAAGTTACGAGGTAAAATTAGTAGTGATAGAGAGTTGGCGTAACACGCGCTGATCATTCTTTCCTATGTACAAATATATAAATATATTTATACACATATATACAGTAGAATATATACTATAAGTATAAATATATAGCGTGAATAGCGAAGTCGTAGTTCTATACCAGCTGCCGGATGAGTTGGCGGCTCGGTTGAAGATACGGCGGATTACGCGCGGTTAATGTTGTCGCGTTTTTTAAAAATTTATTTTATTTTCATCATCATCATCATCGACTACTTCTTCTTCGCTCTTTTACCAGGTATAGCAATGGAATCGAATTATTGGGTGATCGATGGAGTGTCACCGTTGTGTGTGAGTGTAAAGTACGTTTAAATGTGTATATTTTGCCAAGTTGTCGTCGTCTTTGACGAGAAAGGGTTCAACGCTCGCGGAAGAGAGAACGACACGAAAAACGTGTCTTTCTTTCTGATCATCGTACTCTGGTGGGCTCATTGGCGGGCGCTGAAAAGCATCGAGACGGCAATTAAACCGTTAAGCCTCTCACTCAAAACGACCAACATTTTATAAGTCATTAGGCAAATTACCATTTTTATTCTCATGTGTCTTATTTTTTATGTTTTTTTTTTTTTTTTTTTACTTAATTCTTCTCCTGAACTACGGAAAAGGTCGTCTTCGCATCGCGTTATATCGGGGCTGTGCTAACGAGTCACGAAGGCATCAAGAAAATATTGTTTACTGTCTTTTTTTTCTCTTTTCTCTCTTTATATCATATTTATTTATCGTTCCACGTCACGCAAGTTGCACGCAACTTGAAATAGACAATAATAATGATAAATAATTTGTATAAAGGACCTTTCATTACAGAGGGACCTGTTCAACAATAATTAAATACGTATAATGATAATTAGATGGAACGATCGTTATAACAGGATTTACGCTTTTATCTGAGGCTCAACGTAACTTTCTAAGCTAAACGATCCTTTACCAACACGGTGGTCGATTTTTCTTTCTTATCGGTAAAACTTTCGGCCCTTCACAAAAAATAAGTTCATTATTGAAATAAAATAACAGAATGGATGTGATGAAAAAAAATGAACGGTAATTCAATGTAAATATTACGTGATTTTGACAAACTTAATTACTTGGGTCTTGAATGTTATGATCACTGTTGAAAAATTAAGTTTAAAAAATGGGTGATTGGACGAAATTAAACAATTAAAGCAATCTCACGGTGTATATACACATCCGTGAGAAAAATGTATGTTTTGTTTTTTACGAAATGCGTCCCTGGTCGCTATTAGAACGCCGGTAGTGTTTTAAAGCTTAATAGAGGTTCTTTAGTCCTCTCCGTCAAAGGTATCTTTTAGGCCGCTATCCTTGTTCCCTCTCGATCTCTCTCTTCCTCGTTCTTGTTCTTAGTTTCGTCCTCTCGTTCCTTCTCCTTATCCTTGTTCTCTCTCTCTCTCTCTCTTCCTCTTTCTTCGTCCTCTTATTTTTTATACGTGTGAGGTATTTTCGTTCCAGTCAAAAGGGTTATACTCGACCGACATTGATGCAAAAGAATTGTTGGAGTGTCAGATTTTTGGGTTGAGTCCAAAATTTATTGCAAACATTTACGGAACTCGGTTTCCATTTGATTAATGACAAATTAATGTTTTTTAATATTTTGATGACTTTTTTAAAAAGAAATTTGAGTCAAACTATTGGCATGGATTTATTTTAAGATTCTCAGCAACCACACGCAAAATTTTTATTTGAACTGTAAACAAGAATGAAGTTGTGAATGAAAAAAATTTGATGCAGATAATAAATGGGTGGGGGGTGGGGGGAATATGTTCTTCGGAAATTGACGAGGGTAGTACATACGAAGCTTTTTTCTCACCGACTCGGCGAGTCTTTGCTTCATGTAACTTACTAGGAGATGAACGATGAAAAAGAGTCATCCTTTTCTAACGCTTTAGGGTTTTGCTAGGCGAGAGGCCATCGAAGACCGAGCGATTTTTCATCGCGTAGAAGCGAGACAAGAGGAATAAGAAGAGGAAAAAGATGAACGAGAAATGAGAGGGGAAGAGAGAGAGAGAGAGCACGATGATCGAAGAAGGGAAACCGCGGTGGCTGCCGAACGTTGCTCGTCAAGTCGGCGAAGGTGTTGCCTTGATCTATCGATTTCTTCTCGCGTTTCTCAGTCTCTCTCTCTCTCTCGTTTGACTTTCTTTTTCGATCTCTTTCTTAGCCTCACAATCTTCTTGCCTTGTCTCTTTTTTTCCCGAGAGAAGTAGCTGATTGAGACCGATCTGTGGATCCGGTGAGCAGCCCAAATGCCGAAGCCAATTCCTCTGTCTATCCATCTTTTTCTTTCGGCTCTGTTTATGTATTTTTTTACCCATGCTCGTCTCGAGTCTTTCGTCTCTACGCATGAAACACTATGTAGTTATATTTTTTTGACGAAAAAAAATAAAAAAATCTTCAATTGGCTACCTGTTCAGAAGGACAAAGAACGAGAGAGAAAGACAGACACGAAAAGTGCGAGGTAGAGAGGGAAGGAGAGAGAGAGAGAGAGAGGTCTAGGCGAACGATCGCGTGAATAGAATTAATTAATAACGAGATATATGCGTCAAGATAGCAAAAGTGTATCTCCTAAGCCATTAAATAACGATACGAAAGGCTAACGAGATTCGTATATTTTTTTTCTTTCTTTTTTTTATATTCGTGAGATGCACAGTGCTTTTTATCGCAGCATTCATTGCCAATTATTATAAAACGACGATATAACGGGTATCTATAGATATAAAATGTGGTGCTGTATAAGTAATGAAACGACTTGTCGACGTATATGAGATACTTAGAGGAACGGCCAGAGTAAAAGGCCACGAAATTTTTCACTGATTGCTTAAGATCGGTTCGTCACGGTCAATGAGTCGTTGTCCCATATTTTTTCGACTGATCGAACGAGGAAGGGGGAATGACGATCCGCAAAATGATGAAAATGAGTGCAATCGGTAAAGCGCGGTTGCTGTGGCTTGTGGCTTCATTATAATGGTGGCCAAGGGCATCAGAAACGATCGCAGGGAAACTATTGTGAAGTCTGCACATCTGTTTTCTTTTGTATCATATTCTCCAGCGTCTTGAGACAATAATCGATTGCAAAAGTTCGTATTAAATGGTAGGATAATAGAGCTCGATATTTTCAGGGTTTTCCTACGTCGCGAATCCGAAAAAATGGCCATTTACTTGACGTTCAGACAATTAGTTTGGAATATAATTCTCAACAGCGACTAACTTCGGGGAAATGGTTGCATCCCATAAGCAAATGCTCCCGGATGTGTTACTTGGGATTTCCGCCAGAGGTTGTGGTGGGATAAGTACGGTTTAGATAGCATGTCCAATTTGATGCTCGGAGCGAACGCCCGAAAGTTAGAATTTTGGCGTCGGCGGTCTTGGAAGATTATTTTCTTAAAATGATTGATGAAATATAGCTACGGATGGACGGGAGGTCGTACAGGGCCAAGACACGCTGCCCAATTAATACTGTTGCAGTTAAGCGAAAGAGAGGAAGAGAGAGGGAAGGCGAGATCATAAGCAAGACAGGAGGGAATAAGTTAGTATGGCAAAAGCTCTGGAATCCACACGCAAAATACCACGAAAGAGCGAGCATTTGAGACGCGGAGTACATACGACAACGTCTACGTCAAGTGCGGCCTGCTTTGAGGTGGAGAGCGCCGTTTTGCGACGCTTCACGGCGCGTATCGAGGCCGACAGACGACGACAACGCGCGAATCTCCAGCTACATATACCGTGCACGGGAGGGGTCCCCGTGAACTCTGCTACTTGATCCTTATTCTCCTTATTCCTTTTCTATCATCTTTCGTTTTCATCTACTCCTTCCTTTTCTCTCCAACCCAGTTGTTCCTCGTGTTCCATCTCTTTTTTTAATCATGTATCTTAAGCTCCGGACTAGGGGTTTTACTAGCCGTGGTTAATCGCCTTGGAATATATCCCCTGACGATTAAAGACTTTCGTTAACAGCAGAAGACACGTGTGAAAATCGTATTGTCCGTGTCCTGCCGATTCTCGTTTGTCGTAGCGAGCTAAATAAAATTGCGACTAATAACATCAGTGGCTTCGTGTTTAATGATAAGACGTGGCGTTGCAGATAAGAGTAAACGGAACAAAAGAAATTAAGCATCGAAATGAATAAATAAAACATTGAAACGTGAAGTCCAATTTGAGTGGATACTGCCATGGATGTCATGTTAAGTGAGAATAAAAAGAATTCAAAACTTCTTAGGTTTATGCAGAAGTTCTAAGTGGATGGTTGCTGTACTGATTTTCATGTGGAAATGCGGCCCCGGTAGCACACCGTTCAATCCTCCTAATTGTTACGACAAACTGTTCCATCTTCGTGAGAACATAGCTAAAGAATTTTGGGAACTCGCACCTAAGCCACCGTGCGGTAGCGGGTGAGAGATTCCTCACAACAAATTACAAACGTGATAACATCGAATGGAATGCTTTCTCTACCTATTTGGAGAAGCAAGAAGCAACTAAAAGTGATAAGATTGTGCGTTTCGACGCCATTCAATCGTTAGCAAACCAGATTGAAGCATCGGATTATATTTCGAGGCACATGTTTGGTGCCTGGAAAGATCGGTAGCATCCGGTTAATTATCGTGTTTTCCAACCAATCGGATTAGCGCAGTATGGGGCATCAACGTCTTGCCAAAATGTGGCATGGCAGGTAGACGATAAGTTAAGCTTCCAAATAGATCACATTATTCCTTCCTTCATCGGCAGGTCTGCATTAAAACTAGACTTTTATTTACGTCCCACGTCGTCCAACGTCTTCATGTTCTTTTTTTAAATGGTTTGAAGCTCAATATCCAAAATAAATGGCAAAAGATGGTACATCAGTAAAAAGATCGAAGATATTCATTAACGAATTGACATTAGCTCACATGAATATCATGATCAGGCTAGCATGTCGGTTTTCCCTTTTCTGTCTCTTCAGATCTTCTTGATCCTTGCTGGTTAATTCTGTCTACGCAGTGTACCGTGCACGCCCTGATGGTCACTCATTCTCTCCTTTACTCTGTTATAGTTCCTTCCTTCCTTTTACAGCAAACCTCACGCTCTCTTTCGTATAACTCATGAGGCAGCTTCTCGCTCTCACCTTTATCGATGCCTTCGCTCAACTCTTTTGCTCTGTTAAGCTGCATTCACAAATGTAGTAAAAAAAAATTGATATTCGCGTTATGGTTTACACTCGATTTTGATATTTCCTGAGAGGGTTTGATTGGAACGATTTTTGGGATTTAACGTGAACATAATTTGTTTGAATTCACCAAATCCTTGCGTGCAAGAATAATTCTTCATTGAAGTGAAATCTTTCGTCGCTTTTATTAGTTCCCGGTGATTGGAATAGAACGACAATAATGTTGGGCAGGAAATATTAGAAAAATCACGAGAATCGAATATGAAAACAATTGGAAATATATCTGTTAGTTAATAATTGTTGTTTTATTATGAATGCACCCTTAGTTTATCCGATTTCGCCGTCTCTTTCTGCCTCGAAATTTCATGGAGAATTCTATCTCTTTTCTTCTCGAACTAGGGGCTCGCGAGCGCGGGCGCATGGCACGTATAATTTTCAGATGTCTCACCATCTTCGTCTTTCATTTACACCGCTCGTTCCTGGCGGCGGCTTCGTTGCCTTCTACTCCTTCTTCACCACCAGCACCACTACCACTACCGTCACCATCGCCACCTCTTTCCTCCTCGTTCGCTGCCTCTTCTTCTTCTTCTTCTTCTCCTTCAAGGTGTCTTTCTCCTTCTTTCATACGCTTTGGAAATCTTTCTCACTTGCACGGTCGTACGGCGGCGCGGATGAAGGAGAGCGGCACCCTTTGAAGTCCAGTTGGGAGCCAATTACACGAGTCACACAGGGCCGCAGCTCTCTCGCGCGAGCGGCCTCTCGCGCGCCCGCACCTCGAAAATATTACGGCGCGCGCGCTTATCGATTAAAACCGAGAAATATTATGGGCATTCTAGCTCGTTTTCTTCTACGAGTTTGCCGGTACAAAAAGTGCCTAATATGCAACACCTTGTGAAGAAAAATTCGTCAAAAGTATATGATTTTGTTGGATACCGTTGGACAGCTATAACATGCAACCCTTTCCGGTATCCTGCGTAAAAATCCTCGAAGAATTTTCGACGCGAAATTATCTACCAAGATCTCATTTTCTGCGGGAGATGACCGGCATTAAATTATACTTTTCTGATAATCCGGGTCATGTGGAGGAGAATGGATGGTCGGTTATCCCTTCCCTGGTTCGTAGCTATACAGACACTACGTGCGACTAAGCGGAAGTTGATTAACGACTGATGGGTCTGCTTCTTCTTTCTCGCACGCTCTCGTACGATGTACTTGCCGCGGCAATCGTCACGATCGAAACGTCGATTCGACACGAATAACATCGAGTCACGTAGCAGAAAATCAAGTATTTATTATATCGAGCCTTCTGACAAGCTTTCAAGTATTTCAGTTTTTTTCGTGCATGTATTCCAACAATTACATCATCGTAATTGTTTGAAAATATGAAAACTCGTGAACGATATTCACCATTTTGTCAATATCTGACACAGCCTGTCGCAATTGCCCTGAAATGGAGCTGTTGTTTGATCCTAACGAGTGTACAGCGGGAAGTAATCGGAGAAAGCTGAGGACTCACTGGCATTTTTTGTTTTAAACGACTCGCCTCGTAATGTCAAGTTTTGTGAGTTTTTTCATTTGACCTCGGGCGACAATGTGTCGTTTCGGGCGAAAAGTACACGACGGTTCGAACGTCTCGTAATTTTGATGTCGCGTACCAAGAAGTGACATCGATATCTCGTATAGCTCGAAGCTCTTGACGCTTTGGCGGTGTTAAAATGAGAGCGACGGCTAAAGAAAATGCTGTTTCTCGCGCAAGTCACGAGAATCGGGTTCATTATTGTCAGTAACTGCGGTAAAAAACAAGTACCGACGATCTCGTGTCGAAGGGCATCAACGTGCCCAACCCAGCCACGAAGGGATGGGAAATTGCAAAAGTTTGCGTGGTTTGGCGCCACATCGTGGTGGGACAATCATCAGGAGGTTATTACACCATAAGGAACAGAATTTGTTGCATCAAAAATTCGACAAATTCGACCTACAATGAACTTACGAAATAGGCGGTTTTTCAATCTCTGAATGAACTGACTATTAAACAAAAAAGAAAAAAAAATGCCAGTTACGACAGACACAAATTTGATTCTTCCCTTCAATTTTCGTGAAGTCTAAATAATTTTTTTTGTTCTCGACCGAAACATATTTCAGAATTTTCGAGCCATTTGCCAGCAAATTCACGTTATTCGATTAAACGCAACGAGACGAATAAAACAATAAATTAACTCGACGAAACCGAATTCTCATATTCCGTATGCGTTTTATTTGCGGTGGGTGTGACTCGCTTATTTTTTGTTGCACTTTCTCGGGGGTCCGGACCCTCGCATCCTCGAGCCAGCCATTGTCTCATCGAGGGGGATTGCTTATAGCATATTACACACCTCACTGAGTATCATGATCTATAGATATATGCAATATGATTGTGCACGAGAAAAGAAAGATCAAGTACTCTTGTAGCCGAACAAAGAGAGAGAAAAGGACGAAAGAAGATGGAAAGCTATGAAGTCAGATATATCGTAGCTATGATGGGTGTTGGATGGCCAGCATCCCGTGCTTTTGCACCGGGCCTTCATCTCCCCATCCTCCTTGTGCAGGTCCATCGCTGAGGGGTTGAAGGGGAAAAGGAAGGAAGCAAGGAAGGACCACCCACCCAACCTATACTTAGCGAGGTGTCGGCAAATTGAGCTATAGATGCCCAGGGTAATACGACAGGTAAGCGAGAGAGAGAGAGAGAGAGAGAGGGATCGTCGATACCATCCGGCGCGAAGATTATTAGAGGGGGGCCCCCCGGGACTCTCGAAGTCTTTGGACTCCCCGGTGGTAAGGCCGATATCCGAGCTCTGGATGTTCCAGCCTCCTTTTCCCTTTTAAAATCGTACGGACTACTAATTTCTCACCACCTGGTCCATTCTCTTACCGCTGAAGCTCGTGCCCAGCCGAATAAGTTCTTCCCTCGATCATTCCATTCACATCGTTTATTTTCCTCCTCGTATTTCTATTACTTTTTATCTCTTTCGAGCTGGCATCCCGTACAGCGTTCAATTCACCACATTCGGTTCTGATGTCTCATTTTTTAAAGATTCTAGATGAGTCTGATGGGCATGGCATTGAAGAGGGGCAGATAAGCTGACGTAAAGGAAGTTACGTGCCATGTGGCTTGAAGCTTCTATGGTTAAACTGAAACGCTGGCATGACCATTTTGTTACGATGTCCTTTTCCTATTGTTTTTGACAGATGCCCCGCTAATTATCTTTAAAGGCTTTTCACACTGTTGCCGTCATCAACATTACCGGTAGTTCTATCCTTTCATTCTGTCATCAGGTGACACAGTCAGGAAGAAAGTGAGAGACCCGCCCAACCTTATCTTTCGAAGAATCTCAATGATCCTTGGTGCCCTCATTCGTAGACCAATATGCAGCGTCCTTTTCACGTTGGGCTGGACGAACGTGTAATAATTTGTGGCAATGAACGCAGCACGCAGTTGGTGAGAAAACCTGCCGGCAGGACCGCCCTTGCGCGTCACTCCGATGCGTCTTAACACCCTCGACAAGTGTTACCTAATTAACCCGGACAAAAGAACCCAGAGAAGACGAAGGCAAAGATCTGTCGAGATATTATTAAGCCTTCATCAGAGTCCCAGCCTTAGTGAGATATCGATCCATCGCTGGGAAGCTTATGATTTTATCGGTCATATCAAAGATGAGCCTACCTCAATAGGATCCTTATGGAAATTGGCTAATATTAAAAAGCAAAAAGCGTTGTCTCATTCTATGAGAAAATTTAAAAAGTAAATAGCAAGAAAACTATCTTCTCGTTTTGTGCGTTCTTTATTTCGTTCTAGAAACTAGCGAAAAGGCTTGTTCAACGAAAGACAGTGAGACTGGAATCGGTGAAAAGATTATGTGGCTGCGGTGTCGGCGCAGATAAGCTCCGCAGTCGCTCTCAAGACCGCAAAACTTTTCCGGGGTATATAACCGTCTCATCATCGACGTTTGTATGATAATAGCTAAGGTGTGGAGAAATAAGACATGTCCGCGCTCGCTCGTCCCCGCAATGACGACGAAGATGCAGAATAAGAAGTAGAAAACGAAGCACCCATAGCATTGAGGAAAAAAAAAAGGAAGTGAGAGAAAGAGTTGAACGAGAGAAGAAACTCTAAGCGACTTGAGAGAGACGAAAGAGAATGAGAGAATGAGATGAGAGACTTTAAACCGAACGGAAGATAAAGATGAGACGATCGCCTCGAGGTTGGGAGAAGGAGAAGAGCGCTGTTTCGAAGAGCGCACCACACTGCGCGGTTCTTTTGAGGCCTTTGTCGGGTCTCGCGGCGCTTCGCGATTTGCAACTAAAATCATCCCCCGTGACCCCGCTCTTTGCGACTCTGCCTATGTACTCTTGCTCTTGGTGATTTGCTGCGAATTTATTAAAATGACGTCGCTAGAGTTGTCGTGTCGTCAACGATACTTTCCTTACGCGCTCATACGTATAGCAGTGGGTGGGTCACAAATAACGCACTATTTTATTTGCCCTCAACGATTGTGCGTATAGATCGTATTATCGAAGAAAGAACAAAAGAAAAAAAAAAACAGTCAGCTCTTTCATCATTCTGACGCCGCTAGAGATTGAGCAGTTCACTAATTCGAATTCGTTCAACGATTCATGTCGTTCATTTCGTCATTGATATCCCGTTGGGAATAACAGACCGATTCAAACTTGATTCAAATACTATTTTGCTGAATATGGTATTGAATCTCCATTTCATAAAAACATCTGATGCCACCATAAAGTGAGCTTAAATAGGATCCGTGAAGATCTTTTGAAAAAAAGGAAATCTACCTATGTACTGTTTCACCCTTTTGCTGACGTTTTACACAAAATCTGCTTCATTGGAGACAAATTCAGAAAGAGGGAGAGATGATGCCACTAGCCACAACTTGGTATCCGGGAATTCACCATGCATCCAAATATGAATAATATAGGTGAGAGGAGATATGATTCTCGTGTCTGTATCTAATATACAAGAGCACAAACCAAGATGGAGCTTAAGAGCGAGAGGAAGAGAGACTGAGAGGATAAATGTTCGCGCAAGCGATCTTCGGTCGCGAAGAAGTGAACGAGGGGAGAGAGAGAGAGATGTGGAGGATCGTGTAAAGTATGAAGGAAGAAAGAGAGAGAAAGAGAGAGCGAGAAAAGGAGTGTTGCTGGGTATATAGGAAAGACCACCCCGTGGCTCGTCGGCTCGTTTGATCTTCTCCCACCATCTCCAAGACTCCTTTCTTACCCTCTCTCTCCTCTTTACTGTGCCACCCCTCTCCAACACCATTTCATGCGTGCTTCTCTCACTCTTTTTCCTCCTGGTATATATCGTTCTCTATCAAGCGTGTTCAGCGCCATCTCGCTCAAGCTCAACCTCATCCACTTCCTTCGCGGTCCCATCTTCGCTTATTGCAGCTTGTCTTTCTCTTCTCGTCCCTCTCTCGCGGAAATCTTCTCTGCGTGTAGCTTGTATATTTCTCGCGCGAGCGATCGGCACGACCGGCAGCAACGCTCATCAGAAGCTTGTATATTCCCTGTTGTACGAATCCTAACCGCGCGCTCGCGGGACTTCACCTGCGAAAAAGAGATGAAATAACATCATCGAGAGAAACAGAGAAGCCAAAGGAGGAGGAGGAGGCGTTCGTGGACACGTCGAAATCACACCTTCGACAACACCAGTAAATGTAGATATAGATATACATATTTGATGCATATATATATATATACAGATGGCGCTTTCGCTAATAATCCAAGAGTGCCCGGACTTCCCTTCTTCTCCTTCCCTTCCCCTTGCCAACTCGTGTGTCCCTTATTCTTCCTTTTTCTCATGAAGAACGTCACGTCTGCCCTTCCTTTCTTTTCTTTCTTTCTCGATGACCAAGATCCCCATTTCTTCAACTGTTTCTCTCCACCCTCTCATTCACGAGAGCCCAAGACACCTTGTGAACCTCTCCTTTCGTTTCTCAGGATCGTGGATACCGCGAATATGGAGACACCTTTCATTCGACGGACCACCAGAGGCTGCTTTCATTTCTTTTTATGTACCGCCAATATTTTTATTTTTCATTCTTTTTTTACGAACCTTTTAACTTTTTCTTAAGAACGAAGGTGAAGTAATTGGCTAACGGATAAGGTGTATGAAGAACAATAAAATATCGTGCAAATCGTTGAATCTGTTTTATCGAAATACTACGTACTTCTTGTCACTTAATTAGCAATGTTGAATTTTTAATATGTTGTTACCAACGATAACATAAAAGTTTTTTTTCTTTCATTATTCAATTTAAAAAAGGTCATTGGTTGGCCAGATTGAAAAATGTGAAAAAGGGTCTCTGATCATTAAACAGTTTTTTAGTCGCCCCGAAACTAAACTCCGAACGATCGCGTGATAGAATTTTATGAATATGAATATTTTCGATATTACCAAAGTATATATTTTTGCAGATATTAGGGCATGCAATTTCGATAATAGAGTAGTTTTGTGAATAATTTATTTTAAATCGTTCGATATTTTATTTTAGTGTTTTATTTTCCAAATTAGACTCGTTTGACGTTTCTCACATTACACACACACACACATATACACACACGCATTCACTACACTCGTGAGATTTTGATTTTTTTTTATCTAAAGTTTGGCCAGATTTCTGGAGGAATAGTGAAGATCGAGGGAGAGAAAAAAAAGGATAAAAATGAAGAACAAAAGTCATGCTAAAGTGAAGGCAAGAAAAACACAATGCGTGCATGTCAAAAACGGAAATTCCATATACATTGGACACGAATAAATGCCGAAGAAAGAACACAGAGACTTCTCTCACTCGAGCCCTTTTATATAAGGTTGGAGGGGTAGTTCTAGTGTCTACCTGCTGGGCGTTATTCGAAGGCGCTACTTAATTATCCCGGAGTCTCTAATCTGCACATTCGGCCGCCACATCGACCAACACACACGCCACACGTCGTGTGCACAACGTTAAAATATATAAATATATATAACATGCTCTATTCAATGCCAAATCTTCCTAAATTTCAGCTCCGATTGTTACAAATATTTTTTGTATATCGATGCAGTAGCTCAATAAGGGAATCACATTTTTTTTCGTCTTTCTTAACATTCAAGGCTCCAACGTAATTTGGATACGATGATAAATAAACGTGGTTTCATAATTGGAATACTTTTGAAAAAATTATGACTATAAGAATATGAATGGTAAAAAAATCAACAGAGCATTTCTAACAAAATAAAGAAAATATAGAAATAGTCTTGACATTTAACAACGAGATTCTAGATTTGCTCTTAATTATAAATGAAAAAATCTTCAATCATCACAGTCACATGTAAAATACTGTCAATCGCTAAAAAAGTAAAAACAAACAATTGGTCGAGTGAGCATAGAATTGCCTGTATATATAACGAGCATGTAGTAACATCCATCGGTGTGCCTAACCAGCGTGCCTAAAAAAAAAAAGAAAAAAAAAAGAAATCTTTGCTAAAATTCGAACATCCTGAATAAGGGAATTAGATCGTGTAGAGTTTGGCAGACGGCCGGACGTTGCAAATTCAAAGACTCGAGCATTTCAAACGATTGAAGGGATTCTATGGATGTTTTTTCAAATTTTTTTTATTCTTTCGTGCAGCCTACCAAGTGCAAGTGAGTGGGGGAGGGAGGGAGAATATGAGGCAGGAAGATAGGGAGAGATTGAAAAAAAGAGAAGAAGGAATCCGTTTCTATTGGACAGAAAGGGGGAATTCAATTGGACCACACTACGAGATAACGACTATATTACAAATGGCGAGTATATAACTCAACCGAATTCTCTTAGGCGCGAGAATCTTCACTTTTATTTTCTTCTACACTATTATTTTATTCGAGCAGATGAGATCGAAGGTGGTCTAAGACCGGATGTTTGGTGGGGTAATTCATTTGAAGATCCTAATAATCATTTTTAAAACCACCTGCAAATTTTTCATTGAAGTATCACCAGAAAGAGAATCAACGTTTATAGAATATTGGATTCATCAATTTATAACTTTTTAAAATGACTCGTTCAGTTATTCGTCAGTGATTTTCGTTGTGCCTAAAGGAATTCAATTAAAACATTATAAATCGTGCAATTTATACTTTGCCTGAAAATAATGAAATTTATTTTTCCCAACACCCATGTTTGTGAACGAAAAAAAATGGGTCTCTCATTACAACACATAATGGAAGCAATGGTGGTTTTATTTTTTTATCTTTTTACTACGAGTATCGAAACACCGAATAAATTTTCGTGCTTTTGTCGTTAACGGCGTCCGTGGGCTGAAACGAACCATGTCTAATTATCGTGTAGCCTCCATCATGGCCGACAGGACGCCAAGCAGTCACGTGATCTGTCCATAATTTTGGTGTGCGAGTGAAAAGACTTGTTATTTTTTTTCTCTGATGCGCGGGGGCGTCACGTATTTAACGCGAGTGATATAAATTTTTGGAGAAACTGGAATGCCGAAAAAGAAGCGGTGAAAGAAACGTTAGGGTCTTAAGGTGTTGTGGACCACCTTTGAGGCCGGAGCTCATCCTGAATAAATCGGAACGTCAAGCTTATACGGCTTTCAACACCTTTAAGCTTATTATACCATACATCGATAAACAGCGAACAAATGGTTGTACCGCATGTAAAGTTATGTTATGTATTCTTTGAGCTCTTTTCCGTTGTATATTGCGATGTAAACTCGTGTAACAGAAAGTTCATTGTGTTTATATCATTTTTTGTATCGGTAAAAAACGAGTTAGCGGAACCAAAGTGTATGATTTTCAAAACAGATTGAAATAAAAAATTCAAAACTATTAATTATAGTAAATTGATTGATCATATGAAATCTGAAACAAATTTTCTCCACACTGCCACTTGCAATAATTAGTGAGACGTTAGTTTTCTGCTAACCGTTACATCAATCATTAAAATATCGTTTTAGTTGTCATTAATCTCTTGGTTGTGACATTAAATTTGTAATGAGGTCCTCCAGACCCAGGGATCAATGGTATTTTGTCCTGGATTACAAATATTTCAAGAATCAATTATCAAAACAATATCCAGTAAATAATCATAACTAATTTCGAAAAAAATCTCTTTAAATCATTTCTTTAAAGTAGCTACACGTTGCTCTTGGACACGCTTGATATTTCGAAGAAAAAAAGAGTTACACGTTTTTCTGTAACTAAATGAGAACAACGTGTAACTCTCTTTTTTCTTAAAATATCAAGCGTGTCCGAGAACAACGTGTATCTACTTTTCAGTTGTTGGTCCCCCACTCTTGCAACATAGATCTCTTGAAGCGAAGATAAAAGTTTTCCTGGGTTTTAAGTAACGATTAATGGACAAAGTTTTCGTCAACAGGTGGTACGGAGCTAGCAGCCAATCAGAAGGCATGAAAAGTGAGGACATTTTTGTTATCTATGTTTTTGGTTCGAATTGGCTGGATGTTCTATACGTATAAATACGAAAATGTATTATATAGATGTATATACACATATATTTAGTCGCGCACGCGAGAGATCGTGTGCGCAAAGTTCCGGGCGTTGGTTGATGTATAGCGTGGCCTGTGTACGAGCGAGGTTCACGATAACTGAGGTGAGAGCGAGAGTGTAGGGGATCTCCTCACGGAGAGAGAGCTCTGTAATCAGGAGCCGCGAGCCGCTGGCAGGTCCGGGCTCTTTCTCCAACCACTCTTAGTTTGTGCTTGTGAGGGGCCTCTTGAGTGGGTCCCGCGGGGCCTCATTGCCATTAACCTATGCGCCGGATCTCCCACCTTTCGTAACCCACCCCACCCTAACCTTCGAACGTGACGTCATAGTGCGGCATATCCTCAGCGAATGGTGGGCTGATGATGGTACGATCAACGAGCCTCCTTGCGAGAGGAATAACGTGTGCTCCGATAATCGAAAAACGCGTAATACACCTTATTACTGGAACTATGTATTAACGACGAGATGTAAGAGAAAAACAAAACTGACCCCGGGCTATGGACGAACGTGAACTCGATCAATTAATTTGTTATCGATTCCGAGTATAATCTATTTACAAGATATACTTTATAATGGATTTCGTAACACTTAATTGTCCGTTTTTCAATAAGAAATCCACCTCGTTATTGAAATACAGCAAGAATTTATCGATCGATTATAATATAATCAATAAATGATCGAATTACAATATTTTTTATCACAGTTACGATCTGCAATATGTTGTTATTGGTTTCTTAATGATTATTGTAGAACAATCTCGCTTTTTGGAATGAAATTGCCAATTCGTCAAGAATATGATTCATTGATTGGTAGGAATTAATTAATTAAGAAGTGGGCTTCTCAGAAAGCTGATGATGAAGAGTATGACAGAGGCTTGAAGAATGTTTTTATATTCCTTTTCAAGCTTCTCCCATATACGCTTAACAGGTATATCCGACATTTCTCTTTACGACACAATAATTTGGCTTCTCGAGTGTTAAGTAGACGTTGAATCCATCAAACGCAGAGGGTCAATCAGCCTTCGTGTTTGTGTGTGCGCGTACGTACGTTCGTGCGTTACACGCTCGCGCCATTACCGCAGCATGAGGTCAGCACGAGATCTTTTCGCGCGAATAAACGGGAATAAAAGTTTTTATTTCGTCGAAATACCTTAACTAATTTTGTGAACGTGAATTCCTCCATCATTTTTTCTTTTTTCTTCAATTTTTTATTCACAAGAGACGCTGTTATTCCAACTATAACAGTTAAATTCAATAAAAACTCCAAAATCATTTAAATTCAATCAATATTTCGATCCACAACGATCTGAAACGACGACGATGAGTCCCTATGTTTTTATCTACGACAATATTCATTTGACGTCGTAACCATAAAGGCACGTCTGTCTTGTCAAAGACACAAGAGACTCTGAAAAAAAAAATAGAACGTTTTTTTTTTAGCTTTTAGTTGTACGTATATTTTTTATTTCAAATAAAAAAGGGCTTGTCAGAAATAGATGGAACGAAGGACTATACGTCCTTACAACATTCCTGGACAAATTTGTAGTTTCGATGGGTCATATAACGTTCGGCACTTTGCCAAACCGCACCATTAAATCTACCGCGTAATAATAATAAAAATCGAACTGGAAGGGCAGGGAATTCCAAGCTTTGTGCCCTACACTTCTACCCTCTGACCCTAACTCAGACACACATATATATATATAAAGCTGTCAAACCATTTCCCAAATCTTGTCTCGTGTTCTACGAACATCACTGAACATATATAGAAAAAGGTACACATTCCACAAATATGGCTGTTTCCCTTCATCGAACTCGATCCTATCGTGTACATGAAATTCGCGCATCGTGTAATAAAATTGAATTAATTCGTCACGAGAATTTCTCTTCGCGGCACTGATGACAATGCCGTTACAAAAACATTTGACATTTTTTTCTTTCAATTTTCTCATCTATTTGAATTAATAAATGATATTTGATTCATTATTCTCGTCATCGTTATGATAATATTTTATTTATTTTCATCATAATTGATTCAACAGCCTAATCAATGGAGGATTGGATACGATAGAATGGAAAATTGTTTATTTATTGCAATATCAACTTTTGAGTGAATTGTATTAAAATTTTCAAACGTTTATTGATTCATTTTATGTTCCGTTCCCAGATGAATGATGTTTTATTTTTATTTTTCTAAAATTATGCTTTTTTGGCTTGTTTTTCATAATATTAATATTAAGTATTGATCGAAAAAAATTTCAAATGCAAATATCTACAGAATATTCATACCTTGTTCAGTGATGAAAAATGTGTAGAAAGAAGATATCGATGAAAATAAATATTTTTGGAAAATTGATCGTGATCGATAAAGTAAAATATATTTTATTAAAAGCAATGACTGGTATTGATGCGCGGGCGCGAAGAATCAAGATTCGTATCTCATTTTACCCTCTCTCTCCCTCTCTCTCTTTCTCCCGTTCTCGCGAGTTATTGGGTGTATCGGATATATCGAGAAAATTGACGGTGGTCATCATCGCCATTATGAATTCTTTATTTGGCCGTAGCGGCGCCTGAATTACAGGGCGGCATGGGCTACCTTGCTTACTGCTTCATATATGGTCCCGTAACCGTAAGGGATACGTCTATATAGTGATGGCTACGAACTACTGTTCGATCTGTTCAAGCCCAAACGAAAAAATTGTCTCACGTCATTTTTTATGACAATTTTATGTTGTTTTAATTTAAAAAAATCAAAATAAAATGCATATCTGTGCTCTTTCGCGAATTTGTAATTTATAAACACGAATTTAAATAAACTTCAAGTACAACCTCGCAAATAAACGCATAAAACTCGTTTGCTTTGCCACATTTTTATTCATAAATTAAGTTAAATCCGTGAATTTAATTTTTATTTGTTCGATTCGATTTTTATTGAAAAAATGTAAATAGATTGAGAGAATTAACGAAAAATTTTCTAATGGTCCTCATAAGTGATATTTTTCAAAATAGTACGAAGTCACGAGAAAAAGAAAAAACAGAATACCTCCATTTTCCTCAATAAGGTTGATGAAGTTATTAAAATAACTCCCACGAGCTCAATATCAATTTTTTGTTAATTTTTTTTTTTTTTAATATTTAATTTATTCCGTCGTTTCTACTCAATGTATCGATGCATCGATAGGTTTACGTATTACCATACAAATTATGTGTAATGCAACGTGTAATTAACATGATTGATTAATACGCCGCAATTTGCGATGGAAATACTCGAGATACACTTTGCAATGCCAATATACACATATATTCTGTCGAGATTCGAAACTTTGCCGCTTGCGTTGAGCGAGCCTTTGCAGTCACGGTGTAAGACACACACGGACGTTCAGAGGATTTATGGGAGCGCGCCGTCGATTAGCGCAGAGATTCGATAAAAGGACTTGTCGGAGAAACTGAGCGAATAAAAGTACCAATGAATCAGCACCGAAAGTTCAAAAAATTTCACGAGAAACAAAATCTCTCGTGAAACTAAGACATTTTCGAGAAAAAAAAAAAAAATCATTTCATAGCCGTCAGGCAGTGATTATCAATCACTTACAACTATTCATAATTTACTGTAAATTTCGTGTACAATGTTAAATTGTACTGCGCACATTTGATTCAATAAAAATCAAAATTTACTCAAGCTGGTAGTCGCGCCACAGACACAGTCGAAAAGTAACTTGAATACCATTTTTTTGAAAATTTCGATCCAACTTTCAAAATAATTCAAAAATGTTATTTGTTATATCTTATAGCTATATATATATATATATAGAATATTGTAACGTAAAATTTTTGATATTATACCTGGTCGTGGGGAAGACGACCACAATATTGCTCCGTCCAACCTTGCAAATCGTAGAATCAATGATTTTTCTTATTGCGTCTTCGTCTGGACCCGTGCGTAAATGTTCCGTTGCATCATCGTCTGATCAATTATCAGTTCCCTTTATCGAAGCACTTATAAGCCAGCGAAGGAAAACAACGCCGAAGATCCTTCGCTGGCAAGATCTCTAGGATCTCTGGCCGCAGTAACGGCACCTGAAATATATCGAAGACGAAATGAAGCAGCGGAAACGACAAAAACATCACCAATGACCAATGACGGTTACAAAAAAAGAACGAGGAAACAGACCCCTATCCCAAACACTATTTTTGGTCCCCGAACAAGCAAAACCTTCTTTTACTTTGAAACTTTTCCGTCCCTCAAATATTTCTTATTTCCGTTATTCCGGAATTCCCTTGTGAGCGAGTCACGGCGCGATGAAAATGAGAAGAAAATAGAATAACTTACCATCGTGAGGGAAAAATTTTCTTACCAAACAAAAAGGCCCGCGAAGTCCCAGGGAGCGAGTCATGGGATCTTGCGCGGAGTCCCAGGGCGAGTAGTAACCTTGAAAAAACATCGCTAACTCGAGCGGCCTGCAGAAATATCCGGAGTCCCGCGGCGTCGAGGCACTCCGGCGAAATCACCTCCATTTTTCATCATCGTCAACACCATTTCCTCGGGCGAGAACAATGAGTCCACTACACTACTGAATCCCGCCACGATGACGTCACAACAACACTTCAGCAACAACAACGAATAACTGACCGGAAGTTCGAAAAACCGCGCGGCGTTTCCGTTGACCATAGAGATCACGGGATCTAGCCACAGGTGGCGACACCAGCGCCCCCTCCGTTCGAGCACTGTCCAAGACGAAGCTCGACTCGCTAGCCCCCTGTTCCCTTCCTCTCCCCTCGCCACGGACGAGTCCAAGTTCGAATGTAACGACGGCTGTGATTGGTTGGCATACTTGCGCGCGCATAAAGCGACGCCCCCACCAGCACGGCAACGCGGGGAAGCTCGCGGGCGGCGAGAGGGCTTCCTCAACGACGTCACTTCCTCTTTCTTTTCCCCGCTTGGGCGATATCAGAGGACCACCGTTACGATTTCTCCGTTGGCTACTTTGTGATTAAAAATGGATAAAACAACGACAACCCGATTGATTTTGGTAACCAACGATTCCGGACCATTAGAGGATTCGACGAAGCGATTTTCGAGAGTTTGGAACGATAAAGTAAGTCGTTTTCCATATTTTTGTTATCGCGTCTTCGCGAGGCGTCGCTTTTTAGCGCGCCATTTGCATTGTACGCCCGATCTTCTCCCAATTTTTTTTTTGTCCCTTTTGTATTTTCGAGCCCGTCTGGTATTGAACAACGATTTCGATTGGAATAATTGATTTGCGACGAAATGAGGACACAACGAGTATAGATTGTGGAATTGAAATTAATTTTTTTAGAATCACGAAAACCATTAGCGTCGTTTCCCCCCTCCCCTTTTCGTTTTCGTGCGATCGAAATTTTTTCACGTCCTCCTGTAGACAAGACTGAAAAAATCCATAGAAATCCAATACAATGAGCAATACAATACAATTAAACTTTATACCCCAGTGTTTCCAAAAAAATTCTTGATTTTTTTTTACAAACTTCGCTATACGTTCTTCCGTGAGTGAAAAATATATATATATATATTCTTAGAAAATATGTTATTTCCCGAAATGTAGATTTTTCAACATCTCTGTGTAAGAAACGCGTGTGAAACCGTCGTATTTTTTTATTTTTTATTTTCAATATTTAGAATACATACAGGACAGTGAATCTTTTTGTAATTTTCTACGTGGTTTCATCATAGTGTCCCGAACATTTAATCCGAATTTTGAATAATTCTATAGAAAAACCCTTCCGTGCAAAAATTTACATTCGAGAAATTCGATTGCATTTATAGAAGAGCTCGAATCAAAAAGTGTCCAATTGCTCGAATTAAAAAAATGTCGTTTTACTCGTGTCCAGAGACGAGGACAATGGCCTGATACGAATATGCGTGTTTAACGGAAAAGCATTGACGTCTATATTGAGGTCGAGAGCGAGTCTGAATTATTTCACGAATATACTCGTTAATGTTATCCGGACGTGTTAGTTTCGTGTTATGTCCAGCTATTCGTGACGTTATGACGAGTGCCAGAACACGAGAATCTGTACACGGGGTAATGGAAAAAGGATATGGTGCGAAATACATACAACTCGATAAATTGCGGCGCAGTTAAAGATCGAGAGCAAGTAAAGGCATCAAACAGATTCCCGGAAGTCGTTATTAAAATATCGCATATTTGCATATAAATGTCCATAAATCCTCACATATACACACATAGAATTACGCTATTTATAATCGATGTTGATATATTTTCCGCTCAAAAATCATTTTATTCCTCCCTTTTCCGGTTTCTAGTCAGTCGTCATTGCATTTCCGTAATGTTATTGCAGCATGGTCCACTTATTACGATCTTTCTTCGTACTATGAGCTTGTAAACGAAGCGCCATTCGAGCTTTTTTCGCTAATGTGACTGTATTTTTATTTTATTCTTCGTTTTCTTATCTACTAAAAAATAAGTTGTTATTATCGTCTGGGCTGTGTACCGTGTCCAATTTTCTATTTCTCTGAAAAAAAAATTATGATCCTTACCTTTCACGAAGTTGACGGAAAATTTTTGTACGTTTCCGCGCGTCCATATTCTTTTTCCGTGTAATCCTGTGCTGTATTCCATCGATTGCTTCATTTTATGGCAATGCTCGATATTTTATTTTCAAAAAACGATCGATAACTACAAAAACTGTATGGTTTTATTTTATTTTTGTTGGAGTTTATTCGAGATAAAATTTATAAAAAAAACATAAAAACGAAAATAATTCCAAGTATTTAAATAATTAATTAGATGATCGTGACTAAAAACTTTTAAAAAGTAACGTCACGAATAAAGAGACGTGAAAAAATAATAATAAAATTCTGCCCGATGTTGACAAACTCTCGTTCTGTTTCGAATTCTCAAAACGAGCAATTCATGTGGCTTTTCTTTTCAGCCAGAGATTCAGTGGAAAAACAAGATAAAATGTTTGTTTTCGTTCGAAAAAAAAATAATAATTATTCATTTCCATCGATGTTCTGGTTAAGGCAATGCTCGTTTCGAGAGAACTATTTATTATGCTGCGGGTATGTGTCAAAGCGAAAAGAAAGAAGTAGCTTTTCCACTAAACGCTCTGCCACCGTCTTCGCGATAAAAGCCGTGTTTGTCTACATATCGACGATTATTCACGTTCGCGCATAATCCATCAATTTTTGAACTTCAGTGCGGTTTAGCAATAGGTATTATTTCACGTGAAAATGAACCCCGGTGTTTTTTTTTTTTTTTTTTTCGAAAAGAATAAGTGACAGTGTTCGCGTATGTCATATTTTTCCCCTTGAATGTCATTCGGACATAAACAATAGTGAATCATTTTTCGTGGTCGTTCTTGTTACGATATTTGTAGTTGAAAGATTGAGGACTGTCACGTAGTAGTAATCAACGAATTTATTAATTGAATTTGAACATTCGTTCGAAACTTCGTCGTTGCAAGAGAGCGTTAAAAAACGATCAAAAGATTAAACGTGAAAAAATGATCAATTGGCACAGTTTTTTTTCTATTCAATTATAGTAATTATCGTTATAACATCATTATAACTTTTGATTCGTGACAGTTTCGAAATAAAGCGTTAGTTTGGGATGGAAAATAAATAAAAATCAAGACAAATGAAAAATCTTCATTAATTATATATCCATTTATTTCGGATAACTATACACTTTGCTAAAAGTTTTTTTTCTCACAAAAATGTACTCAACCACATTCGGCTCTCACAGTCATTCGAATACTAGATCAGGCGAGCAAATTTTTCATCGAGCGTAAGATAGTTATTTTGCTTGTATTTTTTTGTTGTTTTATCCAATTTTTCCGAGAGTTCGAACAGCACGATGAAAAAAAACTCACGAGGAAAAATATCTCGGCGTTCTTAATACAAAATCGTAAAGCTCCCTAATTAAAACTGACAATTAGGATATATTGCAGTGTCCCATTCTATCGTTTATAACACATGTTTTTTTTTTTTTCCTTTTCAATTTTTTAAACCTCTTATCACGTACAACGACGACTTTTCTCTATGTATATATATTCTTTGCATAATGAGCATATTACAAGAAAAATTAATTTTCACTCTCGCTCTCGTATTCTTAATCGATCGACGATTTATTTACAAACGTATTTACAGCGATAAATTGACGCGATTTTTAATGTCATTCGTCATTCATCGAAAATTAATTGTTTAATTATAATTACCAATAATTTATTATCATCGCTTTTTTAATGATATATCAATCAAGTCCCTTTTCAAATTTACTTATTATCGATCTCTCGCATTCGTGTTCGCTAACTCGGTTATAATAAATACTTTATAATACATGTGGCTACGAAATTGGGCGAGAGTCACGATCTCCACAGATTTATTATCTCTCGATTTTCCTGAGTTTCGGCCGAGTAATTATTTTAATTTTTTTTTATTTTTTTTTATTTATTTACCACGATCGGTAATCCTGGAAACAGTTTCATTCGAGTGGATAGCGATAAATCGAGATCGACAAATTATATCGAATTTTATTCGTCACTTCACATTCGTTCCGTATATATTAAGCGTCGGCAATATTTTCATGGGTCGTTATCTTTCTTCCTTTTTTTTTTCATCGTCATCGAGACGATTTTTTACGAACAATTCTTCGCCCTGTCAAATTAACGCTCGAATGAGAAATATTCATTCTTACGAAAAATTTAAAACCATTTTTTTTGTTTGTTTGTTTTGAGATAACAGTGTTTTTATTTCTAAGTATCTAAGACTTCTCGTCTATGGAAGTGGGCAATGGCCTTTTTTTCAAAATACCAAGATCCTGAACGTTTTCGAGAAAGGTTTTATGGTGTTGAGCAACGAGAAGAGGATTTACTGTTTGTACGTCCTTCTTGAGCTCCTCCATGTCCCTCTTCAGTTTCGCTCGACGATTTTGGAACCACGTTATCACTTGAGCGTTGCTCAGGCCCAACTGTGCCGCTATTTCGTCACGATCTGCCGGACTCAGATATTTCTGATAGAGAAAACGTTTTTCGAGTTCAAATATCTGTTGATTCGTGAATGCTGTTCGACTCTTGCGTTTCTTTTTTGGCTGTTGACGATTGTTGAAGAGATTGAGATGATTGGCTTGTTCTGTAACATGAAAAAAAGAACAAATTAATTAGTCATTAGTCACAAGTTTCCTAATTCTCGTATTTTTTCAATAAAATCATCAATTTATCCAACAATATTAATTTACAAGCCCAAAAAAATCAGGAAAAAAACCAACTGCTTCTGTCTATGGGAGCTCGAGAACAATGAGCGTGAGACAAAGTGTTAAAACTGCTAGCTGTCAAATATTGCGATATATCGACAACAATAAAGAAAATATATAAATAAGCGTACGTTCGAACATAAAAAACAAAGTACAGAATCTTTTTTTCGAGGATGATCGTAAAGGGTTGAATCCTGTACACGTAATTTTTTCAAGACTGTCGCGGTTGGTATATGTACACATAATATATATATGCATAAAATCCCTATATGTTTTTACATATATACATATATATATATATAACTTGGCCTCGTGGATTCTCGACGGGAGCAACAAATCATATGCATTTCTCTCGGTGGCTCTTTTGGTATATAACCGCGAGTTATACCAAAGAGAAAGGGTGAGAGAGAGAGAGAGAGAGAGAAAGAGAGAAACCGTAGGAATTTATCCATAAAAGTCGTATTACGCGTTCGTTCCGGACCCATCACGAAATTCCGTGCTAGGGAAGCTTTCTTGGCTTAAATATATATGTATATAAATATATCCATATACGTACATGCACAAGAGTTGCAGGACTTTTCTACACGCCTATAATATTTGTGTTTGTATGTTATATTCCACGAGCTAGGAGCGCATAGCAGAATGCTTACATAAAATCTCACGCTCTTTCCATCCAATCCCTTCGTCTCGAAGTGCTAACCCCACTTTTGCAAAAACATTATTTTCTTCGTCCTGACCTTCAAAACCTCAAGCTTACGACTACTCTCTCATCTCAAAAGTTTCGATCCATGCCATAATCAATGATAATCTTACCATTTTTCGTTCACATTTATCAAAATTGTAAAAACATCTTTCCCATGATTTTTCAAATATTTTTCATTCTCGTTACTCATCAATGTTGCGATATTTTTCATTCCAAAAATTTTATTCTGTCCAGGCATCGGAATTTAACAATTTTTAATGAAATTTTTCATCATTAAAAAATTTGCAGATAACAAAAGATATCGACAACTGTCGAAGCATCACCAGTATTTATAAAATTAGGAAAATAGTCCACTTTTAAAAGTCTTTTAAATCTATATCCGTATATATAAGCGAACGTAAGCGAATGGTGAATTAAAAGGTGTCAGAAGGTACATAAGTGGGCGAGATTGAAGAATCTTTCGAGAAAGTGTAGTATATATACAAAATTTTCTGTAGTAATATGCTAACACTATACAGACATACAAACACACACACTGACAGGATATACATGTAGCGAAGCAAAAGGGTCTTATGGACAAAGTAGCGGAGTCGTTGGTGGATCAAAGGCCGCCGCCATCGGTCACACCTGCGCAACCCGAGTACAATCCTAACCAAAAATTCAACCTGTTTCTTTCTCCTTCTCCATCAATAAAATACGAAGATGAAAAGGTGAAGTAATAGAGAAAGAGATGTACAAAAGGAATGAGAAAGAGGAAGATGGTTAAACGCCCCCCTGGTGTGTGTCATCGTTCAAACAGTCGGATCATCGAAAAGTCATTCGATTCAAAAGAGTCTTGTTTGCGTCAAGTGCATTAACCCTTTGTCGTTAAAACTATTTTTTTTTTCATCTCCTTTGGTTCCCTCGCATCGTGAGATAATTGACAAAATAACGCGGAATTGAATATAAACTGAAAGTAAAGAGAATGTTGAATTCGAAACAATAAGTTTTATTTAATAAAAAGAATTGTTGTGAATAGGATCAGTCGAATAATTAATAGTAATTTAGATAATGGATCAAAATCATTCTCGAATGAGATCGACGTGAATTCTTTCTCGAATATTGTTGATAGGATTAAGTTTTTTTAAATACGCTCTTTATCGTGGGAAAGCTTTTGGCCTGGTTGATCCATTTGAAACGAGAGAGTGAGAGAGAGAGGAGATTCCTAACCGTTCTATATATCCATGGACTCGTAATAAGGATAACGATTCGGGACGAAAAGTTATATTATGTCTGTGTATATATATATGTATAAATATATGTATAAACATACATATGTACGAGGTCCGACTATATCGGATGATTAAGGAGACGGCGTATCGGATTTTGATGTTCATCTTTTTTTTCTCTATCTCTCCCTTTCTCTGGATGTTTTGTTTTCTTTTTTGTTCTTTTACTTTGCCGTTCTTTCTTCCGTGATACAATGGCGCATAATCGAAGACGCTTATTGCCTCAGGCTCAAAGGATGAATGTGATCCTTCCTTTTATTCTTCCTTATCCCTCGTTATCTATTCGCATTTGGGTCAAAAAATAAAAGATAAAATATGAAAAAATATAAATAAATGAACTGACGATCGAACAATGAATTAATTGTTCAATCAATTACATGAATTTTCACGATGTATTTTTCATTTACGAGGTTTTACGTTTTCTTGCTCATTCCCTATCGGAAATTGAACGAATGTCGATAAACTTTTGGCGCTCTCTGAGCAAAGGACGGAAAAAATATATTTAACCCGGAGAAGCTATGTGTATATCGTAACCGTTTTGCTGAAGGCGCGAAACCTGAACTCGTGTTGTAGGCGTCGTCCTCGTCGACGATCAACGAAGTAAAAAATAAAATAGAAAAATGAAAAAGAGAAAGAAAGAGAGAGAACGAGAAAGGTCTTCTCTCGTCCAAGTTGCAGACCCGAGTTTGCGCGATCCGAACTATACAGCATCCCCCGCGAGGCATGGCAAAACGAGCCAGAGATCATTGGCAACATTGGCAGGTAAAGAGAGGAAGAGAGAACGAGAGACGCAAGAAAAAGCCAGCAGCCAACTCCAAGAGAGACAGAGAGGCGCTGAGATATTAGTTTCTGCGGTCGACTCTCCGTGGAGATTTAATTCGTTTGATGTTCACAAATTCGCCGCTTCTTCTGCTCCTTCTTCTTCTTTTTCTCTGCCATCCTCGTTCTCTTCTTCTTCCCTTTCTCACTATTCTCTACTTCATCTGTTCTGAACCCATCACTTTACAGCGTTTCTTATCAACAATAAACGTGATTATTACATCGCATCTTGCATTGACGAAAGAAATGTTTTTTTTTTTTTCATCAATTTTGTATTTTCTTTGAATTTGATGTGAAAAACTATTTTGTAAGTTCAGTTCATTTGGATTCAATATTTTTCCTAACCGTTTTTTTTTTTCATTTTTCTCGTCTTTCCTAAAATTCTTAAATAAGTTTTTTTTCTTTTTTACAAATTCTTCAAATATTCTCAATTGGCTTGTAATGTTTCGGTGTTTTTTTTTTTTCGTTCAATCCCTTCCGCCTTTCAGGCAATGAGAAAATGTTCACTTTTAATTATGATTATTACGCTCCTAGTATAATCATTATCGTTACGAATGATTGGAGTGTTCGCGTGTCCGCAGCCATTTTTGTTCCGTTTGAACGGATCTCCGCGATGGCGTATCTAATCGACAGAGCAGAATAGTTGGTGCAAATTTGGACCATCATTATTTCTCTCACAACTAATATATTTGAAGGAAAAAAAAACCGTTTAGAAAATTTCGTATTAGTTACAATTAAATAGTCACTTGAATTCGAATTTCTACAGATTGTCAAATTCTATTTTACTTTTTTTTCCCGGAATTTACAGTTTGATAAATTTAAATGATACATTTTCGTGTTATATGACGTAATTGATGGAAATTTTACCCCTGGTCCAATTTCCCACAACATTTTTTTTATAAAGAACGGAACCTGCACGAATTTTTCTTATCCCACAGATATTTTATTCTTTAGGGAATGGTGGCTAATTGAAGATGCCAAAGAAATCTTTTGAACTCTTCCGTAAGCGGTTTTTTGTTTGTATCTGTCTCTTTCCCTCTCTCTCTCTCTCTCTCCCTCGCTCTCTCTTTACGAACAGAAGCCACTGGAACTCGTAGTTAATTCGATATAACGGGTGAAACGGTACGAATCGAAGCGTGCGATCGGTGAATGGTGTACGAGGAACACGCGGAGGATAATGATGGTGTCGACAGGATCGTTATAGCTGGATTCATTTGATAAAAAAAAACTCATTCGCCAGTCCTCTCCTTCGCTCTCTCTCTCTCTCTCTCTTAAATACATGTGAGTATTTAAGAAGATCTTTCGATTTCGATTGTTAATTTTGTTTCTAAATCTATTTCCAATAGTAAAGATTTCGTTACTTGAAGTTGATTGCAAAGAAAACAAGTTTTTCAGCCATTTATTGGTAATTGAAAAACCGAAAGTTTCTGGTCAAAGATTGATATACTCGCAAAGTAATGAATTGCACATTTTATTTCCATAATCCGATGTTTAAAGTTATGTTGGAAGTATTTTATTGTACATAAAGTATTAAACAACACTTTGATGGTAATTTACAAGCCGATGACACCATTTATTATAAAATGTCTGTAAAAAGACGAAAAATGATAGAACATTAATTGATTTCGACAGGGTGATGATGACACGTAGGAATTATGCAAAAATTGATGGTGTAAGTGATTTAGAGGCAGAAGATTCCTCCAATTAGAGGCCTCTATTGATAATTAGTGACGAATGTGCGAGAAATATATTTATATAGGCTCCAAGGACTGAGAGGGCGCGTGAAACATTGCGTAAACGTGATCAAGAGACACCGAGCAATTTTGTCGAGTCTTTTCACTGGGAGACAGTCATTTGTCTCCCAGTGCGAGACTCTCTTTTCTTTCTTCCTCTTTCCCTTCCTCTCTTTTTCTCTCTCGCACTTACTAGTTTTTTTTTTCGTTTCGTTTTCTTCGCACTCCCAAGAACCGTGTGTTCTTTCTCGCGACTTTGGAGACGCGCTATCTCTCTCTTTCGCGGACACACACTGCGAGATTACCTCGAAAAAGGTCCACGAGGGGGCGCCTTAACTTTTGCCCACACACATGTCAACGATATATTTTCAGGCTGGGCCACAAATCGTTTAGCGGGTAATTTTGAAATTGGAACACTTATTTAGTCGTTTAGACCCAAGGGCATACCACAGCCTCGCGTCAATCTTTCTCCCTCTTTCCGTATCGTTTTTTTTCCTCTCTCTCTTTCTTTCTCCCTTCACCAGACGTTCTCTTTTCACTTCGTTCGTTTCTCTACACTCGAAGATTAATCGTGCTCCGATTTTCATCTCGCTCGCGATTATACTTTGCGCACTGGATGCAAAAGTCGTTATTTTCTTTCTTTCAACTCTCCGAGAAACTAAACATTTTTTTTCACACCCTCACCATTTTTACGTTATTTACACCGAATGTTTTATCTCAATTTTTCGCTTCAATATCATTATAAATAAGTTGCGTGATTAATGGTCCGTTTGAAATATATTCGAAACTAAAAATTGGTAGAATATTCTTTCTGTCTTGTAACTTTGGTTGAAATTTAAAGAAAACGCGAGCAAAGAAAAAATGAATTTTGTTATTTTTTATTATTCTATAGACCTACTTAAATTCTAAAAGTATTTTTTCTCGTTTTTTACTCATTGTCGTTCCTAATTCAAAGTTTTATTACCACATATAGATATCTACTTTACTCATCGTGTGCATGGCTATAGAAATTTCAAGCAATATATATAGCGATATGCAAAAGATAAAGAAAAGGGGATTGGTGCAGATCGATATCGCTGCAATGTCATATAACGTTAGATCCACCTTAGTAACTATGCAAACAACCTCTCGTCAAATGACCCACCTGGGAACCCTCTCAGTACAGACCAACTCGAGTATTATATGTACGTAAATTTATATGTTTATCTACATGTATATATTCAGCCATATACTTTTTACAGTCTTTTTATTCCATGTATGGATTACGTAAAAGCGTAGTATGCAGTCTAGAATATTAGTGCACATGAAACTATAAGAGCGAAAATGATTGCAAGAATCGTTAGTCAAGCGAAATGTCGTCCATTTCGATCTTTGCGATTTTATTCCCGAAAAGGCAATTAAAATGATCAATTTTAATAGAATAATAAATCTTTATTTTAAGTTAGAATTGTTTTTGAAAAAATGTAAATTACGATTAATTGATTTCTCATACGTTCTTTAATTTCTAACTCGAATTTTATTTTTATTTATCTCAGTTTTATTTGTTATTTTTTTTCTTCTTTTAATACAATTTTGTAAATTGCGTAACTCATTTAAACAACGGTAATGCGAGAGAACAGAACTTGGGCTTCCTGGACGCGGATTAACGAGCACGAGGTGCGAAATTTGGGTGACGTTGAAGAATAACCGAACGGAATAGTTAACGAGCACTTGGTGATAATAGAATTGCTCGTAGTTCTTTTTTTTTCTTCTTTTTGTCGCGAGTAGAATACAACGTAACTTGGCAATTTTATCTGAGGCTTGAAAGCAAATTATTCCCATCCATTTTTAGGAAGAAAAGAATGAAAAAAAAAGTATGGACTCGTAGATATGCGATCTTTCGCAATTTTTCGTTCGTTTTCGTGCTTACCCCCGTAGAGACTTGGAAAAGAGCTCGTTAATGTGTATTTTCACACGAACCATGTACATTATACGATTAATCGTCGCGCAGATAATTACTAGGAATTGTTCGTACCATATCAAAATTTCGTCAGCGAAATAATGTCAAAGCCCTTCAGGATTTTCAGAGTAAACAGAAATCTCGAAAAGAGCATATTTTCCTTTTACATTCCACGATACTAATGCCAAGAGAAAAAAATTATTCGACAAACATTTCAAAACTTTTTTTTTCAAGTGATAATGGATGATTAATTAAATAAATTGGAAATAATCAACGATTTTTATTTTGTGTGACGAACGAATGAGTTTTTGGGTTGATTGTCTATTCGTTTTTTTTTTTAAACAATTCATCAGTCACTTTTTTGACATAAGTATTTTCAGAAATCAATACTCGCAACATTTGACAAAATCCTGTTGTGTCGAACAGTCTTAGATAAATATGAATGTTCATTGAATCAATGATGTTTCAGGAACTTTTTTTTTTTCTATTAGAATGGAAACAATTTTTAGAAGAAAGCTTTTGAGTCTCTCTCTCTCTCTCACTCTCTCTCTCTTTCCTTCTGTCTTTATCTCAATTGAACATCAGCTGATTCTCGTATAAATACACATCGGTAACACTCAGAAGCCTCTCCATCTTCCAGTGAAAGCAAAGTAAGATCGCTAAATTGAATCACACGAGAGCGCTGAGAAATAAAAAAAAAAAAATAAAGAAATGGTGGGAAGAGAGACACCGAGAGAGATTAACCTTCGCGTTGCATTGCAGGAACGAGAGGGAGTGGATTTGATCGGCTTTCTTTCTCTCTTATGTGTGTGTATATAACTCGTCAGCATTTCGTACACGAGATTCGTCTTCATTAGGACACCCTGGCGAGAGTTCCTCGGGCTATATCTACATATGTCTTCTGTCTCTTTCTCTTGAACTTTTTCTCTTTCTCAGTTGAACATTCAGCTCCCCTAATACATATGCCACCTGGCAGCAGTGGATTATACGTTCTTTGCCTCCCAAGAAAAAAATAATAAAATTAAAATGAACTGAGAGTTGATCGCTGAGGTGTTGGACCACAATGCAATGTATATATTTATGTTTCCATATGTGTTCATGTATATTTATATTTTAGTACTCGAAAAACTCTGCTCTCGATGCTCGAGATATGAGCGGCTGATGAAAGGATGAAGTTAAACCTTTTCAATGACGTTTCTCCTCCAAATACTCTTTGAATGCACTCTCGTATGTGCACCAGATTCGAGATATCGCATATTTATCCCTTTGGGTGGTCCAACTAACATTCCGCAGAGTTTCCACTCCACTTCCATGTTCAAGGACTAACGAGAGTCTTTTTCAATTATTTTTGAGTCTTTTTTTCGTGTTTGAAAATTATTTTTTGAATTTGAAGAAACCTAATAACATTTTGAAATGTAGACAAATTTTGGACAAAATATTTTCAATAATGACGTCTCCTTTTCTGACTTGAAAAAAAATAATTAAGATCCATCCAAAAAAATGTTATAAGTCTGCGTAGTTTACTAGATGATTGAGAAAACATGCATCCGGTGGGAATTGAATTTTAGGGGTTGGATGAAATTTAATAAAATATCAATTAGACACGGGGAAATATTATGATGCACTTTTTTCATGGCTGCTTTAGGATCCTTTCTTTTTAACGTATCCTCGTTTCAACCTGTTTACGCCGTCTATCTGACACCTGACCAAGGATCTCACCGATCGCGAAATAAAGACTAGGGTGTGCATGTAATACACGAAATATACAAGAAAATTAACGTATGTGTTCACGCGGCGCGTCTGCCACTGCTGCTCTCTTTCTGACAGCTTGGCTGGTACACCTGTTCTTCGAGAGGCCCGCGGCCTCGTGTCTCTTGCACACGCAACCCCTTCCATCATCTATATACATATATATTCATATGTTTTATCGAAATTTCGGACAAAATTAAGAGCTTCGATATCGTGAGACGAGAGATCAGCAAATTCATGTAATAACGAGCTCCCCAATATTTCGCTTCGAAAAATAATATGCAATTTTCGAAGGATAATCTCTCATTAGCTTCTGGCTCATGCGACCACCATTTTTTTTACAAATAATCTGGATCGTCGTGACAGAAATAAGCACGTAAAATAATTAAATGTCCACGTGTATAATGGGATACGAAATTCGTCGTCGAAACTAGGGAACTTTGGAAACGAGCTGAGAAATAAGTGGTAAGAAAATTTTTCTGACTGGCTCGTGATCATCACGATCCTAGTTGTCTCGTCAGCGCAAAAAAAATCATTTAAATCTTTGTATTCTCGATGTTTTTTTTTCTACAACCCTGAGCAAAAATGTGTAGAGAATTATTTTCGTAATAAAATACAACAGATAATTTCGAATTGAATAGAGCCAACGTTAAGATAACAGTTTGTCCAATTAAAACCTTGAAAATGAGATAACATACGAGTTGATTGAAGTCTGATGTGCGATTTTGAGGTCCTCGAATTACAGGAATAATTTGATAAATTTTTAACAAGAGGAAACTTGATGAAGTTTCGATTAGAGTGAACGAAGAAAGAGGTGGAGAAAACGCGAAATTCTTAAGGTTTTATGAAACACCTTGATACGCTCTTTTGGTCGCTCTCACTCGTTGCGGAATAAAATTTTTACGAGAGTTCTCTGAGAGTACGGGCGGGCCGTATTAAGCTCGAGGATAACTTTCGTCGCGGTTCTGCGCTCCCTATTAGTCCTCTGCTCCGTTTTCCTTTTATTTTGTTTGTTTTGTTGTGTTTTTTTTCTTCTTTCTCCCTTTTTACATCTCTGTTCTCTTATTTCTTCCCGTTTTTTTAGAACTTTTTAGCGTATAACTTTTTTTGTCGTACGACTCGTGTTTCTTTCTTTCTCTCTTTCTCTTTGGCTACCGAGAGTCGAACCGCTTCTTATCTTCTCACTCTCCCGAGTCTCCTTTTATTCTTACTGCATTTCTGCTTATTTTCTCGTTCTCTCTCTCTCTGTCTTTCTCTTTCTACCCTTTTCTTGGGTCCTTTACCACTAATGTGCAAGCATATCGTTGCAGCGTCACGGCAGAACGTCTATTTCCGGCCTTTGCTTTCTCTCTTCATCAGTTTCTCATCTCTGCCTCTCTCCCTCTTCTTCTTTTTCCTCTTCTTTGCCCCTTTCTTGTCTTTCGGTATATTACACGCATCTTTCTCCCCTGTCCCTCGCTCCCCACTCTTTCTCTTCATCGCTTTGAAATCTCGTGCAAGTCGAGTGGATTGTAGATACGCTCTGCACCAGTCCACGTGCCGCTGATTAGTGTAATTAGACGGGATGAAAAAGCGTGAGGAGAGACAAAGGAAATATATTAGGAAGACACGTATACGCATCCATTCTCAAAACGATTTATGTATTTAATGTCAGTTTAATAATTTAACTTTACTCCACTTAATCTGTTAGTCAATTAAACTTGGTCCAAGCCATTTGAGATTCGTTAATTACAATCAAATCTTTTTTGTATTATTCTCGTTCGGAATCTTCAAAGAATATTTTTAAATCTTCATAACTTTAAGACTTACTAAAGTGCGTTTTGTTCCACACAGGAAGTGAATGATTTCATGTTGCACAATTGTATTTAAATATTTGTCATGTCACTTATACTACAGCAAAAATTATTAATTTTTTAATGTTCTACGTCCTTCGATTTGAAGGGTTGTACTATGCAATTAATTTTTTCTTTTTCTTGATCACAAAGTACGAGTGTTAACCATATGGTGAAGTGGAAAAGAAAAAAATAAAAATGAGGGAAAATACAATGTACAGAAACAACGTGTTTCAAGAAATAAATCCGGGTGTATCCACACTAATAGGTTTCTCGTCAGTTCCGACGTTATCTATCGCTTCATTACAAGGCACGTAACCTCCCCTTGTCTGTATTCAACTCACTGCGCTCATATTATACCGCATACATATGTATACTTGATGCTTATTTACATATATAGATCTATAAGTGCATTTTGCTCGTTTTAACACCGTGAGACAGTTTATTATGCGAAGAATGTCGACACCAATTTATTATCGCGCACACGTCGTATTCATGCATAAATATATGCGTTTGTGTTAGCGCCCCCTACATCCACCTCCTCCGGAGTATTTAAATACTGGAATTGCCGGTCTGTCAATTATTTTATTATTATTCCGTGTGTATATGAGAGTTCAATGTAAATTAATGATAAATATTTTACGTGGCTTTTATTTTCACCCTTTAACTGTCACATATTATTGATACAAAGTGTTACTTATAAAAGTACGATAATTTCTATTGAAACACTTTTAAAAAACGTCCCTTTCTAATGGAGGGATTGAGAAGATTGCAAGTTTTCAAAATTTAACGATATTTCGAGATGGTAAATAATAATGATTTGAAAAAAAATAGGATATTCATTGTTGTGAATCAAACCAGTACATTTTTCTGTATTCAAATTGCATCTCTGGCAATATTATGAAAAATTCATATTTATGGAAAGAGGCCAAAATTAGGGCAAGGGAAAGTGACTAAAAAATCTGACAAGCAGACATTTTTCACAGCACAATTATTATTCATGTGCAAACACGTGGCACGTGACAGTCGTTGCCTACCACGCATAGTGAGAGGAATTTGTTTACAAATGCTTTCGTTGAAGTTGAATTCTCTTGGGTGAGTTTCGAGTTTGGAGAAGAGATAAATAAAAATTTTGTAAATGTGAGAAAAGTGAAGAAAAATCATTTCACGCCTTCTGTGTTGTGACGATGAGGATTTCTCCCAGTATTTTATTTCGTACAGTTGCACATTAAGAGATTTTAACGCAGAGCATTTGGGGATGTCGTGTCAACGTCAAAACCGATGGAACGTCATTTCTCGGTCATTAGTCACAACGTCATCACTTCTGCAATTGGAAGCCACCAGCAAATACAGATTTTTTCTTTTTCTTCTCAAGTTTTCTGCATCCTCACCACTTAATCTTCTCGTTTTCATATTCTCATTTGCTTTTTTTTTCCTTGTACTCTTTTCGACCCTCAACTGACCCTAGTAATACCTCAAAATATATGGGCGAAGGACGAAGGATTCCTTCCGCAATATCATGTTCCAGTACATTCCACATTTATGACATTTCTCGACACTCATTTTTCCACATCCTTTTTCCTCGAATGTTCATCCCCAGAGATTATTTTTCTCTACTCTACGAAAACCACTTTCTTGTCCCTCGAGTGTATAAATTCGTTGACACTTTCGAAAGGTAACTGAGACTTAGGGAAATGACGGTTTTATAGGGCATTAGTGTTTGGCTCCTATTACACTAACTTCCTCTCTATTTTCTTTCTCTCCCTCTTAATCTTTGTCTCCCTAGGGTGCTCTCTACAAAAAAAAATCCAACATTTTTATCAAGAAGCAAAAGCACAGACATACATCGATTTTTCTACGAATGGTGTAAGCGGAGAGAAACCAAATAAAAACGCGAACTAATTATGTAAAAAAAAAACCTAATTTCGTATATAAACAGTGACGCCATGTTCAAAAAATTATTACTAATAATTTTTGTAATTTGACTTACATTACAATAAAGAATTTCTCGATTTCAAGAATGAAATATACGAAATGGCTGATTAGAGACTGCGAAGCATTACGTAAAAAAAAAAACTAACAATAACGACCTTTGAAGAGGGTGCGAATTCACCAGGAGAGAGACAAGGTCTCTCTCTCTCTCTTTCTTTCATTCACACACTTTGTTATTTTTGAGTTGATACATCCCCCCCCCCCCAGTAATATGTACACACACACACACACACACACACACACACACACACAAATGATTGCACAACCCCTAAAGTCTAGACAAATGACAGAGTAGGCATCATGGCGGATACCGAACCCAAGCTCTTGGGTGGTTTGTTCAAACGAGTTGGCCTGCGTCCCTACTCAAAGAGGGATGTTCCCTCCGAACCGCGACAGAGTTTAGTACAATGTAGTATATACATGTGGTACAACTCGGGAACGACCGACGTTACGTATTAATTACACGAAACAGTCGGCCCGGAAAATTGATGCCTCGAAGCTCCAATCGACGTCCCTCCTTTTTTTACAGGCAAACACACACCGTTCCATATATAAGCCCCACCTGTTTCGTTTCAACACGATGGAAATTAAGATCCTCTTTGTTCTCCAACCTCCTCATTCACCGTGTGGTAGCACCTCAAATCCATCATCGTTTTTCCAGTTTCAGGCGGGTCTCAAGACCTTCAAAACTCTCGTAACACGTACCGCACATATGTGTCAAGGTTCATCCCAACTTTTCTCTCGTTTTAATTAATTTTAATAAACATACTCGCGCCCTCTATTTCTCACTTCAAAGTCGAGCCTCCCATAACACTGACTTATTATTCACTAAATTATTACGTCACATATCTTTCCCCTGCCTGTAAAACTTATAAAAACCATTCGATGTCTATTTTATAACTTCATATACTAATGACCCTAACCATTTAATGCTCTTCTTCATTATTCAACGATCTTTTTCCAACCGGTATCCAACATTATAACTTTTCTAGTATTTTTTGCCCATACGAACCGCTAATTCTTGAGTTTTATTTCATTCGAACGAAGATTAAAGATTTTATTCATATTTTTGTCGTTTTAAAACAAGGAAACTGTGAGAAAAAATAGTCTTTTGAAAATAAAATAAAATTTCTCCCAAAAGTAAGCGAACAAATTAGATTCCTACAAAATTGCTATTTTCATTGAACTAATTTTCTCTCCATTCACTTTCTATCGATTCATTTGGTTTTACCGATTTTTCTTGTTTGTCAGAGTTTTTCTGGGAAAGACTCAGGACGACGAATTGATTGAAATTCTTCCTCGAGTTTCAATGTAACGATCGCACTTGTCAATGACCAAAAACGAGAGAGAAATATATGTCAGAAAGCTTGTTGAGGAAAAAGCGCGTAGGACGATAGCTGCTCGTTCTTAACTTCTTGGGAAGAACGAGAGACGTAGAATGAGACAGAGACACTAAACATAGCGAGAAGAAAGAAAGAAAGAAAAAAAACGATACGGAGGGGAAGAAAATACGAATAGCGTGAAAAAGTGTGTGCATCGAGAATCGATTGTTCGGGCGAGACGGGACGATTTTTAATTTCCTGTTCGATGGTCATGGGACCTCAAGATTCTCTTTGAAGTATTCCGATCTCTACTCAAGTTATATATATATATAATTTTGAACACATAGGTATGTACAAATGAATACATACAAATATAATCGTCTACCGCGTCCACCCTGTCGTCACCTCATTATTCACGTTTTATTTCGAATTCATAAATAATAAAGTCGAATACTTCGTTTTATAGTGTTCGTTTTTTATTTTCCATGGATATATACCGCAGTGAATTACGAGTGAAAGTCACTTTGGTTCATAATCCATTTGTAAAGCAATCCGACGAACAACATAGACCATTCGTAATTTGCACTTCAACGAGTCGATCTTATGTACAAAGCGAGAATATATTTGTCGAAAGATGCGACGTTTTAAGTAGGATATTCGCTATACATACTCATATATTTATATATACGGTACGCATGTACATTAAGATTTGTATTTGCTTTGATGTAGACGTCCGGTTGGTATATTAGTAAAGCAAGCCCGTCAGTAACGATGCGATCTTTCACTTTTAACCCGCAAAATAAATGAAGTTGGCCCACAAAATGTTGTTAGTAAAATTTTAAGATTCTTAATAAACACCCACGATTCAAGTTCTTCAGCCTCTTTCCCTTGGGCACTTTTTCCACAAGTGATTGCTCTTATCGCTCATTTAAATCTTCAATTTATTTATGGACCACCACGTGACTCAGGAAAATAGACGACGACGAAGTTCTGAAGATAGAATAAGAGAGAAAGAGAGAAATGTTGCAACAGCAGAGCTTAAAACGTAGAGCTAGCTTTAGAGGCGAGTTAAACGATGCAAAACACGTAACGCAGTCTAATTAGCGAGAGCGGACGCGATCGTTACTATATTTTCGTCAATTCGCCCCGAGAGGCTAATCACCCACAGCAATTAATTATAAATGTCTTCGTTTAGCGAAACGCCGCCAACGAGCGAATGAATAAAACTCAACGAGTCACAGGAATAGCATAATACAATAATATGTTTAGTCGCTCATTAACGTTTCAAGTAAAAATTGTTTTGCTCGGAAATGTTGAATCTCTCCGTCAATAATTACCTCAAAGAAATAAACTCGAGTACGATTTTGTCAGCAGGTTTCCTTCACGAAATTGTTTATTCAACCATTCGAGATTAAAGTTTTGTACAGGGTGTGACTCAAAGGGATAAGACTGTAAAGTTGTTTTCTGAGGAAATAGTACGGAAGCCCTGATTCTTTGTACACGTGTGCGTACAAATAGTTCGATGCCCTCACAAAGAAACGTGTCTACAGTGCCATTATATAGATAGAAATATATTTATATATATATATATTGAATAAAAACTGAAACTACGTCAAGACAGCTGTATTAACAGATCATTTATCAAATTTGATACATATATACGACTCGTTTCTCTTTCTGCTCCAAATATTTGCGACAATAAAGCCACAAGTTTATCGAATAGAAAATTACGTCGAATTTTCTCTCCATTCAATTATCATCGAAAAATTGATCCATGTACTCAACTTACATATCAAAGATTGACAGATTTATCAATCAATTATTTTCTCGAAGAAGTATTTAATTCATAAATAATACGTTACAGATATTTCAGAGACATCGAAAATCAGGCCAGTTTTTCCTACCATTTGCCTCTCGGTTAAAATCGTACTTAAGTACTACTGTATAGCAAAAGTTTTTTCTTCCAGTTGTTACGTTCAATGTGTGGTCTATTTCAGACCTGAAAAAACCGAATTGCTTCGATCAACGTGACAACTTGAACGTTACGAGTGGAATTTCTTTGTGAATCGTCAACTTTCTCACTTCTTTCCTTTCTCCCTGCCATGCGCCTTCCCCTCTCGTATTTTATACTTGTAAAATATATACGATCGCGATAGAGTAATTCTCGTCTATATTTGTGGTGTGATGCGTGGATAGAGCCTCGTTTAATAAATGAACAGAGTACTCGATGTGAATTGATCGTTAGAACTGGATAAACTGTACACTTGTTTCTGTCCTCTTTGCTTGCAATCTATAGATTTTGTACGATCGAATGCGTCACTTATCGCGAATGTATGAACATCGTGTACATACAGAAATTCGTTTTTATATTCATTTATATATTTCTATATATTGTCAAACGTTATATCATGGAAACATACTTGTTTGTTGAAGAGAATAGTATAATATTGTACAATATTCTATCTCGAGGCTACGTTGTCCAAACGCTTCGAATATTATTTACCAATGGCATTGTGAGGCATGCAAAAAGTTGCTGAGATTCGTTGTAGAAAAAACCAGGCCAAGTTAGGGACTTTGAAATTATTAAACGTTCTCTATTCGCTCCCATCACCTTGCCAACTGACATCTGTGCATTTATATACGTACTTGGATGTGTGTATGTTTTGTATATATATACAGATATTACACATGTGTGGTTGGATGAGCACCTATCAGTCCCTATTCATATTACACGTAAGGTAAGAGCGTACTTTTGCAGTGACACTCTAACGTCGACCCTTCCAACATAATTGCCTAATTGAAATAAGTCTCGATCCTTCAATTTTCCACACTGTATAAAGCTCTTATAATGCGTGTAATAACAACACGTGCATACATACACGGCCCGATTTCAGTTTATAGAACAGGCTACGATATATTATTCACAAGGTGAAATGGTATGATGTAAAGAGGAAAGAAAACGAAGAAAAATAAAAAACAATAATATATAAACTTTGGATCATTACTATAACGCTTTTCGCCACCTGCATATACCGACCGTGACTAAATGAAATGTGCTTCTGTTTTTTTTTTTTTTTTTTCTTTCCATTCTTTAGCTACTATGGTCAAGATCCTAAAACCATTTTGCCTTTCCGGCAGATTTATTTTTGGGGATAAATTTTCGGAAAAAAACACGTGCAATCCTGTGTTGTATGGGGTTCTGAGTTTTACTCGATCTTCGACAAGTACAATTAATCGTCAGGATTACGATTGATTGAATTTCTTTTGACTTGCATTGACAATGATTGAGTCTTTTTTATCGTTATAATATTCAAGATTTTTCAATACACCTTTCGATCTTCTTAAATGTTATAAGACCATTAACAGAAACTTAATCATTTGGGTAATTGATTTTTTACTTGAATTAACAGACAGTTACAACAATAAAGCGCTACTGAAATAACATACGAACATACACGAGAGAGGGATGAGAATGAATAGACAATAACGATTACCGAGCGTGACGATTTTAATTTCAAGCCTATCCGGGCGACTCATCCACGCCCGATTAAATTTACCTAACTCTCGCCCGAAGGGTCTCCGTCGTAGCATCTAAATATATATACCGGCAGGTGCCCCCGATTTCCGGCAGAGTAAGCACAATCTCGCTTACCGATGACGCGCTACATCGGCCGTGCAGAATAACGCGCGTTAACGCGTGTCCGATCGTTTTCTCGATCGTTCTTCATTGCGCATCGACCCCGGCGCCTCTGGCACCGAATCCAACTAGCGATACCCGCCGGGGGTTAAAATATACTTACGGATCGCGCATTTTAAACGCTTGGAATTTTGATGAATTTTACTTCTTCGCAGGTGACGTGGAAAGCGAAACTAAACCAACCGGGGAAAACACTCAGTTTCACTTACTTTTTTCACCCTCAGGCTTTAATGTTCCGATCAGAGCGAAAACAAAAATTTTTAATAGACAGAGTTAATCACTGACGATGTGTTTTTTTTTTTTTTTATAAATACAACTTTTGGATTTTGGAAACATTAAAAATGTGAATTTCAATCGATAATAAATTTTTTTTTTAATCCTCGAATTCTTGAACGACGTTGGTACAGTTGACATCAAAAATAAAACTTTTTTTTGTTGTATTTTTTAAAGATCGATATCGTCGACTAAAAGTTTCGATATTTGGTGATTATTTGATTGGTCGTTGAAAGTCCGTATTGGCGAAGCTCAATTCAACTTTCCCCCACTTGTGATTGTACTTCGTCCCTAGTTTCGTTTCACAGTTTGATTATTTATTCAATACGTTGATCAGACATGCAAATGCACGAGCGAGTATAGATACTCGTTGTAGTCATATAATTGAGCGTTGGTAATAAACTTCCGAACGAAAGTTCTACGTTACTTTGTGCCTGCGAATTTAATTTGTGGTTAATTTGTGGCGAAGGCTGCATTTTCGATCCTCCGGCAGAAGTAAGCGAAATTTTTTATTTCCTTGTGTTTTTATTGTTCTTTTTAACTTTTTAGTCCCTATAATTTGCAAGTTATTTTTTGAAAAGACCTACAACAACGAACAAAATTATTTATTTTGTAACCGACTGGAGATCCCGTACAAAATCATTTTTCGTCCACCGTCCCTGCGTTTTTCTCGTTATTTTGATAACCTGTAAATTATTCTCTCTCTCAGCAAGACCGCTGAAAAAATGTCCCCCATTATTTTTTCCACGGTTGGTTCTACTTTTTACGCGCACCACGAAAATAAGAAATTTTTGCAGGCTCGCCGCGCTCCCTCCCTCTCTCTCTCTCTCTCTCTCTCTCTCTCTCTCTCTCTCTCTCTCTCTCTCTCTCTCTCTCTCTCTCTCTCTTATGAGACACAATAATGTTTGTTTTCGTATTATGTAGCAAGACGACTGAGAGAATGGACGGTGAAAAGAGAAAGAGAGATTAGTGAGCGAGGAGAGAGACATGAAAATCTCGCGATTTCGCGTTGAGAATTCACGCGGGCACAAATCTCTCGTCGGTTCAAGAGGAATGTGGTAAACGGCTTAATTCCATCGAGCTCGCAAGGAATGTTAGTTGAAATGGTGCCCGCTGTGTTGCTGTTGTCATATGTACGTATTGTCTATAGCTATACAAAATATACCATGAGTGCATCTGTATATATATATAAGATGTGAGAGCACAGTACGAGTGTGTACGCACCAAAAGTTCACATGTAATTTGCAGGAGCTAGCCAGGAAGCGAAAAGGAGAGGGAAATAAAAAAACAAACACGACAAGCACGAGTGCACTAGAAAAAATACTTATTTCATTCAAAAGATTCAATTTGAAGATGTTTACAGTCAAAATTGTTGAAATAATGGATTATAAGTATTACTATTTAGCAAATATACATTTTCCTCATCTCTATCAATTGAAATTTCGTCGAAGTCAAGTGATTAATTTGATTTAATTCCCCTATGGATGGAAAAAAAATTGAATCATTATTTCCTCACGATTTCTCATTCGTTTCGTTAGTAAAACCATACGTGCATGCCTTAAACATTGTCTGTACGTATGATGTATGACATCGGGTATTATTGTTTCATTTTTGAAGAGATGGACGAAAAATGTATTAAAAAACCGTTTCGTCTCGCTCGTTAAGCTAATTATTACGTTATAGTCGCGAAGTCGTGGGATCGATAGACGTGAGAAGAATAATATATTTGCAAGAGATTCGTTATTTTTGACATTGTTTTTGATTTTTTTCGGTCACGCAAATGAGCAAAGTTGAAAAAGTTAAAGATTATTCGTGAAATAATGACAAACTACAGGCAAATCGTTTCTATTCATTTTTTTCGAAAAGAGGATAAAAAATTTTTCTAAAAGTGTGTAGAATCCAATGGCGAAAGAATCGAAGTTTTTTTAAAAAATACAAGTGGCGGAGCACAAAATACAACAGCGTGTTTTTACTCGTGTGCATATATGTACAAAAACAGACTGTCGAAGATAATTCGTTCAAAAGGCACCGCCCGTGGCAGCCTATCTTTCGGTACATGACTCGAAGCAGAAGCCACTACAAAAAAAAGACGCACTCGGAAAATTCTCTGCGAGATCCGTCCCATCGCTGTTTGTTTTGCTTTTCGTGCTTTTTTTCTTCTCAAATCGATGACCATGTTCTGAATGACTTCACTGTCAGTTACGATGTCAATGATTCGCAAGCAGTCAAGAAAATCGATTGTAACGGAGCAAGTTGATTACTGGACTTATCATGAATTTTTATTACAAAGTTTATTACAAAGAATTATTAAGAAATTATGCAGTTTAGATTGGTTGTTGCTCAAAATAAAGATTTACAGTGTATTCATTTTTTTCATAATTCGATATTTACTTAACAAAATACTTCAACGTTTCTTACATCGATAAACGGGTATTAATCACAATTTTTGGTAAGAGAACGTCTCGAATAGGTTTACAATAACAGATTGCGGGCTTAATCGGCCATGAAAAGAGCAAATCGTTTTGTGTGTGCGATTATCCGAGCTTATATTGTCTCTGCCAGAATGAGAGGGAGGGTGGTTCGTTCGTGTTGGCCTGGTGCATGAATGAGCAAAATCATTGTACACCCTCCAGTCACCCTTGTTCGCGCCCCACGAAGAGGGGTCTAAGGAAGCAGAATATTCGAATCTCCAAAACTACGTGTTCTTTTCACACCCTCTGTATTTTAGTCACTTTCCGATTCTCGGTTTTTATAAACATAATGAAACATTTTGTCTTTACATTCCGTAGCTCTATTCTAGATTTTTTTTTGTGTACAAAACGAAAAATCACATGTTACACATTTAAAGGTTGATACAGTGAAATGAACGATGTTAAATTTGGGTGGCGAAAGGAAAAAGAGGGAAAAAAAGGGAGACAAAGGATGAGGGCACATAAACATTTGATTCTAGTCACAATGGTGATCGCTTGGAGAATAAATGGACCGATTTATGGGCCATGGAACTTATTCTGGATAGTTTGTAAGAATCTGTGGAAAAAAGTGAGTGTGTGTAAGAGAGATAGAGAGAGGTAGAGATGGAACAGGCTTTGGATGAAAGATTCGCGGTAAATAAAATTCCAGCTATGTCGATACATTTTCTCTAGTCTTCTCATTCGATAGCGTCGCAGAAGAGAAACGAGGGGCCGTAATAGCTCAACTGAGTTTTCCCATCAAATTTTCCTTTCATTTATATGGCCGTATTCGTCGTGCTTGAATTAAAAAAAAAAAATCGCGCTGCTTGCGATAAGAATTTTCGAATGAGACTGACTGACGTTTCGACGGAGTCATGTCACAGATTTTTACGAGGTATAACTTCCACTTTTTTGAACCTAAATATCGAGCCTTCTCGTCTACACTTTTTTTTTTATACAGTCACTCAGCCAGAAACGTGTGTAGACTTTGCGTTTTTCTTCATTCTGTTCCTTGTATATGTATATTCTTTTTTTCTTCTTTTCACTATTCCACGAGCCTGGACAAGCGATCGATATCGCGTCAGACTTCTTTCGCGTGCAAATCCTCAACGTACCCGGACGATGTCTAAAGTTCTTGTCGACACTTAGCGTCAGTCTACAAGTGAGCAAACTGCAACGCGAGTACTTTGATGCAAGTCAACTTGTTCGTAACTAGCGTTAAACAGTCAAATACTCTATAGTCAAATAGTGTCTTAATGTGTGCGTAAGAATGTCCAAGAATTCGACAAGTAGTGTGTTTACATATTCAAAGAGTTTCGCGTACAAAAGAAGAAAGAATTTTTTATCAATTGTATATCTATAAATGGTACGAATTCCTTCAAAGCTTCCTTTTACAAAATGCTACTAAGCGGCGACATTTTTTGTTTTTTTGGAGACGAATGATGTACAACAAGAAAAATTTGATGTTGTACAAGAAAATCTCGTACGTCATCACTTACAGGGTGAGTTTGTACAGGGGTTGAAGTTGGGAGAACGAATCTCGTAAAGGATGTGACGTAAATGGAGGGTTGGAACTTGCGTGTGTAAACTCGACCAATGACAAAGCAGAGAGTGGTTGGGAAACTCAACGATGAGAAGGACATAAAGCTCGAACGAGGGAGAAAGAGAAAGAGAGGGAAAGGCAAAAGTGATTTCACGAGAGGATCCTGGAAAAGTCAGACGAGGAGAGAGGGGCCTTCGAGCTCCCACCACCATTTGTCACCAGTCCGCTGGCTTTTCCATTTTCCGTCCGATTTGCCGCGAGCACGGTGTTAAACCATCGCTCGCACCCCCTCGTTGCTTTTCCACTTCATTCCTCCCTTCCACCCTGTTTTAAAGTCCACCAAAGCTGCAAAATACTTCAGCATTGCTTGACTCTCGACTCGACTACTATCGTGCACTCTTTCTTTAATCCCTTTCAATCCCCTCCTTTCATTTTCTCCCAACATTCTGACTCTTGTCGTTGCTTTATTTATTCGGTATACCAAAAACCTCATTTTCTCGTCTCAAAATTCAACGAGAGTATTTAGTGTATATCCTTAAACACGAAATACATTATCCCTGCCATCGACTTCGTCGGTATTCCATTACATCAATAATTCCACCCGTGGCCAAAAAAAAAAGTTATTTTTGACGGAGTTTAACGGGTTAAGAATTATTCAAGAAATTCTCAAAATCCATATCGGCGTTCGAGATATAAATACAAGAACATTTTTATTTACTTAAATCTCGACTGGTACTCGGTGTGAATGAAAAATAAATATATTCAGAACTCAATACCAGTGGATTTTTTCGCAACGAAGTAAATTTCTTTGAAATTTAATGAGATTCGTCTAGTCTTGTGATTAAAATTATTTTAACGAGTACCCTCGTTTGTTTCAAATCATTTCGTACAGGCTGTAATTTTTTTTTTTTTTTTTTTTTTTTCAACTATCGACTCATTATAGCACACAAGCTCCAGGTATGTATAGTTATATCATAGGCAACTTATTTATGGATGATTTTCCTTCGTATCCATCCTCTCATTCATATATATATATATACATATAAATATATATTGATGTATGTATATGCAGTGAATAAGGAATGTGTATACATAATTTTAATACTCTTCCCTAGGTCTCCTCTTCGGCATATTACGAAAATAATATCTATAAAGTCTTCGTACTGTCGAGGCCAAATATATCCATGAATATACAATATAAGCAGATGCACATATAGATATATATATATATATATATGACGTTATAACGATCATCGACCTTTAATGCACAGGATAAAGTATAAGACAGACCAGAGAAATACACGAGCAACAACCCTCCAATACCGTAGTAAATGGGGAAATAAGTATACTTGTATAATATATAGTTCAATGTGTACAACAGGCTTTGCTCGTAATGAGGATCGTGTGTGCCTGTGTATTCCCTTTCCCCTTCCCCTCCTACTTCTCTTCTCACTGCTATTTCCTTCCCTAAATTTACTCCTCGGCACATTATCTCTAGAGTTTGGGATAAAGCAGAGAGCATTAGAGATCGAATGAACACCATTTTCAATCTCGAACCAGTGATCACAATGTTTAGCTCCTGTTTCGCCTCTTGCATCAGTATTCGATCGATATAAAGTCGCAAATCTTTGAAAAATGCATTTTGTAATAATTTACAATATATTCTATTTAAGATTTATCATTTTACATGTTATTGGCTCTGAAAATATTCAATTTACTTTATTTATTTTATTATTGGAGCTTTTTCGTAAGTACATTTTTTGAGAGTGAAGATTATTTAATTAAACCGACAAAATTTCTTCGATAAAACATCGTTTGTTTCAAATACTGATTAATGATGAATAATTTTTCGATCGAAATAGTTGCTGCGGTTTGTACCAATATACCAATAACCCTGTCTTACAATCTTAATACGCTTTACCCTGACTATGCCCTCGTTCCAATCCCGCTGAGGGTGTAACTCGATGCAACTCTGCCCTCGTACATGTTCGATATCTCTCGTTACCGTAATATGGCTCCGGCGATATGCTCAGGGCTCGTTAACCTCGTGCACTAAACTTTCTCATCAGGAGAATCGGTGGCTGGGCTACATTATCGTTTGCTATACCGTTGTTAAATTTACGATACATTGGGCATGTGCAGCTCGCCGAATGAAGCGTGTGTTGATAATCAGCGCGTATTTTATTTTCCAAATATACATGACACAAAAACTCTTCTCATTATCGAATTTAACCTTTGTTACTAAATGTTTTTTATACAAGATTTTTAATAAATCTCATTATTTTTTGTCTTCGAATATATTTAGAAAAAAAAAACAGTTTTAAACGAAATAAATTGTACATAATTGTTCAACTTTTTATTTTCATTTGATTCGTGTATATTTATTATAGGAATTTCCTCATAGCTTCGAAACAAAAAAACAAGTTGTTTTAAGAATCATTTACGTTTCTAGCTTTTTTCTTCGTCTTGACATTGTCCTCTTAATTCTGTCGGAGAGTTGATGAGGCGAATTGGCTGATTTTACTTCTCATTACGAGCCAGAATATCGTTTATCCCTGTTCGACGTTCAACGATAGAAAGTTTACTAAAAAAATCTATATTGTTCGTGACTATATACGTAATGAGTATAGATATATATGAAGTATCGAGTCAATTAGCGAGCTAAAAAGCAAAAAAACTTTCGATCTTCGAGCACAGGTATAGCGAGAACTGAGAATTGGATATCTTTTATAATGCAGTTGAGCATATACATCGCTATAAACCGCGTGGTTTTTCGACTCTCTCTTTCTCTCTTGATTTTTTTTTTCTTCTTTTTTCAATGTCTTTCGCGCCGGTCTTCGCGCGAATTGGC